>OU383773.1:65607145-66807145 GCA_910950805.1 Acrocephalus scirpaceus scirpaceus | reverse complement strand
TCTTCTGCCTGCAATGTCATCACAGGCTTCGATTGTCTCCCATTTTAATGTGTATGAAACAGTAGCAAATCTGAAGTGATTTTTAATGATTGTTCTGTTCAGGCGAGTTTCCTGGTGTTCAAAATAAAGTGCTTTCCATTCATATTGTCATCAGCAAACTTCATCTGTCTTCAGAACCTTTGATATTATTCTTTATTTGTGACTGGTAATGTACGTGTTTCCCCTCAATTCGTTGTTGAAATTACTCTTTCACCTCTGGTTTGTTCTTTCAATTTTTGGACTCCTAGGGACAGAAAACAAAATCCGGTGGTGTTTTTCAGACACTGCTTATGCTTATGTTTATATAATCATGCTTATGATGTCCATAGGTGTTAAAAGGTAAATTCTAATGGATTTGAAATAAAAAGAGAAAATAAATCTGATGTATACTGCTACAATGGGCTACTGAGATGGTGTGATATAAGTGGACTTTTTTGAATTAACTCAGTTTAACAGTTACCATGTGTTTCATTAATGTGTTCAGATCATCACTATTTACCTTTAAATATGTTTTAAGTGTTTGGCTTGAAATAATATTCTTGTTAAAATCTGATAGGAATAGAGAAGAGCAACTGTGTTTCAGGAAGGGGTGTAATTTACTTCTTATTTCTTCGAGTTACTGGTCTCTTGCCCAGGGGCTGCAGTGAGTTCTCCCCACACCTCTTGCAATGTTGTTAGGAATTTCAGTCTTGAGAGCATTGCCAGTAAAAGGCATGCTTGGCATCCATATCTATATATTTTGAAATGTATTTGCCAAGTATGAGCATGAATTCAGAGCCCTTGGGTATTGATGGTGAAGTTTAAAATGGAGGTACCTCTTGTTTGTGCCCTTAAAGAAAGTTTGAACATACAATAATTCGTCAGTAACTGAAGAATACTCAGCTTTTCCTGTTCCCAGTTAACACTAGTGAAATGTTTGACCTTAGTTAAGGATGTCAACTAAGTCAACTTTGCTGTACATTCAAAAAAGCCAAAAAGAACCCTAAAGCTGAATCATCTTAATAAAATAGATTTGCCAGTACTGGAAACTTAAGCAGTAACTGGGGGATCTGATGATAAAAACATAGTTTGCAACTTCATTGTGAAATCAATGGTTTTAAGGATTAATAATCTAAATAGGAATTCTTAAAAATATACATAAAATACCCACAGTTATCCTGTAAGGGGGGTGAATTTTTTTTTTAAACACTTTGTGGTTCTTTCTGGTGATGCACAGGAAAGTTGCATTGTTTTACCTACCTTGGTAGTATGGTGGTATGTTGGCCACTAAGACAAAGAAAGAAAATAAAAGTAATTGTGAATGCAGTGCAAAGAAAACATGCAGGTATTTTAAGTTTCAACATTAGCTATACATTGGAATTGCATTCCCTGTGTTAGCCATGTACTTTCACATCAGAATAATTACATTTACTGGCACAACCTGTATTAGTACCTTGTAAGAGCTGTTAATTAAAAGAAAAAATTAAAATTGCCACTTTTCTAACAGTATGGGCTCCATTTGGGGATTTGTGCAAGGTTATTACATTTTGAATTGACCTGAAGATACCCAAGTTTGTGTTTGTGTGGGGGTGTGTATATATTCATATATATATATGTATATATGCATGCTTTTCAGTGTTGTTCAACAACTGGCTTTGGGTATAAAACAGATAAAAAATACAGTTAAGCAGTTACAGGCTTTTTTTTTTTTTTTTTTTCAGTCATGAGGTCCCATGAAATCCATCCCTGACTTTGCCTGTTATAAACAGGATACATCAGATCTAGCACCTCAGATGCATTAGGGGGGACTTTTAAATGCATATTATAATCTCTCTGAGGGCTCTCATCCTCCACAAGAGGATTGCTTATAGCTGAAGATTCCATATGCATGTAAATAGCTCTAACTCCTTATCAGTCCATGATACACATTTGTGACAATAACAGTATTAGGATGCTTTTGGAGTACTTGAATTTACAGCTTTTTACAGTTCCTTTCAGTATCACTATTGTGTGCTTTTGTTGCCTACTTTAGGATGTGAGATGAAAATTTTAAGTACATCCCATGTTATTTCTCTACTGGCAAAATCCATACATATGAAATACGGAAATAGCTGATTTAAAATGCAGTCAAACCAGGTAAAGATGGAAAACAAAAGGCTTTTTCATGAGTTTAATGGATTTCATGGTTTCTCAATGGCTTTTCTTCACAAGATACCTAACGAGTTGCTGTGCATGAATTTAAAAGATATCATACAAAATTCACACATTTCAAATTCCCATAGACATGAAAATTGCATTTAGGTTGTCTTAGAAAACCAAACTCTGTTCCACAGCCTGTAGGTTGTCCATAATGCTTAACCACCCCCACTAAGACATTCGGAACTGTACTGGTAGACTAAAATTATCCTTTTAGGATAATTATCCTGTGATGAACACTCTTCTGTTCTGTGGGAAGAAAAAACTGGAAGTTCAACAGGCAGTTTGTAAGCCACTCAGCTGATTTTGTGTTAGTCCTTAAAATGGACTCTGAATCCAAACTCTAATGAAATTCCTATCCAGGTTCAAACTGGGGTAGTCAGTATGGTTTCTAAATATGTATGCCAAACAGGAATTGAGATGCATCCTTCCAGTAAATAGATATGCTTTTTTTTTCTTATTTTAATAACATGGAGAGCTGTGATACAGCTTAATGAGAAATGTGACAGGCACTTGAATACAGAAATTGCATCATCTTGAGATTTGGAGGGGCTTTGTCCACGGGGCTTTGGTTTTGTGGGTATGACTGACACTTTGTCAGAACCTTCCAGTGCTGCTACCCCGGCTCTCACCAGGCAGCAACAGAATACACAGTCCATGTGGGATGTATTTTTCCATGCTTATTCTAGGAGTAAGGTGACTTCTGTGAGCATGCACTGCTAAATCAGAACTGTGTTGTACTGGCGGTGTTGGTTCCTTCTTCACGTACAACCCAGGTGGCAGTTTGCTCTTGGTGGCAGTGTTTGTCCCAGGCTGTTCATGACTTGCTGGTACGTTACCAAAAGCAATGGGAATGCTGACATCTTCCCCACTGGCTGATCTGGTGATGACATTATAGCTAATTACCTAATTCAGCAGGCTTTTTTAATCACTTTAGGAAGGATGAGCCACACATCCTTGTAATGGTTCTGTTAATTTTTACTAATGCGGAAGTTAAGACAGAAATTAAATTACTTGCTCAAAGGTATAGAGGAGAATTGGCAGGAAGAGGGATGTAAAATGCAGGAGATTTTGCCTCTCAGGGTTGTGCTGAGATCAATCTTTGTCTAGAAATAGGCGATGAACAAAAAGAGGAAGAATTCTTAGCAGAATGACAGGAATAACAAACGTAGCAGTAAAAAGTAGAGATGATGGGAAAGTAAGAAACACAAGGAAGAAGGAAACAAACACTCCCCAATCAAGAGAGGTGCCAATCAATAATCCAGAACCACATTTCTCCATAGTGCCTTGATGATTAGTGTTCGTAAATTAGCACGTAAAAGAATTACTGGGGAAAAAAGAAGAATGGGGCCAGTTGTTCAGGAGATTTCTGGTTTATGATAGTACTCAAATGAGAGACCAGTGCCATCATACCTTCTGGGGTTTTTTTCCCCGTGTCCAGTTTATTCCATTGTTGTGACACTTGATAAATGGTTTCAGAGGCAAAACCCAGTGCTTTAATGTGACTTGGCTTTTTTGAACCATTTTTTCTGCCTAGCATGAATAATTTTATTCAAATATTCTTCATGATAGAAGTTCCTTATCTGCTTGGACATAGTCTCTGACGCATACTCAGTATTGTTCTGTTAGTTTATCAAGTTGGTATCAATGACATAGATTAAACTTTCTATAATGATCTATGGTTTGGGTGGGGGTTTTCTTGACTGGTTTTGTTTTGGATTTTGTTTGAGAATAATCACTCCAGCAAAAAAAGACTTTGGCTGCTGGTATTCTCCAAATAGCTTCTGCTACCATCAAATTTCACAGCTTTGAGGACTTTACTGTACATGGGCAAGATATGGAAGGCATCCTGCACTGGTATTCACCATGATCAATTTCTACTGATCACTTGTGTATTTGATGGAGATACATCTGTTTGTTGGTGCTGCTACAGCAAAATAACGCAACATTGTGGATACGGCCATTGGTAAGAAAGTAGAAATTTATACAATTTTTAGATGTCCTGTTCCCTAGTATTTTCATATAGTCATGAAGGTGATACAATAAGCAAGATGGGAATTATTTGGAAAACAAAGCTATAAATACCAGGTGTACACTATCACTTCACAGTTGCTGTCCAGAAAAATGTTACTACAACCTTGATTTCTGGAAATCTCAGATGCATGCACTCACCCACCCACAAAATATTTGATCAGTTCTCATCTTTGAAGGATTGGCCCAATTCTATTTTTCTGCCTTTAACAGGTAAGCAAGTGACAAGCTAAACTCTCATACAGATTGTTAAAAGCACTATTGCCTATCCCAGCATAGCTTGTAGAGAGAGTGTAATAGCAAGGAGAGTTTACTGTTATGAAATATTTAGACAGGGCATGGTTAATAGCATATTTCTTTGAAAGAAGTACCGTAATAAAATTTCCAATAATATCGTTAGTATAAAATGGGGAAGATGGACCACTCAAAACCTGAGGCTTGTACAATATCCAAGGCACATTAATTGTACAATGTATCAGAAATACAGAGGTAGATGCATCATAATCAAAAGGGGAAAGAGCTAAGGCTCATCTTGGGCCTGCAGCAGTATTTTGTGCTTTACCAACATTTTTAAATTGATTTGTAAAATATTCAGTAAAATCACCTGCCAGTGGACGATTTCTTGTGCAGCTCAGAAATGAAACCAAGTAATTTGGGAGTGTAATGTGTAACTGAACACTTCTAGCTGGAGACCATTTCAGGAACATGGTGAGATATTTTGCATCAGTACAAAAGGTGAAAACCAACAGTTGTCACTAATGCTGTGTGATGACAGGTACAAAACAAGGTCAGGGGAAAAAAAAAAGTAGTAACTTCTGCTCTGGTTTTCTATCTGGCAACATTTACCATGGTGTAATCTGAAAACAGCCGAAGACCAGTCATTTATTTTGGCACTTTAGGATGGAAAGTGCTAAGGATAATGCAGTTCTTCATTTGCAAGGAATGTGATAGAGAAAACAAATATAGCAGATTTTAATATAAAGCAATTTTTTACTTATCAAACTGGTTCAGCTGCAGAGAAGTAAACAGATTGTTCTCAGGCAGAGAAAATCCTTGTGCTAAATTTTCAATAACTCTATTTGACCATCTGTATGTACATTTTGGGGTCCCTGCCTGGCCCTCACACTTCTTTAAGCAACACCCCCCCCCACCTCCCCCTCCGGCCTCTGATATATAGTTTTAAAATTAAATCCAGACCTTACTCTCAGCTGAGTTGGACTGTGGGGCCATGCAGGTGAACAAGAGAGGAATGGCTGAGAACAACTGAGGCCAGTTCCTACCAAAAGATCCCAAAACTGCCATCACTGCCCCTCCAGCAGCTCTGCCATCAGGCCCAGGCAAAGGGCGCCACAAGCTTTGAACTTCACCAAGTGTTCAAAAGAATCTTTGGAGCTCTTCTGTAGAACTTACATGCTCTTCTGCATGCAACTTATACATACTACTGTTACTATTATATCATATTAATGGATAGAAGACTCTAGAAATAGTCAAGTAAAGACTGAACTGAAATCTCCTGTTAGAAATTTAATGAAAGGGGGAAACCTTTAGTTGTGGAGTGATTAAAACAATGATCCTTCAAATGCTTCAGTTGATTAGTTTGTATTTTAGCCTGAACATGTTATTAATAAATTTCTGAATGTAAGAGGTACAAGACCATATAAAAAACAGTAAAAGCAGTGACGCACACAGGCATTCTCCCCAGTCATGTTCTCCTCTTTAAACTTGTAATACAAATCAGCAAGCCCCAAATACTTTGTCCCATTTCTGAACAAATCTTGCTGAACAAATCATCAGCTGTGCAGCTGATGTCAGGTGAGCACAAAGCATCACTAATACTTGACCAAAATTTAATGCTTGCACTACAAAGTACCAGTTAAGGAGCATTTAACCTAGTCCAATTCCCAAATTCCTCTAGTAGCTTGTAAAAATTACTTTAAGCAGTAACTTCCTTGAAAATGCAAGTTCCAGTGCATTAAATAATGTGTTAATTATTAGGCACAAATAACATGTTTATGGTCATACAGGTGTTAAATGAACATGTCAAAATCAATCCCATGTAATGTTGGCTCCTAGACCTTTCTCATCTCACATGGTGTGTGTACTCACCAGCTGGTATTTCTTTGTTTTGTACAGGTGATATTTTTTTAAACCAGGCAGATCTAAAGTACTCGGAGCTTCTACTACTGCACAAGTTAAATGAGCTTCAGACCAGCAGTTCTGTTACTCTAATTCATTTGCAGGTATTCATCATTCATTACTAGCTGCTACAAACAAGAGGCCAGATTCAGTTCCTATTATCACTAAGTGAGAACATCAGATTCAGGAGCTTTGGTTATTCAAAGCCTACCCTTCCCTCCCAGAAGGAAACCTCTCTATTCCCTTCTGTCCAATGCTCTGTTCTTACTGAATTTTGCAGAAGGACACGCAGCATCGTAGTGAACTAAAAAACCTGTCACGTACAAATAGTGAGTAGTTTGTTGCAACTTCTGTTAATGGATTAAAGCATTTAAAACAAATTAAATCATTAGTACACTGGTTTTTGTGATGTAAACAGTTTAATGAATACATAAAGCACATAAAAAGCAAAAGATTAAAACAAAATTATTGTTACAACCACCATAAATTCTGTAAATTTTTTTACAAGCATACTGCTTGCACAGCAGGTTTTACAAAACAGTGTATCACAAGCAATACCACTCCCTGAAAACTGAGATTTGGAAATTTAAAATCACAGTAAGTATTTACTTAAATCACATTATATACTAGTCAGACTAGCACTGATTAACTACTTTTCAAATTCTTCATGGTGCTGTAGTATACATTAAAGCTTCCACAGGAAATGTGAATAGAGTTCAAGTGAAAAAAAAAGATCCTAATTAATTTATCCCTCCACGGCATTATTTCAAACTGTGGCTCCTAAACTTTTTGCCTGTACATGTTTATCACAGCCATTTTTGTAGATCCCCACTCTAGCATCTGCTTAGCACAGAAATGCCGATCCCAGACTCTGGTTCTGCTCAGGTTGAGAAGAACTTCAGCCCAGTGCTGCTCCTGCCTCTTATCTGCCTGTAGCATGGGGAAGCCCCATCTCTACACCTAAACACATAGAAATTGGGAAGGAAATACAGGAGCAAGGCTTCATTCAGGCAACAGAAGACTGTTACATGATTGCATACAAAACTGAAGCAAAATGTAAAAGAGAAATTGATTTAATCTTTCCCTAAGTCGTGCCTCACCTATTGTTTACTGTCACTCACATATTTTGGTTTGTTTGATCTGTGTCACAAGTGTAATTTAAAGTTTAGTACGTTAATGCAAAATGTTAAACCAGGACAGAAAAGTTCTTGTTTCACAATCCAAACTTTAGTAAAAAAAAATAAAATCATAAACAAAAGGATTACAAAAGCATAAACAACTGCATCAAAGAAACAAAATAGCAGTCAGTACATACTGAAGTTGAATACAGGCTCAGAATCTAGGAGGCACAAAGAACATTTGATTGTTTAACAAACTTGCTTAGACAAATATTCTATGAAGATTAGAAAGGAAATAATTTATTGTTATGCTACTCTCTCTTGCATGCTATTTAAAATGTCTGCACCACAGTTTCTTTCTGTCACCATTTTAAATTCTTTTTTAATATGCTTAAATTTGAGCTGTGCACAACAACGGTTTTGTTTCAAATACTCTACCTTAAAAGTTTTTCCTAAAAGTACAAAATTCAAGCTAGTTTTGATTGAATTTCAGCTATCCAAAATCTCAATGGGATTGGGGGAAAAATGGCAAATGCACTTGCTGCCCCTTAGAAGAAAAGGAGCATTTCTGTGCATTCTAGCATTTCTATTTTTACCAAATCCCATGGAACTCCCATACACTCTTAAATTAACTTCAGAACTGCAGAGCAAGGGAGAACCTGCTCTACATGAGAAAAGGAGGCCATGAAACAGTCCCGGCATTGTTCCTACCCCACCTTTCTGGAAACAATAGTGAATATTATTCATTAATGTACTTCTTAGCTATGGATGCAAGAAGAAAATGCCTCCACAAAGAATTTATAATGGGTTTTGCTTGAATGTCAGCACTAAATCTGTACAAAGAGCAAGTGTTGTCTTTGCATTCCAGTGCTTGCTGGTGTGGGTAGTTGAGATGCTCCCACTGAGGCATGGGCTGGCTGAAAAAGGAAGACTGCAAGAAAGGCAGCTGCAGAATTGCTTTGAAATGCTTCAAAATAAATACAGAAAAAAGTGCAAGCAAATAAACAGTGCAGCTCTAGCCTTTGAAATTCATCCTTTAAGGTGCTTTTAGTGGTATCTTATTTAGCAAAAAGCTGTTTACTTAGTGGAGTCTGGAAAACTGCCAAGGGACTTCATTCTATTTTGGCTGGTCCATAAACAACACCTTCATCATCTATCAGTGATCCTCTACAAAATTCAGCAAATGGCAACAATTATTTAGGGTTTCAATGAGCCATCTAGATTTTCTCTGTCTACACTTGTATAAATAAATGACACCACAAGCCTTTCTTGATACAAGAAACCAAAAAGGCATTGTTTCAGAGGCTAAATAAATAATAGTTGAAATGACTGTCTGTGCCACTTGCTCAATACTTTCCACACTGAAGCCCTCCCACAGGAGAGCTTCCTAGGAATGTTTCCTAGGACATACATCAATATTATCATTGTGCGGAAGAGTGCTACAGATGCTTTGGCACTGGAAGTCCTAATGTGACTGACTTTTGACAAGATAATTCAACTTCTCTGTGCTTCCAGCTCAGATCTGCAAATCAGGACTCTGTAACACTATGAGTAGTCATTCGTAAGGGAAAAAAATCCCAAACAACTACTTCGGCTAGGTAAACAAGTCAGAATTGTCCATAATTCTGTTCTGTTTTGCAGACATTTAAGTTCTTCAAAATAGCATTTTACAGCAGAGATAAAAGAGATGATCTCCTGTCCTCTCATATATAATTACATCAAAATCTATAGAGAATCACTGCAATCATGTTCACACCAAAGGATAAAATACAGAATTTGTACAGCTTGCAGACATTTTTTAGTCATTACTCCTAAAAACTGAGTTGGTTTGATTTATTGCCAAGCAGGAATGCACATATCTCTGTATATTCTGTATGCAGAATCTAACTTTTTGGTATTGTCTCCTTGGTGTACAAAGAATATTTCATACACTGTTTTTCATCGAGTAACACAGTACATGAACAAAACAGCAAGAGTTGAGCTGGCCAACCAGGTTCCAGAAAATAGCAGCTGGGAACAGTCTCTTACTTGCAGTAACAGTAAGGAAAAAGGCTTTCTTCATGCTCACAGCAACTGCCTGTCGTATTACGAACATTACACACAGGAACATTACACACAGAAACGTTACTACAGAAAAAAATGCCTGGCTGCTAAATCTTTGTCAATAGCATTACATGCCCCAATTGGTAAAGGTGAGAAATAAAAAGAACAAAACACCCAGCTTGCTTAGTACCGCCCACGAGTGTGAGAAGATTCTGGTTTTAAGTTTCTAGAGTATTTTTCATCCAGTGGTCTCTACATTACAACAACTCTTGAGGGAAGGGCTATTATATATTGTGCTTCCAGGTGTGGAGCTGTGAAGGACACACAGCCACAGCTGTTGGACCCCACAGATCAGTTTTATACCACAGGGCACTTTGTGCACAGTCCCAGTGCAGCACTGAGAGACAGCACAGATCACAAGCTGGAACACTGAATAGACCTCAAAGGTTGTCGAAGGATTTTCAAAAATTTGGGCCTAGCCAGCAACTATGAACGCTGCTTTTTGTGACACACAACTTGAGCAACTACAACAAATTCAGCTATAAGAAAGGTTTTACAGCCCTACAGCAGTTCCATTTGAATGCTTATGTAGTGTGTGGACACACACAACAAAAGACTCCACTTATTTACATGGCAAAAGGTACAGCAAAAACATCTTAAACTTTGCCACTTGAATAATATTGAACTAATATGCCAGCTGCATAATTTATCAAAGGAGGCAGGGATCCTGGAAAAGGGAAGAATTTAATTAACAGCCTTTCATTAATGCCTTGATTTTGAATTCATAGTGTGGAAATGGCTCATTGTACAATTTCTAATATGAAATGCTTGGAATAAATCTCAACTTCTTGTCAGAATAAAGCAGCTGGATTATTTTGTACACCTGGGATTCAGGATAATAATACCTGTTAAACCCTCTCCCCAGCAATGCTGTCAACTGACTTTAAACATACTCATGCACAAGCAGGCTGAGAATTTGGCCACAATTCCTTTTCTAGCATCTATTTCCAAGTTTGTCCCTCAGTTAGTGCCAAGATACGTAGAGATTGTCTTGCATTTAGTGCTCTCATCCAGCTCCCTCTTGCAAATATTTAAAAACAACACACAAAAGCAGACTGAAGTTTCTCTAAATGGCACAGCATAGAAATGCATACAACACATAAAATGCTCATAAAAATTCCTCCCGGTAATGTTTCTAGAGCCCCTTGGACTTCTAATACTCCTTGTTACTACCCAGAGTAGCTCCTCTTGTTTCCCAGATATTTGCTTTTTTTGTTGTTGCTGTTTTCAGTTTAAAGCCAAGCATTATATTATATTACAAGTATCATCCTGCTGGCTAGGTCAACTCTTGCCTTATAGCAGTGAGCCTTTCTTTCAGACCCACCCTTCCTCTTTAACTGTACTGTATTTTGCTGTAGCCTTGCAGTTCTCTATTCCTCAGAGCTCACCTTGCCCGAGCCCCGCCGGGGAACGTGTCTTTCACCTCCAAAGAATCTGCCCAGCGAGTCAAGTAGACCCGAGTCTCTGTGCCGTGGGGATCCATGTCTGGCATGGTCTATAGTGCTCGCAGATGCCAGTTTTGATCCGTGCCGGAAAGAGGAGCGTTTTTGTGAAGCCATCAAATCCGAATTCTCTGAAGCTGCTGCACTGTCCTCTTGGATGGTCTGTAGCTCGTCTGACTCTGAGGGCCGATCTTTGAAGGTGTTGTCTTCTCTTCCTGGGGCATCTCGGGAAAAGAGGCGGATCAAGTGGGGGCGACCAGTCCTGTCAGCTGGGTTGGCCTCAGGCCAGGCATTCTTTGGGTCTGCTGTGCCTTTGGAGTCTGTCACCGCTGGGCTCTTCGTGGAGGTCCCATTGTTCTGGTTCACATCTGCCTCTCCTGCAAACAACAAGGATGAGATATGAATACAGGCCTGTGAAAAACAGCCCTTGAACAATGCTGCTTTCTTTCCCTTGCCTTGAGATGCTCATTTCATACAAAACCCGTAATATGTGCAGTTGTAATGAAACTATGTTCTCTTCCAGCCTTAAAGAACATTAAGTTATCTTGGAACTGAAACCAGAATGATGTTCTCACACAAATTTGCAGTAGTTCTAGGTGATTTTTGGGTGTGGGTTTGTTTTTTTTTTTTAAACACATAAATAGATAGATAGATTACTTAAAGCATAACTGAGATTAACTTCATTTGCATGGAAGGCTTGTGGATGAGGAGGCTTTCAGTGAGTAATCAGAATTTCTTTAACTTCCCTTGAAGACTGCAACTCTAATTATGCCATCTTTCTCCGAAATGGGGGGGGGGGGGGGGGGAATAAATAATTACAGTGACATTGCAGATCTGTGCCTTCACAAGTGCACATTCCCCCTCCACAATGTCAGAGCCTATGGCCTCATTTGGAATCCCTCGCTATAATTTCAATCTGGATCAAACAAGCATAGTGAGGAGAAGGGGTTTTTTGACCCACTACTGAAATTGTCTTCACTTCAAAAAAGAGAGCACTAAACTGCAATTTCTGCTTGGTCTCTCATGACAGTTTTTGTTCAAGTATGATGATCCTGGCACTCCAGGTACAATGTCCTAGCACTGATGCTGAAGGCCTAAAGCAAAACTGTCCAATTTGCATTTAGTGCTTGTGAGAAGTGACAAAAACTATTACCAGCAACTGACAAGCTTTTTTTTTCAGCCAAGGAAGGTGCCAAGACAGACCCCTGTGGTAACTAAAATGCCTGCTGCCTCCTCCACGGTTGTGTTCTGATGCACTTAGTGAAGTATGTAAGAAGCATCAGCTTAGCCCTTCCTTCACCTGTAGTAGCTCCTTTTATCAGTGATAAAAAGATTTATGGAGGTTTCTATGGTCTATATCATGACTCCTACTGTTCTAAAGGAAACTGCACCCACTGAAGAATATGACTTATCTCCAAGGAACACCAAAAGAGTATTAGCAGGTGCGTGAGGAGCAACCTTCAGCACAGACACCTCCCACACACTCTGTGTCAGAAATGTCTTTTGGAGTTAAGGGGGCTCAGAAATTCAGAAATAAGTTAGTCATGTGTTATCTTTAGGGTATTCTAATTACCTTTTTACACTCTCAATTGATTTGGTCCTTGTTGCCATGGGTGGGATAGGATCTGGCAAATACTGACTGCTGTGTGTTCGAAGCACTCTGGGCTCAAGTCCTTTGCTGATTCAGCAGAGCAATTTTAGATTTGACACAGTCATTTCATCTGGTTTTACCCACCCACAGGGCACTAAAGAAACCTTTTCACAGGCTGAGAATAATTCTGAAATAACTGTATGGGTAACAACAAAAGACAGTAATGATGGCTTCTGCAAAACCTGTGTGTAGGTTACAATTGGTAATAGTCAGCCTGCTACAGTTTTTCATATAAAAATATAAAATGTAGTTTTGCTACACCATTTTTTTTCTTTTGTGAAAACTAGCTAGAAAATGTTGGGGAACTTCAAGAAAAATTTCTTTGGTTAAAACATCTGAAAGTCTCTCAGGAATACAATTATTTAACCAGTGCCTAACTGTCACTGAAGACCTCATTAGTGGTGAAAATATTTGCTGGCAACTTTGAAATTTGTGTTTTCCTTAAAAGATGCTCTCAAACTTACTAGAAACTACTAACATACCCAAATGATTTTCTTAGTAGAACAAAAGAAAAGTAACTAACTTGGATGTGTGAGACACATTCTGAAACTGCAAAACATTTTAAACAGCGACTCTAAGCCTAGGTTCTATACCGTAATACAAATCCATTCAAGGACAGAAAAAGAAAAGCAAACAAAAGAGTTATTATATTTAATTAAATGCATTAACAAAACACCAGAGCATCTGCATACTAATATTTTTTACAACAGTTGTTCTTTGTGCCACTGAATACGGGTATTGGTAAGCAACAAAGAAGGGTATTTGTGCCACAAAAGTAGCTTCTCCTAACGCATACACAGTGAGCTGTAAAAGTATAAATCTTTCTGGAGGCTTTATTTCAGCAGCAAAAGCAGTTTGCCTCTGAATTTTCTTCATGCTTATGTCTTCTATATGCATAAAAACACGTAAGAGAGATACTCTTAACATTGTTGCTAACTAATCAGTCTTCCAGTGCATTTGGAAGATCACTCTAATAATGTCCTAGGGACATCCAGAATTAATGGACTATATAAATGTGTGCTTATTTGTTCATTTAAAAACAAATATTTACATCTTTATTAAAACCTACTGTAAATGCTGTGTAGAGCTATTATTTTTTCAAGTTGTTTTTCTTTGGAAGATGAAGATCTTAAAATAGAGCACACAACCTGTACCAGATCACTTGTACAAGAGAAAGTTGTCCAGGGAGGAAGAGATCTTAGACACTTTTTTGCTAATCCTTGTAAAACAAAGTACAGCAGGATGCATTGCCATAGGCATTAATTAGAAGGCTATGGAAGTGTCTTCTATTTATATGCAAGTGAACATGGTCCTTGAGAGCTGCACAAAGGAGAGCACAAGAAAAGCACCTCCTCCCATTAGCCCAAAAACAGCAGGGGGGAACCAGACTCCAAGCAGGGATGAGGCACTCCAGGTGTGGCCAAGGACCACTCCCAAAGGCAATGCCACCTCTCCCCCTCACCTCACAGTGCTCTGAGCCTGCTGCTGGCACAATGTTCCCTGGACATGCTGGTCAGAGTGAACAGAGCCATTTCTTCCCTGTACACACACTGACTTCCAAAATGAGGAATATAGGTGGACAAAAAATTCTTAGCAGTCTGTTAATGAAACCAAGGAGAAAGTCCAAAGGTGCTTTCAATGAGAAAATAATAAATCTAATCCATCATTGTCCTTAAGAGGAATTAGGTCCCATATGAGTATTTTCAAAACTGCTGTGGACTTGGTGCTTGCTTAGACATTGATAGTTTATCCCATTTCTTGAGAATCAAAATAACTCTTTTCCCTAAGCTGCTAATTGGCTGGCACCTCTCAGCCCAATGCTTCAAACGACTCCTCTCAACAACCACTGAAATTTGTTCTATGTGAAGGACAATTTCCAATCAAGAGACCTCAGATAGAAATATGTTTCCCATGGGTCACTTGGAAGGGCTGTTCCATGATACTCCCTCCTTGTGTGCACAGCAGTCTGTAGTCTTCTTCCATATGGAGGACAGCCTGGAAAGATGTTGTTAAGCTAAGAGTTTTTAAAAAGATTACAAGTTTTTAATCTCCTCCTACTCCTTTCTAGTCTTGCTTTCTTGCAAATACTTGTAATTCCTCTCACATTCCTACTGCTGCTCCCTCTACAAATGCTGTAAAACATATGAGGAAGATGAAGCTGATAAAAGCTGGAGTACATTACCTTACTTTGGGTTCTCAAGAGAGGCTTAGATCAACAGTCACAGCATGTTGCAAATATTGATTATACGTAACAGCAGCTTAAATATTTGTATGAAATCTTTAGAATTAAGTATTATTTACTCATTAAAAGTGTCAAAAAGTACATTAATCAACTTTGTAACACTGAATATTTAATACACTTTATCATAACTACAGGCTGCTGTGATCAATTATACTTCCTTTTTCTCAGCCTTCTTTTCTCAGGGTATGAAGATGGAAATTACTGAACTTCTAAATCAACTTTTTATTTTAGCTTAAGTCATCTATATTTATAAAGCACTGTTTTTCAGTAAATTAAATATAATCTCTATTTGCCCTTTTTAGATCCTCTCTTTTCTATAAGTGTCAACTGGATAGTGAAATACAATGCAGTATAGTCCTCAATTCTGAGTTAAGTTTATTTCAGTATGTTTACTAAAATGCTGACAATAAAATATTGGCTAAAACATCTGACTTTTTGTCTTGATTCATCTATGTTTAATCACTTGAACAACAAAATGTAACACCTAGAAATTAATCAACTTCTTCACAGATGAGATTTCAAGAACTCTGGTAAGCTATAGCAACAAGGCAAATGTATTAGAAATAGGCTGCCTTGCATTATTTAAGAGGCTGGGACCACTGTTTCGGAACATGTGGCTTCTAATAACATTTGTGGTAATATCAGGCACTTGACAGAATAAAAGGCCAGAAAAAACACATTCATCATCACCACATACATGCTGCAGCTGAGGACATCTGGGTTCCAACTCTGTGCTGAGACAATTTCGTAACAGTCAAGCTCCTGGTTTGGACTTTCACTGCAGCACAGCCCACAGCAGAATAGCGTGTCCACAGCCATTAGGCTTCACCACAGAAGGATTTGGGGAGACAGAGGAAAGAATTATGTCTGCATTGTTAAATCTGAACTGCAAAAGCTTGATTCATCCTCATTATGCTAAGACACTGCAGACAAAAAGTGGCTCTTAGCCTAACTTCTCTAATATGGTTAGAAGGCAATATGCCATCAGACATTTAAATTCACAGACCTAATTACTGGGTTTGTCTGATGCTTGTCAAACATTGGGAATCAATTTTCGACAAATATTTCTGTTTGAAATGGATGGCATGCAGTATAATTGTGAAACAAACACTTGGTCATAGCTCTGAACACAGCCAGAAACGGATGTGCTGGTGCATTTAGCCTTTACACAGACATTTTCCTGATTTTCTAGCAGAGTGAATGCAGAGAGAAGTGCCCATGTGTCTCATGATACAGATTCACATGAGTTTAACACTCCTACTGCACTTAGCCAAGAGATCACTTCCATTACAGCTTCCTCTCCTCCCTCCCTCCTTGCCACAGCCTATCCCTTTCAGGGAAAAAAATTCCACCCAAAGGCGAATTTTCTCTATAGCTTTAGCATAACTGAAGGAATGATATTTTTCTGCACAAGAAATTTGGCTTTCTCCATGGGCTAACCAAGCTGCAGACTAAACCACCACAAAAACGAGAAGCCAGGTTGCTAAGCATAACATGCACTCCTTTGACTTCCCTCCCTCACTTCTTTCATTAGACATTTTACAGCATATAAAGCTCTTACCAGACTACAATAAAAAAGTTGTGAGGGTGTTTCCATTCCACTGACGAGCTGAGTGCATTTCTACACTGATGCCAATGAGCTGACGCCAGACTGAAAATGATTAGGTCAAATAGGATCTATTAATTGCTAGACCTTTGCTAATACCCAAGTCTTGGCACAGTTTCTTTCAGACTCATGAAAGATCTCATTTCTCCAAGCCCTGCCTGGCCCTCTCCTGCTGAAGAAGAGCTGCTGAGGTAGCAGAGTTTGGCCTTAAAGCAGAGCTCACATGAAAACACAAAAAAGTTTGATGGAGAGAGGGAAAATGTAGTTCGCATCCTTTATGGAATCAACTGTCTTTGCAGTTGACACTTTAGCTATATTATTTATGCTCATATTTCAAAGAAAAATACAGCATTCACTCATGTAGAATAGGAATATGTACTTTTTAGCATAAAATTATGCTGTAGGGAAAACACTGAAAATTGCATAGGAGAATGTGAATTCTGTCAGACACTAACCACTACAGGATGAAAACATAAGTGTGATTCCTCTCACTTTATTTCTGATACTAACCTAAATGTACTCCAGATCTGCTGAAAAAAAACCAAAAAACCCTTGAACATTTGACATACTTTGGCATCACTTCATAAGTACCTATTTTACTAGGTAAGAGACAGAGTAAAGTCTCTCCCAAAACGACTAGCAACGTTCTTCCCAAAAGGCCAGCCAGTGAAAAACCTGCTGGCTGCCAAAGGTGTTTCCAACATTAGGGCTGTTCTTTTGACACTGGGATAAATAAACCTCTCGAGTTGACTTGACAGTTTCTTCTCGGTTCCCTCAGTGCACCAGACAGCCAGCCTTGCCATCATTCTTAGGTGAACCACTTTCAGCACTTCCCTCAGCTACTTGAAAGATAATTCTCAGGGCTCAGGAAGGAGAGCTGGGAAAATAAACCTGTGGAGTCATTAATCGTGAAGGTGGCTGGTATGAGGGAGGTGATCCCCAAGAAGCATTCATTAATACAAACCATCACTGGTGATCTGCATAAGGATAATCAAAATCATCAAGCCCTCTTGTTTAGGGGGACAAGAAAGGACTTGAGATTTTAATCCTGGGCCCAGTGTATGTATAGTTTGTAAAAGCAGTATCAAATCCACAGAATCTGGTTAAAATAAATACACCTCCTTCAACATGGCAGCAAATGTTTAAAGGCTGTATTTATACCAAGGCAAGCTGTAAAATTATATGCAACACAACCAGTTAATTATGTCCTTTAACAGCAAATATCTTCTGCTTTCTTAAGTTTGCATCTTTCCTTTCAGGGTGCCAATGCTTAAAAGCCAGATGATGAAGATGGCATAGATGTAATACACACTTATTTGGTCTATAGAAGTAGTGCTGGATTATGGAGTGATAAACAATAAGTAGTATTAATTTTGCAAGTTCAGTAGGTTAATCAATAGCCTGATTTTTTTTTCTTTGCCCTTAATTCTTCTAGACTTCATCATCCCAAAGTGTTTAATATGTAACTGTGAGCCACTGCTTGTTACAAGAGTACCAGTTTAAATACATCCCTTAAACATTGCTCTGCAGTAAAACCAATATTTGCTGGGAGAAGGACTCCTGTAAGGTGGTACCAGCACAGTGGGGAATTGCTGCTGTGGTATCGTTTTTGGTAGGGTAACTATACTGACTTTTTAAATTTACCCAGTAAAACCATAATGCAACCAATAAATGACTAGATGAAAACACACAGCAATGTGACATCTAGCTGGTGACACTCTGATAAACATGCCTAAATCTTATTTTGTGAATCATCAAACAGCACGTTTTTTGGTTCTGCTGATAATTTTGCGATTTAAGAGGATTGGTTCTGTGAAATAACTACAAAATAAAAATTAGAAATTAAAAATATGCTGTATATTCATTACAGTTTATGTTCAGTGTTATGATTCTGCTGAAGGGAATTATATTTTATGGTATCAGTGTGTAAAACGTAGCAATACTGTCTGAGTCAGAGATTTTTGATATATCAGGAGTCCTCTTTCTGGAAAGCTTTTCTGTATTTTCACCAAGGCACACACAGCTCCTAGCATCTGCATGTCAGAGATGTGAAAACACTTCCAAGTCTGTGCAGTAATAACCACAGTCCATGCCCAAAGTCTGGATATTAATGGGAAGCATGTGTGGTTACTGCGGGCAGAAATGCGTTAGCATCCCATTACCCACTGTGAGGGGCTGCACTCCAGGAGCCAGGTTTTGGACTTGATGGAAGAAAAGCCACATCATACCTTCCCCAGACTTGTACACCCTGTATTATTTATGCCTTTAAGAACTCTCTCTCCCCTCTATCCTTGCTGGAGAAATTTAGTCAGTTCATTCTGCCCATATCAAAGAAAGAGATGAAAGCAAACCAGTCAGCAAGGCATTTCAAAACACAAGAATCAGAGCAGCAGTTGCATACCAATTCTGTGTGTTCTCCTGTTACTTATGATGCTGAGGCTTAAAAACAGGGGTGCAACAGACCTTATTTTTCTTAAACCTACTGTGAAAGTCACATCGGATTCAGCATGCAAGAAATTAGCTGGGAGGCCTCAGTTACACATCATCTGTCAGTGCATGATGCTTAATTTCCTCTTCATAGTCTTTTTTAATGGGCTATGTATGTATTTCAGCAATTCAGTGATACGCCTTCATATGAAATTACCAGTGATTAAACACTGAATTGGACTGCCCAGGGAAGTGATGGAGTCACTGTCCCTGGAAGTGTGCGTGGAATGGCTGGATGTGGCACTTAGTGCTATGGTTTAGTTGATGTGGTGGTGTTCAGTTGAACGTGAGACTCAATCTTTGAGGTCTTTTCCAACTTTAATGATTCTATGACTGTGAAAGAGAAAGTGGCTCAGGACTGTTACGAGCCTTGTGGGTGTGTGAAAGTATTGTTTGCTTGTGAGGACAGATAAAGAAACCTGCAAGTAAAAAGAGGCATTCAAAAAAGCTAAAAACATCCCCCGAGCCAGAACAATTTTTGATCTTCAGATTATAATTAAAACCAATCTACTTGACTGCAGAAACTGCCTTGCACTCTGTGTGCTTTCACAGAGTTGGGCACTTGGTTATCCGTGCCTCTGGTTTACAATGAAGAGCTGAAACAAAGCCCACACGGTGGCCTACCATTGCAGAGGAATGCAGCAGTGTAGGCCTGGCTCGAACCCTCTCGCTCTTGTTTTCCAGAATTTCTGCCTTTGCCTCCCCTTGCTGAGGGTTACAAAGGCGAGTACAGAAAACAAAAGAGCCTGTGGTTGAAACCAGTGGGACTTGCTATGGCAGAAATTTGGAATCTATGAGAAGCATGCGGCAATTCTCCACACAGCCTGCAGAGAGGTTTTTAAAAACTTCAACAAAGAATTTTATTCACCCACCAGTTTCAAAGAAAAATGTTCCTTTGTGTTACTAGAACATATAGGTTTGTTTTAATCTTGAATATCTCACAAAAGACCCTCCCACAGCAAAGCGAGCTGGAGCATCATTTGTAACAAACAATTTCATGTACTTGAGGAGAAATTAAATCACCTGCTGACCCATCAGCATTTGTATTCTTTAAAAATTGTGCAAATGACTAGTATTAGACAAAGATTGTTTGATTATTCATCTTCTCTGCTTGAGTTGCACTGAGTCTAAGTAATTGTTAGGTTGTAAAACTTGGATATATCCCCCTCCCACCAAAGTATGGCAAAATGAGTAGTGCTTCCGTCCGACCTCACAACTTCCACTATCTTTTGTATTTTCCACATCAGTCATCTTTTAGTGGAAAATAGCCTATTTCCATCAGTGCAACTGGCTACCCAATATTACAGTTGAATTTTTTTCATAAAAAATGAAAGCAGCTTAAAAGCAGCAGAAAAAGAAATGTTGGTGAAATGAGTGAGGTGAAGACAGTGATAGAACCAGCTATTTCAGAGAAGTTGTTCAGAGCATGAAAAGCAGAACAAAAAAACCCTATCTGTAGAACACTTCCTATTAAAACCCATGATGCAGCACCTCAAAAGAGGGCCTGATAACACTGCTGTGTTTTTCTTGACCAAGATTTAAGTGTCTGAGTGGTATTTTAGTGTTTAGAAAGTGTAAACTGCAGAATAAAACACACTTGTAATAAGTTAAGCAAATAAGCTACCTTTAAAAAACATGTTTTGATTGTGACCACAGGGAAACTATTTACAGCATGAGGTTATAAATGCCAGTTCCTGCAAGCTGCATTTCAGTCCTACAGAATAACAATGTTCATTGTGTGTTAACTTTTCCTGAGACCAACTAACCCAACTAAACCTGAACAGAGCCCAAGGTACTGTAGAGGAGTTTTTTATATGCTAAAATAAAGAGAGAATATCAATGTTTTTAACTCCCTCCAAAATAACGCACCAATTTGCTGGTTTGAGGACATGACTTCAAAGTTTGTTTTCTAATACAGCCTTGTATAGGGCAGGTCCAGGTAAAAAGCAAATCACAGGAGTATGGCAGTCCTACAGTCCTACAGAGAAGAGCGCACAACGCAAGCCGGGTTTCTGGGAGCTGTGAATCACCTGCAGGATGATGTAAGCAAGAAGCTTGACATTTTCATGCATCTTTCAGGTATACATTGCCATATCTCTGGGTTTTTCTATTTTGACCTGTTAATGTATTCTAAACTGAAGCTTTTAATAGCACAAGTGATCCCAGAAAGTCACGGTTACAGAATTTGCAGTGAGGGGAATTACACCGGTAGTTTTTAGAAGACTTTTTTTCCCATAAAATTCTGTAGCACACCACAATGGTACAAATGACACATTCTGAGTATGATGCATATATTTACCAGTATTTCTAAAAATATCTGAAATACCTGCACACAAGTAAGCCTATAGACCATTTACCCTTGCATCAAATTTTTGTATATGTAAAATAAAATTGGAGATGTGGCTCTTCAGAAGCTGACAAAACATACCTCCCTACAAGCAAGCAAGCAAGCAAGCAAGCAAACACAAACCCAAAAAGATGGGGTAGGGTTGTTAAAGTCTGCCTAAACTGCAGCTCTTTACAATCAGAACAAGTCCACAGCCATTAGCCGCTGTCTGATATTATCTTCACTTTGGAACTGATTTTCACCTTAATACCTATGGTGAAAGGTCAGAGGAACAAAAGTGAGCAGGAGTTTCTCCCAGTCACACGGAGTTTGTTCACAGAACTTGTCACATCTCAGAAACTGATGTATTACTCTGAGTACCCCTGAGCCCCGTGGGAGGCAGAAGCCCAGGAGGCCAGCTCCCTGCCCTGGGAGGGTGCAGAGCTGTGCATATCCAGCTGTGCCCAGGACGTGGAAGATGAGCCCTCTGTGTCCTGGGGCAATGCACTGACACACCTCCAGCTTGACCCAGACATCTGAAATGGAAGAAGCTCACATCCCAGTGGGGACAAGAGCCACACCACCAGCTGCATCCATGAGGTGGAAGACAAGCACCTCTGTAACCCTTTGGGGAAGCAAAGGAACAGGTCTTCAGCTTCACCTCCAGTTCAAGATGCTGGCATTAAGAGGAGGTCCATTTCACTCATGGACACAGTAGCAGCCATGTGCATCTCCAGCTCTGCCTTTGGTACGGTTGGTGAGAAAGTTACTCTGCCTAAAAGACCAGCAGCTGACCAGTAATTTTAAAAACACAGTAAATGTTTCACAAATGTGTAACTTTGGGGATGTTCAGCACTCCAGATCTTAGTTTTTGTCTGCCTGGCAATGCTTACTCTAACTAGATTCTATAATGTTTTCATGTAATAATACAGGATTTTAGAAGGTGACAATCAAGATGATAACTCTGAACTCTGAGGAGAAAACTGAAAGCCAGATTACCCAAAAGACAAATTCCACATGCCATATCCAAAGACAGCAGAGAAATCACGGCAGAGCACATTTATGGCAGGGATGCTGCTGGGGCACAGCATAGACTCCCAAGGCTGTGTTTGGCCATTCTCACAGTTTATAGTCTCTCTGCAGGCCCTGGCACAGGAGCACAGCACTCGAGGATGTTGCATCCTGATCACTGCTGTGAACAGAGGGAATGGGATTTTTGCTACCATGCTCTGTCAGAACAGCTTTGTCTGGAAGCTGCACAATGGAGAATGTCAGCATAGACCTAGGAGCAGAGCCATGGAATTGCTGTGGCAGAATGAGAGAAGGGCATAAAAATATTGCAATACATGGGTGGTTAGTTTCTTAAAACAGTAGCAAAAATTCTTTGAAGGCCTTTACATTTTTACAGTCAATACAATTAAACTCCCAAGAATTTTAGAGGTAGTTTGGATTAAACAGCAAAAATAAACTGTTCAGAGACTTCTAAGTGAAGCAATTTCCTCAGTGAAGAAATTTGATAACTAAAGAAGTATTTTTCAGAAGGGAACTCTAATATGCCTGAACAATTAATATGAGATTTGATTAAAATATCCACCTGCCTGGCAGACACATTGAAATAAAACATTATTCCAGAACTTATCATGGGGTTTACAGGTTTACCTTCACAATTGCTTCAAGTGCAGCCCTAAAACAAGAAAAGAAGAATACCTGAAACCAGGCAAATAAAACAATGAATCCAAAGGACTGCAGTCTGCACTGACTGAACTGGCACAGGACCTAACAGCAGAGATGATATTCCATAGAAATACTGGCAGAAAGCTGAGAATAAGATGTTCAGAAGAAAGACAGTAGGGAAGAAAAAAAAAGAAAAAAAAGATGAGTGGGTTTTTTTGATGATGAACTGAAGACATTTAAATCTGGATTCAAATCACCTTGTCTGTCTATCCTGCAAGCAATGACTGGCATTTACCTGGGAATAAAGAAATATTACTAGCAATCACACGGAAAGACTTTGCACCCCAATGTGAATCCACAGCCTTACATATCTAGATGTAAGAAAGGAAATCCTGAAGGGTTTCCAATCCTGAAGAAAAGGACAGTATTTGCACTGGTCACACCATTCTTGTTCTCTCTTGTCAAGCACTGTCTCCCTGTCTGGCCTCCAGTAGTTTCCAGTTCTTCCTCCGAACCTTCCCTTCCCAAGGCTCCTGGACCAAAGCTGCTGTCCAGACCACTCTGCTGTGCTGCCTATTCGACTCCCATGACCTCCACCTCCACAAAGATCATGATCCCTTGCCATGCTGCTGCAGGCTTTGGCAGGCTTCTTGTGGAGCAAATTCCAAATTATCTCTGCACAGGAATTCACCTCTGGAATCTCTCCGTGTCATAAGGCCTGCCTACACAATACCAGTCAGAACTGTCAGAAGCTAGTACAAGGAGACAACAAATACTTCTAAACCAACTACAAGAGTCACAGATTGAAGTTACCGCTCCTAAATTACTCTGTCAAATGCTTACAACCCATACATGTTCTTACAATGTTAACACAAAACATCTAAATTCAAAGGGTCTCCACTTGGAAAATAAATACTGCATGGCCTTTTGCCCTTTCTCACTTGCTTCAGCTGCTCTGGATAACTGATATTTGTCAACATTAACTAAGAGCTTTCAAAGTCATGTCAGGATACACTTCACAAACACCTGTCTGGCAGCAACCCTCTACAGCTCTGCTAATGGAGCACTGCTGGATCAGCATCTGCCCACAGTTCTCTCAAACCAGAATTACGTGTCACATTCTTGGTGCCACAGATTGATTTGGTTTGGGGAGTTTGTCTTTTCTGCACTGAAAGAAGAAATATTCAATGTCTCACCCTTCCCAATCAAATATAAATGGCTGCACTAACACAAAGATGATATACTGCTGCCTCCTCTGTGTCCCAATTACAAACAGGGTTCTCCCCAGTTCGTTCTAAAAGCTCATCTATACAGGTACTGCATGGAAGGAAAACAAAATCTTTCTATATTGGCTGAATAAGGGAGCAAAATTACGAGATTTCAA
Source organism: Acrocephalus scirpaceus scirpaceus (assembly GCA_910950805.1). Taxonomy (NCBI): domain Eukaryota; kingdom Metazoa; phylum Chordata; class Aves; order Passeriformes; family Sylviidae; genus Acrocephalus; species Acrocephalus scirpaceus. The sequence continues at coordinate 66,782,731 of OU383773.1, read as the reverse complement.
AAGTAGCCTGGGCCATTGGTATGATTTGAACAGCATGGAATCCCACATTTCTAAAAGATGTATTTACACAGTGTTTGATAAACTGAGAGAAAATGTGATCTGCTCACATACCAACTTAAAATCATCTATTATTTTGGTGGGACTTCACCTGAGATACAGTATGCTCTTAGTCAGAAAAAGCCCCCAAAAATTATCAGGGAATCCCAAAGCTGTTAATGTAAAACCAAATATAAAAGTAAATTTCTGCCTCTGAGCTAAGCAGAGGCAGAAACAGCCTAAGCTGTCAGAACAGCCTTATAGATATCTACTCTAATATTTCTAATCTCAGCTATTCTAGGTCTTTAGAAATTCCATTCCACTCTCCATCATTATAAATGGCATCCTACACTTCTAAACATATTAATAAATCTGTTCTCATCTATACTAGGCCACATTAGACATATTTGATATACACCAACAAATCAATGATATCAGCTTATAAATAATTAAGAGGTTTTTTCAATTAAAATAGCCTAAGACTTTTTCCCCATGCTGAACACTTGTGATCTGTACCATAGTTCTAAATGTGACTCAATGCTATATGAAGAACAATGGTGACAAACTGTATAAAACCGTGGCAGTGATCGATGGTACTTTACACAATATCTGCTTTTCAGTAGCAGCATTCTAAGAGTGAAAAACTGCTTGCACAGTACCAAGCCTTGTACCAGTTCGTGGGAGTTACTGCTATTAAAAAAGGAAAGAAAGAAAATAAAAGAATTCACAAACTTTATTTTGCTATTTGAGTACATATAAAGTCACTCTTCATGTGATGAAGAAAGCATGCTCAGCATAAAGAACATTCTGAAGACTAAAATGGTAGTATGATTGAGCTACACAATATTTTAACAAGCAAGAAAGGCTATAAACATGCTTTTTCCCAAGTGTACTTTGGGTATGTTTCTTTCAATCCACCAGCAAGCATGAGAATGAGTGAAAAACCCACCACTTCTAGAAAAGTGTATGAAGAGCCTGAGAGCAACTCAGTGGGTTGCACCAGAAGGACTCTCACAGGGCAGCAATTGTATACAGAAGATGCACACAGCACACAGCCCTGGTTATCCCAGCTTAGGATGCAGCCCTGGGGAGGCAGGTGATACCATGCCTGCTGTTTGCAGGCAGAGATTGCTGCACTGTGCCCAAGGCCAGCAGAAGTCACGCTGGAGCCTGCAGCACCATGCTCATCCCAGCAGACCTGACCAACACCTGGCAGGGGCTTGGGGCTGCACTGAGCTGGGACTGGCAGCCTCCAGCTGGCACTTTCCTGGGTGCAGCAGCCTGCTGGCAAAAGGCTCAACAATTCGTGCTTCTGGGCCTGTGTTTGCAGGAGCACCATCCACAAGCCATTTCAGAAATAAACAAAACAACTCTGCCTTGGTTTTCTCAGCAGGAAGTTTTCATTTTTTCTGCCTCCTAGGAAGTTGTGCAGACAACTCACAGAAGGCAGAAAGTGCTCCACAGACAGAAAAATAGCTGTGTTAATCTTATCTCTGAAAATAAAAAGTCATTTATTTCCCAGGTAAGTGCTGTAAGAGCATTTCTGCAGCCACAGATTGCGACCAGCAAAATAAGAAGTCTTTCATATTCACAGTCTGTGGTTTCCCAGAAAGTTACCTAGCACCCCTTTGAAATAAGCAAATAATATAATCAGTTTATAAAGCCCTGCACCTTGGCTCAGTTCTCAATTTAGGATGCAGTCCATTGCAGAGAATCCTGGGCTTTGCTTATCCTGAGAAAACTGGGTAGCAAACACAGTCTGACAAAGGAGTGCCACAGACTGTAGAAGTCAAATGTGCTTGAAGTAGCAGGAAAATTGCCATGTACTTCCAGATTTGTGTTCATGGCCTACAAGGATTTTTTTTTCTCCCCACTGAAAGCCTGAAGTACTGGAATCAAGGATAAAAAAAATACAAAGGAAAAAAAAATCTTATTCCATCTCTAGTAACTGTGAGGAATAGTTGGAAAAACACATGGCTTGAGGATACATTTCCAGGTCCCAAGCGCACCAGCAGGCTCTGTAGCCTCTTCCCTCACTCACTCTCTCATCTGGGAGCTCCCTGTCCCTGCTCAGTGTCAGCTCCAGCCCAGGTGCAGCCTGCCAGGACACAGCTCGGATGGGACAAAGCCCTGGGAGGATGCTCCCGGGTGGCTGGCACGCTGACACTGCCCGTGGGACCTGCCAGGGCTCTGGCAGCCCTCTGCTCCTGCTCCCTGGCTGGGTGCCTGAGGTGCCTGACCCTGCCTGCCTCGCGGCCACCCTGGTCCCAGCTCATCCCCGCACTGGGCTGGCCACTCCTGCTGCTCCACAGCAGCATGAGATCATCAAGCTGTGAAAAACAAATGCATTTAATTTTGAGCTCTCATTTATTACCTCTGGCCTATTACAGGAAGGATTGAACCTCAAGGCTATCCCTTTCAGCAACAAAATGCCCACTGTGGACAGTATTGCCTGAGAAACAGAAGTGAAAAAAACCCCAAACCCTGCAAATGCTTGCAGATAACAGACCAAGATATATTTAATAAAAGTAAGAAAATAAGTAGTTCATTATCAGGACAAAAACTTGCACTTGCAAAAGTCTCCAGCCCTGACTGCTTGCCTTTCAGAAAGTATCATAAAGAGGCATTTACTGAAACAAATCCCCTTCTTCCCACTCACATCTCCTGACAATTCTTTCTGTGACAATAAATACGACAAGTCTATCACTCACCCCATTTTTAATTTCCCAATTTCCTATTCTGGCAAGGAAAATATTTCTCACATACCCGAAAGGAATAAAATTAAGGCCCATAATCTTTGCAGGTGGCTGACACAACTTAGTTGAAATCAGCAATCGTCAAATCATCCTACACTTCTACTGATGGCACAAGCAGCATGTTGCAATCCATATTAAAAAAAAAAAAGAGAGAACAGCTAGCGGATAACTTGATGAGGAGCTATATGACATTATCGGACATTTTTCTTTTTAATACAAGTCTAATTTATCATTTGATACAGTTTGACTAGATGATTGCAGATTGAAGTTACATCTTTCTCTCATTGCCAGGTCTATCACACATAGTAAAATGTGTCAAGCTTTCCAAATACAGTAAAAGTTAACTCACAGAGTAGTTCACACTTAATTACTGCACACTTTGTATGGTCCTTAGAAGCTGCATGGGGCTAGCTAAATGATAACTACCACTGTCATTATCACAACTAACCAGCAGATAAAACTGCATCATCTTCAGCCATTATTCTTCCACTTGCACTGCAGTATACTTTGATACTTTTTAAAGATCATTTTGACTGGTATTCAAGTCAGTAGGAGCCACTTGCACTTACGTGAGTGGCAGGATAGTTCACAGGAACTTTTGCATAATTGGGTGGATGTACAGCCTGTATATCAGAGGAACGTCCAAGATTATCCAAAAAAACAGGATCTGTATGGCTCTAAATCAGAATGGATTCACAGACAACTGAGACCTATGAATGGAACAAACTACTAAGTTTTGTAAGCAGAATCCTTTTCTTAGCACTATCCTGCATATACACATACTCAAATCTGATATAATTAGCAAAAGCCAGCTTACCTGGTGACAGAACAAAGGCAATTCCCATAACAAATATAAACCCTTTACAAATGAATAAATGCCAGCAAAAGGCAAGGGTGGATGTACTGCAACACAGAGGTACCACATCCCTGGGGAGTGCACTTCTGACAGTGAAGTTTCTCATGTGGCCATACACAGTTTCTCCAGCAACATCTACACAAACATGAGCATTAATAACTCAGAGGTACCAGCAGCATTAGGCCTGCAGAAGGGCTTGCTAACTAGATCAAATATGCTTTAGACAGTAGCTAGAAAAGGAATGTACATGAAAATCAAATATATTTTAAAGGGTCAGTGATTCTATGAAAAGGAATTTATTCAAAGACTGTTTTTTCAAGTTTTGCAACACAAAATAGATCAAACAACGCTCTGCTTCAGAAAAACATGACATTCAATGAATATCATGGCACTTTAATGCTCCCTGGAGAGATGCCAGTGATACCAGAGAAGCAATGTCTTTTCCTCCTCTACCAAAATGCTGTTTGCCCTACACAATAGCTAAAAAGTATTTTAAAAATGGCTGAGTGGAATTCTTTTACCTGTGACTAAGCATACGTATCAGGGACTATGCACTTCATCCCCCTCAAAGGAATTACACAGTATCATGATTCAGAACTAAGCTAATCAATCCCTGGGAAACATCCATTGTATTGTCAAAGCATTCCTTAGTCCTTCCTCCATCTATTTTACACAAATTGAAAATTTATGTAACACAAAATCTCTGAGGAACTACGAGGCAGCCTTAGCCATACTGCAGATGGCCTGAAAAAGTCTGTTCTTTTTGTTTGTTTGTATCAGATGCATTCTAGTGGTATAGCTGTGCCCATGCTATGTCTCAGGATGTGAATTCTTACATCTTCAGTCCCCCAGCCTGCTCATTAAGGTTCTTTTTTACATGGGAACATAGATATAAAGGTGTGGAAGGGGAAAGTAAAGGGACTGTAAGCACATGAATGCAGAAAAAAACCAGGACCTAGCCCTAGAAGAGATGGAAAATGTTGCTGGGGTCCTGCAATTTAGAGGGCTTCTTCGTATCCTGTTATTCCTCAACTTTACAAGAAAGGAGAAGCAATTGTTTGTTTTAAAAGGTGCACATATAAAAATAAATCACTCACTGAGAAAGAATTCAAAAGTAAAGAAATAAATATTTAGATTCCAGGATCAGTTGTGTGCTTGATCAGCCAAACTTTCAATCCCACTTAGTATGTGAACACTCTAGTACTGTATGTGTGCAAAACAGACCAACAAGCCAAATAATAAAAGCTTTCAACCCATGACCATGGCCAGTGTGAGACACATGCCATAACCTTCAGATCAAGATCCAGGTGCAAAAGGAAGAAACATCCTGGTCCCCTATCAGCAGAAGTGTACTCTCCATACTGCACATTTCTCTTGCTTCCCTTGTCTTGCTGCCCCATGAAGATGTAACAAAACATTTGTTAATGTCTCTTCTTTCAGCATACAATGAAATGTGTTCACCCAGAGCAATTTAAAAATGAAGAGTCTCCAAAAGTGAAGTGTTTTCATTGTGTAGTTACTGCCTCAAAATGCCTCCCTTTTTGAAGAAAGCTTTTGCATCAAATTACTTTTTAGGGCAAACATTGACAAGTTACTAGAAGATAAATTCAGCCTTGTCACTGCTATGACCAGGTTATTTTGGCAGTAAAGTCTAATGGAAATCAAAAGCAAAGAAGCCAAATGTGTAGCCACTCTACCTTGGAATTAGGCTTTGTTTGAAATACGGTGGAGAGAAGAGGTGGCTGTCAAATTCTGCTTTTGGACTATTGACTTCAAATCTAACAAATCAATCCAAACAGATTACAATGAGCTCAAAACGAATTAAAAAGTAGAAGCAAAAATCAAATTAGGCCTTAGCCAAGTGGAACTGGATGTTACAAACAGCTGCTGTTTAAGGATATGTGTCTATTTATCCATCTTGCTTGGCTGCCCCCAGTGTATTCTTACAAAACACACACAGCTAGGGGCACTGCTGCCAGCCAAACTGGAAAGATTTAGTGGTGTCAGTGTTTTGCCTGCCAGGTTAAAGCTCATATGCAGTCTGGCATCAGGTATTTTGACCTTCAACTCTTCCAAAAAAACCCCCAAACCCTGTCCAAACTTCCAAATGCCAACAGTTGTTTTACATCTCAGAGCTCTCAGAACATGCTATTGACAGTGTTCATTACTAACGCTTGCATGGACCAGATTTTTCTAGTCCCTGCCTTCCGTTTACAATTTTCCTTTGAGACTGGGTTGTGAATGTGAAAATGCTTAAGGATATTCTGCAGAGTTCACCACTGTGCCTAATGTTCTTCATTACTTACAACACACTCAGGTTATGATCTTTTTGGTAATTTTTCCAGAGTATTTAAAATTCCCTTCAGGTATTTCAGAAATTCCACCCACAACATGCAAATTGCCTGCTTAAGAATTTTATGTCACTTTTTGTTTTCTACCAGTTTCATCCTCTTAACAGAGAGGGTAACATGCTGTCAATATATCATGCAGATTCATCTGCTTTTGTTTTGGTAGGTTGTTTTTTAAATCTGAAGCAAGATACTAATCCACAGTACTTAAAATAATTAAGAGAAAGGAAAAAAAGTTCAGCAGTAGATTTAGGCATTCAAAATACTTGTCTCCATAAACAAAATCTCAGTGGAAGGACCTTGAGGAAACTGGCTGTACTAAATACCTTCTGCAAGATAAAATAAAACCAGCAGAGCTTCCCTACCTTCCCATTCTTCCTTGAGACCACAGTTATGCAGCAATTTGTTGTCATCTAAATAACCGCTTGCTTTTGGACTCATTATCTTATGTTTTCTGCTCCACCAGGAGAAGATAAAGAGTGTGAAGGGAGAAATGCGTGTGTCTCTTACTCAGCAGGAATCTCAAATCAAGTGTCAAATTTATACATTCCCATTTCCAGCCTCTGGCCCTCCAACAATGCAAAATCTAACAAACTGTGTGTGCTTCCTACTTATAAGCAGCTCAAAGCCAACCACCACAGCCTGTTCTACTGGGATAGACTGAAAACAGTAGGAAGAGCTAGTGAGATTCTAGACACAGTAATTGGCCACACCTGGGATCTAGGGCTAAGACTGAGATTCTTTCCCTTTCCTAAAAAGTACAGACAAACCTGAAGTTATACATAAATAGTACAAATACAAAAGTAAAAATATGTTTCTTATGCTGGCAGCATTAAACTAATTAGCAGGGAGAAAAGGGGAAAAAGAAACCTAACAACAAACCAGTAGAACTCTATGATGAGAATATAAATATTGCATTGGGGCCCATTTCAGGAGCTGAGAACTAGCAATTTTGCTAAAGAGCGTATGTTTTTTCTCTTGAGATTTTAATATGCCATGGGCACCGCACCAGCAAAAAATGTAAACATCAGATCTTAATTTTTAACTAATGCAATTTATAATCTTCAACTTTTATTCTTCATCTAGAATGAAAAGGTTAGGTAACACAAACATCCCAGAGAACACAGAATATATGTATTTTTATTTATTCTACTGCTAACTGTGCAACACTTATGTGTCATACAAATACTTGTTTGCACACACACATGCACAACATAAGAAAACCTCAGCTTTGTTACTAGTTTTCAAATTCAAAGAAAATAAAAGACATCCTGTTGGGGAGTATGTCTCAGTCTCAACAAAAATTTGTTATTACAGCAGAATGGCCTCAACTGTCCTGAACAATGCTATTATCCCAGGTCATCTCATCAGTATTCAGTTCTGCAAGGCTGGAATATTCACTGGTATGTGCTTGCAGTGTCCCATATTCAACATTTAAAAATCAAAAAGGGAAACATCTGAATTACTTCAAATTGACCCTTAGCATATGGACCTTTTTGCCCCCTTTTTTTCTTTTTCTGATGAGCAGGGATGCAGGAAAAGAGACAGAATGGCTAATGTGGTTTGGAATGTTTGTGGGAACAACCAGGTTAATCATCAAGAGGCTCACCAGAAGGAGAACTTTGTGTGTTTGTTGGTAGAAAAGATGCTAGAAAGCAGCTGAAGCAGTGACCCCTGGCAGTAAAGCAAGACCATGAAGACGTGGAGAGGATAAGGAAGAAAAGGAAGGAACCAGCCAGATGGAAGGATGCAAATGCAGCTAGAGCAAGTCCGGCAGAAAGAAATGGATCAGCAGGTGGGAAGAAAATGTGGTTAGAAAAACACAGGGAAAAAAGACTGGTGGTAAGCAAAAGCAGACATCAGCAGCAAAATAGTGTAGGCACACAGAAGGAATCAGCCACAGTAAAAAGGGAGACTGCTGCGCTGGAGAGATTACCTGGAGCATAAGCAAAGCACAGTCCGTGGTACAGGTTCTATTTACAGCAGGAGGATCTTTAAACTACTTTAAGGAAAAACAGGAACACCAGATGAGATTGAAGAGGCAGCATGGGGTGGGTGTTTAAAAAAAAAAAAAAGGCACCACGCAGGTTAAAACACAAAAAAATCTCAAATATTTATTTCTGTAGCACCCTATTCCACTAAAACCAGGGATCTAGTAACAGATCAGGCTGCATCTCTCGACTGCCAAACTGGTTTAGTTTGAGATAGTAACAACAAGGTAACATAAACTCCGACTTTCCTTCTCAGAAAGAAATCATGGCAACCAGTGACCCTATTGTGCTTTGTTGTTGCATAATTGTTAAAGAAATGCTTTCCTATGCCCTGTGAGAGGGGGTACTATCTCGAAAGCTCAAAGGGATTGTTCATTTGATCACTAAGCACAGTGTTATTCCAACCACTCATGCATGCAGAGAATGCCTCTATTCTTATGTTCCCCTGAGAGTTGAGGTCATCTGAGATATGTTGGCTATCACATATAAAGGCTGAGGTAGAACTGCTGGCAGGATGCTTTAAGTTAAGTATTTTCACAGACCTGGAACTTCTCTTCTGCCTTTTCGGACGAACTTGCCAACCACCAGGCTAATTTAAAAGGTGTTAGGATATAGGCAATCCTTTAGTTAAGAGTTCCAGGTTGGAGACCCTGTATGCTGAATGGTGAAGCAGTTTTAAGAATGATACAGATGTGTTTCTAATCCCAGATCCATCTGTCTCTCCCCAAAGCCTTAGGCAGAAACCTAAAAGTGCATTTGATCTAATGTTCTTGGCACAATTAGATACTAACACATGATGAAAAAAACCAAAACAACAAAATAATAAAAAAAAAAAAAACCCAAACAAATCCCCAAACAAATCTCCCAAGAAACTACACTCCAAAACACAAGGAAAATCCCTACACTCAAACCCCAAACATTAGGCTAGGAAGCTGCGCACAAAGATAATGTAATTAGGAAAGAATAAGGTTATTCCATTCTGCCCTGTTCTGCAATCTCCCATACAAGGTTTATTTCTTACCTCTTACTTTTTGTTTCATAATATTTCATTCTAGTCACATCCTTGTGATGCACTTTAATGATTCCTGAATTGTTTTGTTGAAAACATTAAGTTGTTTACCAGTAATCTCAAAAATGAGATGCTCAGCCTCTTGCCCACAGATGTGATAATTTAAAAAAAAAATCCCAAACAAAACAAACCACCTCTGATTCATGCCACTTTAGCACAAGCAGCACACAGGCAAGAACTCCAATTGGTACTATGTGCTAAACTCTACATAAAATTATACACTTTCCAACTTACACTTCAGAGAGACAAGGAAATTGCCTGTGCATCTCCACTGTGTCCACATTAGTGTTCTCTGAATCAACACAAACCAGCCTAGGAATTAAACAGATGAATGTACAGAGCATGAAATGACATAAATATGCCCTATCAAATTCTTCCCCCTAATCCAAGTTGTAATTTTATGTTCCTCCCTGTGGAAGACACAGCTTACTAGCACAGTTCCTTATTTTTGTGAATAAATAATATCCTTAAAATACATGCACTATTACAACCACAACATTTTAAGGAGATCTGAAATGTTATAAAATCCTACACTTAATGCAAATTAACTGAAATTTTCAGAAAGATGTGACCTCATTAGCAATTCTACAAGGAAGAAATGTTAGGATATTTCACTCAGATGAAAATGTCACTATTTGCACAGTGACAACTTTCCAATATTCTGAGAAAGTCCAGATCCCTTTTCATTCTTTAATTGAAATAGCAAATAAAATAACTAAAGAAAAATAGCAGAAGTTTCAAGTATTTATATACTACCTCAATGAAAACAAATCAGCTAAATTAGAGGGGTTACATTTTTATTTAAATCAGGACATTTGAACTGTGAATCTTGTCTTTAAAAAATACGTCTTTATGTTTTAGTGCTGCATCACAATTATGTCAACACAAGCAGACTAATAGAGATGGTGGAGAAAATGCTCTAAATTCTAAATAGCTCCCTCTGTCAAGCTATCTTATATTCTGACTTTTCCCACAATTCATTCCTGATAAGGCATATTATTATAATACTCTGAAAATACACAGGGAGTTTACTAGAAAAGCCAGGTATTTGAACATGCCAGTAGTGGTTGGGTGTCACAATGACTAGCCAAAGCAGTGTGTGCTTTTAAATAACATGCTGATTTCAAGACATTAACTTCTGTTTTCTCAAGGGGCCAGCTCCACAGCTTTCTTTTTCTTGTTTTCTTTTTAAATGGAATCTTGAAATTAATTTGCAAGAACACTTCAGTCTCAGAAATCCTCTAATAGGTACCTTTAGGTAGAGCTAAAAAGGGTCTTTTTACATGAGAATTAAGAAAGTAAAGTAGAAAAAGCCTCATATTTTCACTGCAGGAGACCTTTTTAATCAGCACATACATTAAACAAAAATAACCTGTGGGTGGCAAACGTGTAACTCGGAAACTAGAAGGACATTTGTCCCTCCTCATAATTATTCAAAATTGAACAAAAAATTACAAGTCAATATAAAAAGATTGTTAGGCTGGAGAGAGGAATAATTTAAATGCTTGCCTTCAGGGAGCAGCCACTAGCAGAGCTGTATTGCCATAGGTGTGACATTGCAGCTGTAACCCTGGTCAAGAGCAGCAACAGCATTTGGAGAGGCTGCTAATGAAGTACACATCCACAGAGAATAATTGTGCTGTTGAGATTCTGCTACTGAGTTTACCCAAATAAAACAGGTTTTATCATGAAACTGCAGTTAGTCTTCAAAATCTAGAGCAATTTGATTCTTGTCTAACAGTTAAGAGCAAAATACTGCTTGGTGTAAAAGCAGTCTGACTGGCAGGGAAATACCCACTCTCAGAAATGGGAACCAGCAGTAACAGCTGCAGAGCAACCTTGTTAGGGTCTAATATTTATAGATCTGCAGGCTCAGTGTAAGTCCAGTCCTTGACTGGGTGCTCTTGAAGGATGAATAGTGACTGAAATAATGCTGGGAGTGAGTCTGCATTTGCATTATGGGAGTTTAGTAACAGAGGAAAAAAAACCCCCGTGTACCATGAAAATAATGAGAGCAGCTGAAAAGGAAAAAAAAGCATGAATGCATTTAGAAGTCTTAACTCCTGGGGTCCTCACTTTCAGAAAATTCCTCAATTTAGATTCACTGATCACTCCAATCCACATCCTGAAAACAGGCCACTAAATATACATTACTACAATCAGGTGAGCACTGATTATAAAACGGATGCCCAATTTATTGCTGCTGGCAAATAACAAGCAGAAGTAACATCTCTCTCCTGGAGCCTGGGGAAATTTATCACAGAGGGGTGACAAAGAGTTATTTTGCCCAATCTTCTGATTCTTACAGTAAGTCCAGATTCACCAAATACCTCGGTCAGAATCTGGTAATTATTTTAAAGTGTTAAAGCATGTTCCTAATTCTGCTGAAATCTAGTGAAGTTCTTCTATGAATTCTCACTTATTATTCTCCCTCTGCAGGCTGTGCACCTCATGAAGGTGTTGGGCAGCCACTGATCCCTTGAAAGCAAGGGTGGAAAAGAAAGAGGGAAGCTCTCCTTTTTCAAGAGTCTTAACAGTTTATGGTTTCAGGTTTTATTTCAAGCGTGAATCTTGAAACAAATTTGCCTTCAGATCTTCATATCAGAATCATATATTCTGAAATAGAGCAGTAAAATTATTTCAAGAAATTTTTGCAAATAAATCAAAATAAATACATTTTCAGAATGTGTATTTAATGCTGATTAGGGCACTCAGGCTTACTGTATAATTGGAATCCACACATCTATTGCCTAGTTTGTAATAGATTTCCTATGTTGACAAATGCAGAAGGAATGTGATAGTACAGCAATAAAATCTGGAGACCAAACAAGAAGGTCTTGTTTTTTTAAGGATGGCCAGTTTATATACAAGATTGAACATGATACACAAAACAAAGGACAGCCTGAAAGTAAGTAAAAGGGAACAGAATAACACTACTGCCTGCTCCTGCCATAGCCTTACCTCAAAAAAATGATACTTGCACATTTTAGACCTGATGAATAGCTGAAGAAAAAGGTGGCAAAAATTTATCATGTCTATACCTAATCCTGCCCAAAAAGGCTTTCCAAAAAATTCAGTTCACTCATGGCAATAAATGTCAAAACTGCAATTAAAACTTGGCCCAGCCCTTTTGGAATAAAATTATCTACTACTCCTGTTTGACTCTGGGCTGCAAGATGTTGGTAGACCAGAAAATGGAAATACCTGCCTGCCTGAAGCTGCCCCAGTGGCACGCTCAGTGCCTGATGTAAAAGGTGAAGGACAGCTACCTCAAGCCTGCTGGCTGAGCTGATGACTTCAGTCAGGTACCTCAGATCAGCATCTTCCTTGGTGGAAACTCAGGCATAACCATAACCGAGGTCAGAATTCAGGCATAACCACCGCACGGCTCTGGTAAAATCAGCAGAGTTGCTGAGCTGAAGAAGCAGGAGGTTCCATCAAGGTAAACAGAGTCACCACATCCTGATAAACATTCAGGGAAGCAGGCTTATTTCAAAGAAGGAATCATTTGTCAAACGTCAAGTATTTATTTTAGAAGCATCAATATTTTCATTTTGTCTCCACCGAGTCCAATGATATGAAGTCTATTTATTGTAATATAACATGGTGGCTTAGTTAAGTGTCTAAAACCGATCATCACTTTTGTTTCAAGAGCCCATTCATTCACTTTTCCACAAGCAAAGGTTAAAAGAAAATCCTATTACAGATATTTCAGAACAGAGGTGAGAACTGTGAATTTATCTGTAGACTGTTTCGATTGAAGTAATTTTAAATAAACATATTTAAAATTATTTTTAGCAGTCCATGCGTGTGTTTAAACAACTGAGTTTTGTCTTTAGAATGCTGATTTTTACTGCAGTCTTCCTGCACAGCAGAAATTTTAAGATCTTTTACAGCAAGAACCTCCAAAAAGGAAAAAAAAAATTCAAAATGAATGACAGCTACTAGAAATCACTCAAACTAATTTAAAGTTGCTGTTTTGATGGAAATATTTGTATCCAGTATAAAAATGGTTCCTTCTAATGAAGTAGGACTATTAAAAGGACAAGAGAAGGCCAAGCTTTTCATTGGCAACAGCGAAGGGAAGCATAGGGAAGGCTCTAGAGAGGGAGCCTGCTCTGAACAGCACTGGAAATAAAGAGCAGCATTATCATGGCTGTTCTCTGCTCCTTGCAAGGCTTGTGAGCGACTGCAGTCTTGTCGCCACCAGGATGTTTCTGTACAAGTACCAGTGTGTGCACACCAGTAAATACTAGTCCTTTTCACTTCTATTTTCCTCATCAAAAATGGATTATCTCAGATGTGAATTTCTGCTCTGTTCCTCCTTGTCAGCACTTAAAGGGCCACTGTCCCACCCCTAAAACTGAACTATTGCACAAGTGCTGCTGGGCTATGTATTTGAAGGAGTTAAGCCAAAGCACAGTCAGCCTTCTCGAACAAATACGTAACAGAAAGCCACAGCTTGAAGTATGGGTTGGATTTCCTGCCTGACACGGTGCTGGAGCCCTGGAGTTTCACAGAGCCCCAGGGTAGAGCGATGGGAGTGCCAAGGGGAAACTGACAGATGCCAAGTCCTGCAAATTTTCATTCACTCATTCAAATACTCTGTATTCCTTCTTGCTTTCACTTTCCACCACCATCAGGCTCATCTTCATTCTTGAGGATGCAGTTGCAAATGCCATACATGAGGCTGAAGCACAATTTGGATTTACCCAGCATAGGAATAAAAATATTTTGCCAGGGTCACGACCAAAACAGCTTGCATGGGATGTTTACAATTGCTGTTGTTTTCATAATCCCTTCACAGTGGGCTTTTTGCTGCTTGACTCTCCTTCCATACCTACACCCATCACACACCCAAGCTGGTATTTTTGCAGAACTGCTAGTGCGCAAGAGGATGGAGCTACGGTGGCTCTCTCCCTGCCCTTCCATACTCTTTGGGCATCAACCTGAACATAAGAAAATCCACAGGTTTTTCCACACTTAAGCCCAACTCTTTAATGTTGGAAGGACAAGTAAGGACAAGGATCTTTGATTTTTCAAGCTCAATTCACTGTATTTATAGTTTTGGCAAAGTCAATAGACCTAATTACAATATCATGAGTGAACATGACTTAAAGGGAGGTGTGAGTGGGAAGTATCATTAAAAAAACCAACCCAGAATTTCTTAGGCCCACCAGATCCTGGCGAGGAATTTCGCCCACTCAACAACACACTGGATGGGAAGCATCAGCTTAGCACTGACATAGTATGTATGAGGGCAAGATGTTTACCCTTTTACCCCTTGGTTTTTGTCCTTTGCATTCAGATAAGAAAAATCTGGGTTTGGGTATATCTTTCATGATGTGTGCATCTTAATACTTAACTTTTAAGTTAAGTATTTTCACAGACCTGGAATATTCACTGGTATGTGCTTGCAGTGTCTCACATTCAACATTTAAAAATCAAAAAGGGAAACATCTGAATTACTGGCAGCCTAATGGAGGCCAGACACACAACCAGAGGTAATTATAGGGTCCAGCCAGACCAGCAGCAAAGTGTTTCTAACCAGGGTAACTGACTGCTTAAAGTCTGAGGAGAATCCACTATTTTAGTACAATTTCTGCAATAGGACATTATTCTGGCTTAAATCAGCTATTAAGGATTTTATCTAGAAATTACATAATGAAATTCTTCAGTTTGCATTATACAGGAAGCCCAAGTTGATGGCTTTCGTATTTTTTTTTTTAAGACACGAAAGTATTATCACTCTTAGCTGCTGTTTTTGTGTTCTCCTAACACACAGTCCAAAAACTCCTTCTAGTTCTCTCCTAGCCGCCGCATTACAAAGTGAGCCATGTTGTAATTAAAGTTTAATGACAACATCTGTTCCAGCTAACCCGACAGAAGAGTGGTTGGTCCACAGAGAAGTATTCTGCGTCTTCTTTCACTCAAACCAGAACTGAGTGGTTATTCAGCCTCAACAAAATTGGAAATGGGACAACAGCAACATTTCAACTCCATTCCCCAAAATAAGGATCTTTCAGAAGCACTTTTAATTCATTTACAGATAAAATCCTGCCTTAACCCAGCGGGATGGTACATAAGAATCAGTGACAGAGAACACTAAGGACTTCTGTGCACACAGAATACTCTCTTGGGCTGCAGCCTGCTAACGGGACAAAGATGACAAAATACACTGGGAAAGGAGTAATTTGCTTCATGGCTGGCTACTTAGCCAAAAGCCTCATATCAGCACCCAGCAACATGTGACATTAGACCACCCTTGGCCATCCTTGCTTTTACATTTGGATACAATGCTTGTTCTGGGTAACAATAGGATGGTAAATGCCTATTGTGCTTCCCCCCATCTTGCATACAGACTCATTCTTATTGAATAAACAAGGGGGAAAAAATCACCAGCTCCTGTTCACTGTATAGCAAGCATTAAAATAATGAGTAAGTCATTTATTGTTTATGTGCTGATTAATTAGAGCAAGCACAGCCCATCACTGCTATAAATACAGCAGGCATCACTGTCTCAGCTCCATGCTTACACTAATGACCCAAGTAACAAATCCAGTCCCTATGATATTAGAAAAACCCAGACCTCTGTTATCTATGTTGCTTGCATGTGGTACACACAAAAAAAAAAAAGAAAAATCGTACCAAATCAGAGTTGTTAAAATGCCCTTAAGTGCTTGTGCACTAATTTTGCAGCGAACATCAATGGCATGCCAAAAGTAATCTTAAAGATTTAGATGATGCTACTGTAAAATACTACATTAATTAATTAATGGCATATTAACTAATTAGATGTCCAAGAGCTACCATTACTGTCTAAAGCATCAGATTGCTGCCAGGACATAAATAATGTTTGAATGCCACTTTTAAGTAAAGAAAAACCATAAAAATGAACCATAACCAAACCAACCACAGAACTAATAGAGAAGTTGCAAATATCTATACTTTATAAAAACCTTCAAACTTCAAAATAACAAAAAATCCTACCAGATGGCCCACTGCTGCCTCTGGATGCCTACAGGTCTCTTTCCCCCACAGCACTTCTCCAGTATTCAGCTTCACTTGTCCATACATAAAAACTACATGCAGTTTGCAAAAACCACTTTATGATATGCAAGATCACAAGACTCAGCCCTTTCCCCCCCAAAAAAAAAGAGATCTGCAGGTAGGCATAAAATACCACATCAAAAAGGGAAAGCTGTGAGCCATACCTCTGAGACCCAACAACTTGTACAAAAAATAGCAAGCGGGTTTTTTTTTATTAAAATGTAAATCTATTCTTTCCACCTCAGAAAGCTAATCCAGGGTTGCTCTTGTAATTTTGATAAACCAGTGGTCTCTGGATGAAAGCAGACAGGCCAAGTCTTGCTAGAAACTAGGAAAAGGAAAGAAGGTTAAGGAAAGTGGAACTATGTGGATAGCTGGAAAACCAGAATCATTACTTAGCTTATAATGAAAACTGACAGGACACTAAATTCTCCCATTTGCCTCTCAGGCAAGAGGAAATAACTGCACCACGGTAATAACACCTATTTTAGGACCATTTGCTGTCTCACCAGATTGATTTTTTTTGTGTAAGCTTGCCATTATTTTGCATTAAAGTCATAGCTTGTGTTCCACAATTGATTGTGTTTACAACGAAAGAAGCTTCCCAGTAAGGTCACTGAACTGCAATAACCCTCAGCTTTTACCCAGCTCCTGATAGGACTGCATCACCTCCTGATAAGGCCTTATGCCTTCCAGCTCCTATCTTCCCATTCTGCCCCCTTCCTTTTTAAAGCAAGAATCAAAAAGCAAAAACGGGTACAAGAAAAGAGTGACAACCATACAGATGTAACGTACAATCACTTACATTCCCAAATATTAAGTATATTCTGTCAGACCAAAATACAAATTATGTCATTTTCTAAGACAAACTTTATAAACCATCAAAAAATCCTCAGCTAAGAAAAAAAAAACAAACCACCAAAAAACCCCCACAACCAAAAAATCCAAATTGGCATTCAATACACTGCATCCAAAAATTCCTATGTTTGGATGCAGTGAGACCATGTTAAGGAAGACCCACAATGAGCGTGACTGCATCTGTCAAACCACTACAGATGGAAGTTTCACGGAGAGAGAAGTTCTTCATCCTGTGTGGGTTTATACAACTCCCCACAGGACATTCTGCGTGGGACACAGCAGCAGGCATCAGCATAAGCAAGAATTGGGGTGAGTCAGGGTCACCATGGAATTGTGCTGAATGTACATTTTCTTGCTGTATCTCTGAGCTCTGCACACAAAAAGATACCTCAGGACGCACCCAGTACTGCAATTCGAAACAGCAGAATGGCAGATGGTGCTGAAAAACCTCTACAATAGGACCTCTCCTTTTAGAGGGGAAGAAAAAGAGTTCATTTGGCCTCATTTTAGTGGAAAAACCCAAAGAACAAACAAACCAAAAACCAAAACCAACCAAACAAAAACCCCCCACCAACAACAAATAAGCAAAACACAAAACCCCACCACCAAACCCAAACAACAAAAACCCAACACCTCACAGTATAACTCCACACACACAGTGTGAATCCCTGGAAAGCTCTCAGCCAGAAGAAAAATGGCCACATCTAGATACAATTTTAGACCTGATCTACCAGATAAAAAAGGAAACCTTCCAGTTTGAAAAGGTAAAGTCTTACTCTGTCTTAGGAAGATGTTTTTTACCGTGAGGGTGGTAAAACACTGGAGCAGAGATTGTGGATGCCCCATCCCTAGAAACAGTCAAGGTGATGTTGGACAGGGTTCTGAGCAACTTGATTTAGTTGAAGGCGTCCTCACCCATTGCAGGGGGTTAGGACTAGATGGCTTTCAAAGGTCCCTTCCAACTCAAAATATTCTATCATGAAAAGTTAGCACACTTTGACTCTCACTGCTATCAGAAAGGGGAATACACCATACACAACAGTTCCCCCTACAAAAAGATCTTGCTTTTAATTTTATGCTAATTCAACTCTATGGAAAAAAACCATAAAGTATAATTAAAAATCTGCATTTGTCATTTTCCAGGTTAATGCAATAGGGGTTGCACCAAAGAAAGGAAGGTTCAATCCTTCCAGTGGTCAGAATGACAGGCAGCTTTCCCCACTGCTTCTGCCTGACCACTGTAGAGTAGCATTGGATCAAATATTCTGAAAATATTCTCTGGAAGTAAGGCTAAGAGCCATCTCCTGACCCATTTCTTTAAATACATAGCACCACAACCAGCAATGTTCTCCTCCTCCTTGGACTGAGATGTAATTCACAATCCTTTTCTGACTACATACTGGTTGCAACAGAGACCATGTTGACTACGTGCAAGTTCAACAGAAGTTTGTAGCGAGCAAGACATTCTAGCTGCACATCACAGATGCATATTCAGTATATATCAGACAACAGAACTCTGTTGGGTGCCACAAGAAAATCCTTTCAAAGGGCAAACAAACTAACTCTTGTCAATTCAGAATTTCATAGTTGCAAAAGCCATCACTGTGATGTCTTTTTTCTCCCAGTACCCTTTAGCCTTCTGCTCCATTTCTCCTTTCCATCTTCCTGTATAAAAAGTTCATTGCCTTTGAGAATTGAGCTCTCTGAAACGTAAGACAAACCTGAGTTGTTTGGTTTTTAAAGCAGCTGGTACAATGTGGCTTCATCATTGACAAGGTCATTTCAGTCATACCCCAGTCTAAAAATAAATATTAAAGAGAAATGCAAAAAAGCCTTCTGGAATGGTAATTCCCAAATCTAACCCATACAGAGAAGAACAACAGGAAAACTAAGACATTTATGTGTGTCCCTTCATAGCACTGGATCAAACCTTGCTTGAATCTACAAAGAATGCTAGCATGTCTGGCAGATTTGAAAGAGAACTCCACACCTGGCTCCTTACCATGGTGATATTTTCCATCAATAACAATGTCTTTGCCTCCAAAACTGGACCCAGCTGAAAGGGACTGCAGAAACCACATTTACTCTGAAAGAATTTTCAAAAAACCCTGCCAAATTCAAATGGTTAATCAGGTATCTTCTGTATAACAATCTTTAGCAACTGCATCTATTCCATGCTGTTCACAGCAGAGAAAGTGAAAGATCCTGAAAAATCATTATTGTCACCTGGTCCACGCCAACACTAACCCTGGAGGGTGAGGAGAGGAGCACAAATGGAGAGATTTCTGTCTCCTTTGCGGAAGAGCCTTGGACCTGGGCAGCCCAGGCGCCCCGGTGGCCGCCAGGGGCTGGCAGCTGCTGCCCCCGGGTGGCTCAGCGACGAGGGACAGCGACAGCGGTGCCGGGGGACGAGGCTGCTGCCAGCGCCTGCTGGCACCCAGGCACCGGGACAGAGGAGGCAGGCGGCTCTCAAGGGGCGCTGCGCCTCTTCAAAGGGCACTCAGAGGCTTCGTCAGGCTCCTCTACTGCCCGTGCTAACCTTTCTGCAGGGGGTGGCATTGCCCAGAGAAAGCTGGGGGAAGGCATCGCTGGGGAAAATAAGTAAGTCACAGAAGATAGTGATCTCAGTGGAAAGGGAAGGGCTGAGCTGCACCCGCTCAAAGAGACTGGAGGCTATTAAAAATTCTTCAGAAGAGGGACTCTAGTCAAAGCTGGAGCTATAAATTAACCAACTATTGGTGCATACTTGATGCTTGGTATAATTAGCATCACCGGGGAAAAAGAAAGAAGAAAGAAATTAGTAGCTTGAAATAAATCAAGCCAGAGGGAGAATAACTGAGCAGGGTCTGAAAGCATTTACGTCACAGAACAACAAATAACTCACCTAGGGAAAACTGCTTCAGGCTTATCCTTTATCCCTATAAGATGTAAGAGTATTTTAAGAAGTTGTCCAGAACTGCAGGGAAAGGCATATACAGTAGTCATTCTCAAGAAAACTTGAAACTTGTATCTGTCAAAATATTCTGATTCTTACTACAGTGGTTTCATTTGCACCTTCAGTCCATTTGATTTCCTCACCTGACCAGGGTAAAAGAAGATTACAGCCTCCATTTGCACCATACTTCCTCTTTTTTTACCCACATTTTGACCTAATCTTGAAATAAATAAAAAAACCCAGACTGTCATTTGTAAAGTGATAGGAGGGTTGATATAAGATACTGTAGTCTGACTGGTTTTGGAGTTGGAAAGAAATTTTCCACCTCCTCTTGTCTGATCAGTGTCTCATGTTAGATAACCAGCTCAGTTCACAGATTTGGAACATGGAAATATTTAGCAGTTTGTTAGTAAATCATTAGCTTTAAACACCACATAGCACACTGCATGTTGACTTCAATCAGTTAAAGAATTTGTTGATCCAGGGTATGGATCACTGGATGGTGAGTTTAAACCCAACAGTGAACGTCATGCTTAATTCCCATCTTTAAACTCATGGTTCCCACATGGACCACAGGCTTGACTAACTACTGGGTTAGCTCACTGATACATGGTGCATAGTGATCAAAATGTACAGAAGGTTTAAATGCCTGAGATTTTGCTGGTAGAAAGAGGCTGATGAAGATCTCCTTGCTTTGCTGTCTCCTCCCTTCTCACAGAAAGAAAACAAGAGATCTGCTCTGAGAAAGGACACAGTTTGAGATGCACATTACACCATGCTATGGGGCTTTATAACCAGAAATACCGGATCTACTGCAAATAACTGGCAGAGCAAATGGCAAGGAAACAAGGTAATAGCCTCTGCACCCACTTGATAAAGTTGCAAGCTAGTTCTAAAGTTCACTTGTGGATTCATCAGACACTGGCACTATACGATCAGTGTTGGAAATATTCATACCAGGAATTCAGGTTCATGTGCCAGTCACACTATATTATCTCACTGAGAAAAGATGATTTTAAACAAAACCAGTTTAAATGGTTTCCATATATGGTAAGAAAGACTAATTATTAATTATTCATTCTCCATTCCTTTTGTACCTTGAAAGAAAAAAAAAACCTGTACTGTATTCAAAAATATTTCACTCATCCAAAAGTTTTCAAGCTAGTCAGCCTTAGTAACATCCACATGATCAGCCTTGCCTAACCTCTCCTGCATTAATCCTAAACTACTGCTTCTTTATTGGAGTTCTATTAACATAAAATCAACCTAAAGCTGTAATAATAAGGTTTCCCTTATCAGGAAAAGGGTCTTCACCCAGCGGGTGGTGGGGCACTGGAGCAGGCTCTGCAGGGAAGTGCTCACAGCGTCAAGCCTGACAAAGTTCAAGAAATGTCTGCACAATAATCTTAGGCACATGCTATGATTTTTGGGGTGCTCTGTGGAGGCCCAGGAGATGGACTCAATGATCCTGATAGGTTCCTTCCAACTCAGCATATTCTATGATTCTGTGATTTCCTGTTTGTTTTCCAAAACTCAATGCAGAAGAAAAGGTCAGATGTGACTTTCACATCAAATAATAAAAATATCAGCAAGACCTATATGGAGAGCAGGGAAGGGATTCACAGAAAAATACCAAGAGAAACTAATTTAAAATCGAGGCCTCCAAAAGCTCTCAAAGGTCATCCAGTCTATCCTTCTGGCACAAGATGATTACATCAGTTTAGACAGTTACTTGTCTAACCTGCTTTTCAAGGCCTGCAATGATGAATCTGCACACTTTCCAGATGATGTATCACAATGCTTTAGTATTTGTTTTTGTATTTCCCTTCCTGACATTTGATCACATCTTTCTTTTTGCAGTTATAAGAATTCATTGCTTATCCTCTCCATTATGGATGGAGAAAAGTTTATTTTCCCTTACTGCATAAACCTTTAATTTTGCTGAACGCCTGGATTCAATCTTTCTTCTCCTCAGAGACGATTTGTTTTAGACTGCTGATCCCTCTTTGTTTTCTTCTTGGTCATTTCCTCCATCTTTCCAGGTCTCTGTGGGACTATACAGTCTGCACACAAATGCTGTGCATCAACATTAAGTAGATCACTACGTCTTTGTGGTAATTCCCTTTGTACTAACACATCAAATAACATTTTCCACTCTTCGTAGTAACTCACCAAATACTTCGTTATCCTCTGATGACTGCTGTGTTAGTCTGGCTGCTTTCGGACTCTCCTTAGCTGCTTCCTCCACCTTGGTTTCAGTATTCTGTAAAACAAACATTTACTGAGATTAGTCCTTCTTTTACAGTTCTCAAATAGAAACACTCTTCAAACTTCTTAATTACATTCTTAATGAATACAGGTGGTTTTGTTACCTTTGCTACACATATGTGGTTTTGCAAAATATTAAGGAAAAATACTCTTAGAAAACTCTGCTTTTTTTTTTTTTGAGTCTGTTTTAGTCTGACTGGACTATGTAAATTGGAGTTAGAAAAATCATTTAAACAAGAGAGAGATCTTAAACCATAACAGGCTTGTAAGTTTCCACCTTTCCTCCTCATATTTAATTTTATTTCTATTGACATATTCCATGTTGACTTAGTGAACCAAGAGATCAGAAGATAGTACACAACTATTTCTCCTTATACAGCAAAGGCAAGTGAGATGGAGCTTCAAGTCTTTAACCAATTCATGTACTTGACTGTTGAAGGCACAAGGACTTATCTATTTCTGAAAGAAGTCTGCCAGTTAGCTACCTGGTGTTAGACTGGGCACAGAGATAAATCAACAGCTTCAGCGTTTAACTTGCCCGAAGTTAAAATATTTCATTCCCTAGCTAGGAAAGTCTGAGGAAAACATAAACTGTGAAACACTAGTTTTAAATATTTATATTGCTACTAAAGAGTAAATGGCTCATGTTTTAAAAGTGTTTTACTTTAGTACTCAAGAGAAACACATACACAAGCTTACAGCAATGCAGACAGTAAACTGCATAAGCAGTCAGCTGTTGAATGATGGATATGAAATGACTGATACAATATTAAATATTACTGGAAAGAATTGACTAAAAGTTGAGGAAGCAATAAAAAAGACATGCTATATGCCTATGCTTTTTAAAAGATACATATTGCTCTACTCAAGTACATGCTCATTTGGAAGACTTTGTGTGATGTTTTGAGAAATACAATTTTTAAACTGACATATATTTGAAAAGGCTGCTATACAATCTGTTCATGAAAAATTACCATCTCTGCTCTCAGAAACATAGCACACTTCCAAATTTCTCTTATTTTCCCTTATTAATAACAATAAGGAAGGTGACAGAAGATACATCGATTAAGTCTGTTAACCTCCCTATAGAACAGAAGAGTGCAAACTTAAGGCACATAAACTCAAGAGACTTTGAAGCAAGACAGCAAGAATTTTCAGAAAGAAATGAAAAACAGACCTAGCAAGCCTATTGGTGTCACACAGCAGCTGACAAGAAATGGGAAAAGCAGAGACAGAGAAACTGCCTGAGAGGAACAGTGCAGGTCCTTCCTGAAGCAGGAAGGACATGCAAAAGTGAAAGGATTCTGCACTCCCTCAAGGCACCAACCTGAGCGTGTCCCATGCAGAAAACCCATCAGCTTGGTACTCTCAGAGCTGAGGAGGGAAGTCAGTTTTAGCATATGCTCACCTCAGTCTGGCTTAACTAGTGACCCTTGGGAAGATGGAGGGACCAGTCAGAAATCAATAGTGGCTATACTAGGAGACAACTTGCTTTGGGTAAACAACTTCATGATCAGCACAACGAACTTAAGTCCTGCCCCCAGAGATACAATCTGTCAGTTGCACCACCGCACAGTTGGCAATGCCGCCTGCTCGGACAAGGGACATATGCTAAGGTCTGTGCTGGTTGACAGGATCACCTGCATTTAGAGGCCACTGATTCTGTAAGCTGCATGTTGGACTCAGGTTCTCCATCCTATTTTAGTTGCTCTATAGCGAGCAGCAAATCAACTGTATCTTTGTTGTACAGAGAGATGGAGAACAGCAGTCAACTCTGAAAAAAAGCAGAAGAGGACATCTGCTACAGCAGGGTAAGTCAATCCCAGAGGAAAAGAAAAACACTAAAAATTGTGTCATTGTGGATGAGACAAAATTAATACATTGAGATGATCAAAAGTTCAGGGCCTTCCCAAATGAAAGGGACAGCTGAACTGATCAGAGATATTGCTCTAGGCTTGGTAAAGACGGTGCTTGTTAGCTCCAACTTTAACTGTATTTCATCATATTTAGTGCATGGCAAAGCTGGTGGTACAGGAGAGGGATTTCTGCTCTTTATGCTCTTGTTCCTCTTGAGAAACAGCTGAAAGTCAGTAACCTGTGCAAGGCATCAAGAGCAGCAGCAACAAAACACTATCCAGCAGACACTCAGCTGTGTCTGTGAAATGTGTTGTCATTCCAAGCTCTTACCGGGGACATGTTTGCATCCCTTACTTTGAAAACAGGGTTTTGGCAGTCTCAGGGAAGTTAAAAAGACTGAACCCTGAGACATTTTGGTTTGACTTAAATCACTGGAAAGAACTACACAGCAGCTGTGCTGTCTGCGCCCTGCATAAGGCAAAACGCTGGTGTTGACAAATGCCAGCTCCAAGATGTTGACATCAAAGCGGTGTGATGTATCAGCCTTAAACATGACAGTGTACGGTTGGATATAATTCTGCCTGGCACGCCTTCTTAAACAAATGCAAACTTTCAAAAGCCTTCTTTTGCTTTATTTTTTGCATGGAAGAATCTACTCAACACATTATTGCTGGCATACATAATACTTGTATTACCAAAACCAATACAAGACATATCACTGCAAAAGAACAATCAATGATCCAGATGCTCCAAACCAAACTTTATTGAAAAAAAGTCAAGGCTTGGTCAATTGGTTGATTCTTTATTCTAGGGTCCTAAAAACTTTTAAGTGTCTCTGTCCTTGCAATCAATGAAGAGAAAAAGTGGAAACACGTTCCCTTACACTGCGTCAGCTCTGCTGGAAGAGATTCTTTACCAACAGTTATAGTGTGCTTTAGGCTGGTTATAAAATAAAAGCCCTTTGTACATAATGGAGTAAACATAATTCTACCTAGCTCTTTCAGGTTGAGTGCTCAATACAACTTCAGAAGTGACGGGCAAAATAGAATTTATTTTACAGTATCAGTTCCCAGGAGAGTAGGTAATACCTGATTTTAGCATGAAATAAATATTATATAGGTCTAAAAATCACAAAAAACTGTCTCCCCCAAAAAGCATCTCCTTGACTACTCATGTTCCAAAATACCATAAAATAGCTAAGAAGCAAGCCAGCAGCTACTGCATCATAACAGCTAGAACTATGGTGACAGACTAGAACCACTTCTACTACTTCCTACAGCAGTTTCAAAATGAGATGCACATATACACTGCAGCTCTATATACGTGAATATGTACATATACAGCTGTCTGATTCAGACCTGATAAAAATTAGAACTGCATTATAATTTGCCTCAGCTTTATAAGATATTTTTAGCCCAACTTTCCACTGTAGCTGTCCCCTGGTGTCTTATGAGTCACTTCACCTGTTTTCCCATTATCCACCATGTGCACACCACAGTGTCCATATTACTCAACATTTTAAAACTTTTATTGGTAAATATACAAATAACCATTAACTATCAAAATATTTGCAACAAATTAACACCAATATCAAAAATTTTATATATACACCCATTAGTGCACAAAGAGACTACTTTCTTACTGCTATCAGTGCCTACTTATATGGAAAATTTTAAGAAATCCTGAGTTACAGTGAGCGGTATTCTGCAGGTACTACAGTATCAGGCCAGGTTAAAAAGTGAAGAACTCTGCAAAACATTCTTAATTTTCCACTTCTGCAATGATATTCCCCTGAACTCTACCATGCAAGGCTACCTTTCATTTAATATTCTTAAAATGTATGTATGATGTTCAGGCTACACAAAACCTCCAGGACCATCTATACATTCTCTCTTCTCAGAGATAACTGATTTTCAACAGAGTTTTATGGGGAAACAGTAAGAAAATTCTTTAAAACATGAATATGTGCTCCTTCAAAATTGTGACAGTAACAGGATTGAGAGACATGTATCAGTAAGTCTGTCAAATGCATGGGGTTTCTCTAAATACTGCTGCTATGAGCAGAGCACGATGTAAGTCAATCTTCAGAGTCATAATTTTCCAGTAATGTTTGTATTCTGCATCCCCATATTAAGTTTTAACAATGTTGCTTTCATGAAAGATGAAGAAATTCCTTCTTAGTTTGTATCAACAGACCTCAATCAGTATCAGAAATTTTAGCTCCTGCTCCTTGAGAGGAATTTCTACACATACAGCTTAACACAGTCAAACAGATGAGATGCTGTGGACAACACTTATTAGCAGCAGGAATTCATGGAATGGCAGCTGGCCCTCTTCAGGTGAGCAGAGATCTCCTGGACCTGCATTAACAAGTATATTCAAACATATTTTTGAACTCGACCATGAATTCCTCTTAAATGTGCGAATTTCCCAAATGTTTTTCCGTTGATACAGAAACTCATACACACACTAGCAAGCACCAGGCCTCTCGCACTGAGGGTGAAAAGTCAATTTTAACAGTGTCATACTGGAAGATTTGTACTCCTCAAACAAGACTGGTGCCATCATTCAGAACAAGGTTATGCCAGACTGAAGCTGGGCTCATGCTATCTATACAGCTCCAAGCTCTTGAAAACATTCCAGGAACTCCTACACCAGTTTGTTCTTTAGTCCTCACAAGCCAAGAAAAGGATGAAAATTTTATCATTAATTTTCAGTTAAATAAAATAACTCCATTAAACATCACACAAATCACAATCATTATATCCAGCTTTCTATTACACCTTGTTTTCTCAGTTTCATTTTCATTTCTACAGATTTTTTAAATGGAGTTTCTAAATTGCAAGACTCACAATATCCTCTGCTTCATAGTTTCTACAAAATTCTGTATGTAATTATTTTTTACATTTCTGTGCATGTGTCAAAATTTTATTTAAGGTATAAGAAAGAAAAAAAAAAAAAAAACGACAGGGTGATGGAAAAAGAGAGGGCTAGAGTTTCCAAGGGTGGTTTTCTGTTCTCAGCTTCAACAGCACAGTGCTCCTGCTGCTGTCACAAAAGGAGACCTTCAAAAGAAGTTGCAAACAAAAGGATTCTCATCACTAACCCCCAAGGCAAACCAAGGCACTTTGAAAAAGGTCTGAGATGCCTCAAACACATTATCCAGGTCTTTGAAGAAACTAATTCAGTCTATTTTGAGACTTTTTAATACCAAGGGGTTGAAGGAAAAACACTGAATTCCAACTCAAAAATTTGCTACATTCAGCCATTATGGTTCCACACTATTTTGCTGTATGCTTCTCTTCTTTTATGAAAGGCATTTTAAAACTACTTCTGTTTGTGGAGAAGTTTCACAGATTTCACAGAATATTCTGAGTTGAAAGGGGCCCACAAGGACCACTGAGTCCAACTCAAACCAACGGCCCATACTGGGATTGAACCCATGACTTTGGTGTTACCAGCAATCTGCTCTGTGTTCTTACAAACTGGGTTAATATAGAGAATATCTTGCCCCAAAATGTTCCTGACGACACAGGATATAGTACACAGGAATGTTCCTGGGGTTCTCATATTTTATAACTGAGGTCTCTTCAGCTGAGAATGTAACAGGTAAAGACAATTAATGGACCTACACTGTGCTATTTGTCAGCTTTTACTAGTCCATTCGGTATTCCCCTATGCTGAGGATGGAATTTCAAGCATGCAAGAGGAAGAAAATGAGGGATTACATTACTATGTCCATACAACTCACAGAGGCAAAAGGCATTTGGGATCAAGCTGTTAAAATTACAGCATTCATATGGGAAACAAAACTAAACAAAAAACAGGTCAGACAACCCTGTGCAAGATTCAAGAGTTTTGCATTAATACTGTGAACTGAAAAAAAAAATTACCTCAGGTGCCCTGTGCATACGGACAGAGGGAGAGGAAAAGCTTTGTGAGTGACCTTTTACTTTGTAGGTACTCCCAGGATCAGGAATCCTCCTTGAACTGCAAGGAAATTGCAGACCAAGTAAAGACAAGACACAAAAATATGCTCTTGGTCAATATTTTCGATTTCAAACAACTGTCTTTCACTTTGTGCACATTAACCCCGAAGCCATACATAGCAAACCCAGATGTGAATCACATCAAATTCAGACAAGTACTGGCAGGGCTATGACTTGTTTCTTCCTCTGCCAATCCCACCCTGGTCTTACAGAGCAGAGCAACCATCACCACACAGCTGCACAGTCAGTGCCGTGGTAACACAGGATGAAACTGTGAAGAGCAGTACAAGGACCTAGACCCACACATGGGAACACAGTGAGGTTCAACAGCCTCCAGAGCACCCAACCTGGAACTTATGTTATTAAAGAACATGTGATACCTGCTTTGAACCCAGGCAGGTTTTCTACAGCTCCCCTGCAAACAGCATCTGGCAGGCACATGGATGGATGCACCTCTTGACCTCACGAATCAAAGAGGAACCGTAACAACACTCAAGGGACAAAATCAAAACCAGGTACTCTGGACACCAAGCACAAGAGCACGTCTCTCTTACAAAAGGTGTTCAAGCTGATTTCCAGAATAGTCTGAAAAGTGACAGCTGTCAATATCAATGCCTTCACAGCCCACTCATCATCTTTATCTCATCTAAACTGAGTGCAAATTTACTTTCCTTTAAGGACTTATTTTAGCCACATTCTGAACAAGTGCAAATATTTCACTCTCTCTATTTTTAAAGAAAAGGATGTGGTTTAAGTCATAAACACAGTGTTGATGCTGCAGCCTCAACCCTCTGTGTACCTCCCTAAAAGCTTCATAAATCCATTGAACAATGTCAGTGTCTGGCCCCAGCAGACTGGTAATTTCAAATGCCACCACATGAGGTCTTTCTGAAGGGTTACAAACAAAAGTGTACAACAGCAATCCTGTTTTCTTCACAGCTAATGAGAACACTTCTATATTCTATCATTTTGATAAAATCTGAATTCATATATATATATCCAATATACCAGAAAAAGATACTAAGCATCTGACTATCTATTGTAAAAGTACAACAAAAACTAGCAGCTAGGTACAGAATGATGCCCAGTAGTTAACAGGTGGAAAAAGAACAAACAAAAGCCATCTAAAAAAAAGTGCAAAGTAACAATCCACTAGTCAGGCAGAGAAGATTACAAATATTTCAGGCTTTTTTTCAGGTAAAAAATGCCTTCCAACCTCATACATTGAAGTTCTCATATCAGAGGTCTCAGTTTGGCAGTTTGCAATGAATAAGATCAGGATTATTGCCACATAATTAGAAATCCTCAGTCTTGAATCCTCCTCAGGGGCCTATAGAGGACTGAGTACGGCAGTAAACCCGGCGGTTTGCACCTTTTATCCACAGGAAGAGATGCAGAAGGGGTGGCAGCTGTCTGTGGGGAGCACAAGGCAGTGGCCTGGCAGGGCACTGAGCAGCACTACAATCCTGGCTGGGGGCAGGGTTCAATCAATGTACAATCCTGGCAGTGAGGGTTCCTGCAGGGCTCCTGTGCTGTGCTGCACCTGCACAATGCACCACTGAGCAGCAAAGAAAGCAAAGGCACCCACAGCTCTTCTACACTTCCCTGCAGGCCATCTAGAAACAGCTGGCCACAAAGCAGCACATCTGGGAGACTGCATGGTTCCAAACCTGATTCTGTGCAGAAGTGACCTGCTGTCATGATACACAGAGGAAAGGCTCCAGTCCTTTTGCAGAGCCCCACCAACCATGGCTATGTGGGGCTGCATTGCTGCGATGATGCTCATGGTTGTTTAAAAAAGATAAAAGATAAGAAATTAGGCCTGAAGCAGTATCCAAATCTGGTTCATCAAACACAAGGATGGATGTCTGCAGTAACCCAGAAACAAGAGTGTCTTAGATAAGTAAGAAAAAAAAATTTAAAAAATCGGTTAAATCCTATTTACCTTCTTCCATTATCTCAAAGATATTTTCAGTGAAATATATTACAAAATGAAAGCTATTACAGAGCATCTCAGAAATATTCACTGAAAAAGCGTCAAACCTGAGAACAGTAAACAACCATTAGAGATGAACCTTTCTGCTGCATTACCAACAAAACATCTTTTCTCAGCCCCTAGATGTCAATGTGTTCTGGCTTTTGCAGTACTCCAATTGACAGTGGACAGGTATTTTTGACAAAAACCGAACACAGTGACACCCAGACTCTTGCAGCTGGCATTAACACTGCTAGGAGAAAACACATGAGGTTCCCCTTGTCAACATAAATTGTTGACTCCACCAGCCTGCAGGAGCAGAATGGAACATGTGACCATGGGGGCTACTGAAACACAACTGAGAGCTGAAACACAACTGTGCCAAATCAATGTGCAGAGCAGGAACTCAGCACCCAACACCAGAGGTTAGCTCTGCCCATTTCCCCAGCAGCAAACCAGGCTGCAGGGAAGCCAGAATTTCACTTCTGGTATTTTATTCCTAATTCCATTACGTGCACGAACCAGTCCTTCAGTGTGCAAAACAATTACACAGAATATGTGTCTGGGTCATTTCCTCAACACAGATGCAGACTGGTTTTCTTGAATAATAAAAATATCGTTTTAGCTTAGCTTAGCTTTCTCTAAGGTTACAGAAAGAAGACAAAAAACAGTAGACAACTTTAGAACACTTTCTCGCTGTTCTACTCACCGTGGGCAAGAGATGCAACAGAATAATTCAAATCCCCTTTGAGCTTAATGAGTATGAAACACACTCTGAAACAATTGCCAGTGCACACCAAACATGAACTTTCAACTTCTTGAATTTAATTTTCGCTGCCAAGTCTCCAGCTCATGAGGAAAGAAAGCTCAAAAGTGGCTGTGTAAAAAGCATTCAAAAACATTCAAAATTACATCCCTTCAACTCTGTAATTTAACATCAAGAAGTTAATTGTAGAAGGGAGATTGTTCAGCACACTGGTAGTGCTTTAGGTCACTTGGCAGTCTCCAGCCTCATGAAGTAAATTTCTAGGCCAAAGCTAAGAAAAATTGCACATACAAGTTGCCTGATGCTAAAACACATTACAGTTCCCTGCAAGATTTGTAGGTTCAAAGAACATTCTGACCACAGTACTCATCAATGTTTCTGAACTGTGATAAAAGAAAATCAATAGACATTTCTTAAATTTTGTAAAAAAGGGGGTTTTTGGGGCTGGTGGGTTGTTAGGAAAAAGACACTCTTTTTTTGCCTTTCCACAGCGGCAAGGTATTTTGACACAGGCATTTCAGCTTATCATTAGCATGCACACCTGCCAAGATCCCAACCTTGTTCCATCTCCAAGGAATGTGTCCATCCCTCCTTACCATACCTACATGCTGGGTTGCTCCCAAAACTTTTTGGGCCCTCACAGAAATGGACAAGGGGCAAAAGAGAAGCTAAAAATAATCCATCTTAATTACATGAGCTGGGAAAAAGGGAGAAAACAGAACCAAACCAGGTCTTGGGACCAAGCCACCAGAGAGCCCCTCCCTCATGCCAGTCTGTATGGGAAAAGAAGGTTTGCTATACAACCCTTGCTTAAGGGGGAAGCTCCCATGACCCCATCACCATAAAAAACAAGGCCTTGGTGTGCACGTACCTCTCTATCCACCGAAGACAGAAAATCACTTTTCCATTTCCCTGTTTCATTTAGGTAAGCCAATGTTAAATGCATGATCTTGAAAGAAAATTAGTTTTATTGTTTCCAGAATGTGCATAAGTCCTCTGTGTAGTGTAAATAAATGCACAAACACCACTTAGAAGAAAATGCTTTCAAACGTCAAGACTTACAGGGTCAATATTTACAAGATAATCAACACAACTGCCTTTTTCAAAATGTAAATAAAGATTTCTTTTCAGATAAGAGTTTTGAAATGCAGTTGGCATGGAATCAAGGGGGAGTTTAGTAAAAGGAAACTGGTAAAGGCACAAAACAGTTTGTATAATTGCAAAACAGTGGTATGACATCTTTTAACTTCCATGTAAGTAATTTTTCTAAAAAATCAAGCATACAATATGTGAAGATAAGACATTGATCATGTTATCAAGGATCACTTTATCAATATACTACTGTGTCAAAAATAGCTCCCCACTATAGGACTATATTAAAAACAAACAAAAAAACTCTACTTAAAATTGTTACAAACATTAAGATACTAAGTTTTATCAAAAGTTTGAGTCCAATGCAGATTCACCAGGAAAGTTAAGACACTAGTACTTGCTTGATAGTTCATGGAATCAACCTCTGCCTTCAGCCCTGTTACATTTTTTCCAAGGTTCTTCTTGTCTGCATCACCCTGTGCCCTTTGTTTGCCAACCCATTCCATCACTTCCTCACTTGTCTGTGGGTTTGTTGTCACGTCTCTCTCCCTTATTTTTCTTCATTTAAAGCTCTCCTCACCAGCTCGTCCAGCCTGTTGACAAAGAGGCTTTTGCCTGATTTGGTCAATTCAGGTAGGCTCAATCTCCTCTGAGCAGTCCTTGACCCTCAGGAAGGGTCTCCATGGTTGTAAGACCCAAATGCCCATTGTCAACATCAGCTGCACAACCAGCTGTTGACCTCCAGGATCCATTCACTTCTTTCCAAGCCCTACGCCCTGCCTGGGAGCACCAGGGAGAAAACCTTGGCTCCTGTGCCCTTGTTGCTCAGACCCAGAGCCATATAACCTGTCTCAGGATTCCCCTACCAATATCAAGGCTGCCCATGTGTCAAGGAAGAGAAGCAGCAGGGGGTAATAGCCCAAGAATTTCACAGGCCCCACCACAACACCACGAACCCAAATCTTTCTCTAAAAGAGAAAATATGTGAGAGGGAAAGACAATGTGCACAGAAATATAGTTGCACCTTACATAATGACCTTGGATATAAAAAGACAGGAAAGAAGCACCATCGTGAAGTATATGTTAGTTTTTGTTTGTCTGATGTCCAACTATAAGCTCAAATCAGGCTGACCTTTCTTTCAGCAGCCACCATGAGCCTTTCAAGTATAAATCAACCGGTAACTAATAGAAGATAGCTGTCAATGGTACATAAATAAAACTACATAATAGAAGACTGAGAAATAAACTAAGAGATATTTCCTAAGAGACAAAGAGTACACACTGAAATGCATACAATACTTACCTGAATATTTTTTAAAGAGCAACTTCAGAACACCTATTAAAATTAATTTTTGCTTAAGACACTTGAAGAAAGCACAATGAGGATCCCTTCCCCATTTTTCCTAGTTACCTTAACAACCACAAAATGCAAAGAGGAGATTAACTGATTTCAGAAATATTCTAGCTGTCAGTCATTTTTCAAGAAACTGTCTAAACTGCACCAGAAAAAGTATTATAAAGTAAATAACTCAAAACAATGCACCTAATTAACACTAAAGCAATTGAACCCAAGTCAGGAAAATGTCAAAAAATCTAACCAAAACTAATCCACTCCAACAAGAAAGAAATTCCACAGCAATAGAGCACAAATCCCTCAAATTCTCACAATACAAATAGAAACTACTTCCATTCACTGCTTGTTTTGACTTCTGCATCCTTTATCAGAACAGAGGAGCAGAACCCTTACTGGCATGATCATTTCCCTTTCACAATGTTCATATGCACTAAACATGTGATAGAGCAGCTTTGGTGGGCACTGGGAGTCCAGCCAGGGTCAACCCACCACATTTTCTGAAAACAAACAAGAGTACAATGCTTCCCTCCATGCTTTAAGCCAACACAGAGGCACTCTCACAAAAACTACTGTGCAGACTTACAACTGCACCAATATTAGAAGAAAAATTGACTATTGTAACACATGTATGAAGCTGCACACTGAAATACTAACCTACATATTCAACAGGTGAACTTCCCATTTCAGAAGGGAATAATGAAGTCTAAGAGGCACAAAAATTTGGAAAGAAGCACAACAAACCTGATTGTTTACCCAAACATAGCCAGAGAGATGACATTTTAATTGGTTTTTTTTTGGCCTGTTTAAAATGTCTAAATTAGCATTCAAATTGTATTGACTTCTGCAAGGAGGAAAACAACAAGAACAACAAATCCTGAAGATTTGGATGTTAATGAATGGCAGAAGCCAATTTCATTAGTTGCCCCACAATTAGTATATTGAAAACTCAGTCAGAGCATCTGATCACACTGGGGCTTCCAGGCATTTTAAGGGCTGTCAGTCAGAGCCTGACCTCACCAGGTTCTGGCTAGCAGGCCACCAGCTGGTTTGTTTGTATCAGTTGCACTAACACCTCCAGATTTTGATGCCCTCCTCTGGACAACACTTACAATCTAATGCAGCCCAGACTGTAACGTGCAGATGTGGGTATGTCAGATATGAAATCTGATCAATGTTTTTCCAAAATTCCATAAAATGATGTGAGTTTCCAGCAGATATTGATGATTTGGTATGCAAGGAGTACAGCTAAAATGTTACATTTTCCCCCACATACCAGTAATTTAACATGTTCCTGACTTTCAGAAATAGTCATCTCAAATTAACTATTGCTGCTTACCACACTGAACTAGTGGTAAGACAAATCTTGAGGGCCTAAGGAAATGACTCACTCAGATCTCAGTGCTTCTTCAGTCCCAGATGACACCTGATTCATCAGCAAATACCTACTATTACTCACCTGCAACTAGGGAAGGTTTTCCTGTGGAGTTAATGGCTGCCATTTCTGTACACCATAAAAAAAAAAAGACTGTGGTCAGTAAGCATCTATCCAAAGTGTCTTCAGATGGCCAATATGATATGTGCTTCATAACATACATACAGCCCATTCTCATACCTTTCGCAAAGCATGAGCAGCTAATCTAATAATGGAGTAAGAAAGACCCCATCTGCACAGTACACAATCCTGTTCTTCAGGAACATTTCTTGTTGTGTTGCAGGGACAGTATTGTTTTAAACAGCTGTAGCTATAATTTTCCAAATTTATAAATTCAAACAAAGAAACTAAACCTGAGAAAGATCAAACAATATAAATCTCATACTGACTGTGAGATAAATGTCCGTTTTCTCTAATACCAATGTAAAGAATTATCAGAAGTGATGACATTGAAACACTCATGTGCATATACAGACAGGAGAAATGGTTGAGACCAGAAATACAATTTGTGAGCAGCTGGCTTATCACTCAGTGAGCCAAAACCCAATAGAAACTGTCATTTAAAAAGATCACAGAACCATTCAATATGCTGAGTTGGAAGGGACCCGCAAAGATCATCCAACTCCTGGCCCAGAACCACACCACGTGCCTGAGAGCATTGTCCAAACACTCCTTGAACTCTCAGGCTTGGTGCCGTGACCACTTCCCCGGGGAGCCTGTTCCAGTGCTCCAACCACCCTCTGGGTGAAGAACCTTTTTCTAAAATCCAACTTAAACTTCCCCTGACACAACTTCAGACCATTACCTTGGGTCCTGTCACTGGTCACTACAGAGATGATTCAATTTACCACAGTTTGATTCATTAGCGTGGTTTTAGTAAGAACT
Organism: Acrocephalus scirpaceus scirpaceus; assembly: GCA_910950805.1. Taxonomy (NCBI): domain Eukaryota; kingdom Metazoa; phylum Chordata; class Aves; order Passeriformes; family Sylviidae; genus Acrocephalus; species Acrocephalus scirpaceus. Next base: position 66,747,214 of record OU383773.1, on the reverse strand, counting down.
CTACATCTCCAGGAAAAATATTGCATTGAAATTCAAGACTATGTGTTAAAAAGAAAAAGAAAAGAAGGTGATTTAAATAAGTGCTACTTTGCACTATTTTTAATCATCATCTGTGCAAGCCCCAGGCTCTGGGGGGGAGCATGAAGCTCTACCAGCAAGCATACCTATCCACTGCCTGGGAATGGCGCCAACTCCAGGCAGGAGCACTTGTTCTTTTCTTTGACTTCCACCGTTTCCTCCAGTGACTAATTTTTAGATCTTTCCTCTTTTATAGCTATTTAGCAACAAGAAAAAAAGAAAAAAAACAACCAAAAAAGCCAACAACAACCACCAACAAAAGCCCAACTGAGAGCTCAGCCAGACAGCATTGCTTTTTTCTGTGACCACTCAATATTAACTTTGTACTGTTACACTATACAAGCTGCTATCAATCTGTCAAGACTTGGTAACTGTGACAACTGTCCATCTTTCTAGAAAGGTTTCAAGAAATCAAGGATCATCATAGAACTAGAAAGTGCACTTCACATCTCTTTTCTCTTTTATGTGAATTTGTCCTGAAAGAAAGCCTTAGTAGGTTTTCTTTTTGTGAATAATTTGGAAGTACAATACTTTACTGAAGGATAGAAGACTGTCAAAGGTAGGTACAGTCTGTACTCAACAGAAACATCTGCATTAACACTGAAGGAGTGATAATGCATTGGTAAAATGAGACATGCTTTCGACACAGCATTTCAAATGCTTAGCCATTTTTCTTTTTTTTAGATGACATAACAGTTTAGGCAGTGATTTTTCCCCATGGATATAAGGTGTGTAGGAGCAGTCTGCTTGGATTTATCAAGGGCAAATGGTGTCCGACTAACCCCCTGACAGCCTCATGTAATGAAATGACTGCTTTTGTGGAGGACTTCAGCACAGCCTATGGCACAGTCTCCCACAGCCTGCCACTCTACCCTTCTAGTCAAACCAAGAAGATAAAGTCTGGGTAGGTAGAATACAAGGGGTGGCTAACTGGTTGGATCACCAAGCTGAGATGATGGTAACCAACAGCAGAGTCCACCTGTCAGTCAGCCAGCAGCAGCATCCCTCAGGGATCAACACTAAGGCCAATATCATTTAATTTCTTTATTAAAAACCCAGGTAATAATAAACTGGTCAGTTTATTGGGGGACAGTTTAAAGGGGGACTGGTCAGTACACAGAGGCAGAGGTGCTCTTCAGACAGGGACCTTGACAGGCTACAGAAGTAAACAGACAGGAATCTCATGAGTCCAATAAATGCACATGCAAAACTCAGCAGCTGAAATGGGTTACTCCATTCACGAGGATTGGCAGGGGCCAAATGGCCTGAAAATAGCTTTGCAGAAAAGGTTCCATTTATTCTTTGCATCCATTTTAGTTAAGTAACTATAAATGGTTGCATTACAGGTGTTTGGAACTGATGAGCAGCTCCTGAAGTACATGGCAAAGCCAGGTGCTATTGGCAAATCGATTTAACTCCAGTTCTCCTGAACTTGGCCATTTGATAGACAAGAAACATGTGAGCCCCTATGGGGCCACAAGAAAAGGCTTTGGAAGAATAGATGTGTCAATTTTTCTCCACTTGTTCCATTTTGCTTCTTCTGTAGACTCTAAAGATACTTTGCTCAGAGTCAGTACTCCCACCAGTGATGACAGCTTCCTGAGGGAAAATCTGTGGCCAATACACCAGTTTAAAACACTAGAGCAGTCACAGCTGATCACAAGTGTTAGAGAAAAACAGGAGCTTGACTGAACAATGAAGGATTCAGGATCAATTTCTCTCCAGAGGGAAGAGTTTCTGGCCTCAAAACCAAAATGAGTGAACTGCATGACAGATTACAAAACCCCTCAGATACTACACTCTCTCAAACACAGGCAAAAAATGCAGTCAGACAGTACTTGAGAATCATACCCCGTCACAAATATGAAGAGACTTTACAATGCCAGGAACAGAAAACACACACACTTTTACAGAGATGGTATCACTAGGTTTGATTTTTGCTTGGTTTGCTGAATTTTGTTTTTTTTTTTTAAATTTGCATAGAAAGAACAAGAAAATAAACAAAAAAAACCCAAACCAAACAAAAACCAACCAAACAAACAAACAAAAAAAAGGAAAAGTAAATTCTGCACAATTGACAAATTACGATACTACTTCCATGACAGTGACAATGCTGGTTACTGAAGAGCCCAGGTAAATAACATAAGATCAACTCCTGGCCATAATGCATTTCTCAGTGATCAGCAAATTACATCCTTGGATTCAGCTAAAACAACATCATTAATATCCAATAAAATAATGACTAGATATGCCTGATAGATATTTATGACACTTTTATAAAAGGACTGTGATAGTACTTCATTATAAAAATTTATTTTTGCCCATCTTTTATGCACTCTGACATAATGACAATATTAACATAAGAACCTCAGTGAAATTAAGATTTCCTTAAGCCACAGTGAGCAAATCACACAGCCTGAGAAGCTCATGTCACCTTCCCACTGCAATAATTATTTACATACATGCACACTTCTCCCTATCCTCCAAGTATTTTCAGACAAAAAGCAGCCTGGTAACAGAGAAATTAGTTAAAAGCTGTAAGACTTCGTGAAAGTTCAACAAATCATCTTTATCAGCATATCAGTCTTCAGTTCAAAGCCCTACTGTAAGTCATAATAGTTGTGATTTAAGAGAAAGGTTGATCATTTAAGTAGAATCTTGTCCAATACAAAAGCTCATTTTCAAGGCTAGACACATGACCTTTCCCAAGCAACATTTATTGAAAAAAAAATCCTTAGAAAAAAAAACAAATCCTCTGACAGACCATGAAAAATTAGAAGCAGAGTTAACAGAAGAGACACATTTGAGACACAGCTCAAGGAAAATTTCTCCTTGTAATATCAATCTCTATCCCCAGCTCTTTTTAGTTTTTTGCCACTCAGCTTTCCTCCCCCCAAAGGAAGGTACACATGCAAAACAAACTGATTACATGTGGAATCCTTTTTATCTATAGATAGATATAGTTATAAATACAAATACACACACAAGTATCAAACAAATATTAAAATACACAAAAATACACACAAATATTTAAAATAGAACCTCCATATCCATGAACCAGAGGACCACAAATGCAAGAACTATAAACTCCCAGCCAACCTGGACCTGTGGGGGTCTTGCTTCTTCAGCTGGATCCCTTCAAGTTTATGGTGCCTGACGGCATTCATCCCAGGATACTCAAGGAGCTGCCTAATGTCACTGTGAGACCTCCCTCAATGATTTTTAAACTGTGTTGGGAATCTAGAAAGGTCCCAGTTGACTGAAAGCTGGCAAATGAAGCAGACACTGATCTCCTCTCTCTGGTGATCAGTGACAGGACTGAAGAGAATTACCTGCTGCTGTGTCAGGGCAGGTTTAGGCTAGGTATTAGGAGAAGGTTCTTCACTTTGGCAGGTAGTTAGGCACTGAACAGAATCAAGCCTGAGAGAGTTCAAGAAATGTCTGGACAATGCTTTCAGGCACATGATGTAATATTCTTGGGGATGTCCTGTGCAGGGTCAGGAGTTGGACTCAGTGGATCCCTTCTAACTCAGGATATTCTATGATTCTGTGAAATATATCAGCGTCCTTAATTATTGTGTGGTATGGAGAGAATGAGGTAGAAGTGAAAATCTGGGTTTCATCTCCTGTCCACAGGGTCAGGCTGCAGAGACTACAGCTCCTTAAACTACACTGTTGTTGTTTTCCCAAGGTTTTGCTCACACTGGCCAAGCAAATCCCATTACATTAATGTGCAAAATCTATGCTAATGCACTACTTGGCTGGGAATTTTAAGTGCACAGACGTCACACTGTTGAAGACTGCATTTCCCTCAGCAACTGTTACTAAGTAACCCTTTGCACATAAATAGACTTTGACATCACTGCATGTGTTGTGAAGGCTAAAATCCACACCTTGATTCCATAGGCTGTCAGGAAGGAAAGGAGTGATGTGGGCAACTGTAAAACAAAGTTGCACCAACTATTTTCAACTCCTTCTCTAGGCAGAGAATTTAACTGGAGAGAAACCCGTGGGTAAACAAGAAGCTATTTCCACTGCCCTTCTTTCAGTGGTACTTCATCATAAAATTGGACAGACTTTCTGGTATTATTCATGTGCTGGGCAATGGAGACTGCAGACATAAGCACAAAAGACCATGTAAAGCTCTTCATCTTCTCCCCTAGAGGTAGTACAACCCATAGGCTAGGTAGCTTCTGCGTAGAGTTGGTACTGCCAGAGCCACAGACAAAACAATACTAAAAAAAGCTGTGTGGAACAGATCCAGGACTGAACTAAACAGGTGGAGCATGATGGATAAAAAAAAAAAAATCTTAATATAAATGCAGATTAGAATCCATCAAGTCTAAATAAAAAAGCTGAAATAGCTGTATTTTATTAACATACATATTTGATCCTTTCCATATAAAGGCTACTTATGATTTGACTGACAGTCTAACTCAAGCAGCTTGAATCAACATGGTCCTTCATAATCACTTTAGACCCAGAGACTGCCTTTTTAGCATTGAACAAAAGAGGTGGCCTGCTGGAAATACCTACACATCTTTTTAATTCAATTCCCTAGCAATGCAAATAACATTATCATTACTCTGCTTAGTCCCATCCTTTGCCTCTAACAACCCCCAGCTGTAGCTTCTTAAATGATTTTAATCCAATAAAAGTGGATTATCTCGACAAAAAACACAACTGATTGAGTTACATATAAGCAACAAATATATTCATTCAAAGAGGTTACAAGTAAACAGTATTTGCAGTTATTAAACCAAGTGAATAAGTGTAAGCATATAGATAAGCAAACACATTTAATTTGCAATTCTATTTAGCAAGTTTACAAGCCCTAAAGTCTAGCACTTCCCCTTAAGTGCAGCATTCAAATAATCATTTTTTATTTCTTCTGAACAATGAAAAATTGTTATTCTAAAACAGGATTTTGAAAACTGTAGCAAACCAAAATATTCTTAACCCTCAAAATTCTTCCCCTCTGCTCTTGTCCTGGTAAGAGGTAACTCAACAAAGGTTCTCCTTGCAAAATCCCAGGGAACCATCCTTTGAAATAAGGATTCCTACTAAAAGCTTTTTCCCTCGATATTAATAACATTGTAACAAGCAAGATACCTCAGTTCAGACCAGAAATCTTTACTCCAGGAAAGCATCAAGCAATTTCTTTCTCTTAAAAAAACAAAGTTAGGCTATGGACCATTTTGAGGTTTGAAACTAACCACATTGTATAACGACTAAGAGAAGTCCAGATGCTCAGAGTTGTCTCTGACGTCCTGATTTTCTCGAGGCCACAAGACCCGGCTCGGCAGTGCAGCAGCAGAATTGAGAACTGAGCAGGAGACTTGGCCAACTCTTACTCAGCGACTGGGACAATTAAATGGCCATCTGGCTCCAGCACAAAGACAGCAGCTCTGCACCTGTTCCACCAGCCCACGGTTTGCAGCCTAATTTGTTAAAGCAGGCCCATGGGGCAAAACCCAGAACAACCTGTCATCTGCTGAGAGCAGAGCTCAAAGCTGGGATTGAAGCCAAGGGCCTCTGCTCCTGGCAGAGCCATCTCCCTTGGGGGCTGCATGCAAGACATGTTCAGAGGGTCCTTCCTGTTCCTTACACACAGCAGCAAGAGACATCAGCAGAAATTATCAAAGACATGCAATTTAGTTGATACAAAGTCTCTGTCAAGCCCTACAGGCTTCCAAAATGCCATAAACCCTTTATTCTCCCATAATCAGGTGACTCAACAGCAGCAATAGAGTATTACATTATTACAGTATTAACTACATTATGCTATGGCATTATGAACTCTGCAAAATCCCAGAGTAGAATCTGATGGCTGGAAGATCTCAGCATCCATTGCCAAAGGCAGACATATCCCTTGCTCCACTGGTTGTTCTTGTACTTGGAGTTAAAGTCACCAGCCAGGACACCCATACAATCTGCTGAGAGGGTATCAGAACCCAGAGCTCCCCATCCCAACTGAACACATTCAATGACAGAGGTCTTGTGGCCTCCTTTCCCCCAGGCTCCATAAAACTTTCATTTTTATATAGTTTTATCAATCCTCATAAGGACTATAAAGCATAGCATAATATAATAATAACAATAATAAATAAAAATAGACAAAATGCCAATGGAAAGGAAAAGAAAGCAACAGACAGAAAAAGTATATTGAAGAGACTCCTGACTGTAGTTTTGTTCCTTCCCTTCCTGAGAACACTGCGGGAAAGTAGAACACATAACACTGAGGTCAAAACAAGAGGAAGACGTGTCAAAGCTTAATTTTTATTAGGTATGTCACCTATTTATTTTTCTTCTTGCCAATACCTTTACTTATATGGCAAGAAATTAGTTGAAGCATATATAAAGAAAAATCCTTCTTTTTTTTTTTAATTATTGTATTGTAGAAACAAAATATCAACATTAAAATTAATTTGTCAAGTAAAAGAATCCTAAAGCTGAATGTTCAGGACACATTGTCAGCACCTACAAACAGACATGCTTCACTTAAGCCAACCTGAATGTAATGGACTATAGTGGTTCAGATCCACCTCAAATGAAATATATAACATAGGTTTTCTCCAAACACAGATTTGATTCTGAAGGAAACTGAAGATTAGCACCCCACCACAGGAGATCTCCTCTCAGCAAGTTTCTATCAGCAAGTATCCTGCAGCATATGACAAGTTATTTATTTCAGCACAAAAATATAACATTGTGTGCAGCCTTGACCTAGAATCTCATCTTATGTGAGCAAGCTCCAGAAATAATGTCAATTGTCCCAAACACACTGAATTTTCTGTGCAGTAGTGCACCAAAGACAAAACAGTTGTTACTTTATGCAGTGGGTTTCCCCTACTGTGAGCTCCAAAGCCTCTCCTAAAACATGAAGATATATTTATTTATACTAGTACTATCGATTCGTTAAATATATTAAAGGTATTTAATTTTAAATCAATACATATTAGGTATTGAAATATATTCAATACATTTTATGATATATAAATATTTCTCAACTGTTACAGGCACCGACTTGAGATTCTGAGTCTCACATGTACCAATCTTTCATCTTCCAAGTCTCAAAAATCCAGTATTGTCTGGAATTTCAGACAAGAGTCTAAAAGAAAAAAAAGCACTGATTTATTCAGGCTTTATCGCTGTGCACCATAAGGCAAGTTCCATCTGCAGTAGAAAGCCCTGGATTAACATTAAGCAAAAATTTAGTCTGTAGTTCACAGGGAAGATCAGAAAGAATAGCCAAGACTCCCCGGGGTGAAAGGCTATTGGTCTTGCCTTTTAAAACTAATACAGGGAGCACATATGCAGCCATACAGAGATAGAAGCACAGTATCAATACTTGAATATTCACGTGCCTTTACTTATAATTTTTTTTTAAATATACACTTATACTTTTTTCAGTATGTGCAATACATGTGCATACTTACATATATGTGCACAAAAGAAACAGAAGAGGGATTTAAAGGTTTTGCACAGTTCCACTTCACACTGACAAATTATAGCCACATTTCCCCCAAAGGACTACACAGAAGTTCTTGCATTTGCTGCATGTAATTCTTTAACAGGTACAAGGTACAAATGCAAAAATCCAAAACAACTTCATGAGAAGACAGTATATAAGTGACAATGATAGTTGGTCATAAATATAAGAGAATATTGCTTTGATTTTCAGCTTTCAAATATTGACAATGGCACTACTGGATTGCTTTGTAAAGCAATGTACTGTGGTAGGCTTGGAAGGCTACAGAAAGTCATATTATAACATGAAGAGAGAGAACAGGCTTGAAGAGAAAGTAATTATTCCAGTGTATATGTGTTGTCAGAAAAGTGCAAAATTTCCCTATTTTCTTTTACAGTGTTCACACCTTCCTGATTAGACTGCCTGTTAGCTGGCCATCTCTTCACTGTTTCTGAGCACTGTTAGCAACTAAATATTATTTCTAATACCTCAGAAAAATCAAAGCAATGCATTTTGACTGCATCAGAGGGGCTGGCAGAAAATAGCATGCAGGAAGAAACTGAGTGAAAGAAGCAGAAGGAAGATAAAGGAAGGAGCTAGACGGATAAATTCGCTACGACCGCAATGCCAAAACGAGAAAAACCCCAAGTGACTCAGACTTCAACGTCACAGTCTCAATTTTACTTTAATCAAAATATATCCAGTATGTTGGTATTTCCATAATTCATCTGAAAACGTCTGCACCACCAAACAGTGAATTCATGCCCGAAGCTCTGACACTGAACAGGAAAATCTGAGGGCCCAAAAATGGTGACTATTCTTTTGATAAGTGCCTGTTTTAAGATCTATCTCATTGGTGACAGACTTGCTAAGGTTTCTGGGTCTCTTGGATCTTTTCAACGTTTTTTGAGCTGCCTAGAGTTCTGAGCAAGCTGAGTGCCCTCAGGCTTCCCTAAATTCACCTTTCAATTCTAAGTCCAGCCACACCAGCCTGAACATCACTCTGTGGCACTGTGACAAAAAAATGCAAGATTTCCATTATTGCCTCTTCTTAAATGCAACTGATGCTCAGAAGACCCCCTAATCATCCAAGGTAACTGGCGTGTATCTTGTGGCTTTCAGCTCTATGCAAATTTTGATCTCTTTATGGCTACATCCACTGGATGCTGCACTGAAAGATCAGATTATTTTTAAGAGTGAATCTTATCTCAGCAATCAAGAGTAACATCATATTATTCTGCTTAAAAGTTTTTCAATTTCCTTTTACAAAAACCTTTTTTTTTTCTCCCCCAAGAAATGCTGCCAAAGTATTTCCATTGACTTAAAGTAGACAGCCTAAAAAATTTAAATAGAAAGGAAAAGCATTCTCTAGCACTTCTGCTCAAAGTGGAAAAACCAATTTCTGATCTGTAGCTGCAGACAAGTTAAATTTATTCATTGTACAAATAGCTCCAATTAGTCAAGAAATTCAACTTCTGAAGTGCAAAACCAAGTTACTGTCAGCAGTGCTTTGCATGGGAAAGCCCTACAACTTTTTCCTTCCAATGTCCATTACGCACCTGCTGAATTTACAAAATGAGAGCAAAATTCAACTCAGCTTAATGTGGAACTCCTCTTTTCTCATGACAGAGTATTTAGCATCAGATGTGAGAGTGTTTTGACTTTGTACTGTGCATAATGTAAAACTATGTCATACAACTACCCTATTGGCACAGTCAGCTGCATTATCAGAAATACAACTGTGAGAAACTGAGAATAAAAATAAAACATGGCTCCAGAATTGCTCCTCACAGCTGCTGCCCAGGAGCATCAAGCACCATTGAAATAGCACTAGGAGGAAAAAGATGAGAACAAACTTTAACATCCACTTTCAACAGGTCTTAATACTTTAGTAAGTGCTACAGGGCAGGTTTGCCAGTCACTGTCTTAGACACTGGAGCTTCACTGTGGTTTGACACCGGATACCCAGTGGTAAACCTTGGCCGTTTCTCTAAAAGGACAAATACATTTCACCACAACTTATTTCACAGATGTAACTGCATCTTAAAGTAACATATCACTGCAGAAGATTTTTTAAGCTCTTCTCAAATATAACCAAGGTCAAAGTAACAAACTAGAATTTTCATCTGACCCAATTTCAGACCAGGTGACACAACATTACTGCCGCATGATGATCCACGACCACCACAGTAAAAGCACAAAAGGGTATGTGGGAGAGGAAAATATTGTTCCCCTTCATGTCACTTAACTGCTTCCTCAAGATTAAAAATATCAACAACTTTCCCTTCATTTTTTATGGCATGAAGGTGCCAAAACATTGAACAACATGTTCTTAGGCTGAAGTATGGGCTGATTTACTAGAAAAGTCATCTCAGCAGCTAGAACAGTTCACAGAGAGTTCACAAAGAGTGCCTACTGCACTACACCCCTGTTCTTCCAGCTCCTTGCTAATTTAAGTGGCACTGGCATTAAACTCATTTGACAGGACATTTATCTAGTTCTGCATTAAAGCTAACAAGGAGGGAACTGTAGAAAACTACCACAAAAACATGGCACCTCAAGCACAAGATCTTAAAACAGCACAGAGTGCACTTCCCTCTTTTAGTCAGTTCTGCAGGCTGAGGGTGGGAGAACAAAGCCCAAGACCCTACCTCCTCCCCAGCCAAAACCACAGCGACTGCACCTCTTCCTTTTACACCCATGCAGGCTTAACCAGCTCAAGACCCAAACCAAGAAGCACCAGAACTTAGCCATTGCATGCAAAATAGAAAGACAAACTTGCAACGTACTTTATGCAACCACTGCCCACACATTTACTCACTTTTTCACTGAAACACAGAGCTAGTGATATACTGCCATGGTTATACAATTCAAGAAAACCCTTAAACATTAGCATTGGGCGCTGTGGCAGGGCCAGAACTTGCACCTGCCTTGATTTATACCTTTTAACTTTTCCACCCCTTCCTTGCACAGCAGAACACTGTACCTTCAGTAGCCTCCACATGCAACAAGGGGAAACATGGAAGTGTTGGAGTATCAGCTTCATTTCAGGGACAACTTTCTTCCTTACAAAATTTCTATGAACTTGCCATATTTTAGACATGAGAAAGATTAATTACTGCAGCTACAACTGACTACACTAAATTCAGCACCCAAAGAGTTTAATGAACAGTCAAGTACTGAGACACATTACTTGGATTTAGATACAAGTTGTTCCTTTAAACCTCACAGTAGAACTATTTGCCCACTGAAACATTAACACAGACTTCTGATACCATACTGAGTGCTGGTGTTAAGGTTAATTTTTAAGGACAGATGTCCCAGCTACTTCATGCCTGGCATTCTCAGAGGTTTCAAACAGTACAGTCGTTTCTGTATCACTATGATATCATCTCACCAGCAGAGGCACATTAGTGCCTGAAGGCTCCACTCAAGGTCTTCAAGCACTACTATTAATACAGAATGACATTGCATCTGTCCCAACAAACCATCCAGTAAGACAGCATGAAGGTTAAGAAATGAAATAGGGAGACAGAACGAGCACATGAGGATTTGCTCAAGGGCAAAGCTAGGTTGATGGTAGAAAATGAGGAAAACAGACATCTCTCAAATTCAACTGGTATTGCTGAACCTGACTGCCCAGAACTTCCCTTCCCTTGAAGAACATTTGCCTTTTCCAAAAGCAGAAGTTTCTTGTACCAGGCACCAGCATAAGTAGACACAGGTTGGTCATAAGGATTCTACAGGGTATCTCTACCTTGTAAAACTGACTGCTGAAAATGCTCATCAAATCTCTCACAGAGAACACTGGCGCTCTCAACATTTTAAAGTTTTCTTCTCCTTTTCACTTGCCTTCAGAAAACATACTGGCTCAAGGGAGAGTGTTTTCATCAATCCATCATTGCAAAGAATATACCATAATAGTTCCTGTGCTCTTTATTGCTTTACAGAAAAGAGTAAAACTCTGAGAAAACACACAATTTCACTGGAAAAACAAAAAAAGTGCTATACAGCTTTGCTAGAGGGGAAAAAGTGAAAAGGCTTCATGATTAATTTTGTATGGTAATAAGACTAGTTTTTGTTTACTTTTTACAGAAAAGTATACCCCAGACTTCAAAATCCATCTAGTCTGTATGTCACCTATCTCTCAAACTGTAAGTTCTAAAAAATAACAAACTTTTATCTTCTGAAAATAACACTTCAGAGCAATTAACTAAGCAAGTAAGAAGTATTTCATCTGTTGTTTTTTTCCTTTTTTGATAATTTATGATGCATACCAAGAGGAAGCACCTGGCAAAAACCACACTTACAGCTCAGGTCTGTAAACAGTCTAAGCCATGAGAGGTAGTGAAAGCTCTTATGCTTGCAGGTCAATGAGCATATAGGAGACGAACAGTTCAACTACCATCATGTGCCAGTTATCTTAAGAATTTCAACTCCCTTTCACCATGAAGAGATAGAAAATTTTCTGTCAGTGTTACCAGACTGCAGCCTTAGACAGGGTGCAAATTTCAGAACATTAGCCAGGCAACGGGGGGAAAAAAAGAGGAGAGAAAATAGAATCTCCTCTAAAGCAGCACAGAAACTATCTGATCTTTTGATATATGCTCACTGAAGCAATTTAGCTTGAACTAGTTACGCTGATCTCTCCTTAAACACTGAGAACCAGTCATTTTCTTAAAGTTCTGCAGTGGTTGATTTGATAAAGTTATATCAAATCAACCACTGCAGAACACATTACAGAATCTAAGTATATAACACAGGCCAATTATAGGCAAGATTTTTCACAAGTTCATTACTCAGCAAGACTTGGTCATTATTAAAAGATTATTTTTAGTTCAAAGAAAACATTAAATTGCAGACTGAATGCCTACTCACCATTATGTCTGTTTTCAGTTTTGGCCTGCAATTACATTTTCCAAGGCTTTTCAGAGCTGGGTACCAGAAGTGGCAATTGGATTTGGTTCCTTGCTGGTTTTTTACAGCACACCCCAGTTACATAAAGGACATGAACTAGGTAGATAATCCAGCATTTCCCATAATCTAACACATCCCAGGTCTGTATAAATTTCCTGAGCAATCCCTTGACATGGCAGTGTAGTGGGTTTTGATCTTTTGTTATAGGTCACAGGCTTGGTTTTCAGCTCCCTACAGTACTATGTGACCATGGAAACCAGGCTACTTGGACCAGGTACCTTTGGAAGTTGTTGTGGAGTAACTGGAACAATGCCAGAAACCTTCCGTCCAAACCCTTCTTCCTGAACACTCAATAACATTAAGGGACAAGTTTTGATATATAGCAAGAGAGTTCAAAGATCTTAGGATGGCAATAATGTGCTATGCAGAATTCTCTAATGACAAGAATCAGTGAACTGTGCCTGTTGTAACACAGGCAGTTTTAGTCATTTCAAGAGAGATTGTGGCACTTTGTAGTGTAATGACAAATTAGCACACACCAACTAGAATGCCGAAGCAGTAAAAGTCCACTGTCTATTATTTTTACTCCTCTACATTTAGCTCTGTGAGAAGTTAAAGAAATTCAGGGCAAGAAACTCAGGACAGCCCATTCTTTTTTGTCATTGTTGTTCTTAGATATATTTATGATAAGTTCAAACTCAAGTATTAACACTAAAGAGAAAGTAAACAAAATAAATACTTAAACATTTACGGACGCATTAAGCAGATGCAAAGTCTAGTACAATTTAAAGTAAAAAGAAAAGATAAAATGCTGGGTTCATTGAGAATTTTTTTTGTATCTTACAAAACTCTAAAAAATGCAGATCCATTAGACATAGAAGAAAGAAATCCCACAGAAATGAGGTGGTGTATGCTATTGCTGTGAGTAAAACAGAAGGGTTTTGTTAATACTCCTCTGCATTATTTAGGTCAAATATTTTTTAAAGCATCCACCTAATTTCACAGTATCTCATTATTTATTAAATAATCACTGTAGCTTGCCATATTTATATATCAAGAAGAGAACAACATTTTGAAGGAAGTGTCACAGGAAGCCACCTTAATGTATTCTGTAAATTTCCTAATTTGAAAGCATGTTAGTGTCACCTTAGATATTTCATGAAGTAACTGCTTTCCAGAAGGCCATTCCTAATTTTGTGATTCAAATACACAAATTTACTAAAAGTAAAGTGAAGCTAGATGTTAACACAAAAAACCACCAAACCAACCTCATAGTAATTGCTGGATTAAAGGACATTTACTGGACAACCAAGAACTGTGATTGCTGTAGTTGGCAACAGTCTCTTTAATTTCACTAGGCATAAAATTATTCTGTAGAGAAATGGTCTACCAGTCCAGTCCAGTCTACCAGGAGCAGTACAGTGGCTGTTAATCTGAACTCAAATGTTCAAAGAAGCTGCCTAAAATAATATTTTTCCTTTGGACCTGCAGTTTTGGGAAAGGACTTATAGTAAATAGCCTGTAGAGTGAAAGTAATGAAATTTAGAAAGACCCTTGGTGAGATGTTCACCTCTTTCATTGCAGTTCTATTACTACAAGTGAGGAGAGGCAGTTCAGCATTTCCATTGTAGTCTCTGTAAGCCTTCAGCAGGTCTAACAGATTAGTGGGAAAACACTTCTAATCTACAGCAATATTGAACAACAACAAAAAAACTACTTTGAAAAAAAGAGAAAAAACCCAAAACAAACTGGTTTGGTTAATGCAACTGCTAAGAAATTTAATGCTGCCTGAAAGAACTGAATCAAGAATGACTAATTATAGGGAATCCATAGTAGTGCCTTAACCATATATTTCCTGATTTTAAATCTATGGCCTTGTGATTTCTTGTGGCATGATTACTGTTTTAGATAAAGGGAGATCGTGAACATTTCTGTGCATAAAGGAGATTTTGATAAAGCACTGCCAATTTGAAAGTTTAGGAGTTTGGTGTTTTGTTTTTTTAACCCTCTAGAAGCATGAGTGAAGGAAAGAAGATACTACTACAGTAGTTAAGTTCCTGCTTCACAAAACAATTTTGGTAAACCAATTTTATTTTGATTGCAGAATCAAGTATTCTCCATGAACTGATCAGGAAAACAAAGGAATTTTAAAGAATTGCAGCAATCTATTTCCTTGTAGTTCTGTCCTATATACCAAGTGCAGACTCATAGTGACCTGACTCTCTCACCACCACAGAATTTGCACCTCTGGCATAGGCTGTTACAATTTGAATAAACTTTGGCTTTTTGAAGCCAGATGCGCCCCACAACTCACCCCCCCCCCCCCCCCCCCCCCCCCGCCATTCAGATGCATCAAACAGATGTGACTCCACAGCAGGAGAGAAGATACAATGTTAACCAAATTTTGTCCTCAAAGACCAAAGCAGGGAGTATTTGGTGCACTGCAGCCCATCAAGCTCTATGTATCACACCTACAGGATCTCACATGCTTACTCAGAAAGAATCAAAATATTTGGATAAATATATCTGTTTGATGCATTTGACTTTACTGCACAACCCAGCTTTCTAAAGGGCAAGTCTGCAAGACCAGCCACCACAAGACTTGGGATTCATATTGTTGTTTGTAGTCAAAACGAAACTGTGAGACACAAAAGCATTTTGCAAAATGCTGCACCAACACAAAACAAAACTATATGTAGCCAGATGTCCTCTGTTCCTGCTGTTTTCTCCCTGTTCCTTCCAGTATGACTATGCATTTTCCTCAAGGAGATGGCAAGGAACTAAAAACTGCATGAGTTCTAGTTTGTATACCTTTTGGGGATAGCTGTTTATCTGCCACAGCAAACCAAAATACCCACATAACTGCAGATAAAGCCCAGAACTATCTGTTTACATCTTATGTCCAGTGCAAAGGGCAACAGCTTTATACAGTGTGGGCTTAGACTGTAAACTGTTATTTTTGGGTGAGGATGTGCAGAGGGAAGACAGCAATAGCTAGCAACAAGCAGTGGGGTGTGGTTTTTTTACATATAAAGACGTTCTGTTTTAAGATGTGTGAAATCTCTTCCGGTAACAACATAGAAAACAAATAAACAAGATATTAGCACAAGGCAAACAGAATACCACATTATGTGCAGAATACACAACAGTGTCAGCAGATGCTTAAGAATCAAATACTAACTTTGAATGAACATTTTGACAGTTCTCATATTTTTTTTTTCCCTAGGGAGAAGATTTTTAAAGCTGTATCTCCTTGGATTGTCAATCTTGTCCTTTAAAATCTTCTTATTTTACGTATTTCTTCATAGTGTTTTTCTTATGGATGAAGCCAATTTTATTGTCCAAATGAAAACTGTTAACACATAGAACATAACTGCTCACTGGCTCTTAAAAGAAAAGTCTACAATATCATGATTCTACGTCCCTTTCATTCATTTCCACCATGTCTGGGAAGATTATTATCAGCTACAGATTGAACATCCCATCTCTCATTAAATCCAGCACAACACAAACTCTTCATTTGGCCACATCTCATAGGACACTCTTTCAAAAATGTGGTCATTTCACAGTGTAAACTACAAAATAGTAATGATAACAGTGATCTGGTAAACTACTGGCCTAAAAATCCCCTGTATTTCACAGAATACATATTTCCCAAGTGGTGCTCTCTCTTCAATTTTCTATACTCACTTTGGTTGACTTCTCAGTGCTATGCTCCCGTTTTCCTGCATGGTTCCCCATGATGGATCACCAAACTTTAGATTCTGAAAAGATAAAAACAAAACAACATTTTTGAAACCAATACATTTGTAAAGAAATACCAATTAATTTTTAATCTGACACATAACAAAGAAATTTTTCACATACAATGAGAATTTTTACAATCCAACGTAAGATCTGTGAAAGATCCTACGGAAAAAAACCCCATGCTTATTAAGTCTATTTTCCACGTTTAAGCAATATCAGAAAGCTTTCCTGCTTCTATTTTTTTAAAAAAGGCATAAAAGAGAAGGAAAAAACCAAAATGTTCTTTTTGGAATTTGCACATAAAACGAAACTAGATTAGAAATTAGGTAGAGGCCCTGTCTTTTGATATTATGTTTTTAATAACAGTGCAGTACATATCAAATAACTTGTAACTATAAACTTCCATAGAAGTTCAAGTAAGTTCTTTTGAGTTCACATTTACCATTATATAAACAGCAATTAGTGAAAAAAGCACCACACTAACTGCTAACAATTTGCTGTGGAGGTTGGAACATGTGAGTTGTTTACAGCTCCCTCTTTCATGACAAGCACGTAGGAAAGCAATGCCAACTCTTTGTATTTTCTGGTTCATCTGGTCGTATCTCAGCTCTAACAGTGCTTATGTAGGTTAAACCACAACACTCAAATTTCAGCTTTTAGAGCACACTTGTGGTTGTGCCACATATTTCTTGTCATAGAAGCAGGTGCCTGTATAGGATCTTACAGCTGCTGCCTTGACATGATTTGAATGCAGTGCATCACAGCATCTGAAGTCATGAAACTTAAAATTAAATGCATTGCTTAAAATTACATGCATGAAGTAAAGCAAGTCTATATAAACTCAAAAACTCAGCTACATGCACTGATTTGTGTACAAAAGGATTCTAAAGACAGAAACTTTGCTTTTGACAAAGTAGAAATCTGTGATGGACAGTCATAAGGAATCAATCTTATTTTGTATCTCTACTTCAACTTTTGGAGTTGTTTACACACACACACTTCACCCCTCCACCCAACCCCCAGTGATAAATTTTGAGGGTCTACAATGTTCATTTGGCAATTCACTGAATCCAATTTGCTCTAAGTTCCACATTGTCACTGTATCCAATTAAATAATTCCTCACAAAAATCCATTTCCAAGGTCTCACAAAATAAAAATTAAAAAAAAAATCCAAACTCAAGGAATGCACTCAAGATAAAATTTATTGCTAAATTTGAAACAGATGTTTTTATAAACCAGCATTATCTATTGCATACAAGATTAAAAAAAAATGAAAAACCAAAAAACCCTGTACTTTCCAACTGTGAGATCAGCAGAATCAATTCACACACTTTTGACATTCTAAAGTTTTTCAACGAAAAATACAAATAAGCTCATATACACTGGGTTTCAGACCTGAACTTCCTCAAACCGGCCTTTGCTCTACAAATTATGATCAGCAGCTCATTCCTCATCACCCACTTCTCAACATAAGGAAAGCAGAGTGGAATACAAAACTGTAAGAGATGTCTACAGCAGAATATAATTGCAAATATGTTATTCTTCCAGTCATTTATCAAAAAACTATCTATCAAATTTGGTCTATAATACACATATGTCTAAGTATACAGATGAGGAAGCCAACGTAACACTTGCAGAGCAGATCTGTGATCCTGTCCTCCTGCCCTCCCCCTTAGCCTCCCTCCTGCCTTTGGAGTAACGTTCTAGGAACAACCACCCTGTACCCATAAAACACTCACAACTAGATTTTATCCTTTTTTTCATGCATAAATGAATGCAGATGCTTGAACTGAGAGAAGCTAGCTACGGGTAACTGCTATTAATTCCTCACACAGCAATAAAACCACTTTTCAGCCAAAGGGACAAAAGCAACCTGCCATTAGTAAGGGTATCCTAAATGTTACAGATTTCTTCATGCTACCTATTAACCAGAGAAATCTAAGTAATCCTTTGGCAAAGAAAGGCTTCCAAGAATCTGACAAGAATTATGAAAGAAATTGTATAGTGCCAACTGTTCTCTAGATATCTGAGTAGGAAGCAAAACCGTACATACATCCAAGCCTGGAAATATTAAAAATATTTATAGCAACAAAGACTTAATTTTTCACTTCAACCTCAAGCAGAAATCCACCTTACATGACTAAAAACTGAGCACGCAGGTCGTTTCCACTTCAGGATGAAAGTACACCCTGCAACACTAAGACTTAAATACTGACTTTGGTTCTTACTGTCTGGAGATAGACCATACTGCACAGTTTCTATGTGTGCCAATCTTCATGCAATGAGTTGAGTCACTGACTTAATCTCATTTTACAATCTTCATAGGAACTTGCAGCCAACTATTCCAAACATTTCAGGTGGAAAAAGATTCATATTTTCTTTTTAGTCACCTTCATAATGTAAGGTTGCCAGACTAAGCAGCTCTGTATAAAGTGAAGAAACAGCTTCTTACACTTCCTAACAATGTCCATCAACCGAACAACAGTCTTCCTTGCAGAGGAATCCATGAATGATTCAGCACTGATAAACAGCCACAAGAACAGTCACAGTGCTCCAAGTAATGAAGAAACAGAAGTACTGTGGAAGTGCAATGCCTTCTTTGAATCTCACATGAATCACACCTAACAATAAGCTGCCAAAACAGGCCTGCACATGAGATCGAGCTTATGACCTCAACAGCATTTGCCAGAAACCTTCCTAGTGAAACCCTTCAAGTTTTGTAAATCCTAAGAGATGACAAATTTTGCACATGAACTTGAGTCACAAATGAGAGGGGACACTCTGCATGGCTGCAGTGAACGGAGTTACATCACCAGCTCCCCCATAAAACTACCCATCAAAAGTTGCTGGTTTCATATTAAAACCATCTGAGAGGCTCAGAAAATTAAAGGACACACAAATAAACTGATTAAACAGGACTAAAAGTTGAAAACACTTCTGCTACCTAGAAACTCTTTAGGGTGAAGTGAGTGAATTGGGGCAGGAAGTTGTGAACCACTGCTGCAGGTGCCATCAGCAGAGCCATCCAGCTGCCTCAGCACTATGTCACAACCACCTACTGAGCTGAATCAGCTCTGCTGCCATGACCTGGCACTTCCCAATCCATGACTGATACAGCAGTAACTCCACCTGTGCCGGCTGCTTTGAGTAATTCCCAAAACAGCCGAGGGATTTTGCCTGGGGAAACGAAGTGTCTCTTCCCATCAATTCACCTTCTTACGGAGTTAGTCTAACAGAAACCGGATGGAAGCCTAGACCAAGAGGCTTTCCTACTTTCTTCACAACACAAACCTATATTACAACTAGCAACAACTACAGAAATGCCAGTGCCTTACCCAAGGAGAAAAACTTCTATTTCCAACACTCAAAGTAAAAAAAGAGATGGAAAAACTCTCTTCTACACAACACATAGCTATAAAAATACACTTATGTTGGCATTGAATAATTTATCTTCATTTGAGCAGTTTATTAAAAATAGGGTTTTAGAAACATGTATCATTGTAGTGGGTTTTTAGCCCATTCTAGTCTGCCTGTTAATATCTGCAGCTAAACTAGTGGTTCTAATCATCTTCCTATCCACACCCACTGTCCTATAAAGAAGTTTGCTGACACTGTTTTACACTACAACAACACATACTCTGAGATTCAGAAGGCTGAAAAATGACCCTTGATTTTGGGATGTGTCTCCCAAACACATATTTTTATATTATTTTAGACAGACCAATTTGATTGGTGAAACAAAGGCAAACCTGTTCAATCACATTGGTCAAACCAGAGGCACATCAAGAACACCCTCCTGTGAGAAATAATGAATAACATAGGCACAGTTACAAAAACATTTCTCTTGTTTACAGAAAATCTCCTGAGAAAACAATTTCAGAAACCAAAACATCTCAGGCATAATATCAAAGCTACAGTTTGTAATTAATAATTTTCACTGAAAGGCAGAGAAAAACACTTCTCCAAGCTTTCTGAATATAACAAGAAATGCAATGGCATTACTTTCTGCAGATGATGCAGTTTTAGCTGCAAAATAGCATTTTCTTACTCATAGGAGCCTGAAAAAAGTTCACCTATGTAGTCATCTCACTTTAAATAAGTGATATTGTAATTCAGGAGTCAAAACAGTCTGTAAGCCAATCCACATGGCGCACTTTTATTGAACATTAATGGTTACTTCAAATAAAAAAGCATAAACTACTGAATGTGTATCACACGATGCTGAAAATGGATTGTTAAATATGATCTTACCTCTTCCCACACGTTAATTGTGACTCAACAGAACTACACGTAATAATAAAGGTATGCAAGGACTTACATATTTACAAAGATCAGAACATAATTACTACCTTGTCTAGGAGTATGTATTCATCAGAGACTGATGTTGGGTAATAGTGCAGAGCTACAAGTGCTCCTAGCCTTACTCACACATGGGAAGGGTAACCACAGAATATAAAAATATTTGAGGAATTTACTTAAAACTTCCTGCTAAATTATTATCTATTCTTACCCAAGTAAATCTGGTGTTTTACACTATATACAGATCTTATTCAGAAAAAAAAAAAAAAGTGGAAATTTCTTTTAAGAAGTGCGCAATTTCTCTAATTCTGGTAGCCCCGTAATGTAAACTTTTAATTACAAACTTACCCAAGTTTTTGTGGGTTTTTTTCTTTTAGTTGTGTTGTTTTGTTTTTAATTTTTGTGTTTGGTTTTTTGTTTGGTTTTGGTAGTGTCAGGCCCTGGTTACATAGCTTCCTAGGATGCAAGCTGACACATTGCCCAGCAGTGGCTGCCAGCTAGATGGACATGTTTGAGTGGATTTTTTAGGATCTCACTGTGATACGTATCTTTGCAAGGAAGCCTTTCACTTCATCTTCTTTCAAAACAAGACTGAGACACTGGGCACGCCTCATCTATTTCTTCAGAATTCCCTCATCGTGGCAACCTTCCACATGGTAATATTCCAGCTCACCAAGAAAGAAAACCTCCAGCAGGCACGAATGAGTGACCAGCAGCTAAATCCATCAGTACCCACAGTCAGATGCTTCATAGACAGATGTGAGCATCCACATAACAAAAGTAACCTGCCTCATGGACGAACTGCTCCCCAGGAATCCTGCCCTTTTAATTCAACTGTCAAATTCTTTTATGAAATATAGTGCCTTAAATCCCTTACAAGTTTTATTTAACGCAGATTTAATTTTTCATTATTTGCAAAAGAGCACAATACTTCCTAAATCAAACTTTATTTCACTTTTGACTTCCACGATTATATTTCTCTGAAAGAAAAACACATTATTCTGGACATATTTCTATCATGAATTATCAAACCCAAGATTTCAGTGGCAACAACAGTCTATAAATCAGAGAAGTCAACAGGAGTTTAATACTTACAGATGTATTTAATCATGCTTGTACAGTGCCTTGCATATCACAGTCCTGACCTATCTAGATATTACAGCAATTTCTATGTTTACAGATAACTGCATGTACCTTAGCAAGGACACTAGGTCTAAAAACCACCCCTCTGAGGGACTGACCAAGTTCTGAAACACTATTAACCTGAGAAAGTACTCCCCAACGCTAGCACTGTTGCTCAGTAATTTACACACACTTTATCTATAATTTCAAAGGACACCTAATTTATTTGATTTTCTCTAAAATTTTCTGCAACACTATGGCACACGAGAAAGGCTACAACAGGAAGCGAGAATATATTTTGTGAAAAAACATTGTTGCAAACTATTTCCTAAAATTGCCATAGGGTAAGCAAGACCCAAGGTTTAAGACATTTCCTGACTGCTTTGATTACCATTTTCTTCTATTGCCAACAAGAAGGATATTGCACATTATTTTTTTTGTAAAAGCATCTGATTTCCAGGAATCTCACCTCAGCATGCTGAGCATTGTCCAAACTTGATTCTAGACAACAGAATCTAGACAACATGAAATTAAAATGAAATTGCTAAGCCACATATATTTATTTTCTGTAGCTTAGGCTTCTCTTGCTTTAGTCTCCTTTCTTTCTTCAACCTACTCTGCTCTCCTTGCTAGAACACCATCAGCCCTGTCCGACCCATTAAGAAAAGATGCAATTTTAAAAGAAATTTCTCAACAGGGATTTTCTGCTTCCCAAACGGAAAAATGTTCCCCTAAGGTCATGTAGCACATGCTGGTACCTACACTCCTTTACACAAACAGAAATCACCGATGACCACAATCATTTGGCATTAGCCACATGTTTACTGTTTGTCTTCAAAACATTGAGATTAGCAAAGCCCTCTGAACTCTGTGCCAATCCACCTGCAGGGTCATAAGGAAATTTCCTTAATCACCTCCAGTGCATCTGAGGAGGGAGCCAGGTGGGACCCCACAGGCCTGGGGCAAGGTACAGATGCACCCAGCACGTTCGAGCTCCATCCCTTTCTGCTTGCTGCACTTCTACCACTGTACCTACAACTGGGTCATGACTAAACGTGGATTTCCTTGTAAGTACTCTACTTTGCTGAGATACTTGTGCCTCTCAGCTATTCCCAGTCTAGGCAACAGAGAGGGCACACACCTCCCCTGAACGTACATATCAAAAGGAAAATGGTGCCCTCCTACAAAACTAAGACGGATTTGTCTGTTTTTATCTCAGCCACTAATATGAACAGGTTCACTTAATTTGCTACATGCTGTCTTTTATGCACACCACCACAACAAAATAGGCTGGGTGTTATTATTTTCTTTTTCATATACGTTTAGGTCTGCATGGCGTACAACACCTTGGAGCTAGGACCAATTTTTCCCAGCTTTCTGGGAAAAACACAGACACATATTAATCAGTTGTTTTTTTCAGCACCTATGTGCTCCAGAGACATTGATACTACAGTAAAATAAATCATCGCACTAAAATAAAAGAAAAAAAAAGAGACAGAGAAAGGTATAAAGTTAAGAACAGAGACATATCATAGCCTCATTCTATGTATTTTTAAGATATGCAGTAGAGTCCTAAGACCAATGCTTTCCACTATTACGGCTTCTAAAGTACCATATTTCCTTTAAAAATACATCTCCACAGCTGTGAACTTCAACATTCTACCTCAGTAAGTCAACAACTAAAAGTTAGACATTTGTCCTAAATTCTTAAATAATTTTGAAAAATAGGAAACACCACACAAGAATATATAACCCAAGTGCAGTATTAACCAGGAGAATGAAAAAAAAGAACAAATTCATGTTCAAATCATGGAGAATTTCAGGCCAAAGTAATATTCTTACCAGTACTAGAGGTCAAAAAAAAAAGCAACTGAGAAATGACATAGAAAATTACAATTGCTTGTTACTTGACAACTTTCAGTTTCTGATATAAAGGTACTCTGAAAACAGACAAGACCTAGCACCTGTTTTCAAATAAAAATTAAAAAATGCCATGAGAATAAAACCAAGATATATTTGATAACTCACTTTTTTTTTTCCCCGTTCTCTGCTTAGAAAAACCAGCCCTCTGCAAATGTTGAGCTGTATATTCTCCCTTTCAAAGTGAGGTAGGTTACCTAGGCTTCCCAGAGAACACAGGCACTTTGATGATCAGTATTTCATTAACACTTTGTAGAGACTGATGATAAAGTGCACACCTGCAGTTCCAAACACACATGAATTAAAGGCACTGTATGCCTGCTCCTCTCATATTCAACAGACTGACAGATGGGACAAGGAGATGATTCACCCCCTTCAGACAGCATTAACTGTGCTGTGAGATAACACTGAATCACTATATCCTTCTCAATTAAAAAAAAAAAAAAAAGTATCCCTCTCTCTCCCCGTAATCTTTCTTTCTCTCTCTTTCTTCTGACTTCATAAATGTTATCTATACTGCAAACATATCAACCAACAGATGGATTTATTGTAGATTCTCCTATGTAACATTTGGCATAAATATTGATATTGCGAAAGGGTCTGACTTTCACCATGCTCTGAGTTGACTCCCTTTGGCCCAATATACTTCTCTGCAGTCATGTCCCTCTCTTCCTTCCCATAAACACACTGCCAAAGAGGCACAAAACCCAATGTTTCTTCTCTGACACAGAAAAAATGCATCCTTAACTCTATGCTTGTATTTCTCTCTTTTTGTGCATTGTGTTTCTCACCTCTATTTGCCTTCTTTTGTCTGGTCTTATTGTCTGAGTGTTCATACATTAAATCAGACTCCTAAAGTACTTTTTAAAGTAATTTGATGAAGACTCAATCCCCAGTATTTTAATTTGTAAGCATGCTGAAGACATGCAAGAACGTTCAAAGGTCATGTGGTAGCCTCCTAAAATTTATTATCCAGAGTCCATTAACACAAACAAGACATTTCTCCAGTCAGAAATGGTTTGCTATGCAAGTTGCAAGTGACACCTCATGAAGCTTAAGTAAAGATTTATAGACTCCTCTTCTCAGAAATTAATAAATCAATTTAAGAACAAAGTAACTCAGAAAGCTGTAGTGAAACAATTTTTCTGGGCTCATAAATGGTTATCTGGAAACACAGATACCATGAGCCCAGTTTGGGATTTTCTCTGGTGATGACACACTGATTTGCTTTCCCTTCTGAGGAGAGAAAGCAAAACTAGTTTTTTTGCTAAGGATAAATTGATTTATTTATTTCACAGCTATGCAGTTATCTTCTTTTAAAATGGAATCTTAATCCAGATGTTTTCGATTTAATTGTTAGGTCACAGGCTCAGCAGGTTACAGTCACTAAACTGTGAGTTATTGCATTTGGAATTTTAAATAATTAATGAGTAACAGCAGCTGAAATCTGCATGAGAAACATTACCCTGACATAATATTGTACTTGTGTGCTTCTTTAAATACGCTTTCAAGAACTCGTGGCTTGTACTTGAACATTGTCTCATTTTATCTAAATATTAAATGTCATGTACTAATGTTGTTTTCCCAATCTTTATCAGGGGTACAATCAAAGTCAATATAGAAACAGTCATTACTGAAGAGAACAATGACAGACACAGGGGAAAATTTCCATTTGAACATGAGAATGCTCTAAATGTATACAAGACCATTATCTCCCCCCTTCTTTCATTAAAAAGAAATCCAGATTGTTTATTCCATGTTAAAAGGAAGACGAAAGCATGTGACAGGCCATACACTCATTTTTTCAGCATGGTTTTCAAATGCAGTTCACCATTTGTCAGTTTACAAAAGAAAAAGATAACAAAATCTGGCAACATATCAAAATAATGGAGTGAGAAAATGTATGTTTCAATAAGGAGACTAGCAGTGTATTCACTTTCAATCATGATTACCAAAATATATCTCAAATCCACTCTATGATTAAAAGTAAGCTGGTATATAATATCTGCAGCACCCATCACAAGAATATCTTGTTCTTGAACAAGTCACATTTGTAAACTATTTCATTGTTAACTAAATACTTTTTTAAAAAAAAGAAAATATTGCAAATGCCATCATCTGTGACAGGGTCCACAGCCTCCAGGCAAGAGGGGTTTTCCAGACAGCATGCAAAGACAGCGAGAAAGTTCCTTCCCTAAAGGTCTTGCAGCATAAGTAGACAAAACACATGACCAGAAGGTGAACCTTTCTCCCATATTACATATATAGAGCAAAGGCAGAGATAAGTTAAGGACAATACATAAAAAAACCTACAGCCCACTTGAGAAGCTTTGGCAGACACTAGAAAATTGAATCCAGAGCTGTAATTCTGAAAACCCATTCTCAGCTACAACATAATGCCAGAGTTTGTAATCACAACCCACATCTCTTTTCTTATTTTACAAGTACCTCATGGCTTTCAAGTTCTTCCATCAGCCACACAAAATAACACTCCAGCTATGATGACACAGCCTAGCAGCTTCACATGATTTTACACCAGAATCCCAGCAATATACAATGAGGTTATTTCTCTGACATCCTAGGTCCTCATTCAGCCAACTCTGTCTCAAACACAAAAATGTGAACTATCAGGCTCAAGATTATCACAAGACAGAGCGGAAAACACTGCAACAACCCACTCCCCACCTTTTTTTTTTTCTAAGCAGCTATAGCAAAAGGTCACCCATACCATGAGATAATAAGCTTGTGATTAGCACACTCACACAGGATGTGGGAAACCAGGGATCGTTTTAGACGATACTGAAAGGAAAGATCAGTCTGGCTTGATCACAGGATAACTGTGAGTCACCAATGTGATCTGGCAAGGGGAAAATAGATTTTAAAAAAAGACAGACAGACCTACATTGTATCATGAGGGAATATTTCCAGCTCAGATAGGGAAGAATTAAAGTCATCACACAAGCCACTAGCATAACATTAGCTGAATACAAGGTACAATTCTGGTCAGCCGTATCTAACAACATGAATTTTTTACTAGAACAGATGCAAAGATGAGGGGAGCAATAGGAACCCATTAGACAGAGATAAGACTAAAAGCTCACGACATGTCAAGCCTAAGTAAAGCAAAGCTAAATGAGTGTTGGAGGAGGAGAAAATACACACTGCCCACATATAAGTCTAAACTGAAAGTCAGAATATTTCTAAACATCAGGAGAGCAGGGCTCTGGGAGAACCAGAGGAGAGTAGAAAGCCTAGCTGTGTTGAAGACAGAAAGCAAGAATCTGACCACTGTATTTCAGGGACTGCATGAATGGTGTGGTTCTTACCATGGCAGGACAGCCTCAAATGACACAGGCCACTCCTTTGGCCTGGGAATATTTCAATCCATATTTCTGAACAGTGTACCTGGAGCACTGGGGTGGGAAGCAGGGGAGGGGCAGAGAGGGCCTACCTTTTTCTGAATCTTTTCACATACTGACAACTGACTGTAAAAAAGGATAAAATAATCAAAGCCCCAAACAAAACAAAACCACAAAACCAGCAATAATCTGGAAAGGGGGAACAAAAATGAAGTAGGATAGCTTTTAGTCAGCTAGATTTCACAGGCATGTAGGATATTAGACAAACAGACTTTATTCCCCACTCTCAGCTCATCCGCTTTATCCTGTAAGAGATCAGTGTAAGTATGGGAGAGCCGTAACCCTCTCTGCACCAAGACACACGTTTACAGAAGAAAAGGAACATGACTCCTGCTCGACAGCCTCTACCTTGGCAGCCTGCTCCTTGCAGCAGGAAACACAGGTCTGAACCCTTTGGGAAAGAGCTGGAGCTGATCTCCACCCCAAGCACAGCATGGCAGGGTCTTGGCTAACCAGCTCTTCTGCAAGTTTGTGAGCAGTGGCCCTCCAGAAACACATGTGAGACGCACACAAAGTCCGCCTCTGCCCCCGCAGCTCCAGGAACCAGAACAGCAGTGAAACACACTTTGTTTGGATGGATACTGACTTTCAGGAGCCTTTGCTCATTGGCTACAAACGTGACAGACAAGGGACTTCACACAAGGCTCTTCAAGTCTCTTTCACTCCTATTTGCCAAACCATTTACAAACTGAGTGCTCTTTTCATAACATTCCCCATAGACTATATTCCAAAACAGTACTTAAAATCCCCTTCTCAAACACTCTGCAGTAAGCACTCCTCCATGGAAATGTAATAATGACTGATATTTCCACAGTCTGTGACTGAAACTTCATATCACATATGCATAGAACAAACTATACAACAAACTCTTCGAGCAATTTGTTTGTGCATCTTGTCATTGACTCAATCCATAAAAGCGCTTCTCATTCCACTCCTTAAGAGAGTTAAAACCTTTCAGAAAAGAGATACTTAGCTGTTGGTTTGGCCAAATTCTTTACCTCTTACCTCAAAAAAATATCTCTACCCAGCTACTACCATCCAGCTCTTAATTCACCTACAGCACTTTCAAACAACAACTACTCATGGCATAAATACAGTCATTAATAAAGGTTACTATACCTGAATCAAAACCTACCATTTAACATTCACATGAGTTAGTTATGAGTGAAAGCAATGGGTCTTTTATTTAATGTTGCATCATACTTAAACCAGATTTTACTGAATTGAGATCAATTAAGTTCTACCAATAGGTTTTACCTGATTTATAATACATTTTTAAGTGGAAATTCAGCTATTCAAGTTAACAGTTATGATAAGTTTGAGATGTTACAGCTATAATCTTTCACTCCCAAATGAATAATCCCTTCTTTATTTCAACATTGCCCCACTGTGGTCCCTAATATTTAGTCTGTGGCATTTTAAGACCTTAAAGTAATTCTGAATGACCAAACCTGCCTTTACTAAGCTAACACTACTGTTTTCATCACTACCTTCTTTTGGTTCATCCAGTAACACTAATGCATTACTGTTTATAGGTTGTCTGTTAGTAAATCCATTCCCAATTTGGTATTAGAGCATCTCCCAAAACAAATGCCGATTTCCAAAACAAAAATACCGCAATGCTAGGGACAACAACAACAAAGTGTTTTCCCCATTCACTATCTTGAAGCACACAATATTCACTCAAAAAAATAAAGCTCCACCCCCCAAAACCACAGACTTCATAGCATCTAGCAAGGATGTTTAAAACACAAGCTAAATGCACTCCACACTCTGTATGTTTGAAGCTAAGCAAAGTGGAAAGCAATTATCACCAAAACTGTTTAGGGTTTTTTTAAACATAGTTGCATGTAAACATTTCATCAATTTGGATACATCAGAGTGTACTGTTTTTCATTCTTACATTCAATTAGTCATGCACAGAAGTATCCCTTATCTTGCCAACTACATAGCACAAGTAGCCAGCCCTAAAGCACTTAAAATGTCACGAGATATTGGTGGTCTGCTAAAATGAAGGAGGATTGCAGATCATACCACAAATACTCTCTGAAATCCCACGTCGGGAAAAGGTGTAAGCAGATGATAACAGAATCAGATGCAGTGTTGCCAGGTCCAGTGGGACTGGAACATGCACAAGTTGATGAACAAGAGGTGTCACAACATCACAGAAACAAAGGCATCTCATAATTTTGGTACCAATTACTATTCTGCTCATTTCACATCGTAACACTCTGGACATACAATCATCTTGCCCATCACTTGCACACCATCTGCCCATTGAAAATTGTCCATACCCAAACATAATCCAGAATATATAATTTTTCACAAAACGTTTTTCATGCTCCACCTCCACAACCTGCCTGGCTTTATATTGTAAATACAGAATTTTCAAGCAGAAGAAGATGTCTCTTGGCCAGAAACTCGCTATGTATGTCCCACCACAATTGCTATTCAGCATTCTCTTCAGGCTGAACTATAATTTCTTGCCTCCAAAGAAAATACAAATAAGAATAACTTCAAACATTCCTGAATTGCAGCAATCTTTAAATTGAGAACACTTAAAATGCTTAAGAAGTTATATGACAGGCAACTTAGTTAACTGACACTGCAGGAGTTTTTATGCAAACAAGAAATTTTTATACAAACAAAGCTGGAATTGAGTCAAGATACTCTAAGTCAACACCTCTCTCAATCCATTTAAAAAAAAAAAATCACAAAATGACTCAATACCATGAAAGAAGATATAGAGAATAACTTTTTTATCTGTTTATTATCTATTTAAAATCAGTCTACCAACAAAACTTAATGTCTTAAAAATCTTGCTTTCATCTGATCTTATTCAGGTGGTCTTTTCTTGTACAAGAAAGCCCATTGAAGATTGTTGTATTTGTTTGTATCAGGAAGACACTGCAAAACCAGTTTTTATGTTTGTGTGTGCCAGTATTATTGCTGTAATGCATGAATGATTATGAAATTACTTAACTGCCTTCTTTCCAAAGCCCTGGTTATTCCTCCCAGATTAAAGTACAGAGCTAGCTGATTGTGAAATACCTTTAATCATTTGTCCATTTTCAAATGTAATATTCTACAAATACTGTATTTGAAAGTTAATCTTTTATTTGCAAAAATAAAATATTTACTAAACTGAACGAGGAAAATATGATTTTACATTTCACAAGTAAAGCATAAAACCAGATTGCTAAAATATGAGAGAGACAGGCATTAGAGATAAAAGTAAGAAGTTAGATATCTAAAATTTACTATAGAGGTACCATTTACTATTTATCATTCAGCATTTGACTTTTTCCCCTGCATGCATTTTTCAGTCTCAGTTTAGAAAATGCCAATATTATTTTGGAATACATGTAAGATTGAGTTAAAATACTGACAATGATTTGCCAACTACTATGATCATTTTCCTAAAGTATTAAAGTCTTACTGCAGTTAAACATTATTGGAAGCATTAAAATAATGAACTAAATATATGTACCACTCAAAGCATTTTATAAATACTGTATTTCTGATTAATTCACTGCTGATTAGATGGTTACTAGAACTTTTCTAAATTGTAGAATGTAATTCTTACAATCAGTTCAGCTGCTGCTCCTTTAGAAATGTTTTATTAAATGTATTTGCAACCTTACTCAGAAGGGATTGTTTAGGTCCTAAAAAATAATGCAGTTAATAAAAATGAGTATCTAAATGTATAGTTCTATACAGGATAAAACGAAAGACAAGAATCGTCATGAGACAAAATTATTTTGATACCTGAGTAATAACTATGCAGAGTAATAACTGTCCATCAGTAACAGAAGCTGAAAAATTAAGCATCTGAACCAGTAAGGCAAGTAGTGCTAATGATAAGATCTGAGAAACACTGAACTCCCCAATAAGTCGTTCTGAACTCACTATTCAGCATCATACAATCAGGTTAAATTTCTTTGCTTCTTACTATGTGCAAATAAAGCAAGTCTCAGTTTTACTGTGGATCTTACTGCATTTGACAGGTGCTGGTATTTTCTAAAGACCACCTAAAATTATGAGTAATAAGGGAATATCAAAATAGTGATTAGCAGAAAAAAAGCCACAACATAGAGAAGTTGTAAAAGGAGATTAACAGTAGCAACAAAAAAACCAAAAAAACCCAAACAAACAAAACCCCCAAAAAACCAAACTACTACCAAAAAAAGAAGCTTAAAATGCATATCAGAAAGCAAATACAGATTTTTCACACATCCTGACACCTGCATATGCATTACTTTTACTGTCAAGCTAATGAACAGATAATGGAACTAAATCAATACAAAAGAGAACCCAGGGCAAAGCTCACTGGCTTTAAGCAGATCACCAATATAATCATTTACATGCATTAAATCAAGCCAAAATAATTATTAAACTTACTGTCACTTTTTCTGTCACCTTCTTATCTTGTAAATTCCTCACACACACGCACACACACAGGGAGCAAGACTCACTCTAGAAGCGACATCCTGTTCCTAACAAACTCGTTTCCCAAGGTCACATGAAGCCCTAGCTTATTCATCACCACATTCCCA
Source organism: Acrocephalus scirpaceus scirpaceus (assembly GCA_910950805.1). Taxonomy (NCBI): domain Eukaryota; kingdom Metazoa; phylum Chordata; class Aves; order Passeriformes; family Sylviidae; genus Acrocephalus; species Acrocephalus scirpaceus. The sequence goes on along the minus strand of OU383773.1, from coordinate 66,715,684 downwards.
AAGATGCAGGTGCTCCATCCTGTGACCAGCATGCACTCATCACCTACAGATGGACAGCAACTGGGCATCCAGAAAAGAAGAGCAGGAGAGGGATTATGCACAGGTCACCAGTTACTAAGTCTGAGGGATCACTAGGAAAGAAAATACCACAGTCCAGCCTACTTTCATTGTTCGTTAATCTACTTTCACAGTATGTTCAGACATATGCCTGCCTGGATGTAATTTCTGGGCATATTAAGGAGAAGATGATCATTGGGAATCACCGGGATGCATTTACAGAGGTTAAATCATGCCTGACCAATATGATTGCCTTCTATCATAAAATGACAGGATTTGTGGATGAGAGATCATTAGTGACACCCACCTTGATTTTAGGAATACTCAAAAATCTCTCCCACAGCAACTTTGTACCTAACCTGATCCAAGTTACAGCATGGATGGGTAAACTACTAGCTGATAAAAAAAGCCCATACTCTCTATAGTTAGGCTCAAACAGCAGCTCTTAATGGTTCACAATCTGCCCAGGGTTACAAAGGGAATAGGTTAGGGACCCAATCCTGTTTAATTTCCTTTACAGTGACCTGGCAGAGCACACAGTAAATCTGCAAGCACTACATTTACAGGTGTAGACGACACGCTGGAGGGCAGGGTTGCCATTCAGAATAACTTAGATATGGCCAACAAAAATGTTATGAGAGCACAGCCTGAAGACCAACTTACTGGGGAGCAGCTCCCCTGAAAACAAGCTGGAGGTCCTGGCAAGACATCAATCAGCCCTCCACCCGGCAGCAAGGAGAGCTAAGCTTCCCAGGCTTTGGAAATTGAAGTACAGCCAGTGAACTGAGGGAAGCAATTGTTCTGCTTCATGCAAAATCCACTTTTCTGGTATCTGCACTACCAGGTCTGCTTCTGGATCCATATTATGAAATGTCAACAGGAGCAAGTTCAGTGGAAAGCCACAAAGACAGCTGTCAGCTGGAACACATGTCCTGTGAGGAGGGCTGAAGACACTGGGATTGCTCAGCCTGGAGAAAGCTTTGGAGCACCTAGTATCAAGTTTTCAATACCTGAAAGTAAATTATAAAAATTATGAGGCCAGGCTTTTCACCAAGGTGCACAGGGGCAGAACAACATCCACTGTGGTCTGGGAAAGAGTAAATATGTATTAGGTAAGGGGAAAAGAAGTACAGTCCCTAATGGCAGAAGATAAATTGTTAAGAATTCTGAATATGATGCTACTCAGTGCTTTACCACGTAACTCCATTAAGACAAGGAGCATACTTTTGTTGTTGCTGTATGCTCTTTGTGGCCTCGCTAAGGCCTAATGGACAAAATATTACTCACAGGGATGAAACATGCAAGCCATTTATAATAAAAGGCCAATTATGTTGCAAAGTAGTTTTCATTACTTCTTTCCCACTCTTTCCAGGGGCACAAAAAAATATTACTTATGGCTATAATTTCAGCCTTCAGCTGGAAACAAATATCTTCCTACAGTGCTTTCATTAATAAAGAAGGTTGTGGCATTCAGGAGGAGTTAGAATTAAGAGGGGGAAAAAAACCAACCAACCAAAAAAAAACCCCAAACCCAATAACCAAACCACATACGAAGTATTTTACCACTGGAGGAGGAGAAGAATGGAGTATTTCACAATCGACTCTACATGCTGGCCAAAGTTTAAGATTAGCTTTTCAACACCAACAGCCCTGCACTCAGTTGAAAAGCACCTACTACAATTTCCATTGCAACAATTTTTCCATGTGAGTCTATTATGGGTTATTTCCCATTTGACAAGAGTATCTTTCTGAAGAATAAAACCAAAGCCAAATTATTGCCTATCTTCCAGGTGAACAGCGCTGACTCAGACTATGCTGATGAAAGCTGTGCAGAAACTTATGTGCACCTCTTCTCCAGGAACAAGTCAGGGCAAAGTAATAGTACAGATAAAAGATAACACAAAATACAAGTCAGGGAGTTTCTATTTGTAGAAGGTCTGCACTTCAGTGAGAAGTCCCTCAGTAACTTCCAACATTTGAGGAAACAGAAACTTCCAACATTTGAGGAAAGAATCTAATAGTAAAAGACTCAACAAGAGCCAAAGCACAAGAATCTAATAGTAAAAGACTCAACAAGAGCCAAAGCACAAGATTGCAATTTTTCTCCTTTAAGTCAGTCCCAATTATCCAAGTATGTATATTTAGCCAAGAAACAGCTATGGAAAAAAAAAAATCTGTCTTCTTTCTACTTTCAGAAAAATAAAAGGAGAATTAACACCAAGGCTGACTTAAGAAATGTGGAAAGGTTCAACTCATATCATCAATTTTGTTAATACATGAAGCACAACAGGCAATCACTTTCAAAACAGTTTGCCACTGTTCTTTAGTCAGTCTTCCAGGCATTTGGTTTTTTCTTTTAAGCTAAAAAATGTAGAGATGAAAATGTCTGGAATCAAAATGCTGACTATTATTCAGTGACCATTTCACTAAAGAGACAAATTAAAATGGGATCACTGTGTAAGTTGACAGTGGATTTTAGTAATTCGTGGGATTATGAGTTTTACTCCAATTTTAGCTCCCTAGAAGGGTGTGAGCTATCAAAACATTACAAATGCAACCCAGTAGGCGTCTGAAAGTTTCCTATTACAATGATTATATCATCCTCTATGGATAAATCTTCAAGGTACACACCAATCCCCAAAGTTACTGTTCTATATTGTTTCATGAGTATTTTACCCCATACCACAGAACTACCGGAAACATAGGCCAGTTATTTTCCTTCATTTGGTTTCAGACTTCATTGTCATAATTTTCAGTATAACAGGTCCTTTCTGGACACAAACCTGTACAGCTGTCCTCCACAAAAATAATTAAAAAAAAAAGATCCAGCATATGCACAAATCTGCCATTTCTTCTGTACCTTCTTAACACTCTAAGGGACAAGTATAGCATTTTATTTTAATCACTCTAAGTTCTGTCAGATAATATTCCAACACCACTTTTCATCCAGAGAACTAAAAAGATCTGACAAGAGAGTTTAACTAAGGACTCATGTTTTTAGAATTAGAAGAGAAGAGACATCCAGGAAACAACAATGCTGGAGAAGGATAACTGAAAAGCATTACAATACATTAGACAACATCACAAAGCAATGTTTTGCTATTAGCTGTGAAGTATTGTGCTTGATATGGAACTGCCACCACCAGAAGCTGATGAGTCTTTTCCGAAACGAACTGGAAGTCTAAGTAATTGAAGAATTTGACTCAAACTGCAGGAATACTTCCTGGGAGTGGGTACTGTAGGAAGCCAATACAAGTTCTAAATATATATATATAAATTATTACATAAATTAGTCAGGAGAAAATGGCAGCAAGCTAGGGGATATGTTGATGAGACACAGGTGTAGGTACAGATTTGAAGGGCAGAGGACAGTAACAACTGTCACTGGGATCTGCAGAATTGCTGCATTTAAAAAAAAAAAAAAAAAAAGTCATTTAGGCTTTATCTGCAAGGCACTAACCCAGCCTGAGGAATGAGAGACTTGGCCAGCTGTGTGGACAAGGCGAAAGTGATACAAAGTGATCCTGTTAGGTTGGTGAGGAAGAAGATCTGAGGAGACAGCAAAGACCACCTCTACCACTTAATCCAACCAACCAGCATTACCAACCTGAAGCTACCCTACCTCACTTCAGTTTATCTATCTGAACCCTATCAAGGAAATCTAGGGAAGTCAATGATGGACAAAAATTACAGGACAACTGTCCTTAGGGCTCAAAGGCTATTGCTCTATTGGAAACTATGATTTCACTATGGCAGTTTGAACACCTTAGGTCCAAAGATGAACAAACCTCATGACTGGCCTTTGACCACCATACCACACTTCAGCAAGATCACGCACAGAACAGATGAAGCAGCTGTACACTGTCCCCCAGAAAACCCTTGAATAACCAGAATACATCTGCCTTCTAAGCTGGAAACTATCACAGCACAATTTATGACTGAAAAGAAAAAAAAACCCCCAAAATGGCAGGGCACTGACAACACAACAGCTGTATTTCAGGACTTTTCCAATCTTTGGAAAAAAATATATGCCACTGAGATGACAGGTTGTTATTGCACTATAAGAGTCCTTGTTATAACTTAATCCATTATATATATCCATTGTTTTTCATGGTCTTTCATGTATTCACAAGACCAATCAGAAAAACTGGTTCAAAAATGCAGCCAGAATGGTTTTATATGTGTCTAGTAGTACTGATCTCTCACACTGACAAGCCTCTTTTATATGGATCTGAATTCCAAGGATAGCTATGAATTGTCCAATTGCATTTTACCTGCACTTTGTGACTTCCATGTAAGAAGTAAGCAAAGAACAAACTGATTTTCACTTGTGATCCAGTGATTTCAACTCTTTAGCAGAAGCCAAAGATAATGCACCAGGTAAACATGTAAAAAAATACACTACATGCCTGAATCAATTTTAGAAATATGACTTAGTTTGTATTTCATTTTCCTTTCCCTCTCGCTTTTCACTCATAATAGTTAGATCCCCTCAGCTGTTAACTTCACCAACCTGGAAAGACCTGAATTTAAACCTTTCCAAATGCTTAACTTTCCCAAGTTTAAAAAAATAAATACTAAGAATTTTAAATACACACTAAGAAATTTTACAAGTGTTGGAACAAAATACAAAAAAAGTCGGATTTAAAAAACATATTTCCTTCCAACATCCAAAACAAACCTAGTACAGCTGATATGCTGATCAAAAACTGCTCAAATTTTAGCAACAATTAATATAAAACCCGTTATTTTACCTTCAGTCTTATATTTTTTTTAAAAAAATCTCTGACTTCATCAGTCTTTTCAGATTCATCAATTTCCTTGTTTCTCCCCTTTGAAAGGACTTCCAAAAGCTCGGGGGGGGGGGGGGGGGGGGGGGGGGGACAAGTAAAATAAAAAGCAATATTTAAGTAAATATTTCAAAACTAACTTCCTCACTGAGTTACTTCAAAATCACTTCAGGACAGAAGAAAAAAAAAAAAAAGAACAGTGTCTGAAAATTTCCATGTTATTTCTTGTTTTTCTCTCACGTGCCTTTTGTGTGGGCTTTCCTGGGTTATGTCCAAGATTTACAGCTATTCCAAGCAACAGAACTGGGATTTCACAGTTACTGCAGCTGATGCAAGAAGCCTCGTAGGAATGATCTCACTCTATATTAACTAGAGTTCTCTACTTATTTTTAACAGAGCATTTTGAGAAGCATAAAGCTTCTTTCAGAATATGAAAGCCCAAAAAGATTAAAATCTGAATTCTGTTGTCAGGAACTGTTTAAGTGTCTGCTATTTAGAAATTCTTTAGCTACTAATAAATGCTCATAATAGATTCTGAATCCTTTAAAGAAAATAGTAGTAAGCTGTGTGTCGATCTCTACAACAAACTTAAATCCAGGACAATCAACCTTTTACAGAAGGGCGAGTCTCTGGAAATGTCTCAAGCAAGAAGATGAGGTATAGAAAATTAATGAGAGTGACTGATACATTTCTGATCATACGGAAAAAGTGTGTTAAAAAACCCAAAAGCCAAACTCTGAGAACAGCTGGCAAAGCAAGAAAACATGAGTACAATTTCGTCTTTAAAGAAGTTAATAAGATTGTTACTCATAGACGTAACATCAAAAATTATTCAATACTATATCCAGAAGTTCATGTGACACAAATAGAAGTACATTTGGTGATTAGACTGAAGACATTTCTTCATGTGCTACTAATACAAGAAAACAACCAGAGAAATAAACACAGAAAATCCACAGTCATCTGAATGAAGTTCTTAAGAAAATCTAAAACTGATTGCGACAGAGCCTTTATTTAATGCCACTGAATACATAAGATTAGGCACTATCACTGTCTCCCTAGAGGAAAGCCATCACCAAAGTTTTGTGCAATTCCTTCCAATCAGGGCTTAGCGTGACTAAGAAAAGTTTTTCTAAATTCTCACGTTGGCAAAACCCTTAAGAGAACTACATTTCAACTGTGACATCTTAACTTAGGGCTTAGTCAGCACCAGCATATTGTGCTCCTTTAGCTCAAACACAGCACTCAGGTTGTCTCCTCGGGCTGGAATGATCAACACAGCCAGAGCCAGAACCACGACTGAAGCTACAGTAACTCAGCTCTAAAGTCATCTCCACTGCCTTGGGCAACTGGGTTGGTCTCTCAGAGACCAACTTGTTCATTTTATATTCATTAATTAATTAGGTCCAAATCAAGCAGTCAGTGCAGAAGGCTGGATGCCCTGGAAAATGGATATTAACACAAGAAATATGCAAATAAAGTGCTGTAGCCTAGAGTTATCTGTCTGAAATTCCTGTTGTACAAGTGATTTGAGCACTCAAGCTCTAAGGTACATATCCTTTTTCTGATTCTTTTTCCTAACTGGCTGCTAACTTTTCTTTTTAATACATATAAACTCAGGCTTCTTCAGAAATTGCAATGTCCCACTGATTTTTTTCTTGGAAGCCTCTAACAATTCTGGACACTTTTCTGTCTTCAACAGAGTATTTTAAAGAATCCAGGAAAATTCCTCTTTTATAAAAGAATATCAGTTATCTGTATTTAAAACAGCAGTTCCTGACCTGTTGCTCTTCATCACTGCTGTCCTTCATTTAAGAGCCTCACCTTAGAAAACACAGACAACAGTTTCAACCTGACGTCTTGCCTGAAAGAAAAATTATTCAGGTAATTAAACACCACGGGACAAAGAACTTTACCAATGATCCAGAAGAGTCTGTTGTCTTTTAATCCATGGCAGAGTTTATACTTCAAACCTGTTTGCAAGATCAGAGTCTTAGATTGCAAAGCTTCCAGCCTCCTCCTCATTAAACAGCAGTTATGCTTTTCGAGTTTTAGACAAATAAAATTAGATTTCATCCACATTAGTCCAATACCAATGCTGACTGTCAAAAATTGTTATGTTCTCACATAAATTAAATTCATTTGGTTCTGGCAAGTAAAAGTTTGAGCCAAATGGCCCAGGTTCTAATATATGAGCACCAATTTATTTTCACAGCTCTCTGTTCTGACAGGTAAGAAGCTAACAGAAAACAGTAGCATTTGAACACTGAACAACTTCTGGTACTTATGATTCAATACGTATGAGATGCCTATTTCAGCTTATTCGGCCTTCTCTCAACAGTTTATAATGTGTTTCTTCCATCACAAAAATCATTTAGTAGAGCAATTAGAACCTAAATTCTATGTTCTGTTTGATGCAATAAATAACCAAAGCGGCCATTTCAACCATATGGGTAATTTATATCAAGTACTGAATAGACCATCACAAAAAGAACAAACAAGAAATTTTTGGATACACAACAGTAGGGGCACTCATTTAGGTTGCTCTCTTGCCTCATCCCACCATTACCATTTCATGTACCTTCATTTGTAATCTAACACACCACTAACACCCATCTTTTCAAACTTTCAGAACTGAAAAGAACTCGATGCATGTCCCAGTTATACTATCAATTTGTGGGGTGACCAATGTCAACTTGGCTGTTCTCAAGACTTGAAAACAGATATAATCCTGCTCGGCATGTGCAGGATACTCTGAGCTGATGATTTTCAGAATTCTGACAAGCTGGTCTTTAATGAGGATGTAAGACTCCAGGTGTCATATGGGAGCTGGCACCATGAGAAACAAATCCTAATGTAAGAACAATTCTGTCATGAAATTGTTCATAAATGGACAAAACTAAGCAATTATAAATATTAAACTATTTTTAAGTACCATGTTCCAATTTCTATCATTAAGAGTCTGCGGTGAGCTAAAATCTATTACCACAATAGTGACTGTAATATTCACTACCTTATTTATATTAACTATTGTGATAGAACAAGGGCTTTGAAAGTCTGCAAACATTCTTTAGCTGTACAGAATGGCATAAACTCAATTTGTGTTCTTAATTCTCTACTTACAAATCCAGTGAGGCTGACTATACATTGTATTCATGGCTTTCTCCCAACTCAGTGAAAATTAATTCGAATCCATTTCATTAAGATACCACTCTTTGCCTTTTTCTTTTCATTATAAATATCAAGCTTTATTTTAAATGTATTATCTCAGAGCCTAATGCATGAACACCACTTGGAAAATTAATATCCCTCAATATAACTCCTGTGCATGGACCTTTGCAAATAAGAACTTGCCCTCTGACCATCTAATCAGCGATTAATAATGTCTATAGAATGCCTTATCTGGTTACCTATTTCCTCAGAGACTGAAAAAACTACTGTATAGGATCAAAGAAAGAACAACAAACTTTATGCTGGTGAAGGACAAAGGCAACACTTCTACCCAAGGGAGTGCTTGAGCCACAGCTGCCTGGAGAGAGCATTCTAGGGAAGCATCAATGCAAGCTTTTCCTTTCCTGGTCCTCTCTAGGTTCTTGCCAGTAGAAACTTGGGTATAGCCTGGTATGGCATTGGTAATGTTCTCATTGGTGCTCTTTAGAATGATTCAGAATGCAATCCGTGACAGAGCTGATGTAACCCACAATCCATGATGCTCAAGAGCTTTGATGGACCCATACCAGTTATTACTAACTGCTCTAAGACCATTTAAAGATTTTAGAGAACTGTTCCCTACTTGACTGCCAAGAGTAATCAAATCATTAACATAAACCAAGACTGTTCTCTTACTCTGTTTTTATTTACCTTGACTGACAGGGAGCACTTGATCATCCTTCCAGCCAGGTATTTCAAGCCTTTATACACTATCACCCACAATCTATAGGTTAACTTGTTTGCATCTGTGAACTGGCAGTACTCCAAACCAACAAAATTATATTAGTCTCAGCTCTTCAAAAATGATTAGTGGATATAAGAGAAACAAACCAATGCAATATACATGCTATCACTCCTGATCACCTGAGACTTAAAGGTGAAGAGGGGGAAAACTTCAGTTTCTCCGCAAGAATTCGTTATTTTCCCAGTGTCTTCATATCGTTTCCATCAACTTCACTTCAAACACAGCATCTGATATATTGAAGGGCAAAGGCAGTGCACACAGGAAATACTATCAGGATGGACCTACTTAAAATTTCAAAAACACATGTTTACATTCTTCCCAAGGCAAAGCACGCTGCGATTTTTAAGTAAGTCCCCACAAGCGCAAGAAGGCACTAAAAGTACAGCCTTTGCTATCGCCACAGCTCATCCCACACGGAGACACAGTTACCTCGAACACCGCCAAACCCTCCCCAGCAAGCGCACAGCTCTCGCACAGCCGGTGCCACGCATTACAAGCACGGTAACTTGGAGCCGAGCGGTGCGGGCGGAGGAGGTGCCGGGTCCCGGAGCGCTTGACAGGAGCGCCACAGAGGCACCTCGGAGGCACACCTTCCCCACGGAAACCCAGGGAAATCCCCGCAAGAGCCGGGGAATGCCCAGCCGCGCAGGGAGCAGCGCTGGGATCACGGCGAGGACAGCACCTGCCCCACTCCTCAGCTCTCCGCCAACGCTTGTCCTGCGCCTCGGCCCCGTGAAGTGGAGGTAAAAAAAAAAAAAAATCAACAAAACAAAACAAACAAAGGAGAAGTTGTCCGTTTCGGTGTAAGGCGGAGATGTGAAACCGGAAGGCACGGTTCGGACTCCGGGCCTCCCGCCCGGTTATGTAAGGCGCGGCTGCCCCGACGGAGGGGGAGCCCCGCGCCCCTCGCAGACGCCTCCGGGGCCGGGCAGCAGCGCCTGCCCTGCCCTGCCCGCCCTCGCCGCTCCGCAGGCACCTGTCCCGCAGGCGGGATCCCTGCCCGGAGGGAGCCCGGAGCCACCTACCGCTGCCCGCGCTGCCACCTGCCCAGGTGTCCCCAGCGCCGCACGCCCTCCGCCGAGCTCCCCCGGCTGCCCGCCGAGGAGGACGGGACGCGGGCTCACTCGGCCAAGAGGAAGAGAAACAAGCCGAAAGACTGCCCGCCCCCCGCCCCGGGGGAGCCGCTCGCCCTGCCGCCTCTTTCCCGGAGCACAACAACAACAAACACGGCGGAGCGGAGCGCAGCGTGCGGGGCGGGCGCAGCCCCGCAGCCGCCGGTGGTGGGGAGGCCCCGGCTGCCCCTCTCCCCTCCCCTCCGGGAAGCCACTCGGAGAGAAGGAAAAAAACCCAAACAAACCAAATAATAATAATAATAATAATAATAATAATCGATGATATAATAATATGAAATTAGTAAATCCCAACGCACCCGGCGTATCCTCCTGGGCTGCGGCGCTCCGGGGGCTGCATGCAGCGGGCGGGGGCAGCCAAGGTGCGAGGGGGCAGCGCGCACACGCACCCGCCGCCCACCGGGAGGGCGGCCAGGTGAGGGGAGAGGCAGGGATGGAGCAGGAAGGGGAAACCTCCGCTCCGCTCCGCGCCGCGCTCAGGGGCGCGCGTGGGTCCCTCCCGCCGCCACACACAGCCGCGCCTCCTCCGGCGGGAGCAGGAGCGGCCCCCACTCGGTGTCGGCGCCGTGTGGCTTCTTCCCTTGCTCCTTCCTAACCCCAGCCCTCTCCTTGGAAGCCCGGCGGCCGTGCCCCGGTACCTGAGCGGGAGGTGCGCCCAGCAGCCGCGCCCCGCCGCCCGCCCCCCCTTCGGCAGCCGCCGGCAACCAGGAAGGAGCAGCGGGCGGGAGCTCCCGGCGGCGGGGGCGGGCGGGGAAGGGCAGGGACCCCGGGGCGAAGGAGGGCCCGGGCCCCGTTACCCCCGCGGGGCTCCAGCTAGATAGGGACACGAGTGGCTCTGGGCCCCTGGGAGCTGCGTTTGGCCACGGCCTCAGCCAGGCGAGCCGTGGCAACCCGCCTGCCTGCCCTGCTCGCCCGGGGCTGGCTGCCCGCTCGGCCCGGCTGCCGGGGCCCGGGAACTTCCTCCCGTAACTGGGTTTTCTGGGATCCCGATACATCTGACTCCCGCGGGGTGGCGGGAGGGGTAGGCAAAGGGACCTGTAGTTTTAGACTCAAAAATCACACACCGGCAACAGAGACCGGGTATCGCCGTACTCTGCCCGGTCCGAGGCCCACGGCACATCTCGCAGTCCCAACGGGAATCCCACGCTGTCCGATGGGCATCCTGGAGCACAGGACCCGGTGTCACCTTAGCGCTCGGCACAGGCGAACTTCAGCCGCCTTCGTGGAATGAAGCTCCAGAGCACGACCCCCGGGGGTCGTGCTGTTTGGAGTTCAGAGGGATGAGAAACTGCCCTTTGCGTTTCATCCAGCTTTTGGGGGCAGTTCACTTGGTTGAATACTTTAGGCAGTGTTTCCATTCAGTTCAAAAATGCAGAAGTACAAAGTAAATTTGTATTTTTTTTTATTTGAAAAGTTCATTGGTGATTACTGTATCTGTTGCACCCGCACCATGTTTAAACCTCTATAAATAGAGACTTACAAAGCTAGCTGTACACCAATTTCTCATTATATAAACCTTTATTTTGTCTTGCATTTCCAAAGATGGAGGAGATCTTAGAAAAGTATTTGGGGACAGATTAGAAACTCTGTGTTCTCATGAATAAACAGTTATTTGCATAAATATTTCCATTGTATGAAATGTACATCCTAGCTTCCTACTTCCTTACAGTGCAAAGTGAGAAGTTTACAACATTAGTCTTTATTGAATGTGTGGAGACTACTGTGCAGATAAAATGCTGGAGTGCGAGTTAGAAAAGGCCACAGAAGGAAGGAAACATTTCCTCTGCAAACGAAGAGGTGGAGTAGCACCATTATGAACAATTCAAAATCTGGGAATTTTATATTAAGGGTACATAAAATACTGCTTTGAATCATCTCTTTCCTCACACTTCTTCACTGGCAAAAAGGTATCGCTTCTTTTCTTGGAAATTTGAGGAAGATACCAAATGAGTTTGGTACTTTAGCTTTGTGTACTTTTAAATGGTATCTTTGGTAAAAATCATGAAAAAAGAAACCAATGTTTAACAAGTTGGAGACAAAAGTCAATTTCAGATTTTGGGTGGTCATCTCTGTCTTTTCTTGCATAAAATTCTCAAGGGAAATTTAGATCCAAAAATATCATTTGATCACACCCTCAGAAGGCAGTTGAATAAATTATGGTAATGAGATTGGAAGCCAAATCTTGCATTCTTTCATATTATATGTAGGTTTGAGCTACAATAATTACCCTTCAGGCTGTGGGTCATGAAGTCACACATGTGAACGCATGCACATACAGATGTGCATACAAAGAATATACATTTTTATATATGTGTGTATGTTTCTACATACAGTTATACACGCTTACTCTTTTGAGGCCTAAATGTCTATGAAGGTATGAGGACACTCACAATTGCAGAGTTTGCATTGTTGTACAGTATATGGGAAAAAAGTTTGAAGAAATTACTGCCCTTGTACAGCTGTGTTACCTGGCATAGCTGCAACATCTCTCTCTTAGTGAGTTGAACATCTTCCTGCTGTTCAGTCTGTAGTTTCCCCTATTGTTCCAGGATTTTTGTATGTAAGCAGATGTCAGTTTGCTCAATTACACAGACAAATTAAAGTTCTGTAAAAAACACTAGAATCAGTGAACAGCATTGGTAGCTAGAAATGTAGATGTTCTAATTTGTCCCTTGTAACTCTGCTACTAATGAATGCCAGCTCCTAGAAACACTTAATGATGAAAGCAAGTGTTTATGTTCAGCAGCAGTGTGCCCACATCTACAAAGCTGGTATCTTTTTTGTCTTTTGTTTGCTTCCTTTTGCAGGGAGAAAAGAAAAATGTCATCTTCTTTTTAAATACTCCACACACAATTTCACCCCTGGTCTTTGGGCCACTCTAAAGAACCCTACCTGAATAAAAGACAGTATGAAAACAAATGATGCAGGAAAATTATTTTTGATTTTTTTTAAATTAACTGTCAGTGAAAAGAAATTGCTTGAGTCAGGTATGGCATTTTCCTTTATGCAAATCAGAGAAAGGCAATGGAAGGAGAGCAGAATTTGCACAGTATTTCATATGTACTTTGTACTAGAATTACCATTTATTATTCTTAATGAGAAACAATTGACCTTGCTGGCCAATGGATTAGACCTATTAGGAAAACTGTAGTTTGTGTGCGATAGCCTCATAATGGGTAACCAGACAAACGTCATATAAACTCAGAGAAGGATTTAATTAAAATTCATGGAACACTATTGAATTAAGATGAAAGAACAGCCCTTTGCTTTCAAGAATTGAAAATGGCAAATGACAAAAGTTGTAATGAGGAACCATCACTGAGACAGTGAAGATTGCTGATGCAAGATTAACGATATCAAGCCCTACATGCAGAGGAAACATAATCTAGACCTAATTAGGAACTCATTTGAAATCTTTCATTAATGGGCTATCAGTGAAATCCAGATGATAACAGATTCATTTAAGTCTTAGAATTAAGTCTTGATTATAAAGACTTAGGAGGTTGCTGTATTTTCACGAAACCTTTTATGTGGGAGTCCTTAAAAATAACAACACAATGCTTAACCTATTTTAATGACAACAATCACACAAGTTCTTGATACCTTTTTTCCCAAGAAGACTGATTCAAGAGCATTGTCTCAGCAAGTATATTTTGAGCAATGTCATACTGTTTATGTCAGCAAACAGAACACCATTAACTGCAGGTGCTGAGAACTGTCACAGACTGGCAGCTATGTGTTAGCAGTCAATATATTTCAAAGGTAAACTACAATTCCTAATTAGGAATTTTCTATATGCTCAGGGTGGCTAAACTTTAGAAGATCTCTGCCAAATATTTAGAAAAATGGCTCAACATGTGTCTTTCTTCAACAAATACCTGTGAAAGGGGCAGTTAAAAAGCCACCATTTCTGAAGCTTTTGAGTCTTAAAAAAATTGTCGTTTTATTTTCTCAATGAACCTTGAGAATCAAGGTGGTGCTCTGCAGCCACAAGGAGACAGACCCTCTTTAGAAATCTTGTCAGAACTCACAGTTTCATACTAGTCATGGGTATTAAGGCATTTGATCTCATTGTAAATATGCATTGTAAAGAAAATCTTTCTGCTGGTAAATTATGATTACCAACTGGATGAATCAGCAATGGATGAATGACAATATAGCAGATATTGACAGTCCTTGCAAATATGATATATCCTTGCCTGAATAAGAAAGAAGAGCAATTATTTACAGAAATACTGACATTTAAATATCTGAGTGATGTAATTTCAGAGCAAAAATAGCCTATCAGTGATCAAACAACAATTTTTGTTCCAAATTGTTGACCTAAATATTTGTCTTCATATTCTAAAGCAGTGTTCAAGAGGTGAGCACTATTTTTATAACACCACCAATATCCTGTTTGCAGGAAAGCATGGAAAAGTAGTTGTAGTAGCACAGGACTGTGAAGATGACTGTAGCAGGCTCTCAAATTTATTTTCTCCATTTTCTATTTTTTTTGTCTCTGTCTAATCATTGCCTCTGACAACCCAGTTTTCTGTGAAACTGATCATCTCGCAAGTTATTTCAAACATGTCATATCTCATGTACTGCTGCAATATAGGTCAAGGAAGTCCTATGATAAAAGGAGATTTTACTCTTCTTTTTCTTCTAACATGAACATTGCAGCTAATGGAAAAAGTCAGTCAAAAATATTTGATGTGTACAAGTGCTGTTAAGAACATTATGATGTCTCTGCTTTTCACTTAATCAGTAGAGAAAACATGCCTTCTGTGTACAGTTAATTTACAAATGAATGAGTAGAAAACAAGCCTGTGTATAAATATCTCTTCATTTATACAAATTAAAGTGTCTGTATTCTCAGTACTCACTTACAGATGCATGCACACATACAGATATACATAAATTTGATCCATTTCTATCTCTGTTTTTTTAAGCCATGACAGAGTGTTTTAAAGGTTCCTGTGGGCAGACGGAACGTTAACTTCAAGAGAGACAGAAATTAATATGTACAAGACTACCTACTGTGAATCTCTGTTCTTCCCACCTTCCCTTTTTTACTTATTACACCTTGGCTCTTACGTTGCATATGCTTCAGAACTGGGACTTCTCTTTGGGATGACCAGCACAACACTTCCTCTATTTCAGTATAGATGCTTTTAAAATAACAGTCCTCACTCAGCTCAGTGCCAGAGGAAGTTCTGCCCGTCTGTGTCTCCATCCGTTTTCTCGATCCATTATCTGCAATGTGTTGAAATACTGGTTTGTTTCTAATGCCAGTTCTCCAGCCATGTGGAGAAATCATCTTTATTCCAAAGATGTGAAATATCTAACTTCACGTCACACTGAACTTAGAAACAAATGTAACAGGCAGGGCTGTCCAGCCCAAAGTCCTTTTACTTTTTTGTCATGAGAGAAAAAAAGAGGAATAATGCTTTTGTTCAGCTTCAAAAATGAAGATTTACAAGTCCCCATGTGAAAGTTTCCAAAAGGAGTAATTGGAAAAAAAACAGGCTTAGAACATAAAGACAGATTTAGTGTACTTAGTAATAAGAATGATTGCCTGGCACCCACAATGAAATAACTTTTTTACAGTTATTCTTTATGAAATCATAAGATTCTGACATTCGATCTTCCAAGTTAATTTTTGTAAGGGAAATAAAAGGGGTGTAAAAATATGTGATAAAACTTAATGACAATATGATTTTGTTTACTATAGCGTAATACTTGAAGTGAAAATCTGTAAAAGGCTAAGATTTGTATTATATATAACTTGTGACCACGTAGCTCTTGAATTCAGTGCAATTTGAGAGTAAATCACAGAATGTAGATATTTCTCTACAAGAGAATCTAATGTGTGCTCAGATCAGTTTTACATTAAGTAAAACATACTCCTTAAAACTCAAACATGACAGCCATCATTATAGTTTCTCCTGCTGCAAAAGAGAGAAGCTGTAGTCACTGTGTGGGCAGACATCTACAAAGCTGTGCTTTATTGCTATTCAATGCCTTTCCAACAAGAGGAAGTCAACCAGCCTCACACATAAAACTTACTCCAGAATGCCTCAGCACAGCTGCGGCAGGATCAGCAGAGAAAGAGCAGAAAACATTTTTGATAACTGAACTTGGGCCTTCCCCTTCACACTACAAAAAGCAATCTCCTACTACTACAAAAAAATCACATTTTGCCGCTGGGGGTTAGCTTCGTAGGATAGGAAATCATGCCATTTTTCGGGTTTGCTATTGCATAATCTAGAGGGATCTGAAAACAAGCAGTTTTCAGTACAAATCTATGCAAAGTGTACAATTATAGGGCATGTAGCTGCTTGCACTGCTCTCTGTTTTCCCCGCTGGGAAATACTTTTCTCTTTCATACATGGCAGTGTGCTAACCAGTCTCTTATCTTTCCTTTCAGTTTAGCAGATTAAATAGCTAGTGCAGTATACATAAGAAAGAATTTTATCAACTATGCTTACAGTGCTTGTTAATGGACTGCACATAACTTTGTTCTGCTACTGACTTTAGCTCGAGTTGTCAATGTACAACATTCCCTCCCCCTAATTCTACATTTGCAAAGTGGGCAAGTTAGCCAACTAAATATGAACAACAAAAGGATGTTATTTGCACCTCTGAAGTTTGTTTTTAGAAAGGAGGATACAGTATTCTTGCAGGGTGTTGTGTCACTACAATGGAAGAGGTTCAGAAAACGTGGATGTTGGTAACATTTTTAAGGATTAGCACAGTAGTACCGCAATTTGTGCTTGAGAATGCCTGTTCTTGGTGATCTCTTCTGACTGGCAGGTATGGATTGACTTATGCTATGGGGTAAGCAAACAGTCAATTAGAAAGAGAGAGGCTTTCAGTAGCAGTTCATTCCTTTACTGTGTGTCCTGTGTTGCATTGCTTAATACTAGAGTTTACCCCAGGCTCAGACATGGTGTGTAGAAGGATGAACCAAACTTTAATCAGAAAAGTGCTTCAGATTTATGCACCTTATAAAGTTAACCATAATAAAAGATTGTTATTTCAACTGGCTGTAAAAAAACCTGTAAAAATTAAAATGATGGAGAAATCTAAATTATCTAAACAGGTACAATATTCTGTAATCACTGACTATAAAGTTCTGATCTTGGGTTCCTGAACAATGGTAGATTGAATAATATTGTTTTCAATTCCCTTCTTCTTTATGGTAACAGTGCAACAATTCTCACCTCTGAAAATCCACAGCCCCCAAACATTCAGATAATACATGACTATCTTGGAAGTTTTAAATGGGCTTGAACAGGGTAATTGTTATCTTATGCCTCCACAGTCAATACTGAAAACTTCACCTCAGATAACTATTGACTAATAACTATAATTGACTATGCCAAGCTTTCTATTTCTTGGCCAAAACAAAGGTTGAAGGTATGATAGGGCAGTGCTACCTAATATTAATTTTAACCCGCATGGTAGATCTAAACTCTAAATATTAACAAGCCATGTGGATTTTTAGACATACAGTACAAAATCTAAGTTTGCTTGCTTGTTTTTACATGAAGAAAGCAACTTTCTGTATAATCCTAGTATATGAAATAGATTAAGCAGTGTTTTTGAGGTTTTAAAGAGAAGCATGGCCCAAATAAACTGCTTTCCCAAATCATTGAAATTTGACAAAATTTTAAGTGTCCAAAGCTGAGTCTTCCAATGGTGGTTACCTACCAATAAGTCTACCTTATTGGTAGGTAACCACCTATCAATAATTCCAGGTGGATCTATGGTCTGTTTTGTTGGTAATTATATAGGTATTTCATAATGTATTTGATATACATGTCTTGTAAAAAAACTATATGCACTTATGAAATGGGTAAATAGATCCATTTCCCAAAATACACTGCTGTATAGATTTTAAATAGTTCTCTGATCTCTGTCATAATGAAAATGATGCCGCTTCTTTGCATTAACTAAATGCAATTTAGTTATGTTTAAATGTTTAAAATCTTAAAGCTTTCTCTTGAAGATAAAATAGGCAGCTCAGAGATAGCAGGAGTCTACCACATTCCTGGTTTTTCTATTTCTGATAAGCTCTAGTTACTAGTATAAATCCTTAGTTTCATTAACAGAGGTAACAACAAGGTTAAAGGGAAAAAAATTTCATCTTAAATATTGCATAAATAACTGACTTTTTACGATTTTTGGTTAGTGGGATGAAACATCCAGTGTTCAATGCTTTAGAAGAATGCTGTTTTTCTAAACTAAAGAGAGTGTGAATTATACTCCATTGTTGTACAGCTTACACAGCTGTGGAAGGATTGGAATCTCATGCATCACAAAGAGAAATGATGTAAACTGGAAACATGACATTTCAAGGGAAAAATATACTTAAAATGGAAAAAAAAGTGCTAGTTAATTGTCTGCATGAAGTTGAATTTCCAAGAAGAAACAAAGCAAAAGAAAGCTCCACAGATGTTTTTGTGAATGCTTTTTAAACTTACTGTCAGCACCTTCATTGGGAAACACCCAAATTCAATGAGTAAATGAGTTTGGAATTGAAGCGAGTATATTCATAAGTTTTAGTATATTTTAATAATTTCATAAAAATATTCAAATCATAAAGTTTCAGCCCAGAACATTGGCACCTGTGTAACTGTTTGGAAAAGTCTTTATAAATTAATAAACTTTTGAAGGCAAACATTTATGGTTGTAAATTGTAATTATATCCTGATAGGTGAAAATTATTGGAAGAAATTATCAGAGCTGAACAGCTGCCAGTGGCTGAAACTGTCCCAGTGAAAATACCAGTGTGAGGAGTTTTTTGTAGACTGGGCTTATCTGTGGTTCAGCTTTAGCCCAAGGAAGTCTTTCTCTGAAAATAGCTGTTTTAGGCATACTTACTACAAGAGCTGTACATAACTTTTGTTTTCAACCTTGTGTAAGCTTTCCTTCACGTGTCATAAACCCTTGCATCTCTTTCATTAAACTTGGTGTTTGTTACAAGGGTAATTGTAGGCCCTGGCTAAGTTTCTATTCCACAATTTTCCATCAAGCCCATTGAAAACCTGAAAAAAATTTCAAAAAGTCTTTAGAAGTTAATAAAACAAAGAGTGTTTTTCTAGATACATTTTAAACAATATTCAAATCAATAAATTTAACAATAAACTCCTAAAATAATTTTTAAACAGCAATTTTAAGATTATAAGAAAAAATATTTTATTCTCTATACTTGGAAATTCACATTAATTTTGTTCAAAGATAAGCTTTGTGGAAGTATTTCTGTAAATTAGCCTGTGCTGGAGCATGTGCTGGTGGGTGTGCATGTCCAAAATGGCAGAAGACAGTTGTGGGGTTTTTATTAATAATGTAGCTGGTGCATAATTTTTCCATCAAGTGTCAGCATCTCACAGCATGAGAAAACAATGTAGTCAAAAAGGACGTGACAGAGGGAAGAATATTAAAGAGTTCTACTGTAGCAAGTCTACTAAGGGAGAATGTGATTTTTCATGACAGTAATAGCCCATCAATTGTTGTTAAATCAGCTACATATTTAATACTATAAGGATCTTAGATTGAATGCCTCTTTACATAACAAGATTTGGTTTTCCAGGTAACATACAGTTCACCCCTGTTACCAAAATCTCATACAATAAAATTCTCCGGGAGTTGAACTTCACCAAAATGAAGGTAGACTGAATGTATGAAGTGAAAAGGTCTGAAGACAGTTATTTTGTTCTTGAGTATACATAACCCACTAAAAGTGGCACAAATCTTTACAGGGGAAGGCAGAAATGACACTGTCAGATTATCTGCGCCCTCAATTTTCCCTGTAAGCATCTGCAGAGCTCTGCCTTTATCCTCCCTCCACTTGCTTTAATACCTTCAATTGTAATGATGCATATGTTAAACCACAACAAGAAAAATGTTCCCACCCCCTGCCCAAATGAAAACAGCCACCTGCAGCATGGCTGCAGCTAAGCTTTCAGTGGACAGAGACAAGTGCCAGGCAAGCTGACCGATAGTATTTGCCTTGTTATACTGCTTCCCATCTGCCTGTGTCCATCTGCTGCCTTGTCCCTTACTCAAGGTCCTTAGAATAGTCACCATCTTTTGCTTCCACATTGGAAGCAGTGTTTAGCATGAAAAGGCCTCAGGTTCACCATACCATTAATAAACACAATTGCAGCTAAAACACTCTTTTTGTTTGTTAGGTTTTTTTTTCCATTTGGCCACATCAGATTCTCATGCTGTGTAGTTGCAGTTCATTACAATATTTGAAGAATCTGTACTACCTATTTTTTAATGAAAATTCCTACCTCCTGCTGGTTTGGCACAATCTAAGGTCCCCAATACAATATAATTTGCAGACAGATGGGGAAAAATATGTGTCGTTTCAATGACCAAACATGTTTAGTTCATGACTATTAATTAGGTCCTGGTTTTCCCATCAAATGGGAAAGAAATTACTTAAATCGCTGTTTTCAAATCATATGCATGTCTTCAAAAACTCTCGATATGCATAGGAAGTATTACATTTCTAAAATTAGGATTACTTTGTTGAAACTAAACTGCAAAAATTAAAGGATCCCTTTCAGCATCAAGCCTCTTGCTAATCCTGAAGTGCAACAAGCTGAGCACAGTCTCTCCTGCCTCACGAAACCCTGCTTGTGCTGAGTGCTGGGAGTGGCACTTAAAATCATCCAATTTCTTCAGTGGAAAGCATCTTTTGAGTGGGGAGAAAGAAGTGCTTTCAATGGGTGTTCCACTTGCAAAGAACAGCTTGCTGAATGTCATCTTGCACTTACAATCACTGAAGCTGCCTGTTCAAAGCAGAATGTGTCTGCTATCCTTAACTCCAAATCTGGGCCGATGCAATCAGTCTCTTTCCCTTAACTTAATGGGCAGATCTACATCGACTTTAATGTCAGCTTAATCAGACTCTAAGCTCTTCAGGGAGAGGAATTGAATTTCCTGTGATATGTGGAATCTAGCTTGCTGTCAGAGATTTAATTCAGGGTGATAGAAGAAAACGCCACCACCCTCCAGAATCCATTTTATTAAGCAGAGAAGAGAGTATTTTAATTATAACTTCTGTCATAAGGCCACAGTTTAAGTGGAATATTTAGGTTAAAATATCTCAAGCATAAACTGGTATTTATGGATACTCCACAGGCCTGTCACTCAGCACTGCATATAAATCAACTCAGTTTCCTCTGTAATAGGTTGATACTTATCAATTTCACATTCTCTGTTATTTCCCTTGCAAAGGAATGTATTTAGAAGAAAATTATTTTTGTATTGTCAATTTCTCTGTGTCTGTATCCATGTCTTGAATATTACATCACAAAGTAAATAAATAATTCTGCTTTATCCAGTAATATTGAGAATAGTGACACAATGCACCATTAATTCATAGCTGTATTGGGAAAAAAAAATCTCACTTTAGGGTTAGATCTTGCAAATTCTTAATGTGGTTTGAAGTACTTTTTTTTTTTTACAAGGACTACTTTTAAAAAACAATGACATTAGTTGCAAAGTTTTTACTATATGAAGTGTCAGAGTGGGTGAACTTGTTTTATACAATGACCTGTTTTATCAGGAGCCTTTAACACATGCGGATGTACTACTCAAGGGAGGTGCTGTGCTATAAGGTCTGTAAAAGTGTCATTGTCTGTAACATGATTAAGAAAATATCTAATATAGATGTGCTGCCACCTGTCTTTTTTCCAAAGAAACTGTCACAGCCAATCCATTTTAAGGCTGGGAGTTAAGTTCCCAGCTGTTGTGACCCAATTCAGTGTCTAGCTTCTGCTTACACTGATAATTAACTTTTCAGTTGTCATAAAAGGCTTCAGATTGAACTACTGTGAAAAGAGGTAAAAATCGTGGATGTTACATTTCCCTGGGGCAAACAGGTTTTGATTTATCATAGGATCATAGAATGGTTTGGTTTGGAAAGGATTTAGAGATGATCTGTTTATTCTGGCCTCTTTTTTTTTTTTGTTTGAAAAAATATGTAAATTGCTTTTTGCTCTTGAAAAATTAGTCTCATTGAAAAAAAACTCCAGCTTTTTCTTACTTTTTCCTACTATTAATCAAAGAGAAAAAGGCTGTAATAATGAAATAAATGCAAATTATTTGGGAAAGGAAAGTGTGATAATCATGACACCTGATACAAAGTTAATACATAACTATTAGCACCTGATGAGCCCATTAGCTATATTGATGCAGAAGATCAGTTTTATCTGTTATGAAACTGTTTTACCCCTTCCAGATTCAGGAAATTGCTAAATTTGATCTCTGTGCAGAATAAGATGAAAATATAGCGGTAGAATTTTGTAAATACTGCCAATGCTTTCTAAATGCATCCATTCAAGCTAAAAACCCCCAACACATTAATTTTTCCATATTTCTCTACCATGAGGACAAGGAAATTATTGGTTGAAGCTTCCCATCAGGTGTTTGGGAAAAGAATCCCAAGAAGCCTGAAGTGAAACTACTCACTTTTGAGGTAGCATATTTATAAGATGGAGACCTTTCAGGGTCCTAAAAAAGTGAAGAGGGCCCTTTAAGCCTTGTCATAGCCCTAGAACAGAGTTCAATTAACAAACCCAGCCATTGATCACACCTCTCCATTAGTGGAAAGGATCATGCTTATACAGTGAATTGCTCAGCAGTGACAGGATAAAATCAAAATTTTCATTCAGCCACTGTCAGGAGTTTAATTCTTCTAGGAATTATGCTTCAGGTAGAGGAGTTACATTCCCAGACAAGCAAATATTATCTGCAAGACAGAATCTTCTGGAACTCTCTAACCCTTTCAGGACTGAAGCAGCCATAGGGATTTTAAATTTTGGAGGATGAATAAAAGGCACAAGGTCTGTAATGTAGATCTACAAGAATTCTGCCCATCTTTACTCATAAAAGACACTCAAGCACATGCTTACAGCAAGTCCAGTGAGATTCAGTCTGGATATCAGTGGTGTTTTGAATCAAGGTCAATAAGCATATATACTCACATACACGGTGATTACACAGTAACTAGTTCTAGCTTAACCAAAAGCTTCAGTTTTGAGATGCTACTGATTAGGTAGAAAAATAAATTCCAATTATTATTTTTAAAAAATTACATTTACAGCTTTATTGTCCTAAAACCATCAACATGTCAAATTGAATGCTTTGTAGTAGGAGGCTGGAGATCAGTCACCAAAATTCATTGTCAGCCCAGGCAGTACTCAGCCAATAATGAGAGGCAAACAAGCATTGAAGTGTAATTCTCTAAGTTATGGTTTCAATGTACAGACTGGTATAGAATAAAAGTGCAGTGAAAGCTGCATCCCACACTGAAACTTGAGAAGCAGTCATTAAAGATGAGAACAAAAGACTTTTACTCACCAAAGGAAAGTTTTCTCTACTAGCTAGTTATGCCTTGGCCAAAGGGTAGCTGTAAGCAATATATACATATTGAATGAGGGAAAACAATCCTGGTTTTCATTCAGAAGGATGGGCTCATTATTTCCTGTATAACCATGGATTAACATGAGTTTTGGAGCAAAAGAATATGTTGCTGAATGAATTGGATGTCCTTGAAGGACTGATGGGAAGGATTGCTGGTATTCCAACAAAGGATAAGAAGGGGACAAGCAGAGATCTAAGCATAGCTGAAGAGACACTGTGTAAGTGCTTCCCCATAGGATACTAAAAACAACTTAGTGATGGGCAAGATTTTAGGTGGAGGTTACTGAGCAGGTGCAATATGAGACAGGAGGGAAAGACCCAAGCCACAAATGAAAAACAGACATAGTATTTGCATTAATAAGGATGAAAGATTTTTTTACATAACCTTGCCTAAGGTACACTAGCAAGGTTTTCCTTCACTTCTGCATTTATATCTCTTTTTTGGTAATGATTTGTAACTGTGCTGCTTTGAGATATTGTGAATGAACGCTTGTATTTGCATTCTACTGTAACTGATGTTGAATGGGATTGAATTCAACTGGAACTGCATGACATTGGTAACCTAAAAAAATCCTTGTACTGGGTTCCCTCAATACATCCCTGCCTCCTTAGTACATATTCCTATACTCAGAGGGTGACAGAACAGACAACATTTCAGTAACACCAGTCACATGGAGAGTTTGCCCCACAGACATCAGGAGAAAAGTCATGGTTAAATGTGAGGCTTGCAGGGAAAATGTCAGTGTCATTATTGGTTTCCACTGCATTAAAGGCTGAAAGAATCTTCTAGGAAATAGAACAAAGCCACATGCTCTACAAGCTGCTCTGCAACTTTGGAGTGAAAAGTATATAGTAGATGAGGCATACATATTTAATGAACCAGTAAAACTACAATATGAGTTTCCAATGCAGCAAGCTCTTTCCAAAAGCTTTGCAGTGCATTGCCCTTAAAGCCCCCAGGGGTTTTCTCCTTTTTGAAGAGTGGAATGACGTGAATTTCAAAAGCAGGAGATTATGTAAAAGGAAGAGAGAAGATGTTTCATTCAAAACCAAAATGGGAAAATCAATGTATTTAGCTGACATTTAGACTTCATATTTATCTGTAATATGAGTCCATAATCTGGAACTGGTCTTCCATCCTTTTACTCTGCCTTTATTTCTGTACCTCCCTGAAATTGTAGGGTTTGGTGTAGATCTCTGATGCTCAGAAATGCAAAGAAAAGGCTTTTTGTTTAACACTTCTGTATTCTGCAATCATTTAAAAAACAAACTAATATATTGTTTATTAAAATTTTAATTATTATTACAGTATTTCTTGCAGGATGCCACCAAGATTGTATATGCCAATTATAACAGCAGTTGAAAAACACACTAAGGGCCATCGTGCAGAAGAAAAACTAGCCAAAATAAGGAATAAATGGATGCAGAGGCAGATGAAATTGCTTGCTTAAATAAGCAGTTTACTTGTGACAGTGGCTGCAGAAAATATGGGCCTTCCTGAAAAAAAAAATCAGACCTAACAATCTGTCAAATTTTGAAAAAGTTTTGTCACAAATCGGAAAACTGCAGTTAATCTCACCCAAATTTCACAAATTAGAGTCCCACACAAATGTTATCTGGGGGAAAGCTAAAACCATGAAGCAACCCATGTTCATCTGTTTTATTTGTTTTATTAAACTGCTTCTTTGTTCCTTGCTAGTTCCCTTCAGCTTAGTGATATCAGTCTCCAGATCTTGAAATCTGTAATATTCTGTACAGAAATGAGCTTACAGACAAAATCATCTGTGAATCAGATGACCCTCTATAAGGAGATTGTCCCTGAGGGACATAGTCTGTGGTAAAGAGAAAGCATCATGTGTTACATAATCACTAAGTGTTAGTTGATGCCTTGAGTCATGAGTAAGGCTCTGTGGCAGACTCTGAATAAAATGTACTAAGAAACTTGAACAACTCTGTGTGGGTAGGGAACATTAAACACTCTCAATAAATATAGGAAAAATTAACCAAGACAATTCCTAGATAGTGTACCTTCTGAAGATACATCATCTGAAACACCAGATCCTACAGCCGAAATCCCTACACAGTGATCTAGCATGTGAGCAAAGCAGATAATTAAATATAACAAGGTTTCAAAAAAATTGTTTTCCCACTTAATTTTAAATGCTATGCAATAGGGATAGGGCCAAGATGCATTTCACCAAGAAGCAGTCAAAACATAGTATATTTGTCTTGGTATGTGGCTTGTACATCTATACAGATGGAGGAGTAAAAGGATTGGGCCTGCCACCAACAGTGAGTAACTCACTCCATTCCTTACACTTTATGAACTGGAAAATACAGTATAAGGCACTCCTACCTACTTATTCTGTGAGAAACTTCAGTCTACTAGTGGAGAGTGTTAATTGGGAAATGTGGTGACGTTTCTTTTTAAAAATTCCAATATTACTGTTAGAAAAGTAAAGGTAAAGAAATAAATTAAAGATAAGATCTGTCACTGGTTTTCATTTTAAAAAAATTACCCCACAGAAATTGTACACTATTTACTGTCTGACATACCATATCTGGTTTTACTCTTCAAAGCGGATCAACAGGAAAACAAGTTGATTTTTTTTTTCTGCTAGGTGGATATGCATAATCTACAGTTCTTTCTTTCTAAAGTTAATATGCTACTGTTGTTGCATCTGGTGACATCCAAATGTGTCAGGTTACAAAACATCTAGCCAAAGAAATCTAGCCAAACCAATATAGCAAAACAGATCTCCTGAAAAGATCTGGGAACAAATTGGGACTCTGAGACTTTCACTTTAGGAAGCTTTTCCAGTATGTTGTTTTGAGGCATGTGATGACCACACTGGGAGTCACTATCCGCTTTAGTATCTTTGGAATTCCTCTTAGATGTGTGGTAACAAGTTCAGCTTTCGCCACTCTTGGGTGAAACACAAGAAAGAACACATCTTAGCTAACAGTAGTATGTTGGAATTACAAAACGTCACCCCATGAATCAACCTAAAATTGATTATGGATATTAAAGATATGCATATAATGAGCATAGAATGCTCATTATAAAGCACTCTTCATGGCAGAGTGAAGAATGCTTGCCTGGTCTGAATTATTTGCACTTCAGTGCTCTTGCCTGTAACACAGTGGGACTGCTACTGGCAGGGACGAAGAAAAGTTACATGTTGGCCAGATCCCTTCTTCCTGTAGAAATTCACCTATGTTTTAACACATTCCTTTCACTCTAATGGAGGGTTCTGCCAGAAACAGGCCCTTCTGCAATGTTAAAAGAGAATACTATTCTACCACAGGTCTCACCTTTCTGTGCTCTGCAACTGGCAGATGGCAGTGTGCTCTCCCATCTCGTCACTGGGGTTACCTGTATGTGAACATCTCCAGCAATGCAAGTAATTTCTTCATCTTATGTACACCCACAGCATTTGGTGCAGAACAAGCTGGAACAATATATTTGTTTCTAACATCAATGTCATGGCCCAATGCCATGACGTGCTGCCACCTTGGCCGTTCCTGTCTGGCCCAGGAAAAATAGAATGAGAAGTCAAGCTGCTCTTGCCGGGCAGAGAGATGGGCATGTATTTTCTGAGGCTCTTGGTCCAGCTAAGACACAGAGAATGGGTCAGTGTGAAACCCAATGTGTCCCATCTGAAATATATCCACAGCAATTTAGACTTTTAGTTTATTTGCATCCATTTTCTACACCAAGGACCTTACTTGCCTGTGATACTCTGAAATATTGAATGGGAAGCGGGGAGCGAAAATATTGACTGTAAAGGACAGTAGGTGAAGAAAGGATCTTGTAAATAACTACACCAGAACACAAAACATTCTGCCCCATCTGCCCCGAAAAAGAAAAGCAAAATCCCTTCCAAATGCAAGGAATTAAATAGTGTTAAAGACCATCCAGGCCTGTGAGCTATCCTTTCTTTGGCTACAAGAGTGATACTCACCAGAGGACATTTCATTCTTTCTCTGATGTTTATTCGTTAACCAAGGGTACTCATTAATTACATGTGTCCCAGAATTCTTGCTGGGATTTGCAGTCACTCTGAGATGAACAATATGAGAGCAGAATAGGAATAACTGTGTCATAAGCAAGTCTTGCCAAAGTACATTTAAAATTAATGGGTCTAAGCAATTATTTATTTTCCAATGAGAATCATTAAAGATGAGATTGAATTTTAGAAACAGGCATAGCAGACTGTCAATGGTTTCAAAGCATAAGCAGCAATTTGAGCAGTTATTCTCTAAGGTGAAAAAAAATGTATGGGGAAAAAGTCTTATAAAATGTTCAGGTGAGTATTTTGCAAACAAGTCAAGTCTACAGGTGAAAATGACAAAAGTTCTTGTGATTAGCAATTAAAATGCACTTAAATTTTAAAATACATTAAAATTGTGGCACTTTGCTATATGAAATGGTGATGTTCAGTCAAAGGTTAGACTTGATCCTGGAGGTCTTCTCCAACCTTAACTATATGATTCTAAAGTGCACCTAGGGAAAATGAACCAAGTGAATGTACGGGAAAATATAATGCTTTCCCCTGGAAGAACTTACGATCTAAAGATATCACAGAAAGACAAGAAATGGATGATAAAAGCAAACAAACAAAACCAAGTGAAAGGCAACTCTACTTATCATGTTCTGTGGACTCCTGTCATTCATTATCAAGCCAAAAAGGTAAACCTTATCCATTAAAATAGTATTTAACAACTACAGAAAATGGAAATAGCTTGGGAAGAGTGAGCAGTCAGTAGCACTTAACAAAAGTTGAATGAACAAATGTCTGAATACAATGAAGTCTCTAGCCAGCTTCTAATTCCCTTGCTAGGTCCTTTAGCTTACAGCCTTAATTTGACACCCTCAAAGTGATATAATATACAATAAATACTAGTAAATAAGCTTCGGATTTCAGAATATGCTGAATCAATTACCATCACTTCTATTTTATTATATTTTCTATTACCCACCTCAAAATATTTTAGTGGGAGATGCAAACATTTTTGAAATACAATACAAATCTTTAAAAATAGGAGGGATAGCTCATTTTGGTGGAATTCTTGTTGGGACACTGATAGTTACCTGACATAGTTTAGGTGCACTAGGCTCTAAATATAGTAGTTTTTAATAGCCACTTGAGTTTTTGTTTCCTTGCTGCCTGTGTAAACAACCCTTTTCTAAGAACAAAATACAAACCAAATCCTCCATATGCCCCATGTTTATCATGGCTGAGGAAGTTTCACAGTTCAAAAAGGAGCATCTTTGTTCATACAAGATTTTAAATTTTGAAAATAAGCAATTAAAAAAAGAGCTTTTGTCTAGTGACAGAGTTATAAAATTAACCTTTTCTATTTACTTACCGAGAGAATGAGCACCACAAAATTTGATGAGTCTTTCCTGAACCAGGCTAGTAACTATGAATTGAATACATCTATTTTTCACTATTTTGTCTACAATACTACACGAATACGAGGGATGATTCTGTCTGGGATTCACTTTGATTTTGCACTGAGTTAACTAAAGCCATGACAATGATGCAGAGTGATGAAGAGATATAAGTTGTGTTTCTCAGAAGGAATAGAAACTATTAGTTGTGATATTTAAGAATGGGAAATCCTACTTAAATTTGTGAGTGTGAACAATCTTCTAATGGAACAAATTCTGACTAAATCTGGAAGTGTCATGAGATATTGCAGCTAGAACACAGCCTGAAATCAGACCCAGAGATCTTGGCTGTCATTTTCTAGTGCATTAATTAGCATGTTAATCTTCCCTTCTGAACTCTTAATGAGGCCCAGCTTCCTCTGCCCACACAAAGGGAAAATCTTTAATATGACTTAATCATTAACAGAAGTGTGAGTCAGTACATTCATTATCCTTAATGTCAGTCCTTTTCCCAGAGCAGGAAACTAAGAAAGCCATAGCAAAAATGGGGAACTTCTGGAGAGAAGAGCCTGGAGACATGCTGGCCTTTTCCCCAACAGCTGATTTAGGAATGAATTATGAAGACAATACCATTTTGCTACAATAATCTTTAGCAAGTGTTTTGTGTCAGAGTTACACTCTAGGGAGATGGCAGGTTTTCTCCAAGGCATCTGTGCTTCATTAGCAGATATAACTCCAAAAGGTTCAGGTAATTCCTGTAAGAGGTTGAGAAAGCAAAATCTGAGCAGAAAGAGAAATACGAGTGGAAATTCACAAGTCCCTGTGGTCTGTCAAGGCACAGACACAGAAGGGTCTGTAAATTCATTTCATATAATCCTAACCCTTTCAAGATTAAAAGTGATGGGCAATACTCTTCTGCTACAGCAGAATTGCAATTTTAAATATCTGCAATGGCAAATTGTATAAAAAGGATTAGTTTACGTTGCTACTAAGCACTGCTGTTCTATTAATCCTCTGAGGTCTCCTACCTCTCTGTACTGCCCTAAATAATCATCTCTGTGCCATCTAGTGCCTTTCCTGGATGTGGTCTTCCATTTGAAGTCCCACTGAGTCCCACTGAACCCCTCTCCACTGGTTTAAGCAGTTCTTTGGTATTTGGTGGCACATGATGACAAATGAGACATCAGTTCTGCAAAACATTTAAATGCTATTGTGCACCTGAACATAATGCTGGTGTAGGTACTGTCCTTTCTGAATAAAAGAAAGGAAACTGGCAGCCTATACAGGTATTATTAAACTCTCTTCCTCCTAAATTCCCCATCTTGCACTGATGCTCATGCACTTAATAACATTAGACCTGCAGAGTAGTTTAAATACATGTTAGATGATGGTCTTTTGCAGCTATGGCATACGTTTGTCCAAAGCTAGGCAATTATTTATTAGCTTAAACAATTTCAACTAATTGAATATTTATGCAACTCTAGACTTTGTCCTTTATCTTTGCATTGAATGAGTCTACTTAATTTATAGCAACTAGGACACCATAGAAATAAAAGGAATTTTGCCTACAGTCAGATGACTTACATTTATGATGTTGTCAGGTTGGCTGTCAAAGATTTTTAGTTTTGATCTATGTGAGACTCAGAAAAGTTATTGCTATTGCATCTGAATGGTAAAGGATAGTATTAAAATTTAAAGTGAAAAATTGCTTGAAACCAAGTATAAATTAGGGAGAAATTACTGAATTTTTTAGGATCTAAACAATTTTACAAAATTGTTTTACATAGGTTTGATTTACACAAAGAATTCAGCTAACAATTCAATCCTAGAGCAATACTTACAGCCATTTCTGAATTTGAAAAGAAAAATTCAGAATCTTGTCACTACAGATAGAAGTTTATTTTATATATATTTTTTCATGTCTAAAGGTAGTAACCTTTAGCCTAACACTTCATACTGCATTTGATTTATAGTTTCATCTATTTTAGTGCAGACACACAATTATCTGGCCAGGAATTTATGCAATATTTTAGCACAGAATTTGAAGGGAAAAAAAAAGGCACTTCTAGGATGAAGAACATCTAAATGCTAAAATGCTAGTGAATGCTAGTACAGTATAATTTTTAACAGTCTTTTAATTTTCATTTTTTAATTTTTGTTATATATGAAGGTTTTTTCACTCATTTTATATAGTGAAAACCAGAGTTCTGATGTTGCAAATCACTTGCTGAAGACTCATTGTACTTTTATTACAATATCTAAATATAAAAGGGATTTAGAAATAGTTGTTCTCATCCATATTTTCAGCAGTGACTGTGCTGAAATGCAGGTGACAGCACAGGATAGAGAAGCAGAGTCTGAAGAAATGCTGACAGAAACAAGGAAAAGATTAAAAAAGTGGAAATAATTATATAAAACTGCAAAGTTATTTAATTTTGCGGTGGCAAAATTTATGAGGCTTCCTCCATCTTTTCTGTCATTATTTTATGACCGCTAGTTAAAGAAATACGAACTCTCTTGATTGTTGTTTACCACAATCCAAAAACTTCAATGCTCTTTGAATACACAATACTTACAAAACAAGCCTACCACAGACAGAAAACATATTCGGCCAGGATTTCTAAAGTTAAGAAATGCAAACATAAGGGCCATCACTGTCCAACCACACAACTGAATGACATTTTCTAGTGGTCCTCCAGCCTCATTCAGCACACAGCTGGGTAGTGCTCTGCAGACAGACAGCAATTCAGTATTTTGCCAGTGTTGTTCCCCACTATGTTCACGTAATGCATTATTATGCCTTATTTATCACATTTACACTAACTATGGAAATATCGTTCCAAAGACAGAATGGTTTATTTTCTCATGATCTTTTATGCTGCTCGTGAACACAGTGCTAGGATGTTTCACAGCTGACTTGATACATGAAGAGGAGAATACAGTCAGAAAATAGAGATGTTTCTATTCATTTATATACCTAGCCTGAATTGTCTATAGCTTGTTTTCAAAGTATCTATTAAATGCTGGAATGTCACTTTTTGAATGCAAAAAAGCCAAGGTCTCTTTGGCTTAGCTTGTGCTTGTGGAACAGCATAAGTGAATTCAACTTAGCCCATAGCATTTAACAGTCTCACTTAGCAAAACTACACTTCAGTGAACAAACACAGTGTGATTATATAAACTATCATACTATGTAACTAGCACACTGTGTGCCCACAAGAAAAACAGTCAAGATTGGTACAGTCTACTACCAAAATTATAAGAATGACAGTGACAGCTACAAGAGCCTTTCATGGCCACAGGTATTAGCTTGCAAAAACTCTGAGGTTGCTACTGCTTTTTCTGTCTCTCAACCTACAGAGTAAAGTGCAGTTCCTTCACTGTGTTGTACTTCAGGGCAGATATGATTGGAAATTATCCTCACAGAGCTCTTTTGTTTTCTGGCTTTATTTTTTAACATTAGTAAGAAAGCTCCACATTTTCATTTTTCCAGTGTCTGCACAACTGATCTTACTCAAGCCCTCGAAAAAAAAACTGTTACCAAAACAAGGAATGGAAATTTCTAGCCTGAGTGCCTTGCTTTCCTAAAAGTTAAAAAGAATTACAGTAAACATTGTAGACAAGCCTAAAAGGACAAGTTGCAGGCCTTTTCCATTTGCATTTTGGAAACTTCCATTGCCATTTGATTATTAGCATGCATGGGTGCTGCCACAGCACAAAGGAAAATGGACTTAGAATTGTCCTTCTAATTTTTCTCACATGAACTTACTAAGTTTCAAGATACGAACATACAATTTTTTTCATTCTTGGTTTTACTGCAGTAAGATTTAAGCAGCTCTCTTGTATAGCATTTAAATTTAAGCAAACAGTTCTTCTGCAAGACAGTCAGTTGGATATTTGTATCTGCCCTCACAGCAAGTTATTCTTGGGAATTGGTGTTTATATGGATCTTATATTGTGACAAAAGGAGCTGTCTACAAAATGCAATCACTCTACAATTCAAAATTCGAAACATTTTGGGGACTTTAAATATAGCACAATACAAAATCAAACAAATACAATTCACTTCATTGGGCAAGAGAAGTAGCAGAGACCTTTTTGTTCACTGAATGAATTTTTACTTGTGTCAAAATTCAGAGAAGTCTAACACAAGCAGTTCAAATGATGTTGCCTCAAAGTAGTACATTCACATTTTGTAACAAGTACTGCACCATTTCATGTTTACCACCTGCAGCTGGCAGCCTCTAAGCTTAGGAAAAAAACCTGTCTACATTTGAAGAATGGGTGTGAATATGGAAATTAGGACTTGTAGATTGAACCTAATCAAAAAGCCAGGCCTGGTATATTCTATAATTTTGTCACAACCAGCATCTTCTTTCACTAATCTTTTTATGCTACTAGCACAGTGTATAAACATAATTTAAATCAGGAACTGAAGCGTGTTGAAACTCTCCTTCTCACGTTTTCAAGTTTTAGCCATTCTATCTATCTAGAAAAGCGTATAGTATCTGATCAGTAGGTCAAAAATCTAGTTAAAAAAAAAAAAAGTTTGACTTCCCATACATATTACTGAACTTCCAATTGAGTGTAGAAAAATTCTTTCCTTTTTAAAACACAAATTCTCTTTCTATTACCTGAGGAAAATGCTTCTTTCCCTATAACTTTGCTGATCCATGGCCTGGTCAGCATCCATTTTGCTCATAAAGGATTGTTTAGAGGATTTAATGATAACCCATTTAGGAGGAGGGAAAGTACATTTCTTTATATTACAGGCGATGGTTGCAGCTGTGCTCCCGAATTTCAGAATATTTGAATTGCTTACAGGGAACTTGAACTACTTACTGTGAAACTGGCTTTTAAAACTCAGCAGTTTTACCCTACTTCAGTTTTCCTTTGATCTGCTGAATGCCCAACCTCGTCAACGAACTTTCAAATTCCAGTCCAATTAATTTCTTGCCTCGCTTTGACAGAGCTTCTCATATAACTGCATCTGTCTCACTATGAATGAAAGACTAATTTTTGAGACTAAGAGTGAAAAGAAGTATCGTAACAATCTTTTTTAACCTACTGCATAAGATTCAGCCTCAAGCATTGGTTCCAGCACTTAAAACAAGTTAAAACCTCTCTATACATCTTTCTAGAAGCTTGTCTTCAGTAGATAAAGTTTTAATACAATGACAATATTTCTCCACAGTTTCAATTAAACCAACCTTGAATTAACAAATATTGTAATGGTTAACTCAACTGAATTAATCAAGCTAGAAATGAAATCTATTCTGATTCAAATTTCTCAAAGTGATGTAAGTTGCAAAAGGTCCAGCTTAACAGCCATTATTAAATTGCTCAGAAGATAATGCCTGTGTACTGAGAAATGGGAATCTGAATGAAAAGTGTGAGACTGAAACAGTAAATGGTGATGTTGGCAAAACAATAAGACTTGGATTTGTACATGTATCGCATTTTATTTAAGAGCAATGAATTAGCATATTCTGGAAAGTAACAGACCCATATACAAACTTCTCGTCATTCTTCCGCCTGTACCATAAATGTGAAGTATATATTTTAGTGAGACTGAAACAGCCTGGTTGTTCAGTAGTCTTGAGCATGGCATGCAATGCTTTAAAACTCCTTGCTCTGAGGCCAGATAGGAACATTTCTCAGTGCAGACTGGCCATGAAGCAGTGCAACCTCCTTCAATCTCTCTGTTTGCCAACAACAGCTTCATAAGGTAGTTACTTCTCACTTCACTGCATGTGAGGAGGCTAAATGCCACTTCTGATCAAAGTTAGGCAAAAAAGAGGGATTGTCAGAAAACACAAACACAACACAAGTCATGTTAGATAACTGCATAACAGAAAGGATGAGAATTTTAGATTATCTATGGTGAATAAGTATGGAAACCGAATCTCACCAGTGGGTAGTACTTATCCAAGGTGTTCTTTAATTCATTATTGAATTACCAGCTCTTGCAACTGTCTGAAGTCATTAAGAGACATTCCAGACCATGTGTGAACATACAAACCTACTCTGATTAGAGGCTATCCCACAGCATCTGCAGCTGCTTTCTAGTTGTTAGAATATTGCAAGTCCAAATATTCTAACAAGAACAAATATTGCCAGTCTAACACCTAAGCCCACAAAATTGATTTTAAATGGTTAAAATAGTGGATGACTTTTCCTTACATTCTGACTGAATCAGCTGCAAAGAAAACAATGACTTTGTGAGGTTGCAGTCAAGTGACACGAACGAATGATGACTTTTAGGAAAAAAAACCCAGTAGTGTCTGAAAGGTCACAGTAGAGCACTGAGACTTTGAAACTTTAACACAAATTATTCTATTTCCTCTCGAGCACAGCACTACCATAAACCCCACATTACTGATGTTGTCACTGAACTATTTCTCTGGCAGAGGAATTCTGTTTGGTGAGAAGAAACATTTCTGCCCATAGTAAATGTTACATTTTGAAGCATCAGTTTATAGCTGTCAGGAAAATAATAAGATTAGAGGGAATTGAAGATCTGCAGATGTTTCTGGTAACATTATGCAGATCCAATGACTGTACTGTGTAATATTTACTTTAAAAAACACCATACCACAGCCCCAAAGATATGCTTATCTTCAAAAGTACAGTGCGTCACTCAAAAGGCATGTAGTACAAGAAGTAAGATCCAGAAATTAATGTGACATCTATCAGTACTTCTACTTGCTAAAGAAAAGTTTGAATCTGAACCCCTTGACAACCAAGATTTTGTTTTCCGTGGTAGTGGAGCTAGTGCTTTTTACCAGATCTTATAAAATTCTGCATAGCTTTATGCATATGTGTGCAAATAATGGAGAGTTATAAGAACACCATTATGGAAAATAAGACCAATATGAGTCACTCATTACCAAGACAATATTAACCAGATTAAAATATTTA
This sequence comes from Acrocephalus scirpaceus scirpaceus, assembly GCA_910950805.1. Lineage (NCBI taxonomy): Eukaryota > Metazoa > Chordata > Aves > Passeriformes > Sylviidae > Acrocephalus > Acrocephalus scirpaceus. The sequence continues at coordinate 66,680,005 of OU383773.1, read as the reverse complement.
GTTGCTATGCTTTGAAACACAGGAGAAAAAAAGGGCTGTTTCTTTGTAAAAGATCACCTTGTGATTTTCTCCCAGCCCCTTTTCCTCATCAATCCTAATTCCCACAGGCCTGTCTTCTACAAGCTTGGGGACAGTCAGAAAAATCCTCAGTGAAAATTCCTACACAGGGGCTCAAATGCATGAGGAGTCTATGACACATATAAACATCAGAAAAAGATATATGCATTCCTATATATACATTTATACACACAAACATATGAAAGCAACTATTACCAGTTATCTCTAGAATCACACATTACCTCCGCTGTGCTATGTTGCCATTGCATGTCAACATTTATTAACACAGAATGACAAAGTTTTTAGTGAGATTTCTGAAGCTCTGGTTGGAACAGAGTCTACTTCTTCCAGTGCAGGAGGCTCTTCCAACACATCACAAAATAAAGGAGTGTACAGAGGAAAAGGTATTACTTTGGAACAAGAAATGCAGCTCCACTGGAGCCCATGAAGTTGTCAGATGCATGATCAACCATGAAATGTGGTATCAGTAAAGAAGTCAGGCTGATGGTGTGGGAGGCTGAAGCTGGTGTAATATTTCCTGTACTGGGTGCTTCATCCTGCAAAAATCATTTGTTCTACTGGACCCTAGATTTGGAATTTAATGCAATATTATCAGGGAAAGAAATTCCATTGCCATTCAGGGGTTTTTCCATTAATTTGTCCTTCTGCAGGATATTTTTGCTTTCATTGTGCGTCCTGTGAGTGATTTGCCAAGTGACAGATGGAAGCAAGTTGGATTAGGAGAAGGAATAACCACTGAGTGAGGGGAACACTACTATTCTTCAAGTAGCTGATCCTGGGGGAGAGATTGTCCTCCCAGCCAAAGCAAATTGGATTTGTCTTTTGGCTGAGATATAAAATCATGTTCCTATCTACCTATCACCAGTAAAGAGCATAACTCTTTATTGAGCAGGTTATAGAAGGAACTTAAGGAATTGTAACATGGCTTTACACAGAACATGTGAGTGAAGGACTTGTCCAGAAACTGCTGCATGCAGCTGGCACAGAATGACTGATTCCTGCTCTCTAACCTGCTGCAGTGGGAAGTTAGAGAGGAATCTGGTAAGACCCACGTGGCTGTGGGGACCTGCTCTCTAGCAGAGTCGTCCCACTGCATAAATTTAGATGCTTGATGAAAGCACAGCTCTACACCGTTTGCTTCTGGTGATTCTGCAAAGCTGAAACATGGATGAACCATGTGCACCAAACACGTCTATCTGGTGCTTCAGGCTTTTTAACATATGAGTATGCCAGTCTGAATACTGGCTTGATAAGCCAGTATTTCTGCACCGTTATTCCATCCGGGAGCACAGATCCTGGCCGTCTCCTGATGGGTATTGTATCACTGCAAGCACCTCCTCCTCCTCAGTGTAAGTGGCTGAGGTGAATCAGAATACTCCTTGAAGGCTATGGCTTTATTGTTTTCTCTAAGTAATCAAATAATAAAAAAAGTTCCTCCTATTTCCCCGCCTTAGCAGTGTGGCTGAGTGACCACTTGCATCTCTGACAGCAAAGTCTGGTCAGGTAACTTGTAAAATAATATGTACCAGAATGGTATAAGAAAGTTGCCCATGACAGCCACTCAGTCATGACAGAATTTTCCAAACCTTTTTCATTACTAACCTCTGGATACTCTGACCTTGCAGGATGTAGCATTAGAATTAAACTGAGCAGAATGCCAAAATATCTGCTAATTAACTTTATTTAACTTCCTCCAATATCAGTCTACGAACAGGATATGATTTCAAATAATTAGGCATATAAGATCTTTAAAACTTCCTTAACTGTTTTATTTTCTAACTGTGTTAGCTGAATGATTTTTGAAACCTTTGGGTTTGTACATTGTTAGGGCTGATGCTAGTGGAGAGGTGTTCTGTGGCTTCCCTTCTGTAGGCAAGAGGAATCTAACATGAACTAGCTCAGTTTAAAAGGAGGTATGCTGAGCTTTAGAGAGCAACTGCACAAAATAATTCTGCATAGTAGAAATGTAAATCAAGAGACTGAGCATACTTCTTTCAATTCAGGGAATGCAGGCGGATCTATGTACAAATACAGACAAAACCCCCACTTTTCATACTAAATTAGGAAAGGAGTACAGCAATACTCCCTCTCTGCTACTTACTGAACCATCTGCCTATTTATGATACTGCTGATTCTGCCAAGAACTGTTCCCTAATTTCACAGAAATCAAGTAGAATCTTAGTGGTTTTTATAGACTGTCACACAGGTTGGACTTCTATCTTTGCTGGGGGAATTGTGCAATTCAAGACAGCTGCACTGTGACTATACAGCTGCAGTTGTTTCCCTTTCCAGAGAGAGAAACTGCTGAAATGCAGTCTCACTTCGACAGGACATCATATACGCCTGTCTAAGTCACTCATTAATGCCTCTGAGGATAGTGACCACTGAAAACACACAAAGTAACATTTGCCAGGTGAGATGCTCCTGGTTTTATCCCCTTTCATCTGGGTTTCTGGTGTTTTGATTGCCCCTTGTAGTTTCATTGTAGGTTCATTGGTTGATCTGCACCACTGAAGTGTTGAAACTGGACAATATCCATTATATTTGGGTTCTTCATTACACTACTGCCAAAAGAATGCTTCCCACCCTTGCTCTCACATACCTACCACACATGATGGCAATGAAAGGATGTGTGCAATTGCTAAGCACACTACAGGAGGGAACTGGATGTAGTAACCAGCCCTTAAGTTGTCTCTCTTGTTTTGTTTCCTTATTAGGTGTGACTAGTAGACATAGGGAATTAAAACAGTCTTTCCATAAGGCTATAAAGCCTCCTATCAGCCACCTCAACAGAAGAAAAAAATTATGTTTCACTAGAAGCTAGTTAGAATGAAGCATCCTCAGTGGCAACTCTAACACATTTTGTCTGGTAAAGCTCTCAGCAGAAAACACAAGAGTAGATTTGTGCACAACTGCAAATCTGTGCAAGTGTTAGACAGTTGATATTTCAGCGATCAGCAGAGCACAAAGCAAGAACAGTGTGTACTATTCCTAACAGTAATACAACAAGAAGACAAAACAACTTCAGTGTTAAACTTTTCTGGTTGGAAACCAGAGAAAAGAGCCATAACCTTGTAAAAGGCCTTGTAATTTTCTTCTGCAATGTTTTTGCACTGACTGAATTGCTGCAGGCACATCTCTGAAAGCTTAAGCATAGCCAGAAAATTTCTGGAATAGAGATACTGTGCAGGTGGATAAATGCATAAGAACTTAATGATGCATTAAAACACCAGTACAAAAATACATACTTTTATATATATATATATATGTATATGAAAAGTGCACGTTGCACATGCTGTAACATCTGAAATCTTGCATTTATTGTGGCATATTGCCTCCTACTTACAACTTATATTGTGCTATGCACATGTTACCACTAAGATAGAATGGAAAAAGGCACTTAGTAAGAAGTATGAGGTTTTGATGGGATGGACCCCACTATTCCCAAGGCAAGAGCTGCTCCTGTTCTCTTTGTCTGGCTCAGCACCATTCTCTTTCTCTACATCACTTCCCTATAACAGTAATAGCCCATCTGGGCATACTAGTAAAAGAAGGTTCTGGGTCTGCACGGAGACTGATCAATGATTCATGAACATGATCTAGTTCCTTCCTGGCCTGAGCATGCCTTTATAATTGCCATAAAGCAAAACCCACCAAAATTTGGAGCTAGTGTATGTTTGTGCATATCCACAAATAAACACTCACAATGATTTGGAACACAGTTAGCATATGAATCAAGAATAGTTGTGATTCCAAAAGTTTAGATGTAAAATTCACACTTTGATGCGTGCTGTTTTTGACTCTATAACACTCCTGTAAAACATTCTCTTTAAAGAATAAAAGAGGGGTTGGGGGGGCTTTTTACTTAGAAAACTGTAGAATATTAGAAACCTCTCTATTAATACCAGTATCATCCTTCACATATTCATGGGATATTGGATTGTTCAGGCAGAAGAATTAGTGCAGTTGTACTGCACATGGGGTTTATTTAGAGGCAGTGAAGGGATTGTAGCAGGAATAGGAGCAGTAATGGGAAGTTCATGTCAATCCTTTTATTCTCAGTTATTGAAGGAGACGTACCAAGAGACAGTGTTTATATCAGGCTGTGAACGAGGATAATTTTGCAGCTGGCAGGAAGAAATTGCCCTTTTTTTAAGAGCAGGCCAAAAGTTCTCTGATTAAAGTGTTTTGCATAAGAAACCCCGGTAAGTGGGTCATGACAGGGTTGTTAGATATGGCTGCAGAGTACCCAGGAATAGGCAGTGGATGAACATTCAACATAGCTAAAGGAGATTTGCTTTCATTAGATAAAGTCCTGTATGGGAGTAAAATAGATCTATGAAGCAGGTGCTGCAAATGAATGGACTTGTGAACGTTCTAGGAAAATCACTGGAAAATTATTTTCTTCTTGGGAGAGAAATTAATCATCACCATTTGTCTTTATCTCTGGTATGTACTAGTGACTACTCTGCAAAATAAACCTGCATGCATTTGTCATGTCAGATGCTGAGTGTTTATCCCACCTCTTTGATGTTTTCCTTCTCATGTGATACAGGGTTTGAGCCACCTTCTGTGACAACCATGGGGCTGGACAAGACTCACTTGCAACTGGTACAGGCTATTTTAAGCAATGTAAAAGCAGTCTTCCTCACAGCAGAGTTAAAATGATTTTTGTTAGGCATCAAGTACATTAATAAAATTATGTGAGCTACCTTCAGGATACTTTTAAAAGAGCTTCCCCTCCAAAGAAATTCTTAGTGTTTTATGTTCTAGTACAAGCAGTAGATTCACGTTGAACAGAGAACATGCTGTTCTCTGTGGTGGTGTACTCTGAAGATGGATGTTGCACTTTGTGCTGAGGGAATGTGTGAATTCACTTGACTTCTTTCAAACAAAGCTCAGTATGTGGAAAAAGCTTGGCATCTTTGCTTGGAAACAGGCTAAATTGTAATAGCAACCTTTACTTGACACTGCACCATGGTGCCAACATGCTAAGCAAATAGAAATTCGATGTAGAAAGAGACACATAAGAAAAATAAACTGAAGAGCTTGGCACCATAAATGATAGCATTTGCTGTGTACTTGACAAACAAAGGGGGAAAGAGCCCTGCTGTCAGGCTGCCATGCTCTGTACCTGCTGTGCTGCAACAGGCACTTCCTCTGTACCATAATATGGTATGAAATATAATAAAAGAGGTACATCAAAGGTAAAATGCTTCCTTATTAACTTTTTTTTTAAATAATTAACTATTACATGAAAGTGTGTTATCCTTTCTGTGAGAAAGAAGTTTTAAAAATTGCGTGTGCTTCCATTTACAAAAGAATTGACAATGTGAAAAAAATTAATGACATAAAATGTCAATGTTTTAACTGATAACAACTAATTCTTAAAAACAGAGCATTCATGAATAACTGTATGGAAAATTCAAATTAAGGCTTACAATACTATGTTAAAACTATTACCCTCATTTGAAAGCAAAGGAAACTAAAACATGGGAAAGTGTTTTTTTATCAAACAAGCATGAGCAATCCCTCTGGTTTCACCCAAAAAAGAAGAAATTTCACGTAAATAACTCAGGAAAAATGAAGATCCCAGATTATACATTGATATGATATGTTACTGGCTCTCATTAGTAGTCAATTTATAGTAATAATACTAATTGATGCTTGCTTTAACTGTAAGAATTCACATGTAGCATCAAGTATTATTCTTAGAGAAAAATTATTCTTCCTAAAGAAAAGACAGTCCACATTTATATATGTACACAAAAGATATTCATGGACTGTTAGTTTGTGTGAAAATTATTATTTCTGTTAGAACATTTTTTTTTAAATCATGTCAGCATGAAGAATGGTTTCCATTATCCCAGGTTTTTTAACATTTATTTTAAATATCTCCCATCATATATTATTGATTTCCTTATAATAGCTCTGAAACTAAAGAAAAAAGATTTCTTTTACTGAAATTCCCATCAAAACTTCAGAGGAAATGTTTTTATTTTAGGCACTTTGAATGAGTGTGTAGTCTTCTAATGTACTTGAGAGTTTGATAAACCTTCTGACTGTTTCCAAAATATTCTCTTCAATGAACAACGGTTTAAACCCCCAAAGATTTAAAGCTCTCTGGGGACAAAGCCAGTTGCTGCAGGTATTTTGAGTTATAAACAAGACAAAATTAAAAACTGTAAACCATATGAGATACTCCAATTTTGAATTAGAATCCAGCTGTTCCTTATAAAAACAGTTCCTCTACAGAAACCAATTTCTTTCTATGAACTTCTGCAGAAAACAGCATTTTCCCTGCACTTCAACTTTCACAGTGCTGCAATTAACCAATTGCATATTAACTGGTTACATATCACAAAGATTTTTTTCAAAGTACTCTGTTTATACAAAATTTGCCACTGTTGAAGACAAGACTCAGCCAATGCTACCAGAGAAACAGCCACTATGTGCACTCTGTTAAATAGTAGGTGGTAGGACTACTTTTCTTGCTGATTTGATCTGCAGTAGGCAGAACCTACCAAGAGAAATAATGAAAACTTTATCAGGCATATGATTTAGGAAATACTTTTCAGCCATGTTTTCATGATGACAAATATACAGAGAAAGGAAAAAGGATCCAATATCAGGTAAATTAAAAAAGCACCAAAAAGGATAAAATCCTCCCTTGATGCCCATGGATAAGTTTTAGTGCAAGGACCTTTCAGTAATATTTTGTGCATATATATATATATATATATATATATATATATATATGAGCATCCTAAGATAGATTTTCCTGCAACATAATTCCTCCATACACTTGCCACATTTCTGTATCATTACCATCTAGTCTTCATTTATATTTGCTGCTTGGTAGAAAGCAATCAATCAAGATCCCATCTGTCTTTGAAGGTGATAGCAAAATGTTCACTGCTGAAATATAGCAGGAATACACTTCCAGAAAGAAATTCTTTGTTTGTGAGCATTGACAGCAGTTGTCTTGACTCACATAATGCATATGTATACTTAAAGAATGTTTGAAGAATATCACATTGATAAAAATATGAGCCAGGTTTCAAACAGATAGACAAAACTATAGGAAGTACAGACTTCTGTCTTTGTGCCTTTTGAAGACCCAGGATACTTTATTAGACTATTTGTTAGATATGCAACTCCTCTGTCTGTCTGTCTATCTATCTATCTATCTATCTAGCTATCTATCTATCAGACCTGCAACTGTTCATATAGCCTATTGATCTGCAGTTAACACTTGAGCCAGCTCTGACTTCAAGAGGAAATAAAGCAGGCCAATGGCCCTGGGAATTCTGAGATGAAAGCCAGAATTGACTCCAAAGTGATCAGGCTGTAGAAAACCACATCCATAACAGCGTTCCTTCATCATGTTGTAAAAACAAGATACATCTGAAATTAACAGGTGAAGAACACACTGATATCAAATTGGTTTGGGGGCTCTTTCTGACATGCTGAGTGTTCAGATTATTTGATTCTCACAGCTTGCTCCTGTCAATAAATAAGGATTTAAAAACGCCAGGGCACATACAATTGTATGCTTTGTCATTTGTTGCAAAGGCTCAGAGGGAGAATGATTCAGTGTAGACAAAAGGACAGAATTTGTGTGAATATGTAAAAAAAAGGAGCTGTATATTTGGTTAAAAATAAACTCCTTTGGAATAGTTCTGCCAATTAAACAGTATCAATAAAGGATTAGTTTACTAATTTTTCTAGAAAGAAGCCTGACAAAAACGCCTGAAATTCACTGCCTATCCATTTAATCCATTTCACTCTCATGCTTTCAAAGTGGTCGTCACTACAGTTCCTTCAAGGACCTCCCTTTCCCTCTCCTACTCACTAGGAATGCTTCTGCTGGTCCTGAAGGAGATCTTAGAAAGCCTCACAAGGAAAATCACTAGTGGCTGCTCCTCTGTCTCTAGAAGCTCGGCTACTTCTACCTCTCTATCTACATACCCCTCTTCTCTCTTCCTACACCTAGCCAAGGAGGGCACATTTACAGTACCAGTTAACACGATATTCAGGTGGGAGGGAAAATAATTATGCTAGCTTTATAGCTTAGCCTCTTCCTTACCTCACCCAAGCCCCAGGGAGACCAAATGTTGGGCTGCCAATATTGGAAAAAAAATCTTTGTTCTGCTCCCCTCTGTAACAATGGAACTTCACTGGGAGTTGTTGCATTATTAGACCAGATACTTTTCAAAATAAATTGAGTCAATATGGAATATCAAACACATTTTTCAGTCAGTCTAGAGGGTGAGATTTGCTCAGTAGGACTTTTTTAACTAAATCATACAGACGTGTTTTTTACCATCATGGAGATTTTTTTTCAGGTGACTATGAAGATAATAACCTTATCTCCTATGAATAATCGTACAAAACTTCTTCAAAAGTGCTGCACCATTTTTGATCATGCAAGATATGCAAGAACATTCAACTAAATAAGTAACAAAAAAAGGCTATCATGCCTTTTTCATGTCTCTAGCAGGTAACTAAAATGTGCAGAACTCTAAAAATATCTGGTCACAGGATATATAGCTCAATCTTTTCAGCTTCCTTCTTTAGATGTGCAAAGAAATTTAATTAAATGAATCACTGTGTAAGGCATCACACTTTGAAAAGCACAGGTATAAGGGACATTTCTGGTTATCTATAAACCAGAGCAGAAATAACTCATATAATGAGCATTTCTTAAATAATATTAGCTTAATAGGTGGTTACGGATTTTTCAGATCAATCAGATCATATCCTCTCCACAGGGAGTGAGATTAAAGAGAGGGCTCATAGCAACCAACTTTAAATGCAGTAAACTGATCCTTATAAGCTCTCTCTCCAGCCTTCATTTTCTTTTCCTTTTCCTTTCATATTCCTCTTTCCCCTTCGCCCTTCTCCCCCTGCTCCATATAGAACCTTTTTACAAGAGGCTTAGTAAAATTGTTTTAAGAATACCTCCCACATTCCCCCACGCAGTTCACCAGAGAAGTCAAATTAAGATATTAAGAAGCTCTCATGGCAATAGTCTTCTAGCAAATTCAAGTACTCCTAGTTGGAATGTATTGCCAAAAGTACCCTGCTTGCTAAAACAAGTGGCTCTGTGTAAGCAGCTCTCTGGGAGCAGTTCTACTGATTGCTGTATTATGACACAGAGAGGGAAGGGGAAGATGCTTACTTAGGTAACTGATCCAAGACCCCACTATTGTCAGTGCTTACCTGAAGGTCAGGAGAATTTAAAAGGAACCAAGTTTCTAAAGTACATAGACATTCCCAGGTGTAATTAGTATTTCCTCAGTGGTTATGCTTTTAAGTGCCCTCTTCAAAGATTATAAAAGGAAGTCAAGTATGTCTTAAAAAAATATCCTTTCCAATTGCCTAGTTCTCCCCACCATGCAAATATATCAAGAGTTGTCTTGACAGATCTTGACAGACCACTTCTAGCAAGAAGACAGCCACAAGTGCTTTGATTAAAACAGGTTCACAAAACTTCAGGCATCATAGATCTGTTGTATTTTCAACTTCTTTTGAATTTACCATTGGAATTAACATGTATTATTAGATTTTAGAATCTACAATCCTATGCTGGACTTCTGGCAATTCTATACTGAGCAAAGCCTGCAAACCCTGTGAGCCCTTTTATGCAAGGAGAAGAAGCTTACTCAAAAAAAACCCTCAAAACAAAAACCAACCCCAAAACTAACAGTGGCCTTTGTCTCAGTTGAGTTATTTAAGTTTAACAAATGGAGACAAAACTTTGAGAGAAACAAGTGTTCTGTTTTAGGAGAAAAACTACTCCTGCTTATGCAGCTCCTTTAGGGAATTACCTCCCTGGTGCTACAGTTTTCTGAAGTGCACCTAAACCACTAGGTGTGTTAGTATGATCATTTTATTTGAATTTCAGATAAGAAATTTGTCTTTTCCAGTCTGAGGGGAATACTTTGACTTTTATTAAGTAGCACAAAGTATTTGCATCAGCATAATAGTAATGCAATTATTATATCCCAACAAACAAGACAGGGTGAGCAAAATAATTATCAGGTTGAGATCAAGCTGAAATTGGTGTGTTGCAGCAGGAACTGGAAGCTGCAGAGGAAAATTAGATATGCGTCCTTAAAAAATGTAACCCTTTACAACCTGAGAAGATGATGTGATGAGGAAGAACATCATCAAAATACCACCTTTGGTCCAATTTTGCTTTCAGTTGGGTAGGTGAAAGCCAGCTAAAACAGTGGTGCCAGAGGGCAGCGTTAATATGAAGGAGAAATAAGTCCAGTGTCTTCTACAAACTGCTATGGAAACCACTGAACTCATGAGTAGCAATCACACACCTGCTCACAGGTCTTCAGCTGGTGAATTGGCACCACAAGCAAACACTGGAGTTAGATGTGTATGCAGCAATGTTTACACACACAAATGTTTTGCTTGAATAAAATAGGAAATGCATAATTAAGAGCAAAAAAAAAAAAAAGAAAGGAAAAGAAGAGCTAATCACAAATTTTCTTGGAGGAATTTTTACTGATTTCGTTTTAGTGCTCCAAACATTTCACTGGAGATTTTGTGAAATTAAAAATACACATACCTCGGCATAGCTCTGCTAGGGAAGATTGAAAAATGTAAAGACAATTCCTTTCATAAATACACTGACAGGAAAATGGAGTTCTCACAGTTATAAAAATGAATCCTTCTGGAGCTGTCCTCCAGAAATACATCTTGCTGGTAAACAAGCTGAAAAGATTCATCTGAAAGATAGTTCCATTAATTTTCAGACATCACATTACAGGAGGCAAGCACACGGAGTAGGTAAGTAGTCTGGAATCCATCCATGTAACATGCTCTAATTATAACTTGTGTGTCATCTTTCCAATAGACTGTGTGTTTACGAGAAACTGTCACTGACGTTTGACATATGGGAGAGCAATTGGGTTGATCAGGGGTTCTAACCTATGGGATCTTGAGAGGGTCTTATTTCTATTTATGTTTTTACTTCTCGGTACAGTGGCATACCATCAGGTGCTGCAGAGCTTGGATGTGGGTGAGTAGTCTAGTTTTCCTTGGTAGTCAGCAGAGAGAGTTGACCTCTGGAGGCCATTTTAGAGCACTTAAATTCATCATTGTTGTTTACTTACGGAGCTTAGATTCCTGAGAGAAGGAACATAAATCAGATCATTTCTGAGCATTATAAAAAAAGCCTTATCATTAAAATTTCAATAGTGTGTATTGATCTCATAAGTAAGTGCAGAGCTTGAACAGAATTTGCTTTTATGCTTTCCTGCCAAGGTGAGCAAGTGGGCCAGAGCTTTAAAGCAGCTTTATCTGGTGGCCTTATTTTTAATGACTGATTCCTATAAAATGAGTATAATGAGCAGCAGGACATAACCTTGCACAAGCGAGTGTACTTTAAGAGAACATCCCCATTCATACAAATGACTGGAAAGCTCTTTTAAATAAGTATCTTGAAAGTGTTTGGGTTTTTTTCACCCATTTTACCTGTTAGATTGCCTCATATGAGTAATGAGGTGGTATATAAAGAACGGCATCCTTTGCTGCTGATTTGTGCCCTTTGTGGAGATCCAAAGAATACTCATCATGGGTCAGTATTTAAATTCCTTGAGAAGGAAAGTCAACATGATGTTAGAGTTTGAAAGAATCATATGAAAGAGAACCTTGCATTTAGCAGATTGAGTGCCTGAACTGATCAAATTTTGATTCTCTAGTCTCATATTTTTAAAACTAAAGTCGTAAAAATACAGAATTTCTTAATTAATTAATAGGGAATTTACACAGATGATGTCTAGCCTGGTGAGCAGCTGCCAAGTAAGGTTAAGTAGTCAGTGAACTTTTCACTTGGGGATTGAGTTCTAGATAAGGATCTTGGAAATCCAGCCAGACCTCTGTTTTTATTGGTTACTCAGATTTATTTTTTAAAGGGATTTTTTTACATGAATTTGATTTTATGCTGTCTAGAAACTTATTAACATATTTTTGTCATAGTTCCAAATTTGATCTGAAATGTTTCTGTTTTCCTGGACTGAAGAATAAGGGCATGCAAGGGTGCCCACACACACAAATATAAGGAAACAGTTCTCCACCTACAAAATACCACTAAGGAAAATAATGATATCAAACCAGAAATGTCAAAGTCTAGGCAGAGAATCACAGAACTGATTTAACAGATCCTATTTAGATTCTTTAGGTGTTCTCCAAGATTAAAAGTGTCTTGGGTATTTTTTAATCACCATTCTCTTAGAACAATGGACTTATCAAAAGGCAAATAAAATTGGATGTTCTCAAGGAAGCAGTTCTTCAATAATAATGATTAAATTCCTGCTGCTCCATGACACTGAGGGGACTGTACCTTATCTTTCTACAGTGATTACCTGCAATACACTGACCTACAAGGTCCTTTCTGGACCTGTATTTCTTTATGTAGCTGACAAAGAAATTAATTTGAATAATTTTCAATTCTGTTTCTTATTTCTAAATATCTTTACAGCATTTATGTGTTTCATGTGAAAGAAAGAGGGGAAATACTGGACATTTTTTAACAAACAAGCCCATAACTTCAGCTGAATATTTATTTTCAGAGAACAAAGCTTATTGTGAGCCATTTCGAGTTTGAAGTAAATAATATTGTTGTGATTCAACCCCAGCCAGCAATTAAGTACTCCCTCACCCCTGATGGGGAGAAGAATTGGGGGGAAAAAAAGCAAACCTCGTGGGATGAGATAAGAACAGTTTAATGACTGAAACAACCCCAAATATATTAATAATACTAATTAGAATAATAACAATAATCATATTTTTTTATTTAAAGAGAGAGAGAGAGAAAGTAATAAAACTCAAGAGAAACAACTGATGCATAATTTAATTTCTCACCACCCATTGACCAACACCCAGCCCATTCCTGAGCAGCAATTAGCAGGACCTGACCAACTTCCCCCTGTTTATTGACTGAAAACAGCATTCTATGGTTCTTTGCCCAGTTTGGATCAGCAGTCCTGGCCGTGCTCCCCCAGATCCTTGTGCACCTGCTCACTGGCAGAGCATGGGACACTGAAAAGTCCCTGACTCAGGGTAAGCACCACATAGCAACAACCAAAACATGAGTGTGTTATCAACATTATTATCACAGCACTCTACCACTGACTAAGGAGAAAATGAACTCTATCCCAGGCAACACCAGTGTCTGGGTTTATTAATATACTATATTTTATGTGGTTAGTAAAGTTCAATATAAAAGGCTCCGAGTTGTAACAGCTTTTGAGTAAAAGGGAATCTAGCAAAGTAAGAAGTTAAACATATTTTTTTTCCCCATTCAGCTGTATTTCCTTAGCACAAACTCTCAAGCAAATTTGTGATGATTAATCGAAGGAGTCAGTCAAGACCTGTTCAAATCTGTTGTTCTTATGAATTCCCTTCAAAACACCATTTCAAATCTCTAAGATTACTATTATGCAACTGCATTTATTATGAAAGACTAGAATGAGCTAAGGTGGCTATCTATTATTCACATGTCAAATAATAGTGTCACCGTCTGAATAAGAAAGTTACAAATTATTTGTGCAAATACTTCTTTATTTTTCAATTTTTTTTCACTATTATTATTGTCATTAGCCTCAGTAAAGGAGGTACTAGGGCAGATCCACTGCCAAATGTAACACTCATTACCCCAAGCAAACCTACTTGCAGGAAAAGGGGAAACCATGATGAACCAATTCAGGCCACTGAAATGTCAGCTGTAAACAGCTGCTTCTTGAGTGACCGACTTAATACTTGTTCACACCAAGCACAGCAACAAAACCTCTTCCATTTATTCTACTTGGTATAAAATATCCCCACATTTACAGTAATGGACCTAACTTTGGTCCAAATTCAACAAATTATTTAACCTGTGATTACTGCTCTAAAATGATGATTTTCATCCTGCCTTCAGGCAAGGGCTGCATTTTTGCTGTGCTATGGGACCAAGTAGCACTGCACAAGGGGAGCTGGTTGGTCAAAGCACACAGTTGGTTCTGGGGACCCAAACTCCATAACAAACATATTTCCAGCAGTTTTACTCTAACCCCACTCAGTCTGCTTGAGGCACTGGACATCCACCTGCTGCTGCAGCACATGATGTGTGCTCTGAAGTGTATCATATCCCCAGCTCAGCTTCAGCTGTAAGGCAGCCTCCAGGCTCAGCCTGAATGGGAAGAACTGAATTACAGGAACAAGTGTCAGCGGGGGATTTGTTTCAAAAATACACTCCTGAACAAAATTAATGCGCTAATGTAGATATAACCTAAGTGAACCCCTGCATTTCCTTGTATTCAGCCTTAATTAATGTGGTTTTTATATCCTTCACTTCTGTCCTTGACAAGAATTTAGGCAAGATTTATTGGGAATAAATCTCCAGAGCCTAATTTATGCAGGCTTAAATCTGTGGCTGAACTGCAGCTGTAACTTCAGGGGAAGTGACCTTATCCAAAGCTGTTTGGATACACTACATTCCACTAATACAAGGATTGTTCTTTGGCCATAATCATTTACCCAGTTCCTTATTCTATTTAAACTTGCTGTTTTGCCCTCAGCAGCTTAGCTCCTCATTGTCACTCAAGGGAATATCAGCCAGCTTATTTGCAGGGATTTAACAATTCTGTATGGATCTGTACTTCTGATTCTGTTCAAGTCAATGACTATTTCTTTCTTGGTGTGTGTGAGAAAAATTTGAAGTATGAATCTAGACAGCAAATTTGAATCCAGATGTCTTAGATCAAAATACTGCTCTATAGTATGACCAGCATGAAAAGTAGGGAATATTTAGTGCTTGAAAAATACATTTAAAAGGAGAAGCCATTCAGTGATCATCTGTCTTTTAATTCATGGTGAAAAATAACAGACTTTCCTCCATGTCAGTTAAAGACAATTAATCAAGAAAGGTCATTTTATCCTTCAACCATTTCTTCACTGGCCTGAATCTGACAGAGTTCAGTATCGTTTAGCTTAGCTTTACTCAAAAACTGAATCTAGTTTTAAAATTAAAATGCACAAACTCAGGAGACAGCCAAAGCAATACACATTAATTGTGGGGTATTTCTTAGACTCTCAATGTTAAATCTAATAAACTTTATGAATAAAATAAAATTATTCTTAGCACAGTTTGTGATAAGAATGACTGTTTCTAACACAAGCTTTAATGGTCAGTTTGGCATTTAGTTCAGTAGGTTGGCATTACTCTGAAAGTAGAATCTAACTCATTACCTAAAACTACATGAGATACTGTCAACTTTTGCATTAGCTTGAGTATGATGGTACTTTTCATGATGCCTTGCACTTCTGTGCATTTTGTGTCCAGTCTTGATGAGATACAAAACATTAGAGGGGGAATCAAGGCATAGGGATGCTACCCTTGGAACAACAGATATCTGGTGGAATAACCCATGGGCCAGGGCTGGTCCTGAGGCCTTGGTGTGAGCTGCTGCATACACAGCCCACAGGCAAAGCACAGTTTAGATCTTTACGGACCAGTACTATTCCTCAGCCAGTCACCCATGTGGAAACAGGTGGGTCCTTCAAATGGAAAGGATCTTGTCCTGAAAGCACAGGGGTTTGATCCTGATCATGAGTTTGAGTAATGTGAGGAATCCAAAGAGCGGGGTGTCACTGAGGGTGCAAAATGCCTCTGAACTCAGCTTCCCATGCATCTGGTGCTGCAGCTCACAGCTTCACTTCATCTGCTGCTGTCACAGATCTTACTCCTGCCTCTCCATATATCCCTGCATTACACCTAGTAATTAAAACCAATGAAGTGTTTAATATCATTATAGGATAAGTAACTTCAAGCAATTTCCTTCATCTTTCTAGAGTTCTTGCTGCTTTTTCATAAGATTTAATGTTGTCTTTGAAATCATAATCAATGATGCTTCTTTTTCAACATAAACATAATCTCCTTTGAGTAATAAGTGATTAGAAAAACTTTATCCCAGAAAAGCAGCATATCAATTTTATTTATACCAGTGAAGGAAATCCCTGGAGAAACAGATATTTACAGAAATATTACATTAAAATCAGAATTTTCTCAGGAAACTACATCTTATTACGCTATGTTTGTCTTGATCAGCATATCATGAGTTTGAGCATAAAGCTCAAGTATAAAATCCCTTGCTACAAATCTATCAGCTTTACCAGTCCTACCAAACATGATCCCTGTCTACTATCATTTAGGCTTATTTGCAGAAAAAGGGGAAACCATGGTGAACCAAGTTTGGCATTTGAGTCTTTTGCCAAGCTACTTGATGGTAAATATTTCCTCAGACTTCAATAGTGCAGAATTATATTTTCTTTTTTGCAGTGACAATGCCTTATTTATACAGGCAATATCCCCTGTAAAGACCTTACAAAAAGGCTCAAATAATTGGTAAACTGGAGAACACTCCATTAATGAAGTTTTGTCCAATTTTCCTTGAAAATTACTTTTGACCTGCTAGTTCTTTCCTTACAAGCCTATTTTCTATTGTTTGTATGGTCCTTGAGTAAAAACTTAAACCAAGTTTATTGTATTGCTATTTCACGTTTGTGTTTGAAGTTCTGCCACAAGACAGCCTAATTAAAGGGATTTGTATTCAACCCTAAATATGTAATTCCCTAAATTCCCTAATAACCCTAAATTTTCCCTAGGTTGAAAGATTTCAGGCAGTGGGTGCACAGCCATCATAAGGGAGTTGTCCCTGGTCTCTCCCACATCTAATCACATTTCTATGCTCTGCTTTTTCCTATTTCTTTTTCTTTTCTTCTCTGGTTTTTTTCTCTCTGACAGGTCATAATGTCATATGCAATGCAGGGAACTAATGCTCTCTGCTGTAAGAATTGACCTCAGCCTAATCTTCATCTGTGAAGTGGGATGTAATGCTCTTGCTTTTCCAATCATGGAAAGTAGCAAGTGCTCTTTTATAAATCTTCCCAAGCAGACAAGAAATCCAGTTCCAGTGGTTTAACTGTCATTAGTGGTGAAAGTGTACTGATTGAAAGGAATTTTTTTCTCTTTTATGGTAGCAGTAACATCCTATTTCTAGTAAATTGTTAGGAGGGGAAGGAAAAAGAGAATTAAGACCTTTTGATCTTAAGAACTGGTTATCTGGCTTTAGAGCCGAGCACAGTTTAACAAAATGCCATTCAAGGTTTTGGTGGTACTACCACTTAAGCACATAAGTAGCTATTTTGCTAGTCCTAAAAAAATCATTAAGGTATCCTATGATAGTCCTACTTGTAGACACAACTTACTTACATACAGGTATTTTCCATACGGTTGTCTTAGTAGAAACCGAGTTTTTGTATCTCCTTTAAATATGAAATAATTAGATACTGTTTGATCATGGACACTTGTCAAAATGTTAGGAGTATTAACATTAATTAGAAGTTGAAGGATTTTTTTTTTATCTGGTTTAGGACAAATAAAACCCAGAAGAATTTTCCGAATAGCTGTTTAGAGGCGGTTGTTTGAGAAGATCAAACAGCTGCATGTCTGAATTGGAGCACAGGGTTTCTATTCTTATCACTAATTGACTCACTTTCACTTTGTGGGAACAGATAAGAAAACAATTCTTGTTGCTGGGTTGTTTTTAGAGAAATGATAAGACACAAACATAAGCAAAGGGATACACAGTTCACGTCACCTGTGGCCATTGGATACAGATGGGAAAATTATATTGAGTCTGGTTTCTCATTAGTATTTATACATCTCTGGGCAGTACTGTACCTGAGCAATTGAAAAACTCCCTGGGAATTTACTAATGACAAGGGAGGGGAAAAAAATTAAATCTGATTACTTGCTCAGTATATAGCATTAAAACTGACCATGTAAAGAACTGAGACTACAGCTCTCAGACCCAGTTTTCCAGTGATAAGCTTTTCCCAGAGACTGCTGCTTTCTTTTTTTGGGTTTACAAATATAATCAAAGCTGAAGAATCAATCTATAGTGCTAAAATATAACAGAGGCTGCCCTTTTTGTTGTCCAGTTTAAAAATGCTTTTCTGTCAGGAACAGCAGCTTCAAACAAAGAGAATTTCTACCATTTCCTCCTATTTTTTAGTGGAAGTGCAGAAACTCCGACTGCAGAGAAACACTCATTCCCTTCTGCTTCTGTGACAATCTGCCATCCTTCATGACTGGATCTTGTCACATTGTGAAACAACTTGTGAATCAGAGAGTCTGTACCATAACACAGAGAGTGGGAGGCTTAGCAAACAGAAGCTGGGTTCCTGCCCACAATTTTTGAGGCTTGTTTCAGGATGTTACTCATTATTCAATACCCACTATCACTTAGAGAATTTCCAGAGAGAAACTACCACACAGTTTAAACTGTTTATTTTACCTTTACTGTACATTTCAGAGGATAAGGTGTGAACATTCAGTCAGATGTTGGGGACTGAGGACAAGGTGTCACAAAAAAACCAACTTTTACCTCCGAGAGGAGGCAAGTACGATTTTGCTGATGATTTTCCCATATCATGCAAATATTGTGAAGTCCAGCTAATGAGTAGCAATCAAAAGGCCAGCACATCCATTCATTAATCATTGGATGCTCTTGTGGGGCATTTTCACTGAATTAGCTACTTCTACAATTAAATAGTACTTACCTGATGTTAAATCATATTATATTCAAATTCTTCAGTTGTCTTGAATACTGATTTTATTGCATGAGCTACCCTGCAATTAAAAGATTATTTAATACCACATCCACAATGCAACCCTAAATGATTGAAATAAGAAAACCAAAAATACTTTTGTACAACTTCCGCTATCAGTGATAGTACAGTAAGAAAGTTAAGGAATTCTCATATTTCCTTACAAATATTTGAAGTTTAAAAACTTGATTCACTTTATACTGTTAAAAAATACAGAAAGGGCCAGCACTAATTTTATGAAATGGTGTTAAAACTCATCTTGCTGGAAAGTGAACCCATGCCCTTCCACAGAAGAATCTAGACCGGCCAATGATATTGCTGAATTCTTTAGACCATCATCTTAAGAAATCACCTTATAAGGAACATTCATTCCAATTATAATCCCGTATTTCATCTATTACTATGAGAGAAGGCTAAGATAATGTAGTGGTTCACTGCCATTTATGTTTAGAAATATATATCCCATTAAGCATATTCAGATCCAACTTTCCAAAACACAGATGTTCACATACACTGATGAAAACTTCAGACTTCAGATTCAAAATTTAGTACAAGTGTTTTATTTAGGTGCTTTCAAAAGCCACATTATTTTTTTCCTTGTTCTGGTAAACATTTCACTATTAGCAGTCACTTAAAACTGGTTACCCAAACTTTATTTTAAGTATATGTGACCCAGCAGTACAAAGTAGCTTCTGCTTCCCATTAAACCAATCAACTAATAGGCTCCCAGTAACTAACTTCTTCAAGTAACTAGATTTTCAGTAGTTCACAAAGTGCACTGTAAAATTAAATAACATATTTTTTTGTTTGAGCTAAGGATTTCAGGAGATTTTTATTTTCCAGTTTACCTTTTCTGCATTTGCATTTGCCTTTGCCTTTTTTGTAATAACATCATGTTGTTCAGCCATGGTCCAGCCTAGAATCCACTATGATCCTGAGATCTTTTTCTACAGCACCTCTGCCTCTGTTGTTCCCCACTTGAATGACAGTAGACATTGTTCTGCCACAAAGGGAGTGGCATTGGTGTTCAGTTTTTCTCAGATCTTTTTTGATTCCTAAGCTTGCGCTTGCATGTGTTGACAACAACAGTGTCTGCAAATTTATTGAGCACAGTATTTATTCTGCTATTCAAGTAACTAATGAAATCACTGTGAAGGACATCTCTGAACTAAAACTTTTTGCAGCTATCCCATTCAATACGTGAGTTGGTTTTGACTCTGAACCATTGTTAACCTTGATAACTATATTCAGAAAGAATATGAATGTTCTGATTTCATTTACACAGCTGTGATACCTCGGTTTTTTCAGTTACCACAGTGATATTAGAGAGTTATTACCAGTACTGAAAGAAGAAAACACATTTCTGAGTCTTCAAATCTAATGTCCTTACTTTGTTTAGTCTGTTGAATTAAAGACAGCCTTTAGGAGAAGTTAGGGCAATTTATCTTTTTTTTTTTTTTTAAGAAAAAAGCACTTCAGCTACTGTGTACACAAATCCCCAGTAACTCCTTAATTAAAAAAAATAATCTCTAGATGTGGTTTAAAGAAACACAGAGGCATCATTTAGTCTTCATTCTCCTCCTGCAGGATTTCAGTCAGGAAACCACTCAGGCATACAGATTTCATTACTGAAATAGATGGAAACATCAGCTTGTGTAAAAGCTTCGAGCATAGGAACAGAAAGCAAGATCAGTTTTCCTTTGTCAATTATTTTTTTCCTCCCCAGTGCTGTTTCTGCTTTGTCACTTTTCCACACCGTTTGTCTGCGCAGCTTCGCGGGCTCCCTCTGCTGGGTACCGGCCAGAGGCGCCGCCCGCCTCCGGGCCGCGCAATACAACCCACGAGACTGATTTCATTAGCATTTCTTGCTCCAATAATAATTAAGAAACCATCACTTCATTAAAGTATAAAGCTTCGTGTAGTCTTGATGTGTGATACAGATATGTTTCCTGAGCTAAAAAATATTTGAAAAATCTACACTGATTCCTTTTTCTCTTCCCCCTCAATTTCTTTTGGGGTTTGAAAAGTGAGAAACAGAAGATGCAACTAACTGGTAGATTAATAGCCCATAATACCCATGCTAATAATCCAAATAAAACACCTAAATACAAAATTTCAGGTAAGCAGCTTTTAATATCTTTCTTGACTCAGGCAAAATTCTCCAATAATCTGGATGTGTCATATTTTCTCTTAGCTGGCAGTCTTATCTCTGCACTCAGATGTGGATGTGCATTTTCTCGTGATCCCCAGGATCCCATGCAAACTAGCATGGGATAATTTCTAGATCAAATCCCAGTAGATATGGCCCTCTTGAGCAGATATCCAGCCAGTTATAACATTATTATAGATTTCTAAAAATATTTTCTCCTCTAAAGGCTTGAGAAAAAGAAGCTGGTTTTTGTTGGTTTTTCTTTTAATTAGAGTAAGAATATTAATAATTTTATATGGTAATTCTTTGTATTAAACCAGAATGATTTGAAATTGGAAGAAACACAGGAAAGTTTGCACGAGTCAGCCCAGATCACAAGTCATATACTTGACAAGACTATTTTACCTGGATTGCATTTGCAGAATAAGACTTCTAACAATTATTGCCTTTTCAGAACTTCTTATGGTTTAAATATCTGTATTTCATTTCCAAGAAACAGTTAAGTACAGAGATAATGAGAAACATACTGAGTGGTAAATATATATTTTTATGATCATATCTTCAACACTAAGAAGCTACCTGCTCTTCAAGGTATCCAGAAGAAAATGGTTTCAGGTAAATTTTGGCTGTTGGAATAAACCTGTGGAACAGCTTTAGGCAGCTCAACACATCACTGCTAATGGTGCACCCCTATCAAGGGATAAGATCTGCTGGTGTACAGTCTTCCTTCCTGAAGTTTATGATGGTCAGTCAAGGTTGTATGTATGGACACAAAACTGTGTTTTACCAAGAGAAACTTATGAATGACCTCTGATGTAATGACCATATAGAATGCCTTGAGAGAATTTCAGCTTTAAGTCCTTACCAATAGTACATTGTTCTCTACTTTGTATAAATATAGCAAAACTGTTGAAGAAAATATGTAATTTATTACACAATTTTTGACATGAAAGCTTTCTATTTTAGTGATGACTAATAAATTAAAAAATAAGCTGTTTATGACTTGTATGTACTTATATACTTATAAACAGTATCTATGTGCAAGTGGCCATGAGTTAGTTTGGTATTGGTTGATTCAAGTTTGTCAACATTAGGTTTTCCAGAGTGTTTTAATCAACATTTGCTGGTTTCTTTTCTGTAACCTAATGTAGCAAAAATTTCAAGCATTGAAATTTTCCTTCAGAATTTTTATAAGGAAATGTGTACTATAAGAGCCTAGCACAGAATTGTCCTAAGACAATTCAAACACAAACCCATTCTCTTCAATCATTACTATGTAATATTGTCCCTCTCTTTGACACATATGTTTTCCTATGGTGTTGCAAAGAAATTGTGTAATTGCAAACATCTTGCTCTTAGAAAAGACCACAGTATAAAATAATAGGAAGAAAGGCAGCAAGCTCACGAAACAAAATCCCTGAAGTACTTGAATTTCATTAAATTCAATTTGGATAAGCTCTGCTGAGGATTTAACAACACTACTCTGGGCTCTCTGCATCTCAGAAGAAATGTTTTTTCTGTTGATTATTTTTCCTACATGGAAAAAATCTGAGGAGCTACTTCTATCTCCTTTCTTCAGGAAACAACTGATAGATACAACTGATGGATAGTAGTCTTGACATGATATTTTTGGGTTAGAATAACAAAAGTTCATATTAATCAATGAAGTCATCCTTTCACTACTGAAACAATTTATTGAAAATTCTCAGATAGATAAAACGAGCTATCAATTCACTCCAGATGTCTCTTTTGAATATTTTTCTTTTAAAAGTCTTTAATAGAAGTGTATAAAAAAATAATCTGAGAAATATGACTAAGTAATTGAAAAGTGGTTTAACTCCTTAGTTTCTGTGGCCATACTTTTTCCCTTCAGTGTTTCAGTTCCCCCTTACAAAAATTAAATCAAACACAGGCCACCATGACAAAATTAAAAAGTTTGCATTTTATATTACCGTATTAAATTCTTAAATGACTATGTGAGTATAGGCTGAGGATTTCGTTAGTAAATAATTTTTTATAGAATGTCAAAACCCAATGGAAAATTGATGCAAACTGACAAGATTCCAGCTGAGCCAAATTTTGTCAGAGATAGATTTCAAACTCAGTGAACCTAAGAGTTCACTCTAGCCTAATTTTTAAAAAAACAGAAACAGATTCACAAAGTTATGCCAATTCTATAATCTACTAAATTGATGCCATGATTAATTTACTTCTGGACAATTACTTGTGGGATATCAGTGGAAGACAAACATAATTAGGACTCAAAAAAATATACTTCTTATTAAAAAATTGTAGTTTCCAAGGGTGGTTTCTGGAGCTATTTTAAAAGGGGAAAAAAAGAAAAGATATAACAATAATCCAATCAAGATAAAATGAGTTTTTGTGTCTTCTTTCTCAAACCAAATCCAAACTAAAACTAAAAATCAATTTCTTAAAAATATCAAAGAAAATACAAGAATCATTTCTCTTCGGACACTGTTTGTCACTATGTTAACTATGAAACCACTCTATTTACATGTTGATTTACATGGGTTACTCCAGGTTTCCTTGGGGTGAAACACCTCAAAAATAATGTCATGAGGGCATTTGATGACCAAAAGCAAACACAGCTTCTCATGCTGAGCTGTTGACATAAAGGACTGGGCAGCACACAAGGCTGACACAAGGAAAAGTTGGATATGTAAAGGAGCAAAGTATGCATTCTCTGCCATTGAGTCTACTTGCAATGCTTCTTCAGCATAGTTTATCTAGTCCTCTGGATTCACTAAAAATGATCATTACACCAAGACACGTTGCTATTTTCCTTCCAGGAGGAAAAGCCAAGGAATCTTTGGATCAAATTTTGACCTCAAGTTCCTCCACCAGTGGGCACAAGTGAATCTGAACTGTCTCCAGCAAGGGCTGCTTGTCTCCAAATATTGAAAAGTGTCTGCAAAAGCAGAGAGAATACACCATTTTCCATATTCATAGATAAGAGAGGAGTATGCTTAAATTGCTGCCCTAGGAGTGTAAGTAAACAATAACAGAGATTTCTAGTTGTAAATGATAGCTGAGCACTAGGAGTGTCTTCAAAGGTGGTGGAGTTTCCATCAGTGCTGTTGTTTTAGGATAAATAGGTATTTATGAAGGTTGGTTACACATAATCAATTGTTCTTCTTTCTGGTTTCTGTTTGCCTTCGGAGATGCGGGGCAGACAGATTAGGAACTCCTCCAGCACGACCCTCTTCCATGGACCTCTGCATATGCCAGCGAGCCTTAAGAGATGAGGGAAGGGAATGCAACCACATCTATAATTTTGGTGAACTTCAAATAAACCCTGAGTAATAACTTCTCCCATGAAATGTCAGAAAAATGAAAAACAGGATCAGTTTAATGACCCGAACTCTGAGTGAAGCCCTCTCCCAGAGCAAATTAAAACACTGCACAACTGAGCCTGAATCCATAAGCCCCAACTCAGGCAGTTACTAAAACCAATAAAGAAGAAAATTCTGGCTCCGACAAAACCAGGCTTAAGCTACCTCCATCCACTGCAATAAAGTGTTTCAGTAATTACCTGAAAGTAAAACTGGTCTCTGTTCTGTCAGAAAAAAATTGCAAGAGATGGGAAAAGGGTTCACTAAAACCGAGAGAGCTGGCAGCAGCACCAAAATTGGCTTCTGCAAGACCTGAAGTTGAGACCTATGGGAACTATGGAATGGATTTGCTGTGCTGAATTTGTCATTTTGATTTCTGTATGTTAATTGTCTCTCCTTGAATTCTGATGCAGCTGAAGTCCTAAGAGCAGTAAAGTGATGTGCAGCATACAAACCTGTAAATGAAAATAATCTTCTAGTCATCCCCAGAACTTCGTAACAGGAATTAATTTTGTCAGGCTATTTAACTAGAAGATAGAAGATATATTTTAAAGCAGATAGGATCTGATAGTAATTGTAATAGTAGTTCTAATGAGGACTATTAAATCTGCATTAGGATTTTTGTTTCCTGACTCACAATTTGTATGATGACAGTCTGACATGCAAAATTAAAAGAAATGGTGAACTAGCAGTTTTTTTCTAGGAAAATCCTGTTTTTCTTTACTACATATTTGCACGGCCTTTGCACAGCTATGGAGGTATATTTTTACTATTTTTCTACACACTATGAATCTCTGCTTACATGGGTATCCATATTAAAAAAAAAGTCAATATTCCAAGAAAAATCAAAATTATGACTTTTTTGGACATGATGCCTCCAGGAAAATGGCAACCTACTGGCATTTTTTTCCTTTATAGGAAAAATGAGTTGTATTTGGAGCCATCTCCATGCTCTTTGGCTAGGTGTATAAATCAGATTTTGCTTTTCTTGAATGAGGAAGGTTGGTGTCAAGCCAAGTCCAGGGTGTTGCTGACACACAAGGCCTTTCTGAGTGCTGTGGAGAGCCCGAAGGAGCCAAGGTTGCTACTACTGCTGCTGCCAGGATGGAGAAGAGTTTGGAGGCAGCAGTAACTGTTGGGAAAGGTGTCCATTGTGTCCATCCACTGTCCACTGCCCAGCTGTTTTCTCCCTTTGCCCAAAAAAGTGCCCCAGTGACCAAGGTCTCCAAGGCTGGACAGTGAAGTCCTGACCTTTTCCCTTACATCAGATGTTCACTGCCTCTGTCTGTACCTGGAGCTGAACCAAGAAAAAGCAACCTGCAAACTCCTGGTTGCTCTGCCAGCAGCACACCCCTGCCTCAGCTGGAATCATGCTTTCCAAGTTACTTCTTTCTGCTGTTATCTCTTCCAGCCTTGATAATATTGATGTTTGCCAACATCACACCTAAGGTAACTTTTGAACCCATATTTCTGTTTTTCCTATATAGAAATGTGATGCTCATTTTACAGAACTTAAGCCTTTCTTAAGCCCTATGCCCTCACTCCAGTCAGTTGTACATTTTATGAAGCAGTTTGAAGGTAGAATAATTGTCCATTTAAAAGACTTCTGCAGCTGCTGTGCCCATGACCTGGATACCTGCTGCATTCTCCTGAGTTTAGTAATACCTGATCTATTGTGTTATATTGTATTACAAGTGTTCATCAAAATACGCTTGATTCTGTTTTAGACAAAACACAGCTGTGTTTTTATGCACAGGCAAGTTGCTTCTGCAGCCAACATTAAAAAGCATCCCATGGGGTAATTGTCACAAATCAAGGAAAATGAAACAAGCAACTCTCCTCAACAACTATAAAGCAAGTTCATGTTGTTAGGCCATGGTGTTTAGCTTTTGGCATTTTTTACAGAGAAAATTTCTGGCATTGAATAAAGTATGCATATATGTTTCTTTGTACAATTTTTAAGCTTAAAACATACTACTTTAAAGCACTAAATAGTACTACAAAGTATGAATGGAATTTTGGAAACTTAGCTTCAAATTTACTTTTGATTGCCTGCATTTTAAGGCTTTTTTAGAACTGATTTTTAAGAACTGGAATAGAGAACTAGGAGGAAAAAATAATCAGCACAGACTCAGGAATGGAATGACAATGGCTCTCAAATTATGGGCAGATGTTTACTTCTTTTTAAATGTCAGCAAGAAGCAATAAACTTCAATTTATGGGTGACACTTCTCCACTATGGAAATCTGAATGTAGTGACAACTGTGACCTGAGAGTTACATTATTACCAAGAATATAGATAGAAGGGGAGTTAATGCTTATAGATGTTTGGATTTTAACTTTATAGAGGGTGACTCAAATGTTGGTAATGAATCATGGACTTTTTCACTTGGCTTTTGAATTTTACTTAAAGTTCACATCTGCCTTTAAAATGCAAATTTCTACTCCAGGAACTTGTCTCAAAGAAAAATAATGGAGTATGATTGATATGTGACTCTTGCATCTGATCTTGCTTCACAAATAAATTAAAAGAGTCAGTCTTCAAAATAAACCTGCTTTCAGTCTTGTGTTTTATAAACAAAACATGCCCAAATCTGGAGAATTTTTTTGCAACAAAGAAAAGTGGTCAATCAGCTAAGGGCTGAGCTGTCAAAAGATTTCTAAAGGTTAAGGTTACTCATATGCTTTAGCATAAATAGACTTTAAATCGATTCTCTTTATTGGCACTGGGGTGCAGTTGAGAGCCTTGAACCTCAACTCCAGCTTCAATTTCACTATGGAAAAAAGCCTGAAAAGACTCCCAAAAGGCCCCAAAAGAACTTATACAGGACTTTACTAAAACTCTTCTCTGAAGAAGTTGTTTTTCTTATTATTTTATTCTTGTGGGATGATAAAATGCATAAAGACATCTAAGCATGTATTTGTATAATCAGATGCTGATTTTTGTGCCTCAGTTATTGAATGTAACCAAAAGTGGGACAGTAGTGAAAAACTGGATTGTTTATTGTTTCTGAGGTGCTAATTAAATGTTCATTTTAAAATATAAAAACATTTTTCTGACATTATATTGACTATATGTTTATTATACCTATATACATGCATTAAATAGGAACAAAGAGTTTAGTAGTAATTAATATTTTAAATCAATGCATTGGAATCCTCATTCCTGATATTAAATTGCTCCAGTGTTAGTCAAATATTTTTATTATTGGAACAATGTAAAAATAACATTAACAACAATTGGAGTGAGCAAAAAGAAGGACATCCTTGTATATTTTTACAGTAGTATCTTCTAGATTAACCCATTGAGGAGTAAATATGAAGGCCTAGACTTAGCAAGGTATGTAGGTTCCCATCCCTTTTGGACATTTCTACTATTTTCTCCATTGATTGTTAAGGAAAATTTTGGAGCCAAACAAATTTTTGGAGGTGAGTTATCTGATAAAGATGGTTGTGGATTCTAGTCACAGACAGAAGAACACTGCATGCAGTTTCTTGCACTTTCTGAAGTTCCTAGGCTATTTTAGTTTTAGTAGATCTTTTCATGTCAAAAATTGTTCAGGAAAACAGTAAAATAAATTCAACAAAACTAGATTCAAGGAAATGTGTGAGGCACATAATTAAGAGACCTCTTTTGCAAAGACATGAAATATATTTTCTTAAAGTGCAGTGCAAGATTTTCACTGCTTTTCTCTTGTAGTTTTTCAACTAGTTCCTGTATTTAACTATATATTTATTTGTACTGAATTCATAACAGCTTTCCCATCTCAACTTTCTTTTGCATTAAAATTTTACTCAGTCTACGTAAGAAGAACAGTGGTTTAGCATGTAAATACATGTTTGGTTATGACAATCTTAACAGCAATCCTGAGTGTTGTCAGTATGGGAACTTTCCTTCACTCATGTAAAAGCTGATGCTTGAAGGTCTGAGAGAAAAGCTACAATATAGTTGCATTCTTGGGGGGTTTTTCCCCCTAAAGCTCAGGGAAGTCTTATAGGAACTGTATACTTTACAATAGATAATGTGGCAGAAAAGCAGAGCTTGAACCACGAAATTGTCAATTAAATATCCAAAAGAAACCAATAGTCAACTCTCCCATCTAAATCATTAATGTGATTTTCAGGCTGATTCCTGCTAAAATTGATTTTGTTTCTATATCCACTTTTCCTGCTTACTTTTCTATTAAGTGTAATATCCTTTGTTCTAACCTTTCAGGCTATTCTGTACAAAAGATATTTTGCACGAAAACAGAAGTGTGAGTGGTGAGGACCAGCAGCATATCAGATGGAGGAGTGCATTAGTTTCATCAAAACCAGGGCTGCACTCCAGACATCCTGGAAAATGAGTGGTGTCTGGCAACATGACATGATTCAAAAGCAAGCCATCAGTCGTATTCAAAATGTTTCTTGTATCTCCTTCACCACATGAAGGAATTCAGAGGCAAATACAGGCACCAGCAACACTAGAAAAACCTATAGACTTTTGTTCATTTTCACAATATAGTCAGAGAGTTTCTAAAAAGTGTGTGATATCTGATATATCCTAGAGATGTTTAACAATGCCCTTTCACACATCCCTTGCAGAAGTAGAGACTAGTAGATTTGCATGGTAATCAAACATGTCAACAAAACTATAAAGAATGCACATTACAAATAATTCCAAACCCAAGACTTTGAGGAATCCCTACTCGTTTATTTTTGCTTGATATATTTATAAATTCTTAAATGAGTTACAACAGATGTAGAAACCAGCTCAATCCAAATAAAAGTTTCCTAGATCTATATAAACTGAATTGTGCTCTCCCACGATGTGTTCCCTTGGATGTAATGGAGCAGACCATAAATTACTTTAATTAAAATCTTGATCTGCAGAAGTGGGAGGCTTTGCAGTCAGCTGGTGTGCAGCTGCTGAGATGCTTCAATATAAGTATCAAAAAGAAAGGTAGATAAAACCCTGTCAAACTGCAGACTGAAAAATATGTAAACAAAAGCTCGCTGCCTCCAACAGCACATCTGGGCAGTTCAGTTGGTCATTGCTGCTGCCAGCTGTAGCTCACGGACTGGTAATTCGGAAACAAATGCATAAAACCCCTCAGGCAAATCCGTTTCATTCACAACGTGTATGTGCCGGTGAGATTATTCTCACGAACTGGCATCCGTGTGCTGGGGTAAGTTTTACCTTTCGCCCCGTCCTGAAAGGACTGCCTTTCCAGGAGCTCCCGCCTCGGCCCCGTGCAGCGCTGCCTGCGGCTGCCCAGCTCCAGGGCGCCTGGGGCACCCAGCACGGATGCGCTCCTGCCACGGCGGAGCTCTCGAACGTCGTGATTTGGCAATTAAAAAAGCGGCTAAGACTCCCTATTCCATTTCTTTTGCTTTGCTTTGTTGCTTGGTTTGTTTTCGTGGGGTTTTGGGGGGGGGAGGGGGGGTGTTTGGTTTTTGGTAGGTTGTTTTTTGTGGGTTTGTTGTTGTTGTTGTTGTTGTTTGGTTTTTTTAATAGGAAGGCGTGACAATATCTGCCGCCTTTTGTCCTTTGAGATACTGAGTAATTGATGGAAACCTGTGAAAGAGGTGTGAGGAGTGAGCACAGGCGGCGCTTAGTCCAGAGTAACTCTTGCTGCCGGCTACCTGTTGAGGTGGGTTCACGCAGGCGCTTCATTATTTCTGCCTTTCCGAGCGAGTTCATTTAAGCCCGGCCGGACCAGCCGAGCGCCGCCTTGCCCTGCTGAGGACTGCGGCTCCCGAGCCTCCCTCGGAGCGGAGGCGCCGAGCGAAGTTTTCTGGGGAGAGGACCGGGGTTCCGGCTGCCGCCCTGGGCGGGGGCACCTGCAAGCTGAAGGGAGGGAAGAAAAGGCGGGGGGAAATAAAGAGGGCAAGCAAACCCCACCTCCCCTTTCTCCGGGGAGCTCAGTCTCCCGAGGCAGCGCGGGAGGCGCGGAGACTCCGCCGCTCCGCGGGCGGGGCGGGGGCCCGGGACCCGCGGCCGAGGCGGGCGGAGGGAGGGAGGGAGGGAGCGCTGCTGCTGCTGCTGCTGCTGCTGCTGCTGCTGCTGCTGCTGCTGCTGCTGCTGCTGCTGCTGCTGCTGCTGCGGGGGGCGGCGGGGCCGCCGCGCCGACTCCGCTCCCGGCACCGCAAGCTGCGCCCAGCGCGGCGGCACCTCCGCCCTTCCCTCCCTCCCTCCCCGCCGCCCGGTGCTGGCGGGGCCGCTGCCCCGGGCTCGCCGCGGTCCGCTTTGCCGGGAAGCGGCGGCTCCGCGTTCCGCCCGGGGAAACTTTGCCCGGCGCGCCCGGGAAGGATGGAGCCGGGAGAGCCCGCGGCGGCGCCCCTCAACCTGTCTCGAGCCGCGGCAGAGACGCCCCGCGGGGAGTTCAACCTGTCCGGGCTGCCGGAGGCCGAGGGGAAGCCGCTCTTCGGCATCGGCATCGAGAACTTCATCACCTTGATCGTCTTCGGTTTAATCTTCACCCTGGGGGTGCTGGGCAACACGCTGGTGATCACGGTGCTGGCGAGGAGCAAGCCAGGCAAGCGCCGAAGCACCACCAACATCTTCATCCTCAACCTGAGCATCGCCGACCTGGCCTACCTGCTCTTCTGCATCCCCTTCCAGTCCACGGTCTATGTGCTCCCCACCTGGGTGCTGGGAGCCTTCATCTGCAAGTTCATCCACTACTTCTTCACCATCTCCATGCTGGTGAGCATCTTCACTCTCTCGGCCATGTCTGTGGACCGGTACGTGGCCATCGTGCACTCCCGGCGCTCCTCAGCCCTGCGCGTGCCCCGCAATGCCATGTTGGGCGTGGGGCTCATCTGGGCGCTCTCCTTCGCCATGGCCTCGCCTGTGGCTCACCACCAGCGCATCTTCCACCGCGAGACCAGCAACCAGACCTTCTGCTGGGAGTTCTGGCCCAACCCGCGCCACAAGAAGGTCTACGTGATTTGCACATTCGTCTTCGGGTATCTGCTCCCGCTGCTGCTCATCACCTTCTGCTATGCCAAGGTGGGGCAAATGTAAAAGCACAGGGGGGGACATGGTGGTGGAAAAGGTGTCCATGAGCCATAGGGCCATTTCTGGGCATGTGGAGGGACTTGGAACTGTTGGGGGAAAATAGGAGCAGGGGTGAGTTTGTGCCACAAAGGAAGAGGGCAGGTTTTATAGCTGAGGGATGTCTGATGGGGGACAATACATGTTCAATGTCACAGAGAGGTCAGAACAGGGGTGAGTGGAGGGTGTTCTGGCAATTACTGGAGTCTCTCTGTCAGATTTCCTTGTTGCAGAATGCTAAGAACCCCCAGTGCTCTGTTGCTTTCTCCGTCACCAAAACTCTTTTAATTTCTTGCAGTGCTGTGTGAGGAGTTTGACTTAATAAAGTACAACAAAGCAACAAGTTGTTCAGGCTTCATATGAAGCATTGTGGTTCTTGAAAATGAGCAGTGCACTTAAAAGTGACAAAAACTATCTGTTTGGTTTTAAGAGTGAAATGTGCATCATTGTCTGCCTGGTCCCTGTGGTGCCATGTCTTGACTCAGTTGAAGCTGATGAGAGAGTTACCTCTGACTTCAGCAAAGGCAGGTGGTTTTAGGGAGCAGGGCATGAGAACCCAGGTAGGAAAAAACAATAATTAAGGGTGCCTTAATATGGGTATTTCAGGATTTTTCTGCTTAAGCAAAGTGTCACATTTTTCTGGAGTAAAAATTGCAGCCTTGAGCGTATGATCCACTGCTTGCTGCTGAACAGGATCTGGAGCACCGGTTGCTACCTGCTAAGTTAGGCAGAGATCCTGCTGTTTCTCTACCAGCTGCCTTCAGTTACAGGATTTCTGCTTCGGCAGTGGTTTACATTTGAGAGGATAGGACTGCTCTTGTGAGTAAGGACTGCTTAAGTCAGTTCTTCACCTGTCAAGTTCAATAGATGTACCTGAAGTATTTAATTTGAACAAGTAATTTTATGTTCTGCTCAGTTTTATATATATTACATCAGCTTAATTGTGATGTGCAAATTGAGGCTATAATGTTGTCCAGCCCTGATGAAACTGAGGCATGTAGAACACAAAGAACAACACTTCTAAATGGCTGTTCACAGTGGAACAAATCCAACCTGGCAAATGAAGAGGAAACACAAGTTTTCATACATAAACCGAATTCTGCTTTCCCTGAATGAATACACTGATATTTCATCTACTGTGGTAAATATGACTGAGCTGTAGTGATGGATCATCAGTTTGAAGAAAGTATTACACATTGCAGGGAGAACATTACAGAATGTGTGCACAGGGGCTTTCAGCTACTAATTCTTCCCTTTTCCAAAGCTGAAGCATCTTCAGATGCAGCATAAAGTACTGACCTTCAAAGTCTAATTATATGAGAGAAGATTAAAAAAAAATCTTTCAACATTAGCATAGTCCTGTACAGTGTAGGCATGAAAAAAAAGCAAATATGCTTAACCAAAATATATGCATGATAAATAGAGCACACTCTGTCATTACAAAGCACCTCTCAATATTAGTATTAATATGTAATTAAAAATAGTTTTAAAAAGCAATAAAAAGCCCCTCCGAGCCAACAAAAGCAACTCAATGTGAAAAATATGCCCAGGAACAAGTTAGTAAAATCAAGGCCACTTGAAATTACAATAAAATCATGTGCTTAAACTATTGCCAGGCTAGGGTCTCACCCCAGCTTTGTGATGTGTTTTGAGCCTGTATGTGTGATCCTGCTTACCATGGTGTCAGGCTGGAGGAGCTAACCTGAAGGGGTGAATTTTAGGAGATAGCTGGTATTGCCATCAGTTTACAAGCTGAGAAGTGCCATGACCTGTACAGAGCTATCAAAGCTGTTTGTACCCTGCAGCTAAAGACTCACTCCTGCCCTCTTTAGGAGCCACTGACAAAACTCCAACAGCAATATTTTGGGATAGGGAGAGCCTTCTCTTCTCAGGCTGAGCAACCCCAACTCTCTCAGCCTCACATTAATCTCTGCATTAGTTTCTTATGGACTTCACTGGTTTTCATGAACCGTGGATCAGTGAGATAACACAATCTTCTGCTACGGTAAATTAAGACAAAGGGGACTCATTTCTCTATATGAATATATTGCCTTTTCCAGACTCCTTTAAGGCAGTTTCTTTCATAAACAAATTGAAATTGAACTTTCAGTTTTGAAAGTCTCATTTTTTAGGCACTCTAATAAGGAGCTAACTTCTTTCTCTCTCTCACTCACATTTATATCATATTAGCAGAGATTTGTATTTTTCCAATGGATAGCAATGCTGTTACAATGTACAGAATGCTAAAGTACTGCCAGGTATTTGGAAGCAGTGTCTTCCCAAAATAGCTCATGATATATGCTCTTCAGGCATAGATTTATGGGATCATGCCCTGTCTCTTGTCTACAACTACCTCTTTTCTCTCTTCCACAAGTAACATTTGTTCAGTTTCAATGCAAAATTTTGATAGAGAAGTGGAAATACCAGAATTAAGGATAAATTTTTTAGTTTTGTGAAAACAGCAGACAATGAAGAAGGTGGAGAGTCTCCATTATCCTCTCTCTTTTAAGGAGTCACTTTGCATTCAACTGTTAAACACCAGACAAGCCGTAAGAGAAGAGGTCTTATCAACTTAGAGAGAAGATACATCTTTTTGGGAACACCATAAAGAAGTCACAAATCCATAGGAAACCAGTTTTTGTTGCCTCACAGAACTACTCTTGAAAGAACCTTACTACCTCAGAGGGAGGAGCAGTGATTATGTAGTGATCAGCTGAGTCCCAGCACTGCATACTTACAGACACCTTGTGTTCTCTTTTTTTGCTTATCATTTTACTTGCTACATTTTTGTAACACTGACTTTTGTATGTGTTTCATAACAGTGGTACAACATTTGCTCACTAATGTGTCCTTAAAGGGTAAAGTGATAAATTATTCCCTTCTAACACTTGACACTTGCCAGGGCTGTGCAACTAATTTTGTGTGCCTCCATTTTTCAAGGATTCACTCCTTGAAAGTCAGGCCTCTTTCAATCAAACCTTTAGGTTGGATACCTATAATTATTAGCAAACATTTCCTTTTATAGATGTGTAATGTTAAAAGCTTTCTTTAAAACAAATATGTCTTGCCTCAAGAATGTTTTCATTATTATCTATCATTCTGAACATTCTGAATTCATGTCATGTATGATTTACAGACTTGGTTAAAACTAAGCCATAAAAAGTAACAGCCGCAACATAAAATACAAGCTTATATTATATCCCAAATTTTGCTGAGCAGCAAGGGGAAAACTTTATTAAACTGCACTGAAAGAGAAAAATAGAAGACATGACACATTAGTCACACACTGTTAATTAAAAGAGGGTGAAGGATCTCTCGTGACAATAGCAGTAGCAGCATTACTTTAAAACATGGATTACAGGCAATGGCACTTGAATTTCAATCAGGTTCATACTACAAACATGGTTCAGAATGTAATGCTTACATTATCTGTAAAACAAGCAGTTCATTCTTACTAGATAGTGACCTTGTGCAGGCTTCCTTTCTGCATGATTTTCAGTGGCTGATGTAGTCAGTGAAACGCCAGACAGCAAATCTGGTTTTTTTTAACAGTGTCGACTTCAAGCTTTCATAATGTTTGATAGACTTAGGTGAATAGACACAGATAGTTGAAGTTATTTTCTTTACTCCTGTATTGGAAAATCTCTCTCAACTTGATTTGGTCAAAATCCTCAGTCAGGTCTCTCAAGCCATCTTGAATGCAGCTTCTGAAACAAGTAAGGGAAAAGAATAATTTAAAAAAATTAAAAGAGAGGAAGAAAGAGAGTAAGAAAGAGAGGAAAAAGTGTGAGAGAAAAAGTAAGAGAGAAGGAAAAAAGAGAGAAAGAGAGTGAGAGAGAAATAGAGAGACAGAGAAAGAAAAGAGAAAAGAGAAAAGAGAGAAGAGAAGAGAGAGAAGAGAAGAGAAGAGAAGAGAAGAGAAGAGAAGAGAAGAGAAGAGAAGAGAAAAGAAAAGAAAAGAAAAGAAAAGAAAAGAAAAGAAAAGAAAAGAAAAGAAAAGAAAAGAAAAGAAAAGAGAAAAGAAAGTCTGAAGGCAAACCCAAGGGCCTACCAAGTGTCATGAGTGGTAGGTGTGGTCGCCTGGTCTGGACCAGACTAGATCCTGCAAGTCACCTTACAGTCTCTTACACAACAACATAATTTTCTTACCACAACACCCTACCCTCATCTCCAGAAAAGAGGGAAGCTGATCTCTGAACAGCAGGTGCATGAAAGCTGGAGTTAAAAATACTACATCTTATGAGACCAGATTGGGACCTATCTTTTAGCAAGCTGAGTATTTCATTCCATGGGTTAAAAATGCACATGCAAATGTATTAGTGGGTATTTTGAAATAATTTCTTAAGAGAAATAGCCTGAGACAAATTAAGAGGCACATTGTAAAATTATTGTTCATTTAGGCTGTTAGAGGAACAATTGATTATTCATTGGCCCAGAGAAGAGGAAATTTAAACAGGGTAGTGGGAAGAGTGTCTTTGATTTGCCTCGTAGTGTTTGTGCATAAACATGGCTCTTTTTAAATACTCCGTGGCATTCTGTGTAGGTCTTTGAGAGCTGTTCCACTGCTGTTGATAAGTAATTGCATTTTGCCTGTTTCTCTTGCTGCTACTTTTCATGCCATCTGGTACGATACTATGAGGAGCCAAAGTTTTCACTGCAAATACTTAATTTATGAAATGTGTATGTAATCCGAAAGAGGGGAAGCTGAGAAGGTTCATCTGAAGGTTATAATCTAAATTGACGGCAAAACCCTCCACTGCCACTTCCCAACCCCTTCAAGTATCCAATTTACCTGTTTTGTCTCCTGCATCTTTCTTTGAACTGGAGAGAGATACAATGCAAAACTTTGGGCTAAAAGTTCAGAAAAGAAGAAAAAAATGTTTGCAACTTTAAAAAGATTTTGCAGCTCTGATCTCTGGGAAGAGTTTATCTGACTTTGGTTTTGGGCTGTAAGGGATATTCAAAGAACAGTGCAGTCACTGGGTGGCACGCGATGCGATTTGCAAAGGCCCAGAAGAAACAGGCCATCACTGTTGGTTATGTGCAGGAGGTATGACAGATGAAACAGCAGTGATGGGACATGAACTTAATTGCATTCCTCCCATGCCCTTTTTTTCAGTTTTATGTTTTTCACTGATGGACTCAGCAATTCAGCTAGCCTGTACAGGGTGATGGGAGGTGAATAAAAAGTCTATGAGCCGGTCATCAAGAACACGGTCATCTCCGTGTTCTTCTGCTGGGGTTCTGTCCTTTCCTCTGGGTCTGCTTCATACTGAAGAAGAAAGAAATTAAGTCAAAATGGGACCTTCTCAGGGAAAGCCCATTTATTTTTCTGCTGCTTTTTCTTAGCTCGGGTTAGCTCCCAGAAGTGGCCTGGATAGTGTTTCCAAACAGGAAGTGCACGCAGGGTGAGTCACATGGTAGTACACAGACAGGCACAAATGATCTGCACTTACAATATTAACTGGTTGTAAGTAATTTCTTATTTTTATTGTTGGTGGTGGTTCTCTGGTAGCTAAGAGTAGATACCTAAAAAATGAAGTCTGCTGATGAGCTATGGATATTCACAAATACCATCTTACTTCTTTTAATTCAATATGTATGTCTATAAAACTCAAATGCCAGAGTGGGATAAAGTCTCTAGATCATCTTGGCTGATGTCTGTCCTGATAGTGGTTAGCTGTGCACCCCAGAGAACACAGAGATAATGTCCCCAGATGATATGAAATAATCTGAATTCAGACCCTTTTCCCCACCTCAAGATCTCTATGCATCCTCTATCCAAAACCTTATGTGTAAATGATTATGTTAAAATTTGGACCCTGCTCTTGGATAATGACCCTTTTTGTGACGTATTTTTAAAATTTGCTTGTGAAACACGCATGGGGAGTATCATCACATTGTTGTTAAAGGTCATGCCTCATGTGTCATGCCTCGTGTGTCATGTCTCATTTTAGCATGAATTGTTTTTGAAAGCCTAAACTTCTTTCAAAGATCAAATAGTGCCAACATCTTGATTATATTAATCAAGCATCCATCTGAAGGAAGCAAATTATGCAGGTGACTCAGAAAAGCTGACTCAAAACATACACTTTTCTTATGTTACACACACTAAAGGTCATTCTAAACCAACAGTCTTTGACTTTTTACAGAAGAAGAGAAATTGCTAATTCTATCAACAAGATACATTTCCATCTGTTTCCTTGTTAATTTGTGATATGTATTTATTATGTAGTACATCTGAATATTTTTATAAGACTTCAGTTGTGGTCTGCTTCGTATTTGTTGGTTCACATGGACTCCCATATGTAATTCTTTTGGTTTTCCTACTGTGCATGTTTGAAATGTGTAAGCTGTTCCAGTGATGTTTGTTAGTGAATCGTGCAGTACTGGAGAGCACAAGAATACTCTAAGATACACAAGTTAGAATTTTGTTCAAATAGAAATTGGGGAAATATGATAAAGAGATGCAAATTAATCTTTTCAGGTTCTTAATCATCTGCATAAGAAGTTGAGAAACATGTCAAAGAAGTCAGAAGCATCCAAGAAAAAGGTATGTTGCATTCACTAGTAATACTCATTTATGTGTATTTTAGTTTTATGGGTAAGCTAATTTGGTACTTGTTGCTAAAGATGTAACAGAGAGAATAAGTTAAAATTAAGTATTTAATGAAATATTCAGTGTCCCTCTGAGCTTAGCAGATTGCAATCTTTTCTGATCCAAGTTTTCCATCACATTGCATCAAGCCATTACCAGAGATCCTCATATTTGGAACTTCAGAGCATCTGATATTTAGGCACAGGGAGACAACCTGTAATTTGTGATAATTTTTTTTCTTTTTTTTTTTTTTTTTTTCCTCGCAGGCATTTTCCCCTGAGTTTTAAATCATGGGATTTTTAATTTTTTTTTTAACTAGCTGATTTTGTAATGTTTCAGTGAATAATTCCTTGGTTGCATGAGGAACCTCCAAAACGAAATTTATTGTGCTTCCCAATAGAAGTCTAATAAGAAACTTTTAATGATTCTCCAATTCTTCTACTGATTTTCAACACAATGTTTTCTTCTCTTACATGCAAGACATAAGTTATGGAAGGATACAAATAGAACCATGAAAGGTCTTTAAAGAAGGATATAAGATTCAAGATTTAGAACAATATTTGAAAGACATTTAAAGAGAGAATTTGTCAGTTAATGTAATGTGGTTATGATTTTTGAGCAGATTTGACACAGTGTTCATTTGACTAACTTCTCATTTTATGGATTTGGAGGGAAAACCCCTTAAGCTATAGCTCTTCATTTGATCTGATCACTATTTTCATATGGGCATGGAGAGTGCCTGCAGCTTAAATGAGATGCACATGGACTCAACAGGGAACAAGTACTCTCTTATTTATGCATTCTCTATTTTTTTTGAAAAGTATCCTGCTCAACAGATTTTGATTCCTAGAATTAAAAGCATTATTGCCCTGACTCAGTAAAACACTTAACATATATACTTTTGCATTTAATGTTGTCAAGGCCAAAGGTATAGTTTTCAAAGACATTTTGTATATTGCCATCTCTCATCTAAATTATTCTCAAACTGGAAATATCTCTGCATTTCCCCATACCACTAAAATTGCAGATCTGACTAGGAGTTAACTTTCATAGCTTCAGGATAAAGCACTAGAGATATGATCAAGACTGCTTGAATGTATCAGGTTCAGTATCCAAAGAATAAAAAAAAAACAGAAAGCAGTCCAGAACTTTTTTTTTTGCCTTAGAAAATGAGTTTCTAAACCTAAGGCCTAACTCATGTTTTTCAGGGTGACCTTGTCTCTGTTAGTGTGTTAGTGCTCTCTCTGGTTACCATATCTTCTTTGCCTTCTACTGTTTTGTGAAGAATGCATTTCAGGTGTAATTATACATTTTTAGCTTTATTCAAACCTTTATGAAAATTCTAGTAGGAGAATCTTAAAATAAAATTGCTGCATGTGTGGAAAAATTAATGAAAATATTAATTTGCCTAATTTCTATTTTTCATGCTTTTTGGTCACAAAGCATCGATATTAACATCATATACTTCAAGTGAGTTTTATTTGCCAGAAAGAAGCCCTAAGCAAGCTCCCAGTAGGTAAAAAAAGAGCTTTAGTGATACCTTGCTTGCAAGGCAAAGTGATGATTTTGGAAAAGTAACCTCTGAAGTTAGGCTTAGGAGGAGCAATGGGATAAAGCAGATGTTGTGAGATTTCCTAATACAGAATGGCTTCTTCTGCATGTATGAAATACCCTAAGTAAAAGTTACAAGAGACACATTGTCACCCTCTACTTTCAGGTGCATTGACAGCCTATTGAAACTCAGTGATTTTTCTAGTTAATTTTTCTTAGAATTTGGAACAAACTGAAGTAATATGCCTCTTTTGAAGTAATACTGCATGTGGTATCCTGAAAATTTGTTTTCACTTGTAATATTAACCCATTGAACACATCAATCAGAGAATAAACTGCTCTTAAATTGATGCAGTCTTGTTAGAACACATTCTCCTGATAGGACCTGAAAAAGAAAATATCTCTGTGGCTGTTTTAATGGCAACTGATTTAAACTTCATAGGGCTAAGTAGAGGAATGGCTTGTGAAAACAGATGATTTCTTTAGACTAAACAAATTATATTAACTACAGATATAATATCCTTTGGTTTCTGTTGTGAGATTATACTGATCAACAACAGCATCTGTCCTAAGTTATTTTGGCCTGCTGCCACAGAAATCAAAATGTTTTTCCCATAAGTTTTTTCTAAGCTAACTCATGTTCTGATTAGGTAGGTCAGTTTAATTATTACCGAGCATTAATCTGCTCAAGAAATATAGACCAAGTTCAATAAACTAGCAAAAAATAGAGATATTTTCTATGGTGCAATATTTATCACTCTGTGGCCACTGGGTTAGTTTTGGATGCAAAGAAGTTACCTGAAAAATTATGTTATAAAGTGTTAATATAGTTATTATAATGGCTCATGACATAATATGCTTTGGAATTATTATTAGACTTTTATTTTGA
This sequence comes from Acrocephalus scirpaceus scirpaceus, assembly GCA_910950805.1. Classification (NCBI taxonomy): domain Eukaryota; kingdom Metazoa; phylum Chordata; class Aves; order Passeriformes; family Sylviidae; genus Acrocephalus; species Acrocephalus scirpaceus. Next base: position 66,639,673 of record OU383773.1, on the reverse strand, counting down.
GACTTATTTAATTGAAAGAGGTACTTGGTAGAGGAATAGATAATAATTAGTTAGGCCACTGCAAAGCACTAACTGCTGTTTGTGAAGCAGGTGAAAGCTAAAGAAAATTTTGACAGTCAGATTCCACTGTGCCCCGACAGAACTACTCCAGCACCTGAGGGGTCCCTACCAACTGATTCTGGAGCTCAGAATGCATCTAATGAAATTGATGGTCCTCTCATAAATAGTGGAAGTGGAGTGCAGGAGCAGCACTAAGGATATTTTTTGTTACATTTTTAATTTAGTGTTTGGTGGTGAACTTTAATTTCCAGATTGGTTTCGATAATGTGCAATCACCAGAAATTTCAAGCCCTTACTTTTTTTTTTTCCCCCACTGATTGTATCCCAGAATGTTGTTTGTTGTATGACTCTCCCTGTGGAAATTCTGTGTTTAAAGGAGATACTTTCAAAAAGCTTAATTTAGTAAGCTTTTGAGCAAGCTCTAAGCTCTTCCACCAGCTGCCTTCATGCATAATAAATCTCTCTTGAAATTTTCATCAGAAGTTCTTGTGCACTGTACTAAAATATTTGTAATCATTAGATTACTAATTTAATAATCTTTAGTAATATAAATATTACTAAATATTACTATATTATATAATAAATATTAGTAAATATTACTAAAATATTAGTAATCACTAGATCTGGATGAGATTTCCCAAAGACCCTTGTTATCATTATTGTACAACAGGCTCAGGTCCACTTCAGAAAAGGCGAAGCTCTTGTGTTGGGAGTTAGGAACATCATTTTTTGAGGATAGTCATGCATTTGCTGTTTACTCTTTTTGTTTTACCTTTTCCAAGGCTGAGGTTCTCCTTGCAGTAGTTCATTATGCAAAATAAAGCCATATAGGTAATGGGGTGAAATCAGTAACAAATATTTCAGTGTGTTCCCTCTAAGTATACTTTTTGTTGTGAGTTTGGTTTTTTTCATCCAAATAGTAGTTTTGAAGTAGATTTAAAGCTGATTCTTTGAGTGCTCATCAGACATATGTGTTTTTCTTTCCTTGTCTCAGACAGCACAGACTGTGTTGGTGGTGGTAGTGGTTTTTGGCATCTCCTGGCTGCCTCATCATGTGATCCATCTCTGGGCTGAATTTGGAGTTTTCCCACTGACTCAAGCCTCCTTTCTCTTCAGGGTAACTGCACACTGCCTGGCTTACAGCAATTCTTCTGTGAACCCAATCATATATGCATTTCTATCTGAAAATTTTAGGAAGGCCTACAAACAAGTCTTCAAATGCCAGATTGGTAATGAGTCACTTCTGAATGATGCTAAGGAAAATAAAAGTCGGATAGATACACCACCCTCTACCAATTGTACCCACGTGTGAATGTTGAGAAGCCCTGTATGTTGGCTCTTCCTTTATGTAAACTAAACACCAAGGAAAAAAAGCACAATGAGGTTTATCCTGGGTTTATCTTGATAAAGCTAATTGCTATTTAATGTACTGAAGTTGCATTTGTAACCAAAGTTTTTTGTGAAACTTGTATAAAAGAAACCTGGGCTGATCCTTTGCATCTTAGATAGCTTTGTCAAATAAACCTCTTGGACTTTCATAGATGTTTGAGAAAAAAATTGTTGAAATAATTTGTCTGTATTCTTACTAAGCATACCAAGGTACAAGAAGAAGATGTTGATGTGGACACGTAACTTTGTGACATCTTACTCCATGAAAGTGAAAAATGGATAATTTTTCTGTAGCACAGATAATAAATGCTGGACTACTATGATTTCAAAGAGAAAAGCTTTTTTTTCTCTCTTCAGATTGTTTTGACATGCCTTTTTTCTTCATGTTTTGAAATGCCTTTTTTCTTTTTAAACATGGGCTCTGATTTCGAGTTGGAATAAGTTATGTACACCTTGAGGTAATTGCTTTAGAGAGGAAATTTCTATCTGTTTAGCTGTTTTTAATATGTCTTACTGAGCAAGGGTGGATTGGTTTTCCACTTCATACGGCTGCCTTACTGTATACACAGAAATGCTGTGTACACTATGTAGGGTTTTTTATGGCCTGTATGTAATTGTAGCAAAATGAAGATTTGTGTCTGAGGGAAGCTTTTCTTCATGTGCTGCATGTGCACCTGTATGTATATTTCCTTAATTTCATAGGCTTTGAGATGGAGATACAGGTTTAAATGTGCAATGTATACGTATGTTTTAAAATACTATGTTTCGTAAAGAAGCTCCACATAATGCTTAAGGAATTAAAGTTCCCTTAAAAGTTGTAGGTGGAGCGTGATATCATTTAGTTTTCAACTGGAAATATAAAGAAGGTTGCATTTAAATTAATGCAAAGTACATAAGGTAAATGGTACAATTCTGCAAATTCTGAAATAAAATTAGTAGTTTCTGCAATTTTATAAATTTACTGAAAATGTCTTTAGGTGGTAAACCACTAAAGAAATAATGGAAAAATGTTCCTTTAAAAACATTCTTTTAGCTGGAATAAGACATGATTTTACCTTTTTTCATCAATGACCCATAGACTCCTAGAGCAAATCAAATTGAAGGAACCTCTGGACATTCTCTCAAGGCAGGGATACCCTCAGAGTCGTATCACTTCCTTGTCTAGGCAAAATCCAAAAATTTCTAAGAATGGCAGTTCAACAATATTTTTGGAGCAACCTGTGCTAATGCCTAATCACCCTCACTAAAATATTTTTCCTTATCCGCAGCTGGGATTTCCCTTGATATATCTTGTGACCATTGCTTTCTGCCCTTTCACTGAAGCCTTTTCTCTAACTGACTAATGTGTAATTTTAAGATGGCTGTTGAATTTCCCCTCAGCCTTCTCTTCTGAAACCAAGTGCTGCTCTCAGCCTCTCCTCAGGTCCTGGCTGGGTCAGTGGCCTTCCACTGCCCTTCCTCCAGCATATCCATCCCTCTCATGGACTGAGGTGCTCAGAACTGAGGAGTGTGTTCCAGATGTGGCCTCACAAGCACTGAGCAGAACAATTGCTTCTCTTGACCCATTGGCTGGTTCTTGCTAAATACAGCCCAGTATTAGCATAATTTATGGCTGCAAGGATACACTGTTGACTTGTATTTAATTTCTGATTTACAAGCCCTTGAGTCCTTTTCTGCAGATTGGCATTGAGTCCCAGTTCAGGTCTCAGGACTTGGCATTTGGCATTCTTGATCTTCATGCATTTGCTAGCTGTTACTTCCACATTTCCAGCTTACCAGGGGCCCCTTGAAAGGCATGCCTGCTCTCCAGAATATCCACCACTCCCCCAGGTTTGGTACTGTGCGTAAAATTGCTGAGAGAGTCTGCAACCCTCTCCTGGTCTTTGAAGATGCTAAGTGGTGTTGGCCAGATGCTCTTTCAGATTCCTTTTTCTCCACAGGCTTACTTTAGAAAAAATAATAATTCACAGTGGTGGAATGTCAACCATGGAGAGTTAGCTCACATAAAAATATCTTTGTTTATGTGTCAGTATTGTCTGCTTGGAACCAGTAAAATAATATCAAAGACATGCTATTGCATGCATGGTGTTTGTGTCCATTCTTTCAAATGAAGAGACCATTTGATGATATTTCTAGGAACAAAAAATATAAATATATACAAATATATATTTAAAAAACATCTCAATTGGAAAAGAAAGCTTTATCTATGCAGGAAACCATTTCCTGGGCTGGGATTGAGGTTCAGAAACAACCTAGAAAGGAGTTCCTTTGAGTTTTGAGAACTTCAGCTCAAATTCACTTCAGCTGAATTCACAACATTTTAGGAAATACTACATTTTTGAAAACTGTGGGTTTTATTTTGAAAAATTCCTATTTTATGATTTTTAATAAAAATCACAATGTAAATATATAATTGTAAAGACAATTATAATAACAAACTGGGTATATTGTCTCATCTAGAGAAGAATTTTTTTCCTTAATCGTACATTATTTTAAACCTAGGTGCTTGATAGTAATGGAGCTACATCTGTCTGAAACTTTTAGGATGAGAGAGTGGGAAGGTAAGGATTTCTGTAACAACTATTTAGCAAGGTCCCACCTTGCTCCTGGTGAATATCAGTAAAACTTCCACCTGACCTTTCAGGAAAACCTTAAGAAGCCACTGACACTCTAAGGCTCAGTTTCCTGCCTGAAACATGCCTTTGTTGGTCTGTCTCTAGCGTGGCTTTGTCATACTCAGCTGTGCCACGAAGGTTATGAATATAGAAGCAGTGTTAATGTGTGCTGTGAACCCTGTCCAATCCTTGAGCAGCTGGACACTTGGTCAGGAAGGTGTCCTGCCACAATGTCTGATTTGGGGGGAAAACGGGAAATGGGTGCTAAGATCCCCTACAACTGAGTATTTGCTTCCAGGTTCTGAGCTTATTGGCAGGGATTCTTGTTTCTGGTGGAAAGCAAAGCAAAAGTTTCACCTCATTGACTGGCTTAGTATGCCTTTTTACATCTTTTTCTAACCAGAAAGGTTGATTTCAGTGTACCTGAAGCAAAGGCAAGAGCAAAAAAAGATTTCTCTCACTAGGCTTGAAGAAATAATCTCACAGAATTCCACCCTGTTGTGTGAATCTGAAAATATTACACTGTACAAAACAAAATAGGCAACAGGAATGTTTACTCAAATTTCTCTCAAACTAAGACCCTGCAGTAGGTTTCTAACCAAGTTTGCATTGTATACATCACATTTTCTGCTTTGCACCACTTTTGCCTTAAAAAGATACAGAAGTCTCATTAAAAGAGGTAAAGAAATTATCCCACCAGGGTTCTTAGTGCTATGTGTGCCCTGCCTGACTGTGAGAGTAGAGTGTTTGAAGTATAATACAAAAGATTACAGCAGTGCTCTTCTTCCACTAATAGAGACTAAAATACAATTCCAAGATATATGTCGACCCAGATGCACACCGTGCACTGCTATATTTAAATCAGATTTAGGATCCATAGCCAAAAATCCCCAATTAAATGGCACTTGGCCAACATACTGTTAAATATGTGCAAACATACAGAAAAATGAAGGATTGGCTTAACTTTATGCTCAGCCGTGCTGCTTCACAGGTAATTGTGTTGCCCAATTAACTAATTTTGAAGGAAGGAATCTTATTAGTTGCAAGTGAAGCTGACAATTGCTGCTTCTGAATCATTAAACTACACCGTTCTCATTCACAAGTATGTACTAAACATGATATGTAGTAACATACTCATTCATAATTGCATACAAAATTCTTGTATCAAAAAATCTAGAATTTCTTCAAAATTTTCATATGTCTAAGGTTGGTAACAAAATTGCATGCTGTAATAGATTACAAAAATATACCCAAACTGGCTGAAATTATATGTAAAAACCATTATGACTGTATAAGGAGCAAATTGAAACTTTGTAGTTGGGTGTTCCCATCTACAATCCTAATATTCTTTCAATATTTTGTATGATTAAATGAGTTATCTATGAGCATTTTAAAATTCTTCAGAAATATTTTTTTCTAAATTTAAACATTGAAAAAAGAGTATTTTAAAAACCATTAATCTTTGGCAAGATAGGGCATTTAAAGGGCATGTTTTAAGTTATGGTCCTTGGAGCTTTGTACAACCTTTTACTTTGTGTGCATGCACCTCTTCCTTCAAACCTTAACTTTATTATTTTCATAATTGATTATATCTCCATTTTCAAAAATTAATGTCATTATCTCCAAGCGATAAACATTAGGTTTTATATATTCCATTTTGCAGTAAAACAAATTTGCTTTAAATTCCACATTATAGGGAAGGAGATTATAAAATTATTTTGTGAATACATTATTTTAGACATTGTTATCTTCATGGTTGCTTCACAGTGTGATGTGACACATTGAATCTAATGATATCTGTGGTATTTTGAGAAAAGAGGACAGCAAAGAAAAGAACAGCTTGTACCATACAGAGCTTGTCCAAGTGTTCTGTGTTCAATACATGGGAAAAAGTCAAAGACCAAAAAATCAAGAATTTGTGTTTGTTTCAATGTACAGTGTATGTAAAGTAGTGTGCAGTTGTTCTGAGACATATTGTACTTTGCATGAATTTCAGGGGATAGTTCCAAGAGGTCTGTACCATCTCTTTTTGGCTCAGTCATATAAGATACAAACTGCTTTCTTTACAAAGTGTTTACTTAATAACTAAAACCAAGCAGCATCTTTGGGAAAACTTCCAGAAAAAATAGTGTAAAACTGAATAGTTTGATAGCTAGATGTCACTAGGTGTTGAAAATTTAACTGATATAACAAATACTCTGATTTTCAAGTACTTTACAGGCAGGAGGCACAGTCCTCCATTTAGGCTGGTAAGAAGTCTATTGAAATTTATGATATTCATTGATATTTCTTATTCAAGTGTAGTTTAAATCTCTGTAATTTATGTATAGTTTAAGAGACAGAAAAATAAATCCAGATTCATATATTTGAATATGAGAAAAAACGATGAGTTCTTCAATGATGTGAAGTCCAAACCTATTTTACAAAAGCCTGTATGTGGCTTCAGTTTTGGAAAAAGGCAACCAACTCGATGCATATTTGTATGTATATTTGCTTCAACATTGATCACAGGCCATTTCAATACAGTAAAAATAGCTGGTTGAGCATGAAACCGATGCATAATCAGTTTTACATCTAATGAAAACCTTTTAAACCAAAAGTAAATGCTACAGCATGGATTTAAAATTATGTGCACTTTATCAATTTTACTGTGCAGTACTCAAGAATCCTTTGTGCATGACATTTGTAGAAACGTTGGTATACCTTGGCCAGGTACATTTGCTGGATGAAGGCTGAGGTCTAATTTTATAGGGACCTATTTCCCTAATGGCAGCATTCTCTTATTGGAAAACTGTACAATTTCCATTGCATGGCCATTCCATTTCTCTAAAAACATCTAAGCACATCTAAAATTTGGTGAGAAAAATAAAACCTCTCCTCTAGCAATATATCATCTGAGCTACATAGATGTTTCTAGCAACACCTGTCAAGAACTTATCAACTTTTTGAAGTTTAATGCTAAGATTTTGAAAGAAAATACAAAATGACTGCTAATGCCTTGTAGTTGTGACATTTAGAGTAGAGGTGATGGTGTGACAGTTCCTTTATACTGAATTTCATGATTTAGCACAAGCAAATGGTTTTTAATATAGCAAAATGAAAAGTTCTGCATTAGGAATGAAGAACATGAGGCAAACTTTAAAAACTTGTTATTGAACTGGAAAATGATGAGCCTGAAATTGCCAGTGAGCTAAGCATGACCTTCAACTCCGTGTAACTGAAATGGCCTGCATAGCCCCTGGAATCCTGAATTTAGAAGGTATTGGAACTGGAGCCACAGGAAGCACCTCTGCAAAATGGGGACTTTTGCAAAGACATTTTCTAGAACTTTCTATAAAAACTGAAACACCCCAGCTGAAATCTGGTAGCAGTTCAGCACGTTCCCCTCCTAACTAGACACAGGAGAGAAAATATAAGGAAAGGCTCATTGATCAAGATAAAGGCAAGGAGAGATCACTCACCAGTTACTGTCATGGGCAAAGTAGATCCAGCTGGGGAAATTAGTTTAATTCATTACCAATCAAATCTGAATAGGATAATAAGAAAAAACATCAAATTTCAAAAATACCCTCTCTCCACCCTTCCCTTCTTCCTGGGCTCAACTTAACTCCTATTTTCTTTAACCCTGACCAGCACAGGAGTGTAGCATCGTGGCATGAGGGGAATTTTTAGGGTTCCCACACAGGGGCAACAGGGAGTGGGGGCTGCAGTCAGTTCATCACACCCTTTCTGCCACTCCTTCCTCCTCAGGGGGAAGACTCCTCACACTCTTCCCTTTTTCCAGTGTATAGTCCCTGCCACTCCAGTGTGGAGAACCTCTCCAATGAGTCCTTCCCATGGTCTGCAGTTCTTCACAAACTGCTCCAGTGTGGGTCATTCCCATGGGGTGCAGTCCCTCAGGAACAGGCTGCTCCAGCATGGGTGCTCCCATGGGGTCACAATCCTGCCAGCAAACCTGCTCCAGTGTGGGCTCCTCTCTCGACACGGCCACAGATCCTCCCGGGAGCTTACTCCAGCATGGGCTTCCCATAGGTTCACAGCCTCCTTCAGGCACCTACCTGCTCCAGTTTGGGGTCCTCTGGGGGCTGCAGGTGGATCTCTGCTCCGCCATGGATTTCCACAGGCTGCAGGGCACAGCTGACTCTCCATGGTCTGCAACAGGGGCTGCAGGGGAACCTCTGCTCCAGCACCTGGAGCACCTCCTGCCCCTCCTTATTTGCTGACCCTTGGTGTCTGCAGCAGGGCTGTTTCTCTCACATATCCTCACTTCTTTCTCCCAGTGCAGTTTCCATAGCCCATATCACCTCCCTTAGCTATGTCATCCCAGAGGCACTACCACCATCCCTGCTGTGCCCGGCCTTGGCCAACAGCAGGACCGCCACGGAGCCAGCTGGCACTGCTCTGCCACACAGCTTCTGCCACCTTCTCCCTGCAGCCCCCTACCAAAGCCAAGGGGCAGAAACTCAGGGCAGAGGGCTCTTGTTAAGAAGAGCCCTAATGATCTCACATTGCTCTGTATAGAGACAAATACCTGATGCTCTGCATCTCTGTAACTAGTGGATGAGTTCACAAGGTGAACAGTGAATTTAGGTTTAAAGTGAAATGAGGCTATAATGGTTGAATCTTAATTAAGAGGAAGGCTTAACATTAAGCCATGGGTACAATTAACCTTAGACTGCTTAATGAGCAAGTGTAATATATTCATCATGCTTCAAATCACATCTGGCTATTTCTTGACAGATTTTATGTATTTAAATCTCAAAATATGGACTAGGTGATAGCACTGCTGTGAGGAAGAAAATGCATCTTATGTAACAGAATATGTAGACCTGATGATCACAGTGGCCCTTCTGGCCTTAGTCAGTTTGTACTCATATTTCTGTAATTAACAGTATGAGAGCTATGCAGATACAGAGGAAAAAACACAACAAAACTCAGCTACTATTCAGTCAATTCGTGATCATCTAACGATGTATAAAGAATGACTCCACAAGTGGGCTAAAGCCTGGGAAAGTCTTATGATGACTAAGAAATCTGATTGAAAACTGGCATGTGGATTGTCATTGGTAGAGGAAGAAGGCAAATGATGCTGATGTTCTTCTCACCTTGCTTAATTACTTTTTGCCATAATTACACTAAATGTAATCACTCTCTGTTACTCATGCATAGCAATTTATTGTTTCCATGGGAACTATGAGCTGATGGTTCCCAGCCAATTACAAACACCTGCATTTCCCTCCATAAATTGATGTCAAAGTTTTTACCAACCTGTTGTGAAAATATTGGAAATCTTTACAAGCTAAAGCCTCTGACAGCAAAGTTTTCAATTCCCCCTTGCTTATATGAAACATTATAAAAGCAAATACTTTATTGAACAAACATAATTGGCCATGGTGTTTCTGATAGAGCAGTCAACATTTTGGGCAAATTTGTACAGGTTGTGTGATAGATAAACCTAATTATGGGTGTCCCTATGTGAGTTTTAGGAATAATAGTTACAAAGTTGCTCCTGTCATGAATTCTGCTCACTTGCAATAGTTGTACAACACTCTGATCATGCCATCCTGTCCCTTTGGAGGGGTGGCCCCCTAACCTGCTGTTAGCAGTCAATCTTTGTTGAGGGTGCTACAGGGTCAGACTGGCACCTCCTCCCATTTTTAGCTGCTTACCAGCTTGCCTACATGCCATGCAAGGCTTCCAACAGAGTTGTAGGTGGGAAGGCTGATGTGAATGTGGGCCTTGCTCTTTTCAAGACTTCTGCTTTCTCCTTGCTAAAATATACACAGAACAGGGTTTATCCTGTGTTGTATTTTGGGGTTTTTTTGTCTCCTACCCTCAGTGCTACAAATGAGGAGCAGAGCGACTTGTTTGTCCTTCATAAATAAGCCTAACTGGATCATGAACAGAAAGTCTTCCGTACTTTCAGCCCTGAAATCTGTGGTAGTGCAATATCACAGTGGCCACAGGAAACACCTTTGCTTCCTTCTACTTATCTTCTGTCATTTGCCACCTTAAGCGAAATCCGTCTTGTTCTAGTTGTACAAATAAGCCACTCCCACGGCTCTGTATCTGTGAAGACAAAATGGATTGCTGTGGACTTCAGGATATCCTGATAGTATGGCCTGATGCACTAATTGAAAACTGGTATCTAACAGGTATTATTAACTTATTAACATCAGACGAGAAGAAGGAAGGGTAGGAGGAAAGGGAGTAAATGCTGAAGACAGTTGTGTGTGTGAATGGAATTATTTATGGTCCCAACTTTCAACCTCTACCTGGGCAATGCTTAGTAGTTTGTAGGCAGTTTGTTACTATAAGGAACACAGAATCCTCTGGACTTGAGTAATTTTTTTTTTTTCATTTATTTATCTTTGCATGCCTGTAATAAACCTTGCAGGATCATATTTCTGTTATGTTGCCCCTTGTTGCTCTGGTGTTATCCTGAGATGTGTTTTCAGATTTCCTTGCATTCATATGGATGAAGATTTAAATATTCTTTTTAACTCCTGTGATGATAAAAGGGTTGATTTTACCTCCAGTTCTGCAGACACCTGGCCAAAAGGCACATTTTATGTATAAATCACTACTAAATATCCAGAGAAATAACCTAGTGGCAGTTGAAATTGTTCTTGCGGCAAAATGAGACACAGCAAGGATGTTCAAATATGGACTTAATTTTCACTGCAGTATTACAGCTGATAATAATGTGTGAAACATGATTGCAAAGAGTACTTATATTATGATCCCATGCCGGAAAAATTATTTGTGTAAAAATGATGCAGAACTGCACCATGAATAAGGCTTAAAATATTGTTCATAAAAAGGGCTCATTTTGCTCATCCATTTTGCTATGGATGAAATGATAGGTGGATATTTAGGATCTTTTTAATCAAAGACAGCTCATTAAAATGTGAGGGCTCTGGTGTTTTGCTAATTTTGCCACACCCAGAAGCTTTCTATAATGTCAATTAAACAAGAACCTTATATTTAAATTATTTAATTAATTTATAAGGGCAAAACTTTCTTCCTCTTTATATAAGATAGCACTATTATCAATGGTTTAGTTGAGTACAAATAGAAATAAATTACTTCTACTCTGTATCTTGTAGTATTCCCCACTCCTAAATATACTATTTAGAGACTTTTTTCTACTTTTCATTGGTGAATACTCATTTTCTTGTAATTTGAAATCTCTTCCATCAGTGCAAAAGAACCTGGTGATAAAATGGCTGTTTCATGGCTGATAAAAAAAGAAATTATTATGGGAGGAATTATGTTGTGCACTTTAATTTGTTTATAAAATTAGACCTTGTAATTGGAATCCTTTTCTTATGTGTGAATCTTATTTGCTGTATTTCATTCTGTCTAACTAAAATGATGAAAACACATCATACTATCTGTTAGGTGACTCAAATTTCTAAAAAAATGTGTGCACTAATCAAATTAAAGCTCATGGCACTGAATGCCTGTTCATGTCCTGCATTTCTTATCTGTAAAAACCCCTCGCTGTTACTGAAAAATATACTGCTTTTAAATTACATTTATCCTTCTTAAAATCAGTGCTTGAGAGAGAGGGAAGAGGGAGAATATTTGTAAGACTGTATTTCTAAAGCCAAGAACTGTATTATGTATTATTTTAAGAGGCAAAATGGTCAGTTAGGGAAGCGCAAATAAGGATGAAATTGATATATTACTGCTCCATACTTACGTAGATGATGAAGTCGAGTACATCCCTTGTGCATCCATTCAGAGAAACAATGGAAACTGTTCTTATTGCCCAAAGTCCATTCTGTTATTATTCTCCTTGTGTTCTAACTCTCTATGTACTCTACCTGAGCAAAATCAAAGTGACTGCTAAATTAATCAGCTGGACCTTACTGAAGGGGAGCAAAAGATAAAATCACGAACATGTAACAGTAAAAGATCTTGAAAGAAATAAATAGGAGACTGGGGATGCAGCTGCCATTGGGCACTTGGAAAGTTCTCCAGCATGGAATTTTTGGGGATGGATCACTACATGATTTAGCAGGTCAGTAAGACTTCCCATCAGCCATAGTTCTGTTATGATCTGTAATTTATTTTGTTTTTATTTTTTAATCTGATTTAACTTCCCAGGAAGTTAGGGAGTCTGTCTAATTATTTTGGTGGAAATCAGATCTGACTTTCTCCCACTACAAAATACTGTTCAAATTGCTGTTTCTGCGGTCTTTCTCCTTGCTTTCTCCAGTGTTCTTGTGAAGACAGAAAATCAAGTATTTTCTAAGGAAGAAGAAAACTCCCGACTAGCCTTTAAGTCATGAAATATGACTTTTATGTCAGGAAACCTGCAATGTCTATCAGGGTGAGATGACCCCATTTGCTATTTCTTAAACAATAAAAAATCGAGGGCTCAAGTTCACCCCTGGAAACTCCATGGAACCCCTACTGCTGCAAAAAGAAAAATTAAAAGAAAAACCTCATTTTTTATATGTCACTGCTTTGTGGAACAATTCAGAAATATCTGGATGATTCATAAATGTTCCATATCACTGTTTAATGTACACTACATATAGAATAGTGAAATCTAAAAAAAAAAAGATAAAATAATTCCTCAAAAAACTCATCCTTGGATGTTAACACAAGCAATTCAGTTAAGGAATTATAAAAAAGCCCCTTAGAGTGGCAGCCAACACATATTAATCATACTTTTTGGTCTAGTTGCAGAAAGTAGAGGACATATGTTCTTGTCTTCCTGTTTTCTGTATTTTATCTTACTATTGCTTCAGGTTTACTTTGTATTTTCCACTTACTTTGCTTTCCCTGTGTGAATCATAATTTATTTAAAAAACCAAAATCATGATTCTGCAGAACTAGTCATTTACAGGCCTGATATAATTATTTTGTGTTAGAAGTACACTTTTATGCATAGCATTATTAGCAATAGCCACAATTTCTTGCGCCTGCCCCTAAATTCTGTTGAAGTGGTCGTGAGCCCTGGCAGTGTTTAAGCAAGAACAACTATTGGTTTACCCAAATTTAAGTGACCAGCCTGGGGCAAATAAAGTTTCCACAGGACGTCAAACAGATGTTGCCAGAACATCTCATTGCATGAGCATTATCATCTCATTAGGGGCTCTGAGATACTCTGTTCCATTAAAGCAGGAGCAGGCTGGCTGGACTAGGTGTCTAAAACATTATGTAGCTCTGTGCATCTGTTTACTGTGCTTGGTCATGCCTAACCCTCACTGCTTCTAATGAGGTTTTTCGGGAAGTTAATTGTATTACAAGGTTTCGCCTCTAAGAGCTCTGTGACTGCTCTTGCAAGTCTGCTTTGGTTAAATCACTGAAAACAGGTGCCTGCTGCATTCTGAAAGCTTATTTTGGTATGGATTTCTTCAGAGGTTTTTCTTTTGTTATTATTTTGTGTTTTAACTGCTTATTGCTTGTCAAAATCTGCTTTTATTGATGTTCAAGAGAGTATTCTTTCTAATGGTGAATGTTAGACAACATTGGAGGTTGGGCTGTGTGGGTCTTTATTGCAACCTGCTCAAGTTGAAGATGCCCATTGCAGGGATGTCCAACCTAGATGACCTCTAAAGCTCCCTTCCATCCCAAACCATTCTGTAATTGCTTCCAGTAGGATTAAAACCATTCTGGATTGCTTTCAGTAGGATTAATAACAGCAAGAAAATGGTGGTGTAAGTAATGTAATGGACCAGCACCATTTGGCCAGGACGTGCACGCCCTTGGATATGATATTCCCTGACATCATCCGACACTTGTAACTGAGACACGGGGCTGATGTCCTCTAAGAGACTCATGAGCAGTGTCTCTCCTTCTTTGCAGGCTCCTGGAAACAGGAGACAGAGCTCTGGCAATACCGTCTGTCATTGAGGTCCTGCACAATCTCATGTGCCTGGTGCTGGAATGGTGTCTTCTGATGCAGCAGCTTTGGGAGACTTTTGTGAGTGACTGATCACAATTACTGGCCTGATGCAGGCCAGTTCTTCATCAGTCCCATTATTTTTGACATACCTTGAAAATTTTTACCTTGATTTTTTTTCCTTTTGTACAAATTTAGCTCATAGCACATCCTAAACAGTATGCCTAATACATTTTCTTAATTTTATTGGAGTGGTGCTCTTGAAATCCAAAAGCAAGTTTCTACAGTCCTTAACGCTACCCTTAAAGGGGGAAACAACATATTCTCCCATATACTTCTTAAATCAGGGCCATCAAAATCAAGAATGTTAGAACTGAAGAATAATGGAAAGGATTAGCAATACAACTGTTATTCTGTGCATCAGCAAGTCATTTGGTATTTTCAACAAATGCAAAGTTATTTATTGGCTTGCTAGGTTAGCTGCTAAGGTTTATGAGCTTAGCAACTAAGTTACAGGGTCAGATGACTAAAATATGTTTTGGAGGGAAATATTTGGGGGACTTGTAAAGAGAAAACACAAAATAAGATCAGGATTGATTAGGTTAGGGTGGAGAGAAGAATGCTTGAAGAATACAGTCCCTCTATGGTGAAAACATCAGCTCAGCGTGAAAAAAAAATATATCCATGGCTTTCTAACAATTCTGTGGGCCAAAAATTTATTTTGTGATAATTTCTGTGAAAGCCTCAACAGTTAAATTAAATAGACCCGTTCCTACTAATTGACTCATATTTTTTGCTTTCCCAAATACTGTATGTTTAATCTTAATTCACTCTTGCTTTCCTCTGCCAAATGCAGACATCCAAAGGCTCCTATGACCTGAATTGTAGTAGCTCTAAAATCAGAGGAGACAATTAAAATGATAGCCTGTTAATCATGGAAAATATATATTACTGGAGTCAGATTTATCTTAATATGTCACTTTTTTTCATTTTTTTCCTTTAAATAAGACCTCTGCTGAAGCCATTCCCTGGGTCACATGCGAAGGCACCCTTATTCCCCCCATGGAGGAAAGTGCTGCTCCTCCAAGGTCCTCGGGTTAGTAGAAACATCACAGCAGTGTGGGCGGCCCCAGTGAAACCTGCTTGGTGTCACCTGCCAGGCACAGAGCCCTCCTGTGCAGCAGCTCTGGCCGTCAGCCACAGCCAGGAAGGGCTGCAGCGATGGGGCCAAGCTGAGCCTGGCTGATCCTGGCTCAGGGTCCACAGCCAGGCAGGATCAGGCTATGGGGAGGTGGAGACTGGTCCTGGTGCAGCATCCCTGGGGCAGGGGCTGACAGCCCTGGGGGAACAGATGGGCTCCTGGGCCATGGTCTGGTGAGCCCCCAGGCTTGGGCAGGGAGAGGCAGGGCTGTGGATGATCTCGGGACCCTGAGATGAATAATCAGCTTTTTCATTTACAAACTCATCAACATTTTAACCAGAAGATGGAGCCTGAAATTAGCTTGTGCTAATGATACAGAGCTGACTGGAAAACTTTGGAGGAAGGCTGTATAAATCCCTGCAGTGGTGACAGTGCAGGTAAGTCCGGTGTATTCAGATAGATATTATTATGCATTTATTCCACGTAAAATTTCCAAATATTCATTGTTTACTAGGAGCTGAGAAATACTTTTTAGAGATTTGAATACATAAGACAAAAATATTTCACAGCTGCAGCATGTAATAGACAAATAAAATATGCTATATCATAAAATATGCTATATCATACAAGGTAGTATTTTCCATGTAGCACATAAATATAGGGATACTGTAAAATTAGGCCTGTTTTTGCACAAGGTATCAGACCAATAATTAGCCACTAGATCAGCCTAAGGGCATAGCTCTGAGGAAAGTATTTGCCTAATCATCTTTGCAAGGTTTTTGCTGGTTTCTTAGCAGGAGCATAGGAAACAATAAAAGTTAAATAAGGTTAATATGAGACCGTTATGGATAATTCATATTTTATCAATCTGGGTGGAAAATAATAAGATTATTAATAGAGTTAGAGCTCTAAAGAGTCAATAGATTGCTAAGTATCTACTTTTTCTACTATGGTGCAGATAATAATAATTCAGGTTTCATAATGTGTTATATTTATCTGCAATGATGACCTACACATCATGTGAAAATACATTTACAAATAGGCTTTTATAGAAGTGGGGATTTGAATTTCTATTGCTCTACATATGTATTTTCTATCTTGGGAATTCTGATTGCAATTGGAATGAGCTAGTTGGAATTTGCATGTTATTGTAAGCAAAAATTAAATATATATGGGGCCAGCTGATGAGATAGCTCTGGGTTCCAATGACCAAATCTGTTGCCAGGCTCATAGTCCCAAAATCAGAAAGTCCACAGCCTTAGAGTACAAATCACTGATATGCTATAAACTCTTTTTTCAGCTCTTCTTCAGAAAAAGCCGACTGTTAACTTGCTGCCAGAAAGCTTTGTGCTGGATAACATTCTGCAAACTATGTAAAAGACACACAAAAATACAAGCTGACACAAACTCCATATTATGTACTCCAACAGATTTGCGGTAGTATATTCGCATCTAACAGGGACCAAACTGTGCTGCTGAGTGATTGAGTGGTGCCTAGAGGTAAAGGATAACAGTCACACACCCAGGGAGTGTCTCATAGAAAGCAAAAATCAGAAATATTGCCTCTTCAAAACAGAAAAGTTCACAGCAATAAAATTCTTTGCAAATTCCACTGATGGCAATGGAAATTTAACTAATGAAGAAAACTTAACAAAGTAAAACAGTGGCTAAAGTTCTTACGGTTTGCACACTAAAACTATTGAAATTTTGCTATAGTAGCTGATGGACATGGAAATTCACAAAAAAAATCTAAATTATGTGAGAGTTAAATCTTCCATGAATTGCATAAGTATTGCCTAATGACACCCTAAGTTTGTATGTTATTTTATATTTAATTAATGTTAATGCCAATCCTAGTGACTTCAAATGCTGTGTGGGCAACCTATGAAGGGACAAAATGTTGCATCCTCAATTAAATAAGTGGCTTGCATACTGTGCTTTTTTTGCATTACCTGTTTGCATGTCTCGCTCCAGGATTACAGATATTACCTTGCAAAACGACATTTAACATGTAAGAAAAAACCAAAAGCACCACTACAGATCTAATTAAAAAAAAAAAAAAAAGAGTAACAGAAAATTCTAGCCAGATCTGTCAAGTTTTTAAATCAACTTAGTGAAAAATATGAGAATCTGGTACATTCCCAAGCTGTTGATATTGAAGTTTTGATATTTGAAACTGGTTTTGTTTTGACAGAGCTCCTTGTTTTCTCTCTTTCCTTGCCAGGATGCTATTACAACCAAGCATTCTTCATTATCCTATTGCGTGAGAATGATAGGTTCCTGAAAGGAAATGAGCAGCTTTGTTTACTACTAAACTCTTAATATCCATCTACAGTTATTTATAGGAAGAAGGAAGGTACCAGTATTTTAATAATGACTAAAATAGTGCATTTGTTATTAGATACAACATTGATAAATAATATGGTTTTGATTGAATAGAATATTTGTTATTGTGTACAGTTTGAAAAGCTAATGCTAATTATAGTTGGATACATTTTGAGCTCAGAGAGGAACTATCATTTTCTTTTGATGGATCTCCCTAATTACACCACTCATAAAATTTCATCCACCTCAACTACAGGTTTCTCACGGAAAGGGCAGGAACTTTCTACAGGCACATACACATTTCATTTTACTATTGGCTGTCCAGGTTCTCTCCCAGTCAAAACTGTAATGGGAGTTTCATGGCCACCTTAAACCAGCATATCCTTAATCAGATTGTCTGTGAGCTTCAGGATATAGCTCCCTGAATGCAACTTGTGCCCGTAGAAACATGGGGTGATAGAGGCAGAGGGTGAGCACTTGCAGGCAGGAGATAGACTGGGTTTTTTGACATCTGTGTCTGCTTTATGTCATTGTTAAGCAGTTGTGAAATTACAGCTTGTCATTAGATTTCAGAGATATCTTAGAAATTTCCACTAGCAAAGGCAGTAATGATTAACGATAAATCTCCCTAGCTCATGATGATTTTTTCCTTACATTCCTTGTCTGCACTAGATAGAAAATATGTTTATCCATTGTTTAACCCAAGAGACTGCTTTGCTTATATCCTCAGACCTTAAATTTCTAAATGAAAATTGCCCATCTCGTTCCCATTCCACTCCAGCACCAATCAGTTCTATGCCATCTCACTACTCTCTCCTCTGTACCACAGAAAGAGCAATTTCTATCTGTTTCCAATCCATTTCCCTACTGACATTTCTCTGTATTCAGACCACGTGTTCCTTAGCCCAGCAAGAGCATTTCCTGCCTTTTTTTTTGCATTTATATATCTCTGCAAAAGGATGAAAAGGTCTAATCAAACTTTTCCTCTTACCTGGGGGCAAGCCATCAGTACAGCAATGAGCTCAGTGCAGAGTTTGGTTTGTCAAGTTTCTCTGACAGACTGTAAATACTGACACCTTGCTTCTAGATCAGATGAGAAGAAACTGCTGGCATCAAGTGTGCTGCAAATCCAATAACTAGTGTGCTGCTTTTGTGGATATTTGAAGCTAATCACAGCTGATGGAGAGTGCTTCATGTAGGTATGGTTTCTGATGGACATGCAGTATTTTTTCATTATTTCATATTCTCTTGGAAAGGGCCTTAACTCATCTCCCCTTTCTGCCTGCTTTTTATTTGACCTTCTAAAAAAACACCTAGCCTAGCTACTGAGTTATTGGACTAGTGGAAGTGCTATTTTTGACAAACGTGGAATAGCCTGTAGTACAGAAGGTTTTTAACATTACCTTCAAAGGAACAAGACTGAAAGGTGAAAAACACACTGAAAATGTGGACAGGTGTAAAGATGGATTACACTTAGGGGCTGGAGTTGTTGCAGAGAGTAGCCAGGGATAGTTGGTTAGTGCATGGTGAGAACGCAATTTGCTGTCTGCCATGTCTTGTCTTAGAGCGCACCATGAGTGTTTAAACACCTTTCCACTTACCATGGAAAATTTGCTAAAATAATTTTATGTTACTCCCAAATCCTGTTCAAATCCTGTCCCAATCCAGATTATAAAACCAAAAAAAAAAAAAAAAGTAGGTACAATTAATGTACTAAGTAGTCTCCTAACTTCAGACACCTTCTTGAGCATATTACAAAACCCTATCACTCAAATACAATGGCTTTACTTGCCCATATTTCCAAAACCACACCACTAGGCCATTTCTCGACTCCACCTCTTGCCAGTCAGTCTTAATTTAGAGCAATATGCATAAAATGAAATAAAGAAAATATAGGCATTTACACTGGAATTTAACTGGTTTAGAGCTTATTGAAAGTTAAAACAGAAATGATGATATATTAATTTTTGAGTGGTTTGCAGTTAAGTTAAAATAATATAAAATTCCTGATAATTTTAAAAGCATTAGTTCCTGATAGATGATTAACACTAAAGTCTTATAGAAAGTCTAACCTCTGAGTTAGAGCCTGTCTCTGTTTAGACTGCTGAAAGAAAATTGTGATAAAATTTTACAATAAATATTTTTGAGTAGCAACTAGGACTAGATTTAAAAATCCTAAACTTGTATTTATTGCATCTAATTAAATAAATGAATTTATGTTAAAATATATACTACTGATACTTTATATTTTTCTTGATGTGTTATATATTAGGTAGTTTTATATTACTAATGAAGAATTTAAAATTATTAATATGAACTTAATTTGATTCCCAGTTTCTATCCACATTCAACATTATATAAATATTAAAAAATGGTGTCAGCTCCATAAAGAAAAAATTTTAATATGTCACTAATTTAAATTTGCATTATGAATTCATGCCTTTATATAATTAGTTAATATTTTACTAGAAGTTTAGCATGATCCTTAGGTTGTTCAAAACTTAATTTTATACAACCCTATGATATTCAACAAGGCCAAGCGCAAAGTCCTGCCCCTGTTCAAGGTCACATTGAATGGGGCTTCGAGAAACCTGGGCTAGTGGGAGGTGTCTAATCACAGCAGGAGGGTTGGACTACATGATATTTAGATGTCCTTTCCAACCCTGGCTGTTCTCGGTATCCATATAATTCAAAATTTTAGGGGATTTTTTAAGGAATTTCATATAGAAATTTAAGATCACAGAAGAATATTTGTGGGTTTTGCTGTTTATAGATTTAAATAACCATCTGAATTTATCTTCCTTTTCATGCATATTTTGTGCATTTTATTGGTTTTCATCCTCTGCTGCCAGAAGCTAAGATATTATCAAACCACTGCTGGATTCTGAGGTTGACATGGTTTTCTGATTTTCAGAGAGGAAATGGGTTAATATCATCACACTGTTACAGGCAGCTTGAGTCTGCCTATTTCTACTAGAAAAGGAGACACGCAGTGCCTTCCTACCTGCTTATAGACTGCAGGCTTTTAGCTTGAAATCTTTTTCACAGTTCAGAGTTTTCAGTCAGGCAGGCAGTCAGTTACTCAGTCACTCACTCGGGGACTCTGTTCCTCTTTTTCCTTCCCCGGGTCACTCTCACACTTTTTTTGTTTGCATAATCTGAAAGGGGTTTTTTTTCTCATCCACTGGAATATTTACATCTGAAATATCTTCTTGTGACCGACATTGTGTTTGGGTAGTTGGATTTTTTACAATCTCACGTTTAACTTGATTATATTACTCTGCAATCATCTTGGAGCGTATTAGAGATACACTAAATGAAAAGACATATGTACATTCTTGATGTATTTTATACATATAGATGATATCTTTTTAATCCATCTGTCTCTATTTCAACACACTGAAGGCATATTAGAGATTATTAAGCATTCAGGGATGACTGAAGTGCTATAGTAATTGCAGAAGTGGTGCAAGAAGCAAAGGGATACTCCAAGCAGTTAACAAACACTCGTGGCAAGTATCTTGTAATGATCAGGCTCTGCCTTTATCGGAGTTTCAGAAACAACTGGGGATAAATAAATCACATAAATGTATTCAGGAGCACAAATCTTCTAGAGTAAGTGTCAAAGAAATGTAAACTGCAGCATCTTTAAAATTAACAACTAGTACAAAAAAGCATGTGTCAGAAGCTTGGAGGACCAGTTGATTGCTTTTCAGATATAGATCTGGGGGAAGGAAAGTGGATCTTTAAATGTCACTTGGGGAAGGGCAGAATGGGAAGGAAAAACTAAGAAAAGACATCCATGAAGCAGAAGAGTCTTTAGTGTATTTTGAGATCTTGACAGATGTACTTATGATTAAGCTTGGCTGTGAAAAATATAGACGTCATTGCTGTTTCACTAGTATGAGACAATAAAATGTCAGCAACTCACTAATAACTGCAACTTGCATAAGGCAGCCACAAGGATAACATAATCTTGCCAAGTTCCACTAGTAAGTGTATGTGTACAGGTAGCAACTTTAACTTGCTCCTGCAGAATGCAATAAAAACATAAATCTGAAGTTTAATCCTCTAAATTTACTGTTACTAAATACCTGCTCATAACACATATATTAGAATTTAGGTCTGTATTTGAACAGTTTGTTGCATTGTGACAGAACAGTCTACAATATAAATTGCAAAGCTCTGGAATAGCATCAAAATGGATTTCAAATGAGATAGTCCTACAAAACAGAGGCAGCATAAGCATCTGGACTGTTTGTATGGCTTGAACAAGGCTGAAGAATGTACCATCCTTTGTAGGCATAAAGTGTAAAGCTGGGAATTTAAATTAATTGGTTTAATACAGGTACAAACCACTGCTTTTTATTGTGACCACTGATCACTGAATGTTTCCATTAACTCAGTAAGGATAAACAAAATACTGAAGACCGAGTAAACATTGTTTGTAAGCTAAATGTTTCCATTAACTCAGTAAGGATAAACAAAATACTGAAGACCGAGTAAACATTGTTTGTAAGCTAAATGTTTCCTGAAAGGAGGAAAAATATTTCTGTAGTAATATGTATTGCCTATTGCTATGAACAGCCAAACAGATCTAGTGTTCCTGAATAGCAATAAATGGTGTTGTGCAGAGATAAATTGGAGCCTGTCAGTCTCCTGTCTTCCTATAAAATAGTTACATAAGATGCATTTGAAGAAGATGTTGTCCATAGAGATAAATGTTGCCTTTGTGATAGCAGAGGGAGTGGAAAAGTTATTGAGTTTATAAACTTGTCTGACATCCATGATAATGAAAACCTAGGAAATACAAGACGGAAGAAAAATGTATGCTGTCAGTTCTTTCATACTTTACAGCTAAGGAAGAACCTACTTTTTAGAAATGTAACTACTTAGATTTTTCACTATTGATTAAATAAAGCAAAAGATCTAGGCAATTATAAGTTTTATATGTGAAAATTTGAGACTCTAAAAGCAAACACTTAGTTGAATTCCTCATTGCATATTTTTTCCCTTAAGTGTTCTGTGAAAAGCAACTGAATTAATACCAACTGTTGGAGCTGCAGGGAAGGTTACAAAATTTTCTGAACCCTACCTGACCATCTGTAAGAGTTTTAATTAGCCACAGCAACTATCAAACTGTTGCCTGTCAGAATAATTGAAAGATTTCCTCAGTAGGACCTTGATAAGTACAAATGTACTGCGTTTGGAGAAGTGTTTGCTCCTGTGGGCTGGCCTGACAAACAAATGCCCCAATAGCACCAGCAGCTAGGGTGGGGCTGGAAAACTGACTGTCCTTTCTGAGACCAAAGGCAACTTTAGCCTGGTATCCCATTTTCAACAGTGATCAAAAGTGAAGGCTTAATAAATAATGACACCATCAGGACAGGTCATATGGTAGCTCTTTCTGATAGTCTTGCATCTTTGTCCTATTTTCAGTTTGGGGACTCGAGAGTTTGATGGGCTTTCCAAACATTGTGATGCACAATGTCTTTTCCTTCAGCATATTCATTGGATTGCAGAGGCTACTGAATCTTCAGTTCAGTCTTTGATGCTCTGGAGATCTCCAAATTGCAGATTACCAGAAACAGGGACAATAAACCAGGGGTGCATTGCTGTCTTATTCTCCAGGACCATAGGGCAAGTGCAGAGCTCAGTGTGCTGTAGCAGTTCAGACTTGGTAAAGTTCAGAAGGTGCTCAAAAGCAGAAGGGGTGGTTCTGTGCCACAGAGCTGTGTACTGCAGACTTTCCTCATCTTGAAATAATACAGCACATGACTGGAGATGACAAATAAAGCAGAAAGCCCTTAGTTTAGTCTACACCAAAGACACAATCCCAGAAGCTGCTGTCAGTCAGTGTTGGGGAGCGCTGATGGGAGGAAGCTGCCATGTTCTTGTTTCAGAGGTCCATGAAGCAGGAGCTGTGTGAATATACTGTGCTGTGAGAAGGGAAAAAACAGTGACTTTTGAGGAAAAGGTTGTGTATGGTTCATAGCATTTTCCCCTGTGTCACTGTCTTTTCTATACACTCCTGAATCATGAAAAAGTTACTGTTAATGAAACCCCCCAATGTGTCAGCTTGTGATTTTTCCGGCCTTAAAATTCCATCCAAGCTTACCTCATTTCCTGAGTCATTTGCCCTGCTTCTTCTGACTGCTGCTCTGTTCCAAAAAAAGTCCTCTTTTCTGTATTTTTTTAACCCACTCCACTACACCAACTCTGAAATTACAGGGGCAGTTTTACAGCTTTCTACTAAAATACTATCTCAAGTGCAGTTCCAGCTGAACTTTAAAAAAAAAAAAAAAAAAAAGCACATTTACTAATACTGCAGTTTCCATGGCACTGAAGAATTCAGATTTTTTCTCTCATGTTTTGACAAGCTGTCTTTGTACTGAGAGACCATAGAAATCAGAAGTGGGTTTTATGCTGAATCCTTCTGTGGTATCAGCTGTTTTTTAATCAGGAAATGGCAAATATATGGATAGTAAGGTTGCCAGACATAAGGCTCTGGTAGTCTGTCACTCTTCTTCATCCCACAGAATTGGTCTCAGAGAAATTTTGACTGTATGAATGACAGGAAGATGCAGGGCTGAAGACAGGCAGGTAATTACTCTGAGGGGTTTTTTTTTGCCATTGAACAAGCTGCCTCTCTGTGACCTGGAAGTGAGCACTTGGTTAAGAATGCTGATAAGATTCCTGCAAAGTAATAATTTATGTCATTCTTCAGAAAGTATCTCTCTTGAGCTTTGCTGAGTACATAAGTGCCTGTGCCAGATGGACGAAGACAGCTCTATGAGATATGAATTATTTTACATATCCTGCCAAGGTACAGCTACTGTGTGTTTCACATGGGCTGCATAGCTTTGGGGGCTAGCACCACCCTCTCTCTCCCCCACCTTATTCACTGTCTATCTGCACTCTATATCCAAAATATTCAATTAACTGCTGAAAAGTAAAGCTTTTGATAGGAGATAAATGCTAAATTGAATTCTTTTAATTTTTTTTCATTCAGTTATTAAATGCTACAGAATATACATTCACTAATGAATCTACTCCAGAGAGTTAGGTAGTATATAATTAGTACAATTAAAGCTTTTTCAAACTCTGAGACAGATAATTTCACTGATATGTATTACTACAATCAGGAAGTTTTATTTGAGTCTTGGCTATGGTAAAGTAACGGAAGCTAGTTATTTTGAAAAGCTGATGGCCTAACTAGATTGCTTTGGAGGGAAATCATGCTGAGATTGCAAATAGGAATAAAAGAAGAACCCCTTGTGGTAGGTGTAAAATCCATCAGCTGCTATTCAGTCAAACTTTGCATACATCATCACCCCTTTAGGGCAGTCACAAGACAATCAGATTGCAGCTGTATGAAGACAAAGGTGCAGTTTTTCAAGTAACTGTGAGGCAACCTCCCTTCTCCCTACCCCTTTGTACTGCTGGTTTCAAGAGGAGCCTGGATAGGATCCTTACAACACAATGAGCACTGAAAACAAGGAGACCTGCAGTAGTACATGTAGTGGAGTTTAAGGTAAAACCAAAAGTATTCCAAAGAAGTCATGTGTTCTCCACAGTGCAGATTGTCAGGCATTCATCATGTCTCTTATCTTCTGCCTTTGGGAATAGTCTCTCTCTGTCAGTAATTTGTCTGCCTCTGTCTCTTTGGGAAATTTCACGGTGGAGAAAGTCAGATTTATCAGCATTTGTTTTTCACCCAGAAACAGAATCATTTTTCAGGATGTATTTAAAAGTAGTATTTCAAAGGATGGACAGCTGCAATTTCATTCCTTCTTGGTTTCTAATCAGATTTTGAAAAGGAAAACACAGCTATTAATTCAATGGAATGCTTGCTTTGATGAAACTGATCTTTGCCACAGCAAATGACCAAAGGATACTATTACCTTGGGTATTTAAGGATGTATTTCCTCAGCTGGAAATGTATTTCCTTATAAATTAGACAATAAGGTATTTTATCAGAGAAATAGATTTCTTGTGTGGTTCAATATTGCTGCTCATACTGGTATTGCATTTTATTTCCTAGGATGAATGATAAAATAATAATGATAATAAAAAAAACAAATGACAACAACAGCAGCAGATCAGTGGGGAGAAGCTGTGAGGCTGCTGTCAAAGAGTTCACAACAAGGAATTACAGGTGGTGTTGCCTGATGGTGTTCCTGACATATCACATTTCTACCACAGCAGAACTTGTTGGGATTTTCTTATATTGGCACAATTAATTTCTAATTCCCTTATGTTGGTATAAAAAACTCAATTTTTGGGCACGGTACCATAATTTCTTCTGAAATAGTTGGTTATGGATTCTTTCAATTACTTTTTACAGAGATGGACTGAAAGTGTTAAAGGAAGAAAGGGAACAAGGACAGAAGAAGAAAACGGGTGGGATAGAAGTTGCTGTAATTAGTTCCAAAAGGGAGAATTTGTTACATTTCTAGCTCAGCGTTCTCATCAACACCACTGGAGAATGTGCAGTACATGTTAAACAGTTCCTTTCTGCTCTGTAAACATAGGTATGATTCCCTGCAGCGCACAAGAAAAACAATTCCACTACCAATAATCTACAGAAACACTTCTACCAGCTACCTCTGTTTTATAAAAAATTCCATCTAACACTTCTGACTTTCTAGAAGCTGATACATCATTATCAGCTTCTTTTTTTGAAGCTGATCAAGACCAAAGACCATTCTCAGTCATAAACCTCTAAATAATTTTTATGTTTTGTTCAGTTACTTTCTTCCTAACCCTTCCTAGAAATATTGTCTATATAAACATCATAATTTGTATTTTTGCATCTATATAATATCTGTCACTATCTATATGCTTGATTTATATTGATACAGTGATGTCTATATGATTGAATGTTGGGATTTACTTTCTGGTAACAACAAATCTACAAGTTTGTGATTCACATCCTTTCCTTTCCCACCTATTTCAGTGTTTGCTTTAAAAAGTCCTTTCTTGCTCCAGCAATAATGAAAAAATGTCATGGATCAAATGTCATGGTCTGTAGCTATGCAGAAAGAATGTTAACCCCTGTTCTTCTAGTCACTCAAATAGATGGCACAAGCCAGTATGAAGGCAGACAGGGTATAGTGCACTCTAAGACTGCTGAAAATGGTATACTTGGGAAGGTTGTGGAGCTTGAGATAGTGAGTGAAACTACATTTTGAAATGTAATAAAAAAATACTGCTAACATAGGAGTGCATCACTACAAAACAGGAAGTGGAAACTTCAGATCTGGAACTCAAAGACATGGTTTGCTCTTTCTTGGCTTTTAGAGAACCATCTCCTTTCCTAGTGAATGCTACTGTGCTTTGGCAGACACTGAACTTTTGCTGTGAGAGAACCAGATGACCCCAAAAAATGAAACCATGTTGTGACAGACATAAAAGTCTCTGAAGATGAGTTCTTCCCTGCCAAGGACTGAATACATATATTTAACTTGCAAGCTAAACTGATTTCAGGGAACTGAGATATATTCAGACTTTCTCAGAAGACTAATCTTCATGGTTTATTTAGCAACAAGAAGGGCTGATGTCCATCACTCCTTTTTAAAAAGCATGGTAACACTGAAATATTTGCCCTTGCCTACTTCTACACAAAAAGTGGTTTCTTTGAGGAAAAAAAATACAAAATTGGGAGAGGGGGCATTGCTGAAGGTGAATAACTGTAACTCTCTCCAGAGTCTGTCACAATGACTCCTGCAGAAGGCAGGTATCTACTATCAGAAGTGATACAAATGGCTCTTTTGCTCCTAAGTAAGGTAAGGCATTATAATATTTGAGGTAATTTCCTCCTCTCCTTTAACACTGCTGTTGCAGGCAGCAAGCATTCCGCTTCCATTAGGGTTATTTAGCCTCTTTGGGAGCATGTTTGCTAGGCAGTGACCCATTCTTTGGTGCTCCTCCAGGGGAGGCACCCTGCTCTGCACAGACAAATGTCTTCCAGCAAGTACCATGTCTCAACACACCATTCTCCAGTTCAATACCTAAGTTACAACACCACACAAATAAGACAATTCCCAGTGAATATTCACTCTTCTGCATGTCCTGGCTGTTGCAATTATTTAGCTTTTTCTCTCAGGGTGAAAGTTACTCTTTAGCAAATTAAAGATTACTGCATAATCTTTAAGATTTTCTGTTATTATTTTTTTTAATCCCAGCTACATCTCTAGAAGAGATTAAAAGTATATTATTATCATTAAGAGCATTTTACTGTCTGGGATGTTACCCCTTCTTTCTTACTGTACAGTTAAAGTAGGCATAGAGGGGGAAAGGTTGCTGAAACTCACCCTGAAAGAGGAACAGAAATAAGATCATGCCCTCCACACATGAATTCAAGTCCTGGATTAAGGTTTAAGTACTGTCTTTGTAGTCTTGGACTTATTTATTGATATATTTCTCTTTAGAAGGAGAATATATTTGATGTGAACACTCTGTTCTGTCCGTAAATACCAATCACTTTTGGTAAATTAACTCAAAAGGCTTGAATTTTGTACCAATGGTAAATACTTATTTCATACTTATTGTATTTTACAATAGCACGAAACATACTTCCACTTAGTTTGATTTATTGTACTGCTTAAGACAATGTGATGATGGTCACTGAAAAACACATTTCCAAAATGTAGGGAGAAAAAATGCATGTGGATACTTCAAGCATGACATTTCAATAAACTGACCTTTGCAATACTGTTTGAATGACAAGAACACAAAAACCTCGTTGGAAACAAGACATTTACTTTCAAATATTACCATTTATCCAGCCAGTGGAGGGGTTTTTTATGGGATTATTTTTCAAAGTTTGATTTTCTATTAGTTTTTCTTTACATTTCTGTTTGAACTTGTGCATTTATTTGAGTTTACTATTGGTAGGTGTACTGGTTTGAAAGCAAAACCAGTGAGAGACTCCAAGTCAGAAATGCAATTTAATAGGAGGAAAAGAAAAAACCAACAACAACAACATAAAAGTAAAATAAAATAAATGCAATAGTACAAAAAACCACTGACAGAGTCAGAATACAGCCTGAAACCCTGTTAGTTAGGGCAGTGGTAGCAGTCCAGATGAGATGGTCTTGTTGAAGCAGTGATCCTGTAGAAAGGGCTGGTAGCTCTCGTCCTCTGCAAATCCAGTGGGTGAGGGCTCCCTGTGCTGTCTCAAACCCTGGATTATATCCAGGTGGGAATGCTTGGCTCCTCCCCCTGGGCAGAGCATCTCACAATGGGCTGATCTCATTCTATGAGTCATGCAGTGGGTCCTTGATGGCCCATTAACCAGAGATAGCTCCCGGAGGGAGTTATCTATGAGTCATGTGGCAAGGCATTGATGGGCCCATGAACAGAAGATAAGGGAAACACTGCCCCACCTGGTTTCAACAGCTCATGAAGATGGGTATAGAATACACACCTTGGGCACACCTTACATTGTAACCTAGGACAGTAGGTATATGGAGTTTCTAATGAAAGGCAGTCCATAAGACTGGTATTCCTCCACAAGCTGAAAAAGATCTTCTAACATTTTGTTTTTCTTCACAGCCAAGCTAAAATATTTTTTTAAATCATCTTTCAAATCCAAGAGCTAATATGGATTTTGAGCACTGAATACACTGAATTACATCTTAGCCTAGGTGAACATTATCACAAGGATCACTACCTCAAGAACTAGTGGCTACCTTAAATCCCATTTTTGTAAGCATATAAGTTCTGCAGTTCCAGTATTAATATCATTATAAATCCGTAAAACATTGTTCTAATTAACTACTTAGCTAATCTTGTTCTTAACAAAATTTAATTGGTGGCACAATTAAGACTAATTTGTGTTCTGATTTTTATGAATAATTTTAAAAGCTGGATTATTGGAGTGACTTAATAGGAGGATATTCTCTGTACTGATAAATAGGGTATTCTTGTCAGCAAGCAGAGTGCTTTCATGTATATAGATTATGCTCTGGGATCATAAACATGAAAGCATTTAAAAATTTAAATGCCACAGTATTAAAAGTCTAAGTTATTAATTAGATGTATTATGTTGAGTTTACAATGTGAATAACTCATTCATGAATACATATTCCCTTATCAAGTATTTTGGGAAACTAATTTGAATGTAACCTTTGCAATAAGAAAATGCATTAAAACATTTTATTCCATTATCTGACTATCCTATCCCACTTCAGCTATTATTCTATTTCCGGTTTTTGTCTTCACATTAGATTGTTTTTCCAGATTCTGTTAAAATTTAATTAATTACAATTTTCTATACACCTTTTCACCTTACTTCCTACTTTGGTTCAATATGGTTAGTACAAAACAAAAATCTTTCAAACTACTGAGATAGAATTGCTCTTTCCATCTGTTTTTAAAGACATTAGAGAAAATTTCCCTTCACATCTACTTTTTTTGAAAACATTATCTTCTTCTGTGGATTCCATTCTGTGTGAAAGAAGAAACTACACTTTGTAAGGCCAAAATTTTTTCCCATTTAAGATTTATGACATTCATAACACTGGAAGTAGAATCTGGCCACAAGTAACTACTGCAATTGTAAAAAACATTCCCTTTGTCAAAAAGTACTTTATTCAATATTCCATTAAACAATTTGTGGGTCTTTTATAAATCTTAAAAACCCGTATATTTATAGTATTATTTCTAAAGACACTTTATATGTAAGGATATTAAGCTCATTTAAATGTTCATCATTTCAAGATTTAGGCGGATTTTCATTGGATTTTTTCATTACCTTGAATATGAACGTTCAAAAAATTGGAAGAAACAATTTACTGAAAGCTATTTCCAGTCACATCAAGTGGAGATAAGTTTGCCTTGGTATGATTAATCTTTCACACGTAGTAAAACAAGATTTCTAGCACATCAAGGACTTTCTCAGAACAGGAGCTGCACCACTGTGCTTCTGGGGTATTCCAAACTTTGACCGGTTAACACTTGGCAGAACAATTTCCTTATTGTTTTATCTATAATTCCTGAAACCAGCCCTGACAGAACTCTTTCAAATCTAACATGCTGAGTAGGTTTTTCTTAAAAACAACCTTTTTAAAGTAAAAGGTTTTAGCTATACTCACCTGAGTAATTGACTTTCCAACTCATGTTTATCTTCCACATCTCATGTTTATCTTCCACATCACTGGAAGTCCACTTGTTGTTTTGTGTACTTTGTACTAGTGCATCTAATTCTGCCAGGTGTTGGCCAAATGTCAGCAAAGTCCTGGACTCTTTATGGGAGAGCAAATAAAGGCAGCCTAGTGAAACCTGCTTTTCTCTCTCAGCTTCCAGGAGTAAGGCTATGAAACTGACTATTCACCTGATTAATGAATACATTTGATTTATTAGATTAATTTTTAGTTTTAAATTCACCTCAAAATTTAAAAATACCTAGAATGCAAGATAATACTGAAGATTTTAAGGAGGTGGTTTTCTTCACAAGCCACATGATGGATGAGGTTCCTAAATGACAATCTGGTTACCATTCACTAGCAAAATGGCATGAAAAAAAAGTCACACAAGTTCTATACATATGATAAACAAACAAGGTGATGTTAATTATCATGTAGAAAGTTGCAGCAAGACTTAGTGTGAGATTTAATGTTGATTAAAGTAGCTCCTACCAGAGGAGGTATAGGTGGCTAGATTTGGCATTTGACCTAGAACTGAGCAGAGTTTTAAAAGCAGGTTTAGACATGATATAATTAATTCACCAGAAACTCTCCTTCCCTTTGTCTTACCTTGTTAATTTTTCTTCATGCCTGTTTTGCCATCACATTTCTTAAGTGATTACCCACAGAAGGAAATAAACCTCACTTAAAATGAAGTCTGACTATAATAAACATTTTGTCCCCAATGATCTAATTATGAAAAGGTTTTTCTACTGAAAATTTTTTTCTCTGTTGCTGTATTAAATATGGGGAAATTCTAAACTTCTCCTACAGTTACTGAAAACATGTTTTGAATTATTAGCCTTGCTGAATACTTCCTTTTTTAGTTCATTATGGATTTTCCCCTAATAAGGTCTCTTAGAAAGTAGTATTGCATGTCTCCATCTATTGACATTGAAACTCTTTGGTCAGTGGTTCAGAAAAAAGTGGATTCATGAAATTTGTTTTTCTTTTCCATATTCAACAAATGACTAATAATGATCCTAATAATGTCTGGATCAGACAGATGAAGAAACATTGATTTTTAAAATTACAGTGTGAACTGGATATAGATAACAGCACAAGCAGGACCTCCAAAAGACCTTTTTGGTTTATTACCTTGAATCATAAATTTGTGACTGCTCATCTAGAAACAATCTCCTTGAGTGTGGGGTTCAGTACAGTTAATTTTTCCATGGTCTTTTTCAATTGAGGCAAACATTTATCTTCACACTTTCCATTCTGTCCCTGTAAAGTATCAGAATTTTGGTTTTCACATTCAAGATATTATATAACTACAGTTTCAAAGGCACTGCATAAGATTTGAGGCCACTGAACTTCAGCCAAAGAATATGACTAAAAGTGTTGCAATATGTACTTTTGAATCACCCATGGTGCTCCTTCCAGTTATATACTGGAAAATTTTCTCTACAGTGTTTCTTGAAACATGTAAATACCAAAGCTTCTTGGCTGCTAATGCAAACAAATACTGTGCCTAACCAGATGTGTATTAACATTTAGAAAGGTAATATTGATGGTGTGACAGGTCATAGAAATATGTGTAAATAGAGATAGGAGATAAAGAGAAAAACTAGGATCCCACGTTGATTCTGAAATTCTTTGTGCACTGAATTCAATATTATTACAGCCTTGAGCATAAAGGGATCTGTCTCTGAAATGGTATTACAGTACTAGATTTCTGTAACACCAGATGCATTCATGCAAAAATGCAACACAGCACACAGCAGTTGAAGTATTGTGAGGCTTTATTAAATTCAGCACTCCCTCCCTCTGCCTTCCTGGACAACTGCATATAATTTATGTGTTAATAGCATTAGCAAATGCTAGATTCATGGGCACCGGAAATTTCATGCCTTCTCCTACAGGACAATCAATGTTTACTGCCAAAATGAATTCAGCAAATGTCCTTTGCAACATATAGAATATTAATAATTTTTGTAGGTAAATACAGGATTTATGGTTAATTTACTGTATTTGCCATCAGCACAAATAAATTTTTGAAGTTCACCATCCAATCTTATCCCATTCAAATTAGTGTGACCACTTAAAGGAAGGTAGATTAGAGTTTCTTCTTAGACAGATGAATTGCACTTATTGAGAAATTAAGGATGAGAAAGGCATAGTTTAGTTTAACCCCCAAGCAGGAAGTTATGTTCCATAACAGTGACTTTTGTTGTGTATCAGCTTTGAGCACAGAAAATTGCCATGGTGTTTCTGACCATGGCCACAGCCACAGGCAGAGAGGAATTCTTTGCATGTAACCACAAAACCTAGCCACTAATGGAATGTCGAAATGGATCAGCGTTTGTCTCTTACAGTATATGAGACAGCAAAATGATCACTTTTCAGTCATTAGTGGCCACTGGTAAATTACTGACAAATGAAATTACTGTATCAGACCCAGCCATTGGTATTAAGTATTATTATGATAATTTTTATTGGAAAGAAAAGGAAAATGCAGCTACCAATTCATTAAGATATTTTGGATTGTTCAGTATTTTCTATCCATATGCACATACTTATATATGCAGGGTTGATGGACTATAATAAAAGTGTAAGAAGATGTACTCTTCTCTTGCAGCTTTACTATGTTATGTAAAGTCAGGCTTGAAACTGTTCTGGGAGCAAAAAATTAAGAAACATGCAGACCAAGCAAGTAGATATGAAGCAAGTGATTTATTTCAAAGTAGGCTATAACAAAAAATTATGACTCCAAAATAATTAATTTGCAAATTCCAAAGGTGTTTTGATGAGTAAATATGTTTTCCATTTCTTATGTTCAACTCTGTATAATGCAATGAAAGAATCTATTCTCAGCCACCTTGTCTTGTTAGAAACATGAGGAAAAGGTATAGAAAGTATCCAGCAATGCAGGTTTGCTTAACAAAGCAGTAATACAAACATTTCAAGTAATCTATTTATAGTTGAAATTGTTTGGGGTGCATTTGGCAGAGAAAGTAACACATAAGCAGTCGATAACAAAATCTAATAAAATCTGTTATTTTTCTATAAATTCCCAGTAATTTCAAGTTGCAATCTACTTACAGTGTTTCGCACACCAATGGAAAAATAATTTCAAGTTTGTGTAGAGGCAAGAATACTATTTTTACCTAATGCTCATGCATCTCAAAAAAAGTGAAACTCCTCTGTTTGGGGAAATCAAGGAAAAAAAAGTAGGAGGGTTTTGTCTTTTCAAAAGCTTGTCTCTAGAGAGAAACCATCATGCAGTGCGCAGCAAAATTTTTTATTTCTCTGGTATGACTACAGGAAATCGTGTCTCCCTGAAACACCCTGAGATAATCACAAGTCAAGGCTCAAGGTAATAGAAGATCTTAAATAAGCATTAAATTATTCACAGCTATAAATATGCATTGAAAGAAAAAGACAAAAAGTATTAAATACTTTAAAAACTGTGGAACATTGCAGGACCGGTAATCCAAGAATCAAGTACCCTTATGCTGAAAGCTTGTGGCTTTCAGATGTGTAGGGTATGAATTTGTGTCTTTATCAGGTAAAGAAGTACTTCACAAATACTCAGCCGCTCTAGGACTGAAAATTGTGTTGTCCTGGCAGTGCTTCCACCTTGGAGTGTCTGTGCAGGAGCATTTGTTTGCTGACCAAGGCTAAGGCAACGCCATTATGTAGGTAAGACCCTGGTGGTTTTTACTGCTGTAATGATACCCATTTTTTATTCTGCTGGCTAAAAAGATCTTAATGGACTAAACAAACAATATGGTTTTAATGACCAAAAGCTGATGTTAATGTTTAGTCATGTTAATGACTAAAGCTGATGTTTTAATTGTTTTCCATGAAATATATGTTTGACATGTCATTGTGGTAATTTTTGCAATTAAATTAAATTAAATTGTTGTTTGTCCATCTATTGGAGCAGCAGCACTTTGCAAACATTACTGGATTGAGACATGACAAACATTTGCTTAAATAGTTTATCATTGGAAGTGTACAGAGATCATAATAATGGAAAAAAATCAGGACCTTGCAGCATGGTTTTATTAAGAGGCAAAGAGAAACCTTTAAAAAAAATGTGCTGTGCTTTGTTTAGATGGAGATAAGAACTCAACCCCTTGTCATGACTTTAAATGAAATTGGAGTCTGCACACTGCTAATAGATATTTTACTTTATATAGAAAAAACTAAACCAAGACTTCTCATTTTTGACATTTCTTCACTTTGGGAAGAGATAGAGAAAGGACACTGTCTCCAGGTTTTGAACTTACGCCTTTACCTGAATTCTGTTGATGCAAGTGTGATTTTCCAGTTTCAAGAAGGTACTTAATCTACAACAAATTGAAATTCTGGATGTCAACACTCCTAAACATAGGAAAATAGGGTCATTATTGGCATATCTAGTTTATTTTTAAGAAGCTTTTATGGAGTTGATGTTTGTTACATGCTGAAATAAAACAAAGGAAACAGTATTTTTCCGCAGGGTTCAGTCCAATCAACTTAACACTTAAATGTTCCAAATAATTTTAAGGGGGGTGTGGGGGAAATAATTGAATTGAATATCAGATTCTTTCTGTAAAGACATGCAGTCAAGGGAGTACTACCTGCTAATACTCTGTGTGATCCACTGTGTAAAATACCAGCACATTTAAAAACCAAGAAAAAACGCAGAAAGAGTATGGCAAAGTGAGAAACTACAAGAGAGGTTAAACCCACTTCTTTTTTTTTTTTTTCTTTTCATCAACATTTGCCTTACAAGTCTAGGAAAACATTAAACCACTTCAAAATTAAAAAAAACCAAAAAATTCAAAAAAGCCCAAAACAACAACCACCCAAAATACCCTCTCTTCTGCTGGTGTGTTTGATAGTTTTCCATAAAAAGCGATATATATCTTAGGATTTTATGAGCTTTCAGTTATTTGGGAACATAACTGAATAAATCAAGTGGTAAATCTTCCGGCTTAGCCTCATGAGAGTTCATGCTGATGTTCCTAAGCCCAGCGTTACTGCTGAGAAGCTTTCGGGGCATGCTGAGAATAGTTCCTTTAAATTATTATGGCAATATTTCAAGATGCTATCATATCATGTTGGCCCTTCAAACAGTCAGCAATAATGAAGAGCTGTGTTGAAATACATTTTTTCTTTCTGCTTGTTGAGGCCAGGAGAGAAGACGGGTGCCTGATGTAATTGCTTCACTTTGACTAAATTTTATACTGTTCATAGTTACAGGGAGTGATGGAGGGCCCAGAAAAAAAAACCCACATAAAACCACATGAGCTATTTGCAATTAACCAGACAGAGTTTCAGGTGGTTTTGTATCTCACAGTACAAATTTATCTTGAGCAGAATGTTTCATGTCAAACTCCTTCTTGCCCTTTCTTATGTTGGAGAGCTCCTTATAAAAACTGAATTTCAAATATTTCTTACATAAGTGCAGTCAAAACAAAAGTTTGGTTGATAGATTATCTTGTCCCATATAGTTGCCAAAAGCAGATGGCCAGGGAAAAGTAAGTGTTATATTTACCTTAATATTCACTTGGCTTTGAGGCATGTTTGGGCCAGGGTTTATGAGCTGATTGGTGTCTGTGTATTCATAGCAGTGTGGGCTCTTTGTTTCCACACCATCCACTGGTAAGAAGGAAAAAGCCTGATAGCAGCAAACTCACACAAACTGATAGCTAATAGAGAGCACGGGGAGGGTAAAGTTTCAAAGAAATAGCCAGGAAAGGCATCAGAAAAGTCTGATTTCTTAAATATCGCACCATGAAAAATAGCTCAGAAAAAGACAGACTTCTTAAACATCACACCATGAACTGTGGAGAATTTTCCTGTTTCATACAATTTTCCACCATGTTGCAGAACTTTTTGCAATATGTGATATTTACTGTGTTATTTATGCAGCTATTTTCTGTGCAACAAAGCATGTGTCATGAAATAGAGAGTGACTCCTCTATAAAGCTTGTTCCAGGCAGCTCTTGAATAATGGGTCACAACAAAATCCTGGTCTTAAAAGGAATGTAGCGTAGTCCTAACATCGTTAAACATCTAGATTTGGTTTTCACATCCTGGGCAGCCTTAGAGATAGCAAAAAATTTACCTCTATCCTCTATATTAACACTATGGGGTTACCAGGACATTTTCTGCTTGGCTCATTGTGTGCTGGGGACCAGCTTCCACATAAATGTTGCAATTGTCTAATGAATTCCAGATGTTTTAATGCCTTAGGCTCACAGGCTGCACTGGTAGCTTAAGAAATCAGTCCCCAACTACAGTTAATAGAATACTACTAATGCATACATTTCGACTGAAAATAAATTCAATCCTAGATGAAGTATTGTGACTATAAATTTGTAGATCTTTTCATGCAGTTCTTCAAACAGCTGTCTACTGGCATTTTTAACTGACTAATGAACTGAAAATGCGAACTGAGATTTAAATAAACTATCCTATAAAAGTGATAAAGAGATATCTGCTGAGAAGCACAGTCTGAAAAATCTCCAGCCAGAAGGAAAACAGCTCAGGATTTTTAGATACTTCATATTCACAATTTTTAGAACTCTTTGTGAAGGCAAAAGAGTGACATTTCATTTAAAAAAATAAGAAGTTTTACTTTCACAGTAGGTAACCAAAGTTTTATTATGCCTGAGAAATATGATCTATTGTTTTGGACAACAATGGCATTTCTGTTCCTGCTTATTAAGCCTGTAGTCCATAAGCATATTTTCCTTTGTCTTTTTAAAAATAAATATTATAGGTACTAGGTCTGTATTATGTATTACAGCACATTGCAGAAATTGTTATTCTTTACACAATATGAAATTTTTTGGCACGTTGTATTGCATTACATGTGTCTAAAAAGTAACGCTTTTCTCTTATTTCACTTTTAATTAGTTTAAAAATTACATTTTAGGCATCGCTTGTTCTAATGAAAAGACAAGATTTCATTTTTTAATACATTGAAGCAAAAAATTAGAAATAATTGGCAGATATTTTTTGCATGTAATCTGATACAGATTCTTAAGGCTTTCTATTCCAGGGCACAGTTCAGTTATAGCAGCCTTCAGCATCTAAGGGGGGCCTGTGAGAGATCTGGAGAGGGAGTTTACACAAGAACACGCAGTGATAGAAGGGGGAACAGTTTTAAACTGAAAGAGGATGGGTTTAGATTAGATATTAGGAAGAAATTTTTTATGTTGCTGATGGTCAGGCACTGGAACAAGTGGCCCAGAGAAGCTTTGGATGCCCTACCCTTCACAGTGTGCAAGGCTAGGCTGGATGGGGCTTGAGCAGCCACCTCTAGTTGGAAGATGTCCCTGCCCATGGCAGAGAGGTTGGAACTGGGTGATCTCTAAGGTCCTTTCCAACCCGAACCATTCTATGAATAAATGATTCTACGATTTTTGCTTCTTATTTTCATCTTAGTATCTTAATTAATCCAAAGAAGAATGCTGCTGAGAATACATTCTGGATTCAAATGCTGCATCAAACAAGATTTGTTACACACAAGATTTACAACTTCTGAATGCAGGACTACACCCCTGCAATCTGGATTTGTAACTGCTATTTTTTTAAGGACTTGTATTCTTGGCAACCAATAATGGTGTTGAAGAGAAATGCTAGCATCCCCTGAGTAACCATGGAAACCAAAACAATGTTTATAGGTTATTGGATAAACCGAACTACCTACATGGCATAAGAGATGCTTTATATTTAATACTATCTTGATGTTAATAATTGTAATAAGTGATATTTTATCACTATAAAGCATAAAGCAAAAAGCTACATAGAAAGAGTACAGCAAAAAATTCTAAGACCTCTCTTCTCTGTAATAAACAAATTTAATGGGATTTTTATTAGCATTAGTTTGGGGGTATTTTTTTTTGAGTAATACAATGAACTGAAGTATTCTTCATATTTTATGATATCAATATTTGGTCATAATATTGAGCAGCTGGAACTGAAAGTAGGGTGCTTGGTTGTAAATGAAACCACTCACAATTCTAGCATTTAATATTAGACCATGGTCGCTGAACATTCAATAACCAAAAAAACCCATCCCTCATTTCTTTTTATTCAAATTGATGTAATGCTTCTGTAAAATTCCTTATTAAACATTTGAGAGATTTACTGAACACTGAAGCAATGTGGTATTCTTCTAGCTTAGTAATTGACTATTTTTTCCCTTTGAGATAAGTTGTTCCATCCTATGTCATCCAAGGAAAACGTTCTTTGCAAAGAGTAATCAAATAACATAAAATACTTCCAAAATCAGTTAATTAGGTTTTGAGAAAGTAACTCAGACCCTGAGTTTTGGTTGAGAAATGAGTGCTGAGAGTCAGAGAGCAGAAACCTGAATATCCCCTGACCCTTCCTGTCTTAACTGCTTGATGTTGCCAGCAATCTTTCTCCATTACTCCATTGTAGCACTGTCCCAAAAGATCACAAAGCTGAGAACTGTCTCAGGCTTAATAAATCATCCTTCAGAGTGCTGAGGGAGAGTCAGTAAATAGGTTTGGTTTTGTTAAAAACCAAACCTCTTCCTGCAGTATACTCTGCTGAAAATATTTTTCCTTTGTTGGACAGTGAGACACTGTGCATCTCCTCAATCCTACATAACTCATCCAGTGCTCATATGTTCCTCCCTCTGGAGTCTGGGCATGCTGTGTGTCTGCCTGGGGAGGTTCTGCACACAGGCGGGGAAGGGCAATTTTGGGATGTAATTTAATACACTAGCAATGGTAAATTACTTGTGAAAACAGGCAATCTGTTAGAAAAACAGATGCAATTTTCTGTTTCAATATCTACTGCAAAGTCTGAAACACTAGAGTTCTTGTCCATACCAGCAGAATTTTTCTCCTTTTGCAGCACAAACTTACTCCTTTTTGCTGTTGCACCTGTGAATTACATCAAAGAGGAGAAGCTGCAAATAACAGCCTCTCCTTCCTTGTCTCCTGTCATATGAAAAAGCTTTAAAAGATCTTGAAAGAACCATGTCAAATATTAAACAAAATTTATTTACAGTTCACTAAATTCATGTTACACTGTATCATATAAGCAAAGTGTGTGCAAAGGCTTAGAATTTTTTTATCTGTGTCTTGGAAAGTAAACTGTATTTATCATTTACCTCAGTCATACAATGTATTTTGGAACGATAGAAGTATTAAATAATAAAATGTGTAGAAAACGTCAACTGCACTTTGGGAACTGCTACAGGAAAAAACAGAGTGAAGTCTCATTAAAGCAGAAGTAAAAATGAAGTAAAAATGGGGAAAAAAACCCCCATTGTTTGGGGAAAAATATGTTTTTGAAGAGAGGAAGTCTAAGACTTTGTGTGGGTGGCTTGACCTTTTGTTTCTTCACCTGAAGTCCTCAAGCTGCATTTTTGTATGGATCTAACATCCTTCCTGCTAACCCTGGTGAGAGAACATGTCGAAGGGCAAAGCAGAGGGAACTAGCATTACCTCAAGAAGATAATTAAATTTGCAAATGAAGAGTTCTATAAGGATGTCTTGGGTTAGGTAACAAAAAAATGTGTATTTTATTTCATCTGTTGAAAGCTGTTTTTTCTTTATCTCTTGTAACTCCAGGGGAGGGGAGCAGAAGCCTTCTGATAATGGGTCAGCCGTTAAAACCAGGTGGGGCAGTGTTTCTTGTCTCCCTCACCACCCATCCATCCTCCAGGGAGATATCTTCTGCTAATGGGCCATTATGGCTCACCAATGACATGACACATTACATCATCCCATAGTGAGATGCTCCACCCAGTGTGAGAGGAGCCAACCGTTCCTACCTGTATAAAGACTGAGGCTCACAAAGAGCTGGCATTCTAGGAATCCAGCCTTCCCACTGGGCTCCAGGAGGAAGACCAAACCCATCTTGCCAGCACTGGACTTTCTCTACTCATCATCTCTGCTCCACAGAACCACATCTGTTACTCCAGGAAGATTTATTTGGACTGCTTCCAAAACCCTGACCAACAGGGTGTCAGGTCGTATCCCTGACCTTGTCAGGATTTACCAGGATTTTTTGTTTGTTTGCTTGATTGCTTGTTGTACTACTGCATTTGTATTCCTTTTTCTTTATATTCCTATTAAAGAACTGTTACTCCTATTCCCATATCTTTGCCTGAAAGCCCTAATTGCAAAATTATAATAATTTGGAGGGAAGGGGGTTTACATTCTCCATTCCAAGGGAAGCTCTAGCTTTTCCCTGGCAGACAGCTGTCTTTCAAAACCAAGACACAGGAGAATTGCCTTTGCCTCATGTGGCCAGATCTTCTGCAACCAAACGGGAAGTGCAATGCACAATTTGCATGAGCCTGGGATGTTGGCAAGCAGTCCACAGAGGGTATCTGGTGAAATATTTCTCTTTAATCAGGGCAATGAAAAGATCACTGAGAGCAGATATTCACTGAGGAGATGCTTGAATCCAGTTGTAAAGGAGAAGGTGTTGGAATAAATGTCAACTATACATAACATCATCAAGCATACTGCTGGAAAAATCACCAGTAGAGATTTAGGGTACAAACATATCTGCTTAAAGACAAAGGATAGAAAGATAATTGCAGACAGGACAACAAAAAGTCAAATACCTGAAGTCCAATTAGCTGCTAAAAAAGGGGATGTGAATTGACATGGAACACTTGTCAGGAAGCAGAAGGAAATGTGACCAGTGGGTTGATGTGGGCTGGGGGTCAGGTGACCACCAAAGCTGTTCTATCACTCCCTTCTTCAGCTGGACAGGGAAAATATCATGACAGGCTCCTGGTAGGAGATAAGAGCAGGGAGAGATCCCTCACCAGTTCCTGTCACGGACAAAACAGACTGGATTTGGGGACATTAGTTTAATTTATTGCCAATGAATTCAGAGTAGGATAAAGAGAAATAAACATAAATCTTGAAAGTGCCTTTCCCCCAACCCTCTCTTCCTTCTTGGTTCAACTTCACTCCTGGTTTTCACTGTCTCCTTGTCTTCAGCAGCACAGGATGAACAAGGAATGGTGGCTGTGGTCAGTTCATCATATATTGTCTCTGTCCCTCCTTCCTTCCCGGAGGGAGTACTCCTCACACTCTTTCCCTCCTATGGGGTCCCTCCCATTGGACAGTCCTCTATGAGCTGCTCCAGTGCAGGTCCCTCCCACAGGGTGCAGGCCATCAGAAATAGGCTGCTCCAGCATGAGTGGTCCAACGGTCCAGAGGTCCAGTGAGCAATCCTGCTCCAGTGTGGGCTCTTCTCTCCATGGGTCCACAGGCCCTGCCAAG
Source organism: Acrocephalus scirpaceus scirpaceus (assembly GCA_910950805.1). Taxonomy (NCBI): domain Eukaryota; kingdom Metazoa; phylum Chordata; class Aves; order Passeriformes; family Sylviidae; genus Acrocephalus; species Acrocephalus scirpaceus. The sequence goes on along the minus strand of OU383773.1, from coordinate 66,597,863 downwards.
AGGCTACCCATGGGATCACAGCCTCCTTCCATTTGGCCATCCACTTGCTCTGGCGTGGGTCTCCTCCCTGGGCTGCAGGAGGATCTCTGCTCCACTGTGGTTATCCATGGGGCTTGCAGGGGCACAGCTGCCTGTCCATGCTCTGCACATGGGCTGCAGGGGAATCTCTGCTCCTGCACCTGGAGCACCTCCTGCTTCTCCTTCTGCACTGGCATTGGTGTCTGCAGAGATGTTTCTGTCACATATTCTCACACCTCTCTCCATCCACCGTTGTGTTGTGCAGTAGACACCTGTCATGGCCCGCTTAAAGAAGCTGAGTTCGTAGTGGTCTCGGAGTACAAAGGAGGCAAAGAGAATACTGTTTAACCAGAAAAATCAATGCCCTTTTATTAATGTGCCCACAAAACTGATATGCAAAAATGAGAGAGAGAGAGAAACAGAGAAGAAAGAAAACGATATGGAGAGAGAAGAGAGAGAGAGAGAGAGGAGAGATAGGAAGGGTAGGATATATACCACAGGTGAGAGATGGAATCCTGGCAGCTGTCCAATAGACCGCCTTTGCAGTCCTTGTGGCATCCTTAGCCAATAAATTGTGGCCGCAGTTCCCGTGGCGTAGCTGCTAGATACTGTCTTCTGTGGGGAGGTCCTCGGAAGGGGCTCTCCTCTGAGGCTGAATATATAGTTCTTTCCAAGGCAACAGGCACCCAGCCAAAGTGGGGGAGAAATCTCGTGATGGGAGCCTAGGCCCAATATCCAATGGAGCGGGGGGAACAGGGCAGGCTGGTCCTGCTACATCTCAGGCACAGGTGGTACAGAATCCAGGGGCAGTGTAGCGTGGCCCCCATTGTTCCAACAGGATGTAGATCCGGTCCCAAGCAAACACGCCTGGCCAGATGGTAATTCTGGTGGCAGATTACATCTGGGGTAATGGGGTCTCAGCACCCCTGTTCCCTCAAGTTTCCACAATGAAAACATGAGACAAACTGAAGATTTTCGGGCTGACTCTTACAACACCCCTCTTCTTAACTGTGTTATCCCACAGGCCCTACTACCATCACTGATGGGCTCAGCCTTGGACAGCAGTGGGTCCACCTTGGAACTGGCTGACATTGGCTTCATTGGATGTGGGGAACCTTCTGGCAGCTTCTCACAAAAGCCACCCCTGTAGCCTCCCCACTACCAAAACCCTGTCATGCAAACCCAATACAAACATCAGTATCAAGCTGAAAGAAATGTCTGAAGAGTGAAAGATAAGAGAACAATATAGTTTGTCTGAGTTATAATTCACAGGAGACAAAGAACAGTTTCATTATCCTTAGGCTGAAGCTGAGTTTCATAGGATGTTTCAGAAAATATGTAGGAACATTAAGGAATAAATCAGTGAAAATATTTGAAAACTGGAAAAGCTTAGTCATGTGGAAGGATGACTTTTGAAAAGGGAATTGATTGGTAGGATATACAAAATATGTCGGTAGTGAAAGGAACAGAGGAAATAATGCAAGGATGATGATCTAATGGAATTATCTCATCACAAAAGATTGAAATCTGACCTGCTGAGCTATTTAGAAGATATTAACTGAAGCTGATGTGTGCAAAACTATGGTACATAAACTGATTACTAATAAAAAAGCATGACAGTAAACAGCTGCTGTGCTGTAAGGGTTTATCTGCAATCTTGTAAATTGAGGAAAACATAGTGAACACTACCTGTCCTTTTTTTTCAACCTTCTTTAGTTTAGTTATTTGATAAATTGCACCAAAAGTTATTTTGTGAAATATACAACTACTATTTCACTAGAGATGATATGAGAGATTTTATAATTTAGCACTTCAGATGAATAAAGAGACCTTGAAGTATATTTTAAAAAAAACCCTAGAAATCTAAATATTGTCTTTCAGAAAGAGTGAAAAGTAAAAATCCAAAACAACTGCCAGGTTTTAATTTTAGTGTCCAAGAAGCTATAAGCATTTTTAAATACATTGCACAAGTAGCTATGGATTTGTGGACTATTTTGCCTTCTGTAGCCTTCATATCATTACTTGTGGATGGAAACACTTATTTTTAAGGCTGTAAGAGATTTGTGATTTTGGCAGATGTTGAACATTTGAGCTGTTTGTTTTTTTTTTTTTTTCTGAGCTCTTTTCAAGCTAAACTACTTTGTAAAACAAATTTTAAGATGAGTCAATTGTTACTAAGACCCTCTGGTCTTGTTTTAATTGAATTTGATGGAATTTGGAAAATAAATGTAACTAAACTCTTACTTTTGTTGCTCCAATTACCCCTCTCACATACTGCCCCTCTCACATACTGCTAGCTGTAAACCTTTGAAAAAACTTTAATGGCTTATTGCTTCACCTTCTCTGGTGGGTTAGCTCTGAGTACTTACACAGACTTTTCCACTGTCTTTTTAGTGGCATCCTTTAAATGATGCTGGCTGTTACACATTAAATACTTCTTTTGAGAATAATTTTGCTTTATTTAGAATCATAGAAGGGTTTGGGTTGGAAGGAACCTTAAAATTTATGTCCAATGCCATGCAGTGGACTGGGACACCTTCCACCAGACCAGACGGTTCAATGCCCCATCCAACCTGGCTTTGAACACTGCTAAGAATGGGATATTCACATCTTCTCTGGGAAACCTGTTGCAGTGTCTCACACTGAAGAATTTGTTTCATATATCTAAATATCTCCTCTTTCAGTTTGAACCCATTACTTCTAGCCCTATCACTACAGCTCCTGATGGAGAGTCCCTCTCCAGCCTCCCTGCAGGGCCCCTTCAGGTACTGTAAGGTTGCTGTGAGGTATTGAGGCAACCTTCTCTTCTCCAGGCTGAACAGACCCCTTTTCCAGCCTGTCTTCATGAAGGAGAGACTTAAGTCTTCTTACTAACTTTGTGCCCCTCCTCTGGACTTGCTCCAACAATTCCATGTCCTCCTCATGTTGAAAGCACCTGAACTGTACCCAGTGTTCCAGGTGGAGTCTGACAAGTGCAGAGTGGAGGAGCAGAATCACCTCCCTTGATCTTCTGGTCACATTTCTTTCCATGCAGCCCAGGATACAGGTGGTTTTCCGGGCAGTGAGTGAACACTGCTGTCTCATGTTGAATGAGTCATTTGTGACCTCTGCTTTCATTCTGATGTAGAGCACCAGCCAACCCAAGAGAGAGAAAAAACTGACTTGGAAAAAGCTTAGGAAACTTTGCATAAATAAATAGTGGGCATAACCACCAGCCATTGTTGTACCTGTGTGCTACCCATGTAAAGAGCTTCTGAATCAATTTGTGTTTGCCGTGAGATTGCAAAATCTGGCACTGTGTAACCACTAAAAATTAACAGCAGTGGAAGTAGCATCAGTTCCTGTGGAGTGAGGATACTTTGGCAGAGTGAACAGGGAAAGCAAGCCAAGGGGCTAGAAAGGTGTATAGGAGTATGTTAGCTGTGGTCTGCTGAGTTTGTTTGGTGAAAATTACAATTAATAAGGCAGAATACTCTGCAACAGTAGTGAAAATACCTGCATTGTTAAAAAAAAGAGGGGTTAATACAAATGTCAACAGGGCCGAAAGAATGTTACTTGCTATTCCTTCAGCAAAAATCATTATTCCCCCACTCTGTTACATCATCAAAGAAGAAAATATTGAGTGTTGTATTTGACAAAGTAGTTTCCTACCTCCTACAATTGTGTATCAACAGATAATGGAAACAAATAATTTTAGAACAGTAGATGGAATGCATTTACTGCTTGAAATGGTTACAGTACCACGTACAAGCTAATAATTTATTCCAATATCAGGATAGATCAGCAGCAGATGTGAAAAAATAATGTAGCCTAAATCAGTAAACCCTATCAGTCATCTGCAGCAAATGCTCTGGGGAAATCAGATGGGGTGGAAAGAATTCCTTGCTTGCAACTTCCCAGCTTACGATCATAAGAATTCTAAAAAATAACTTTTTTAGAAATATCCTGAAAACTGGGGATGAACTTCTGTTGAGGAGAAAGAGATAATAATTACGTGTGGTTACGACTAAGAGATCTCACTGCACTTACATGTTCAAAGCAGAGAATAGGAACCGATTTTTTCCTTTATTCCCCCAAATATCATCTCTATTATTCACAATGTTATTACTTTTTAACTTAGAACTGTAGATCACTTAGTTTTTAGCCATTATATTTTGAAATTTTAAGTAGACAGGGAAGATTCTGGGAGCAAGTAAATGTTTAACTGGTGTACACAGACACATAAGGGCGTTTATGCTTGAATTCAGAGCATGAAGAGAACAAAAATCTGCCTTGATATGAATTATTCATGCAATGGTTTTGCATTTTTTGCTACTTTTAAATAGACAAGGAGTGCCAAAAGGAAAAATATGTTCTGCCTAAAATCCTCTCTTTTATTTCATTTTCTATAAGCAAAGGTTGAAATTTGCATGTGCTATTGCCTAAAAGTTTTACTCTTAGGTCTTTACTTGTCAAGAATGTGAAGAAGAAACAGAATATATTGTTTTGTTTGACACAGGCTAGACAATATAGAAAACCAGACCTTTTAAACACAAACCTGGAAAAGAAATTTGTGTACTATAATGTTTTTAACTCCCTAGTTAGGAGTTAACTGTTAAACTTCCATTCTGACATACTAGAAATTTGTTAAATATGATTTTTCTCTTCAGATAATTCTGTAAGAGACATAAGCATTCCCAAAATGCTGTAAGAAACAGTGCAAAATTCAAAACATTTTCTGCTGTTTCAGTGAAAGAAAATCAATTTTATGTACTTATTTATATTAACCTGTTAACCATGAAAAGTTCTCCCTTGCATGACAGAGAGTGACTAGAAACTCTCATACACTTCTGAACGGAGAGCAAAGATGATACTGATACTTCCTCAGAAAGGGTAGATCTAATGCTGAATATGTTAGCTTGATCTATGTTTCTCCCAGAAGTAGCAAATCTTGTCCTTTTTCTTCTATTAGCCTGAAGTTAAAAAAGGGGGAAAAAATGCTTGCTGCTGCTTTGAGGATGAAGAAAGCATTCTGTCGAAGGCTAGAAAAGCTGTATGTTCATGTAACTATTTGTTTAGAAAGCTAATAGAAATCTATGTGTTAATCTATCTCAGGGAATAAATCTAGTATCTTCTTTACATGGGAAATCATCCTGGCTGTTCACATCAAAATCCTTTCTTCCCTGGCCAATGCTCACAGCACACGTGAACCATCCGAGGTGACTTCTCACTGCTGGGGAACTGATTTGAACTCCTCAGACTCCTCAGTCTTCTCTCAGCATGGCAGCATCTGGCAGAGATTTTCTTCATGCAGTGTCCAAGCCTGAGCTGCCACACAAGCTCCCTCCTCACGGCAGAAACTCATGAAGCACAGGCTAAATAGCTACTGCTACCAGTTCTAGCTGGACCCCACAAAATGTTCTTTTTTGCAATATATTAGGGGTAATTCTTCAGTGATGAATTCTTATTCCTGGAAGGCAGACAGTGTGGGGCTTTTTATTCCAAAACAAGTTGAAAAAATTATATTGAATGAGATATGCTTGTCATTTCCATTGCCGAAGTTATTCATTATCCTTTTTTGCCAGAGATACTGTAAATGGCAGAAAGCTGGATGACCAGTAGGCTGTAATTTAAAAAATATTCTGGGATATTTCAGTATTAAAAGCTCTACAAAAATGCAAGAGATTAATAATGAGCTTGACAGTCCTAGACTGCTCATATTTAAGGACAAATTGCCATTAAAGGCAAAAATTGATTTCAGATTTACTCTATTTTTCATGCCAACATAATTCAAATAACTGATCTTTAAACAAAATTACGTTTTATCTACTGTTGGGGTCAAAACAGGCTCAACTTGGGAAACTTAACTTAATTCCTTGCCTATAAATTTATTACTGATTTGGGTATCTAAAAAGAAAGATGACAAATATCAAAGTACTCGAGGAGATCATCTACAGAGACAGCACCAGCTCAGCTGGTGCACTGTGTTCCTTGGAGCCAGCTGCAGTCAGCATTTCAACACCTGCATCCAGTACATCTGTTTGGTCTATTTTCCTGGTTTTCATATTCAGAGTGCATTTTTGTACTGTATATATAGGCCAACACTAAATTTTTTCTGAGAATTTGTGATTTCCCAGCTTAACAAACAACTCAGACCTCTGCTGTTCCCCCCTGAAGCACTCATATTGTGTCGAAACAGAGTCCATATTTTGTGGGATGAGACTTTTACCTAAAACAAAATGACTCAAGGGTGTTTTGCTAATGCGTGATTTTAAGTCCTTAAGCTGTTCGTTTGCAAGATTAAAGGGTCTTACCCTGGTTTTGCCCTCTGGTGGTTTTGCAATTCTGGCAGTGCAGATGTAAATCCCACTTAACTCCAGGAATTTTCCAGACTTTCTATTTTCTGTTACCTATAAAAGATCTAACACTTGTCAACTATGACTTTTGTTTCAATTTGATATGTCAGAGTCTCCTAACATAGCCTGTACTAGTCACATCAGGTGAAAAAGTTATGATTATACAATCACAGAACAGCACAGGTTGAAAGAGATCTGGTCCAAACTTGCACAGGAATGGATGCCTATGGAAGATCATCTAGCACCTAGCATCTGGAAAACCTCCAGCAATGAAGATTATACCACATCTCTGGGGAAGCTGTTCCAAGTGAATGGTTTTACTCTCCATAAATAAGCATTTCTTATGTCAAGGTTAAACCACTCCTGGTGCAACTTTACATGTTGTTCCTTAACTTTTCCATGTGGATCTTCATGAGGAGAGAGGTTCCATCCTCTTTTAGTCACACTTTTAAGTACTGGAATGCTGTGATGAGATCCCCTCTGAGCCATCTTTTCTCAGACTAAAAGACTTAACTCCTCCCATCTTTCCTCACAGGGCAGGTTCTACAGCCTTTTGTTAATCTTCATGGCCCTCCTTTGGCCCCCTCCCATCAGTCCATGTCTTCTTTGAATTGTGGGGACCAGAACTGGACCCAGTACTACAGATCTGGCCTGACAAGCAGGATGTAGAACTGGATAATCTACCAGATCTCCACCTCTCTGCTAGTAATGTCCCTTTAGATGCAGCCCAGGATCAAAAATAAATCCTGTCCTTGCAGTCAGGTACAGGACAAAAGAAGCAACCTGATGTTTCCCAGAGAGCAAACAGTGTAAATAATCAGCTTGGAATTTGGGTTAAACACCTTTAGATGTGGCGAACAGTACTTGTCAATAACTTTGCAAGACAAATGGTGCTGTGGGATTGCACATTGTAATTATGTGAGCACCTTACTTGAAATATGCAATTTCCAGACATTATAGCTAATATTATCATTTGGAAAATATGACTTATTTTTTTATATGACAACAACCAAAATCTGTGCAAAGGAAATCCTGCTTTAAAGGGTGTGTAAAAGTAAGCTTCAATGGATGGAAATCTTTCTTTTAAACCAAACCAATGACAATATCTGAAGAGGTATCTAAGTACCATCTTTTACCTAACTCACGATTTTCCTAATTTCATGTGTAAATATGGAAGATCACATCTTATTTTTCTTCTATTTTACAGAATAAATGTTATTTTGAAAGTTCAACTTTTTTTGTCCAAAGATTAGGTCTAGAAGTGAATTGAAATATATCCAGGAAACCCCAAGTGGAAAAATTTAAATAAACTTCTGGCTTCCACAGTAAAAAAATTGACTATCTTGGATTAAACCAGAGTGGAGATTTTTTGAGGGAGATACATACCCTCACAGTAACATCCAGTATTTAATTTGTAACTGAAATATTGGAAAGCATGGACTAAAATATGAATCAGTGGAGACCAAAAATAAAAAAAATAAGTCTTTCAAATTTTGTCCTTGCCTTGTCCTGTTGATGGGAAAGAAAATGCTTCAGTTTGCATTTCTCACATTCTCTTAAAAGACTTGCTTTCTATGTGATTTCATTTGTTGGAACATTGTTGCTTTTCCTTGCTGTTCCTTGTCTATTTGACAATGTCTAGAAGTGTTTGAGTTACCAGAAGCTTGTGTCAAAGGCCCAGTACAGAAAGATGCCATGACAAACGCAGATGATCCCTTTTCTGTGCATGGATCCTGACAGCTGACACAGAGTACACGAGTTTGTTCCAGCAGCACAGCACTTCATCTCTGTCCTTCCTCTTGTGGTACAGTGTTCCAGCGGGAAGGTTTTTCTCCTTCACCTTTCAATCAATGTTTTAAAATTTGGCAATCATACCGTTGGTGTTGCAGGTAGAAAGGAGGATTTTCAGAGGTCTTCTGACAACTTATTGCTTTGTGGAATATTGAATGACATTTTCCCCAGAAGAGAGCTATTTCTCTCTCAGGTTTAAATTTTCTGACTCTTTTCTTCAAGATATTTGAGCACTTCAGTTATTACTATAATTTCTTATAATGATTGCTAGGCCCCCTCTCACTAAAATGTCTAAAATGATGGTGTTAAGACTTTTCAGAGACCTTTTCTGAGTGCAGATACCAAAGCTGGTGTCCCACACCTTTGTCTTCAAAGGCCAGGAGATGAAGGACAAGGAAATTATAAACATGATAAGGGAAGCACTTAAGCAACAATAAGTACTGTTGACAAAGCCAAGCATCTGTTCTGGTTTTGGCTGGAGAAGAATTAATTTTCTTCTCCTGCAGCTGTCTGAATACCTGCCTGCCTATGGGAAGCAGCAAATTAATTCCTTGTTTCATTTTGCCTGTGTGGTTTTTTGCTTTTCCTATTAAACTGTCATTGTCCTCCAGCTTTTACCCTCTGATTCTCTCCCTGATCCCACTGGTGGAGGAGTGAGCTGCATGGCCTGTAGTTGCTGGCTGGGGTTAAACCGTGACATCATCAGTGTACAAAATCTTTAAAAGCTATCTTTTTTTAGTTTTTAAACATCCTCAATCATACTTCGATTTGTGTGGATACATATGCATAACCCACTTGTCATCCAGTTCCAGACACCTTTCAACACAGTCAGTCCCAGTTGTAGACATTCTTACGTTTTGTTTTAAAGATCCTTGGTTAAAAGCCTAGAGCTTAGTATGAAGATTTTTCTTCAAATTCAACCTCTTAGAAACTTACACGAGAGTGTTAGAGCAGGGTAGTTCTTTTCAAAGGATGTGTATTCATGTTCAGCTGGCATTATATTGTTCTTTTTGCCTTGCTGGAAGTGTAAGCCAAGCTCTTTGCTATAGAACTAATTTATTAGCTCAGATCATAAAGGATTATGTTATAGCAGGTTGTGAGCCAAACATTGTGCACATGCTAATCTGGCGCCTAAGTTTTTTCCCTCCTAACAACATGATTGAGCCCATTTTATCTGGAAATGCTTTTTGGTCTGGAATCATGAGTAATGATCATTTGGCAAGAGAACTCTTTCAGTGAAATACAATAAAAATAATTTTGTGCAGAACTATCTAAGCAATAATCTCTACATCCAATTCAGTAGAGTATGACATATTTTTATCATTGTAACAGCAATGATCATTTTAATTCATAAATAGGAGTTAAATAGGAATAGATTATGTTTTACTTATAACTTGTCAAGTTACAAGGAGCTTGCATAGTGACAGGAAAGATAGTGAGTTTTTTTCTTTCCCTTTGAAACAGTCTGGTATTGGTAATATTGGTAACAATGTGACATCCAAGGAAAAGGAAGTTGCTCAGAGTTCCATCAGGATTTGGCTTTTCTCTCACTTCTGTGTATAACAGACTTGCCCCATTGATTGTTCAGTGTCTGAAATACTTTTCTTTACTCTGTAAATGGTACTCTAAATTAAGGTATATTAATCTAGATAAAAGGAATTCTGTATTCAGAGGTGTATTTTTTTCCTTCTGTGCCCTCCAAGTTTTTAAAGTCTTTAAGCATTTCTATGTTCTTACAATATTACAAAATTCACTCCTATCTTTAAACACTTAGTTCATTGCTTTTATTTTTTTCTCTAGATGCATATAGTAGAAAAATTTTGCAAACCATAAATGGAAAGTTTCAGAACTTTAAGTTGTGAATTTTTAAGCAGAGTGAAACCAAGCTATTTAAATCTAGGTATGCAACTTAATTATTTTCAGTGACCTTAAGTAGTAAAAAGGAATGATGAAATTCCAGCTCATAAAATTAATCTGCTGCAAATGTATGTCCTACCATTGAAAATTAGATAACTTTTTATCTCTGTCTCTCACATTAATCTCAAAGAAAATTTGAGAAGTATTCTTTTACATTTAGCATATATATATATATATATATATATATATATATATATATATATATATATATACACACACACACCTTGGGACGTAAGTCCACAACAGCACTCTAATGATTTATATAGTTAGTGGTGTTGTGTATGAGAGAAAACAACCTGAAGAATTTTTTAGCTAATTGTTTGTTTATATTTATGGGGTTGGGTTTTTTTAAGAGAAGCAATTAAAATGTCAACATAATTCATTTTTTCCTTGTAGCTGAAAAAGAAAACTAGCAAGAAGAAAATTAATTTCCATGCCAGTCTTTGCCTTTGGAACCAGTGAATGTTTGTTGCCCATGAAGTTTTTCTGTAATGTCTTAAAACTGACATATCTCAAAACTGACATGTGTCTTACTTTTCTCAATGCCGTAGTAAATAAAGAATATATTGACTTTTTGTAAGGCAAATACATTAATTATATACAGAAGTAATGCCCCCTACCAACTCATAAGTTTTACTGGGAGAATGTTGTGCTGAACACGAGATAGAAATTAGTTTCCTTATGAAAACTTGTAAGAGGTAAATTCTTAAAAAGAAAACATATTTCCTGCTTTCTGGTGTTATGTATTCACCATAAGATTTCTTTCCTTGTACATTCATTGTTAGGTGTACAAAAATATAAATGATCAATTCTGTTTATAAGAACTATAGTATGTATATTATGGACCATGAACCCCTGCAGAAATTTGTGGGCATTTAACAACAACAACAAAAAATATTAAATAGCAATTTAGTAGAAAATTTAATGCATGTTGACATCATTCAATGTTGTCATTCAAAATGAAGAAGAAAAGATTTTATGGGGAATACAACAAGAGATAGGACGTGGTGCCAGAATCGCCCACCAGCTCCCGACAAGGCGCCGAGAGCGGCCGTTCCCAGATGCGATGCGATCTGAGTAGCAGCAGAGCAGGGCTTGCTCTCTATGGCACAGTGGCGTGCTGAAGCACCAAAGGCAGGGACAAGAACGAGGGAGAGATTTTCTGTATAGGTTCCAAGGTGGTTTATTACCAAGGAGAGAGTCCAGGGACAAAAGACCCCGAACTACCTTGTGCAGAGACTTTTATACAGGGAAGCATCCAGGAAAGGGTACAAATTTTCAACCAATAGGGAAAGGAGTGGGAAGGATCACAAGGCGGGGTTTACAACACTTAAACCAATGAGGAGGCACAGGAGGAGGGGACCAGTCTGAACAAATCAATGGGGTTTCGAGGAACAGGAGATTTCCAGAGGATTTCCAGAGCAAGGAGCTGGGAGAAGGCAGGATTGACAGCTCAGCAGGAGGAAGGACAAGGAACATTCTGTAACAAGAGGCGTGGTCTAAGGCAAGATGAACAACTAGGTGGGAGGATCCAACTTGAGACTGAACCAACAATACAGGGAGGAATGGAACAAATGATTACACATAAAACACATCGCAACAGAGATAATCCAATCTGACACTGATGGACTATGAATTGGTGCAAAATAAGTATATATCTTCTTTCATCAGTCTCTTTGCATTCTCTCAAGGAGTTATTTGTGCATCTGTAATGCTTTCATAAGCATTTTCTGTTTCCCCACAATATTCCTTGTGCCTGGAGTGGTTTATATACTTAAAAGTAGGCAATCCCTTACTGGTATTTCCCAAGTGCTGAAGTAGATTTTCCATTTCATAGAAGCAGTACAATCTATTAGAGTAGTTGAGAAAAATTTGCTATAAATCCACCTGCACCTTCAAGCATTAAAATGAATAATGTTTGTCCCCACAAGCTCATTTATCATATAAAATATATAAAATACTGTCTAAATCAGATGAGATGTAGAAATGTTTCCCAATATTTTTGCCTTTTAACAGAGATCTGTCACTTATCTAAAGCAGCCTGTGATCTCAGCCTGTGGGCTGTTCTCCATGAAGGTGTCTAGCAGAGTGTGGTGGGAGGTACATTGTCACAGCTGTGACAGGGAGCTGCGGTGGGTCAGGACTTGTCAGACACCCTCTCAAGACGTGGGAGAGGACTCAGCCATAGAGTCAACAACCTCTCAGAATTTCCCTGTGACCATCATGACTCAGAGTTCCCTCCCCAGGTGTGGTCTCTGTGGACTCCCACGAGGTCACTGGAAACAGTCATGCTTTTTTATCTGTTTGCACAAGAGATTGGGGGTGGGACCAGGGTGGCAGCAGTACAGAAGAACACTGCCTGGCTTTAATCCTGCTCGAAACTGATGTCAATGTCTGGTGCATCACCAGCCACAGTCTGATAACAGAAACGAAAAGAGAAAAGCAAAACCCCAGCACTGATTACAAGAATGGAGTTTAAATTTTCCTAGATATTCATTTCTCCAGGAAGAAAAATCACAACTGGAAGACATTCAAATTTCTCTTTGTGCTGCATCTGAAACCAGAGTGCCAGCAGAGAAATGAAGAAGGGGTGACTGTATTCTCTTGATTTCTGTTAACCTGAGCGGATGAGGCTTGCTGTGAAGCACAGCTGCACAGGCTAAAGGACACATAAAGGCAGGAACTAAAGGAAGCAGAGACAAAATGAATCCATATCAGCCTTCTGTAAATCATTCTATTACACTTTAGTGCTTCCATCTTTTCCTATTCTGACATCAGTAAAAATGAATTCACTGAGACATGGCATTTGACTTATGAATGCTTTTTATTTTCAAAAAGAGGTAAAATGAATAACGTAACACAATTATATTTCAATCCAGCATCATAGCTGTGTGTGTTTTTAAATCTAATAACTAATTGAGCCTTATTGATTTTTTTTGAAATGTGATCGTTTATGCTAAACTGAGATAATATTTTCTGAAGTTAAATATTGATTTTTACAGTGGTATGTCCTATATAATGTCTTTAAAAATTATTATTACATCAATCATTACTTTTTTTTCCAAAAAGTAATACACCAGATGTTGCAAAATGGAAACACTGAAGCCTAGAGCATGTGACAGTAGAAGTTATACATACCACTTAATTTTATCACCTCTTATATATTTTTTTCCATTAAGGAGACTCTCTGAAAAATAAGAAGTCTCATTTTAGGTGATTTTAGGATGTATTTATCTTTTTTTTTTTTTTGGCCTTAAATAACAGGCCTTTCCCATCTGAGTGATTCTGCTGGAGTTTCATAGGAAGGCAAGGTCCAGCTATGTGTCCACATTGTATTGGGGTCACTATAGTTGAAAAGAATGGAGCATCACCTGGAGATAAGATGAAAATCTCTACATTCGTTCATTTACCAAAAAAATTGTCTTTGACCCAAGATTCACCCGTGAGGGTAATGGTTTGACTTTTCCAGTGGCATATACTTATTGTGAGGAGAGAAAATAGTTCATAGAATAAATGTGGGAAAATTCTGTGAAGATATTGAAGATAAAGAGTGAAAGCTTGAATACAATTGAGAATTATTTGGGGAATTAGGAAACAGAGAGAAACATAGACCTGGGATTACCAATTAGGATTTCTGGTCAGATGAGCTGTATTTATCCCTCATCAGTCCTGTATTCTTTAGAAACATAAAGACAAATCAGGCAGGCAATTTTGGACTTTAAGCTATGTGTATTTGGCCATGCTTTATTAGAATAAAGTGGATCAATAATTTTTATATGCTCCTAGTGTGAACTGACATCTACTCCAATCAAATGGAATCATGAAACAGACACCAATCAACTCCAAATTGGCCTTATAACATGCAAAGTGATGCGCTTTCATGCAATTTAACATGCAACGTAAGTTACTCTACTTCGGTGTTACCAAGCACCTACAGAATAAATTTTATGCATTTCAGAGAAATATTTCATCACTAACTTTATTTATCTAGTTGGAAATGCAGAAAAAGATGATTATGTTTGAAGTATTTTATTATTCAATGTTGCAATTATTAAAATAAAAAAGGATAACCAGTCAAACCCTGCCAAAGAAATCAAAAAACAACAGATGTCTTGAAAGTATGTGGATTTATTCAATATACTTTTATATATGGTTACATGTGATTTTTTAAATTAGTTTTATTTTCTCCATATTCAAGCAAATACCTATTGATCTAATGCTAATTTTCTTCACAATGCAACTAACAGCAACAATAATAATGGACTATAAATCAGCTATAAACCATTACTGGTATCATAAAGTCATGATTTTGATTTAGTAACTTCAGTTGTAATCAGTCTCCAATACAGATTCTGACTTACAGATTCCATTAGTCCTGCCAAAGCAGAAAGGAAGGTGTGAAATATAAATTTAAGATTCAGGAGCACTGAACAGTTTGAGGATTTGGAGCTAAGTAAAACCAGAAAGCTGGTGAAACATCTAAACTGTAAGGATAAGGTGAAAAGAACAGGAGAGATGCACATGCTCTTAAATGTAGTTTAATGTAACACTCTAAACTGAACAGACACAATCTGTATGTGCACATATGTACGTATATCTGTAGAAATACTCACAGTATTTTGTGTTCTGATGAATGGGGTAGGTTTGCTGATAACCCATCCTCAGAATATTTGTATAAATGCACTATGTAATTCTTTAGCATGCAGTTTTGACAAAAAAAAATTCTTACAACATTTATAAATCTCCCTACTACTCATTTTCCCACAGATTGGACATTGCACAGAAGGCAATCATTCTGACATACTTTGGCAGAAGATCTGTGAAGAAAAGGTGAAAATCCATTTTATTGTGTGTATTTCACTGGAAACATTCAAGGTCACATGTGATGTGGCTCTGAGCAGCCTGATCTAGTTGAAGATATTTCTGCCATTGCAGGGGTTGCACTGAACGACCTTTAAATGTCCCTTTCCAACTAAAACCCCTCTGTGGTTCTATGATTCTATTTTTGCCTACAAGGTTGATCCTCCCCATTGCCGTTCTATAGAAACTGTGTAGAGTGGAAAGTACCTGAGAGATTGGTTGCATCCAGATAATATTTTGAAGCTTCTGCCCAAGTCAAAACCAAGAGGAGAGGGATGCTTCTGAAGGAATAAAAAACCTATAAACTGCGGACAGTCTTGTGGGAAATTAACAGAAAGGACTTAAGTTTGGGATAGTTATTTCTTATCTGATTTTGCTGTAACTATTCCTATTTCTGTAAGATTTTTCAACTTGCAGAATTATGTTAGTTAATTCATATCTATAAAGAAATAAAATGTGTCACTTTGTTCAATATCATTTTTACATACAGGCAGTGTTTATTGCTTGTCAAAGAATGAATGTGGAGAGTGGCTGGCTCAGAGCTGCTCAGTCTGGATAGACGACTGCTTGTGATTTTAATTTAATTGATCCTCTCATGGTTTTTTTAGAAGGATTTGGGCCAGCTGTGATGTTACATTTGCATGGGTTTATGCAGAGATCAGCCATTCAGGCAAAATGTCACTAGGCTTAGCAATTGCCTCATGCTTTTCATATGCTCGTTGGCATGTGGGATTCTCACCAAGGATTTCAGAGATTTCAGAGCAGATGTTTCTTATATCAGTGTGAAAATACTGTATTGTCACTTGCAAGTTTTATTATTTTTTAAAATAACATATAGTAATGAAGAAATGGGGAAGACGGTTGTGAGGAAGATGCTATGAGCAAACACTCGGACCAAAGCTTTCCAAAGCCCAGCCATATTAAACTGGACTGAAGCCCAGTTTTTGCTCTAACTTCTCTGTGCTAACAAACCAGCAAGGTTTTCCATTCTCATCTAAGTTTACTGCAATGAAACAGAGCCTCTTTGTTCAAGCTTCACCTCTGTAACTCCTTCTCCCACAGGTGGCAAGAACTATCACAGTTTCAGCACTGTTTGTCTACAGAAGTTCTAATAGTATCTTTCTCATTTCCCAGAAACCAAAGAAAATCCTGACCCAAAAATACATCCTCCAAGATAATCCATCCCAGCTGAAGACCTGCTAATACCTGGGGAGTCTTTTGGGAAATGTGCAGGACAAAGCAACCAGAAGTTCAGGTTTTGATTTTTTGTTTCTTTGAACAGCAAAGATTTATATGAATGGTAGTTGTTTGGGGGTTTTTTAAATTAGCACAGCAACGACTGTAAGATTGGGCTCTGGATTGCCTTTGTGGCCTAAAAGAATGCCTTTAGGAGATTCTGTTTTCACAAAAATCTAAATAATGCCCTATTTTTGCGGATGTTCTTAACTAAGTGGGGTCTGCAGCCCTGAACAGTGCTCTGTTAATGACTTCTGAACCACTTATCCAACAGCCCCTTCGTGCACTTTCTCTGATGGTACAGACATGCCCTTTCTTGTTAGTGGCTTCAGGCCATTCACCACAATAGTTAATGTACAGACAAACATTAAAAAGTTTGTGTAAGAGTAATCTGACATAAAACCTGATTGCTAAAAGCACTGGGCCACATCTCACAACTTTGCTTAACAAGGGGCTATTTAGGCAAAAGAGTTATGTGCTGCCATTCAAAATACCATGAAAGAGGAATTTCGGGCACAGAGGTCTGAAAATAGTAGAGAGCTTCACATTGTCTAATTCTAAAAAACCTGAAAGATCAGAAGGTGTCTGGACAGGATGTTCCTGCATTGCTGATATTCCATGGCTTCTGTCTTGTTGGATGTGTCACCAGGGCCCTCTTCTCTCTGACTCAACCCTCTTGCAGGCTGAGCTGTTAGCCAGAATCCACTCAGAGCTGCCTGCAGGCACTGAATTTTGATGTGATTTGGACACAAAGGTTTAATATTGCCTAGGAGTTCATTATAAGTTGTAACAAACTGTAGTTGGCAAGGCTTTCTACAGTCAAAGAAATCTGGGTGACTTCAGACATAATCAACATAAGCAGAGTTCTCGGATTTATGGTGCTTCTAGAACAAGGTATCTTATATTCCCTGAACTGAAAATAAGTATCTGTTGATCTTTTATTTTATTTCATTAGATTTTGTGCTCCTTCATCTAGATTACAAAAGACAGGTAGCCTGTCTTTTGTGGTAGGCCTAAATAGAAAGTTGCTCTTAAGCAGTGCTAGAGAATTATTTTATATCTCCATTGAAATGATGGTGAAAACAGGTGACTAGTTTTTTCCCAAGACTTTCAGTAGCTCAGCTGTATTGCATGATTCAAAATAGCTTATTGATTCTTACCTAACAGTGCCTATTACGTGTTATTTGGGGTTATCATTTCTTTAGTTCGTCTTCTATTTTCTCATCAGTCACTAGTTTCAGATCTTCATACACCAGTAATTTGGGAAAAATGAAATACTCTCTTTTAGTGAAACTCACTAAACACTTCAGTGTAAGATAAGAATACGCCATTAACATCTGGGCATCTTCCATTTTGGCTTCATAATATCTTTCAAAACTTATTTCTCAGTTCAGTGGTAGGTATGAATTGGTTGAAGGAAAACTTATTTGACTTACATCCCTTGAAAGACAAATTAAATAAACAACCAAACTGATGTTAGTAATAGTCTTGTTATCTGAAACTCTTTTATCATATGACAGCATATATCAAAATGTGTTAAAATCCTAAAGCCACAAATCCCTATAGCGTTTTTATGCAGAAGCAAAAAAAAATCAAGATCGTGTTCAAGTTTTTGCATCTAAACTGAGCTTGAATGTGAAGGAAAAATACAGGAAATCAACTACAGAACTGACTAAAGATAGACTAACTGCCTGAACACTGTTGTCCTAAGAAAAGCCTTTACCCTATTATTTTCACAACAGTAATTATTTCCAAGAGATTGATGGTGCACACAAGAAAGAACATTGCCTCATTTATGATACAATACTTTCTATTACTGGACCATCTTTGTGCCGAAGCAAAGTTAAGAGCATTAATAACATTGTAATCTTTTCATTAATACAGTATGAACATTGTTCAATTTAACTGTTTCCAATAAAATAGTTTCACTGCAAGACTGCTAACACTGACACAAGTCTTTCCTAGGTCTGCGTGGATATTTTGTAGACTGAAATCAGCAAAATAGAATAAAACATCACAAAGGATCACTACTGACTGTAATCACAATCCTGAAATGCAAGCCTTGCAATCCCCAAGAGCTAAATATTTCAGCAAATTTAGTGGGTTCGTTGTAACTTTTTATTTTCACTACTCACTTTCATTTGCCTTGTTATGTGTTTAAAATAGCACTAGGCTACAATTTTGGGGGCAGGTCCCTGCTGCATCAGGGGAAAAATGAACATAAAAGGATGCTGAGCCATTGAGATAACTCCTCCTGGTCTTCTTGAACGGATGGCAGTAATTATAGAAGAAATTGAAGATGATCCCCCTTCATTCTTCCAACTAGGTGCGAAAGACTGAAATGTTAAATGTTAATGACTCTATTTGCAAAAGCAGCAAGTGCTCTGCTGGTGCCAGGGTTGCACATCCTAACTGGTAGAGGAAGAGAGTTTGTGTGCGTGGTGGTGAAATCTCTGATCCTCAAAGAGCAGAGAGGAAACACACCCCTCACCAGAGCATGACCAACACAAACCAACCTTTGTGTAGCAACAAGCTTGTATTTACTGGGAAAATATATAAACAGATGCAATACATCTGCAAAGACTTTTGCACAGTTACCATTTTGTAACATTTAACATTGAATTTTAATGCAACAGATACAGCCGGCAAAATTAAATAAAAACATAAAAGAATGGTCTATGATTTGCTCAAATTACTTATGAACATTTCCATTTGAGTCTTGTTATACTGGTGCCAAGAAAATATCACAATGTCATTAAGTACTGAAATAACAGTGACATTTCAGGCAAGTCATGAATAATGCTTTACAGAGCACTTCGAGCAGGCAGGGAAGCAGCTACTTGTATGTATCATTATCTCCTATTAGTAATGTACCAATTTTGAAAGAGGAATATTCATTGCCATAGCAATAACTTGATGACAGTTTTCAAAAACATCCCACTAGGGAAAAGGTGATGGAGGACTGGCCTGATATCACCTACGTACCTTTAAAACAACACCTCCCCAGTTAAATTAACGTAATGCAGCACACAGCAACCACGAGTGTGGCTTTTCAGTTTTGAGCATATCTTGTCAGCTTTTGTCACAGTGGCTCATGATGAGACAAGAAACAAGGAGGAGGAAATTGTAACAAAAGTGGACAGTTGAAACTTATACAGAAGAGAAATCTGAGAAGAGAGGAAAATGGAGACAACATTGTTTGTCTTAGAGAAAGCAGGAAGGACCTAAATGTATAGGCAGCTGTGGATAAAAGGAGAAGAATGGGGCAGTATGATGAGCAGTGCACACACTGGTGAAAGCAAAGCTGTGATGAAGCAATGAAGAGCACAAGCAGTGGCAGTGCAGATCAGGATTACAAATGGGGTGGGGACTGAGGGGGAGTTATTTGCACAGAAGTGGTCTTGTTTTTTCATCCTGGCAATCTACACTCTTCCCTGAAGCCAAATTCGCACTTATACTTGACATGTGAGAAAGTCTCAGACACAAGAAATATATCGTAAATGGAATCATATTTTCAATGAAAGGGAGTTCCTAACAGCAGAAAGGCAGCAGCCTCTCCATTGGTAACGAACAGTAGAAGTGCTCTTACACCTCTTCACAAAGAACGCAGCTGATGGGACACCAGCACCTGCGGATGTGGCTTAATAGTCACCTTGCACATTCCTCCAAGACTGTTGGCCTTAGTAAACTGATGTGTTTTATCTGTTAGGATATTTATTAAAAAATACTCATGGAGCTTTCCCCTTACCAGGATAGTACCATTAAAAAAAATAGAAAAAAGCTCATGTTAAGTTTTCCTTTACCTCAAGTCCAAGCTGTGACATAAAACTGGCAGTTTGACTCCATGCTCAAAATGTTGAAAAGCCCTCATAGTCCAAACAGTGTCACCACCCAGACACATACCCAGGGAGGTAATATATTTTACAAATTTAATCCTTTCTGACTTTTCATTCCAAGTTTCCTCTCTTTTAAGTGAAATTGAAAGGTCTTTTCTGTTTGGGTTTTTTTTTTTCGTTTTGGGGAGGAGATGGAGGGTTGCTGATTCTGTGGCCACTTTGAATGCTGGAGCCAAAGCTCAGTATCTTTCACTTAAGTGAAAGATTCAGCTACCAGCTGAATCAGCAATAGTTGAACCAGAGAAACAGAACATATTTGCTAAATGAAGCTGCTTTTGTGCCCCTTCCTTTCAGGTTCACCACATAAAATGTCTTTTTAACTGATGTAATTTCTCTCATGCATGTGAAGGGAATGCAAAGTGCAGTCTAGTACAGCAACATTGAAGATATATTAATTATAGAGAATATGAGTGATATATATGTTGACATACATATATCTTAGTTTCTTTGTCCAAATTCCTGCTATTTGCCCAGTAGCACTGACTTTCTTCTGATAATTTTGTGAAGGCTTTCCTGGGAAGTATATCACATTTTCCCTAGTGCTCTTCAATCCAAGATATGCTGAGAATGTACCTTGCCCTGCTCTGTCCCTCTAAGCCCTCTGGGTACATTCAGCAACATATTGAAGCATCTGGACCCATGGAGAGTTTTCCCTCTGATAGCCTTTGCTTTATCCTCTAAAAGGTTGCTATGGGAACACAGTGAGGCACATCTGATAAGTCCTTACAGCATCACCCAATTGTTTTTAGGTCTAATAATTTCAGAAAGGCTTCAAGGGGTTGTTTTGGTTGGAAAATAAAAGAAAAACAAACCTATGTATCAAGTACCAATCATGGTCCTTTAGAACAAGGACATAACCAGATAACAATTTATATCTGTCAGCATAACCTGTGGGGGGGACTTTAGCAAAGGAGAACTTAATAAAATATTTATCAGTCGGAAAGCTTGCTTTATTCAGAGAAATTGTGCTCAGAAAAGACTCACTTCAAACAGAAAACTCAGCTTTGTGGGAACTGACCAGTAAATGACCAGTTCTGTCACAGCTTGGCACAGAGAGGGCTCTAGTAACGCTATGAAAAGTAGGCAGCTCTTGTACCCTCAAGAAAATTTCTTCATATGCAAGATAAAGATTTTTTCAGGCATTTTGATTGGGCTTTTATTATGGGGAGCGGATAGAGAAATCTTATGTCCAGCTCACTAGCTACATTTGACAATTTCCTTCTCAGTGAGGCTGGTGGCTGTGTTGGCATAGCTGATAAAGCTAGCACAGTTAAATCCATCTTTACGTATGATGACACAATCTGTTCATGATGTAGAGTCACGTTGATATCTCTAAAGGAAACATTTTTATTTGTCCTGATTTTCTGTATTTTAGTAGTTTGAAAATATTTTTATATTCAAAAGACACACAGTAGAGTGTGTCCCATTCCAATCTGCTCTGAAAAGCATCACCCAACATTGAGAACAAAGAGTTTCTGTTCAAAGAAATAAATACATTTTATCCAAAAAGCCAAGAAAATACATTAAACCAAATTTACTACATGGCAGCAAAATAAAATTAGCTAATTGAGGATGTAATTTGTAATACTATTACTGTGAGTACAGTTCACATCCTTGTAGTTTTATTGCACCAGGTTAAGGGTTTGTTGTTGGGACATAAAATTAACCATTCAGATTTGCTCTGGGCTGAAACAAGGCTTACAGAGCACCACTTAGTGAGAACTGCATTTCTTTCCCTTCGTCAATAGCAAAACATTCTTTTTCTCCTGGGTATTGCTGCCTGATTGGAGTATATGTAGGAGACAATAGTTGAATTTGAAACTCGTGTTGATAAGAACCAGCCATTCCAGAATTTTAAAAGTGCCTCAAAACCTGGTCTCAAGTTAGGGCAAATGCTGGGAAAAGTCTGGACTAGAGCCCAGTCCTGCTGTTTTCCAGTTATTCCTGATTAACGAAAGGTTAACAAGGGCTATGTTGTAAAGGAACATAAATTAGAATGCATTAAGGTTCCCCTGACTCCTCTGATAAGAGCCAGGGCCAGACCTGTGATGTAGGAAGCATACAGCTATCCAAATATAAGCTTTGTTCCCTCCTGTGTCTGATGATGAACAAATCTTGGAGGTAAGGACACTATAGCAAAGTGCTAAATAAACACAGACATAACTGCTCAGGTGCCTACTTGCACATTGGGTTCTATGCAATTCTCACATCATTTCCCTCACACATCTACTGCTCCATGTAATCAACACTAGCTTGAATTAAAACCCTTCCTCTGAAACTGTAAGTTTTAGTCTTTAGGAAATACTATAGGCTAAATCAAGGTATTTGTCAGAATGCTCCTGAAACTGCTTAAGCCAAATAATTGTCCTCCTTCTACAAAATCATCTGCTCATTTTCAGTATTGTAGCCCATCTGGAGGTTTCTCCTTCTCCCATAAATATTTGTGAGAGGAAGTGTGAACTCTTGTTGAGTCAAGAGCAGAGAAACAAGTAAGATAAGCCATTCATAACTTTTCCTCTGCTCTAAAAAAAGAAATACATATTTGTGCTTTTTCTTTATTTAATGGAGAAATCATTCAGAGCAAAACAAAAACCCAGGCTCATTAAGCACGGCCATTTTTCCAGAGTTATCCTTATACCATTCTCTCTGGGAAAAGGATGGTGCCATCTACATGTAGTAAGATACAGCAGTTAAATAGAGACCCTGGTAAATCAGCTTTCAGCAAGCCTTTACTATTAATAAATTTGGTCACGGCAGCTTTCATACTACTAATGCAAAAAAGTGTCTGAAAAATTGTGATGACTTCTTCAACAAAGCTACTTAGAAAAAAAAAGCCTGATCAATAGACTGCTGTTCACAGACCTTGTGAATTTCATGGCATACCAGACACCACTCAGCATGAAGGGTTGCACAAGAAGTAGAAACCATGACAAAGGTGCCCTAACCATGGTGTCATGTACTTTTCTGTCACATGCTCTTTCTCTTACAATCTATAAGCAGCACATGGAATTCAGACAGATGAATTTTTGGAAAAAAACTAAGTTGACTGTATGCCAATCAACAGATTTATCCACATAGACAGGGTGTCAGGACTGCAACATGTTTTCTCACACGGTTAAAGAGCTGTTTCAAAGGTGAAAGAAGTATTTGCAGTGATAGCATGATGAAGAAACCAGTAAGCAATTGGTAAGTCAGAGGAAAAATCTTTAAATTAGCTTGGAAAAAAAGAAAGGATATTGAAGGACAAGATCTGGCAGTGCTGTGTGAGATCAGGCTGTTGAGAGAGGCAGGAGAGGAGTGAGGCTCAGGGTTCAGCTTTCTTCCTCTGTGTACAGCTGTGGCAATCCCACTATCCTTGTTTTCCTCTTGGGTGATTTAAGAGCCTCTGAGAGGCTTTCCTCTGGGAGAAAATCCCAAGGAATTAAAACCAAAAATCAGTACTTTTTTTTTCTGGGGATCCTTAAACCAGTCTTGCCAGATTGCTCTTCTTGTATCTGCTGTGAAAGCTGTCACTTGTCTCAATATATGTTGGATGCTTGGCCAGATTTCTCTCTGCCTTCAAATTTTCTCTTAACAAAATCATTTCTACAGATTCTAATAGCTCTTTGCAAGAGTATATAAACCACATGCAAAGCACATAGATTTGGTGTGCACTGTACGTAGCTGTGGCACTGATGGCTACTCAGTCTCAAAATCTCTCACTGGGTTATTTTAGCTTTGACATCGGCTGGGCTCTGAACACCTTAATAATTAAATAATGGCTCAGAAATTATTTTGGCAATTGCTAATTTGCTGGAAATGTTATGACAGTGAAGACTTAAGAATTTCTAAGTCTAAGCAGTCTGCCTGCATGCTTTTTAAAGGATATAGCAGCATTTGGATTGTTCACTGTGATCTGTGGGACCTGTAGTAAAATAAGAGAACACATTTTCCAGGTTTATGCCAAACACGTAAATCTTTAGAATTCTGAGGATTTTCATCACAGAGCCTATTTAATTATAATAGCTAGCAGACATTACAACAGGGTAAGATAGTGCTTTTGTATGGATATCTGACGATGGAGAAATGGAAGGAGGGACTGAACTTTTCAGCATGTACCAAAGTCTAGAGATCTGGAGGTTTTAAAAGTCAGTACAGGGATTTGTAAAAATGAAAAAGTAGAGGTGTTAATGGAGGAAAACATTTGATCACAGTAAAATCTGGAAAGTGATAGGCATGATAATATGGAGACTGACAGGTTAGCTCACAAGACACAAAATGTGGGAAGTGAAAGAACAGTATAAACTCTGAATGAAGAGTAAGAGGAAAGAAAAGCAGCAGCTTTAATGGTGTATATGAAGGTATTGCATCTGATCTGTGAAAACTAAAGACATAATTCTCAGAGTTTCAGGATCTATATTATCTATATATTCCTATACTCATAAGTTGTGTGGATAATATCTTAGGGCCAGATGGAAACACTCAGAAAATATTTCTGTTGGATGCTACCAGTTGAATCTAACTGAATAGCGATCACTATTTACTCTGAATGAAAAAAAAATTGCCCAAATACATGGACATGAATTCCCTTGCTACTCATTAGCAAAATAAAAGAGAAAGAGAGAGAGAATTTAATCAGAGAAAGTCTATATCCCTCCATGGTAATTTGAAATTGTTTTTCCCAGTGAAGTTCTCAAAGAGTGGGATTTCTCTCCTGTGAGAGAAAGAGAAGAGAAGAGAAGAGGAGAAGAGAAGAGAAGAGAAGAGAAGAGAAGAGAAGAGAAGAGAAGAGAAGAGAAGAGAAGAGAAGAGAAGAGAAGAGAAGAGAAGAGAAGAGAAGAGAAGAGAAGAGAAGAGAAGAGGGGAAGGTCACCAGTCCTGGCTCCAGCATTTATCCAGCTGAAGAGATGTCCAGAGTCCTGTGGTCACTACCCAGTCTCTGTGTGGGGGTATCTTTTTATAGATTAATTTATAGATAAATTTTCTGCACCTTGCAGCTGAATTTCTCACTTTCTATATATAAATTAATAATCTGAAAATGAATCTGAGGTCTTCAAGGTAGCCTTCTTCGGTGGCCTTGATTTCCTACCCCATCCATCTCCTGCTGTGGTGGCCTTTAGTTGTCAGTCCATGCCTGCTTCTCTATGCTGTGTCGTTCCTGTTCTTGTGCTGCAGTGTGTTGTGCTTATTTCCAGGAGCCAGAACAAGGACCTTTGTCCCAGGACAGTGCTGCCCTACCTCTGCAAGATCCCCTTCTCCAGCCACATCTCGTTCTTTTTCACAGCATGTTCTTGAAAATAAGTCTCGGTTGGCTTCAGAGCTATCAGTGCTTGAGACACACATTTTAGCCCCTTATTTTCTGGGATTCTACAAAATCAATGTCTTTAAAATTAGTTTTACTAAAACCACTTGTCCCTGTTATGGTGTTCATTGCTCACTCATGTGGGAGTTCCTGGCTCTTTCTTACTCTGTGCTATCACTAAATTTTTGAAGCCTTTTCCAAGGTCTCAGGTCAAATGAGGTGTTTACTTGAGGGTTGGCACCCTTAAATTCAGAAAGCTCGAAGTTTTCAGCCTTCAGAGTTCCAACACACTCATTTGGTGGTTACTTCTGTTAAAAAATGAATTATTTCCTTTTATAAGATGATTTATAGTAGGGTTCTGTACCCGTACATCTCAAACTCTTGATACCCAAATCGCTTCTTGGACAAAATGACCTATAGGTGGGAAGCAGGGTAAACAGTGTGATTCAGATTATGTGTTGTGGCAAGAGACAACCGGCTTGAGATCAGTAGGGCAGCACATGGTGTAATCAGACTATACTCCCACTACTGGATTGCATCCTGAATTTTCACCATGTTTCATAGAAAATGTATAACATCTTTTCAGAAAATACTTTCACAGAAGCATCAGAATTCACCATTTTTACATTTTTGCTTTGTAAATGAGGATAAGTTGGCCTTTCCTGCACTTTGTAACTCTGTAACTCAAGACCAACTTAACCTATTATTCTCTTTTGTTTACAGGAAGTCCACTGTGGAGGCCCAGGGGCCTGGCACCAGAAGAGATATCCTTTAGACTAGGGTGAGAAAAACCTTCCTCCCATGGGCTTTTGCAGCCACACATTAGTATTTCCTAGGTTTCATTGTTTCATTGGTTTGTCAGGTTTTGGCACCCTGTTCAGCCCCCGTTCACCATATATGCAGCCCTCCTAGAATGTTCTTCCTTCTCTTGAACCCCACTGGGTTATTTTTGCTGCAGTGTTCCACCCCTCTAATCCCATTAGTCCCCCCAGTTCCTAGCCACCACTCTGCACCATTTTTCCCTATCCCTATGGGACCTTGACCCTCAGAACCACCCGTTTTATCTGGTATATAACCCTGGATCCTTGGTCCCATTTTGGCTCTCATCCCTGGAACATATTCAAGGCTGTACCCACAACGCATGTGCTGATAATAAACAGTACTCGGATTTCCAAACAGGACCCCATCTCCTTGCTTTTCTCATCAGCCTTTTATTAGCAGAGTGCACCAGGCCCTGAGGCACAGATTGCTCTCAAGGACATGCTGTTGCACGATGTTGCAATCCACAAGTGAAGGATGTTTAAAAACTTTGATTGTTGTCACACAAATTCAGCTATAGAACTTCAGCATCTGCAGAAGGAAAGCAAGAACTAGGTGTGCTCCTAAAAGCAGGGGAACTTTTGTGGCTTGCCAGCTGGTTTGCTCACTGTAGGGGTGAGGTACTGTCATTCCTTAAATTTAGTCTAACTTCATATTAGCCTGGTATAGTGGGAGGGCTTTCAACAGATACCAAAATATTCTCAGAACTCTGCTGCTTGTTACTCTCCCTGTGACAATATTTATCAAATTGATTGTATTAGGCCATTTCATATACTCAAAAGCAAAACACGTGAAGTGTCATGGCATAAAATTGTGTAATTCTGAAGTTATTATGTCCATCTTATGCAATCCATGATAAACTGAAAGTATGATGACAAAGAGCAGTAAATTCTGTAAACTTCTGCTTAAAATTTTTACTCATTATTTTCCAAGGTTGTTATTTCATTTTGCAACTAACCCTTTTTTTTTTTTTCTGCCAAAGCCAACAGTTATAACCTGTAAGTGTCAAAGGTATTCTGTACACTGTAAAATAGATTTTATGTCTTGAAAGTAAAGGATAATAATAACATACATAGAACGCATGATCAGTAACTTATTTTACTGATGAATTTTATGAGCACAGTCAATTCACCAGAACCTTTTTGCTAGACTTTGTCCACAATGCTTTCATTGTGAAGGACATTTGATTGGAATATAGACATATGTAATGGGATACATACATTCTATTAAACATTAAGTGATTATTCAGAGAGAAATGAAGGATTTATTTCCTTCATGCTGCTAGGTGAACACTAGCCACCTTTTTGATGGTATATTCTTATTTATTAAATACCACTCTATATCTCTGTGGAACAATGGCAGACTTTCTGGCAAAGTAAAAAAAAATCCTTAAATTAATGTGGAGTGACAATACATAACACCCCAAGGATTTCATCTTCGCTTCACGAAAAGTGTAAATCTCTATGTGGTATGTATCCATGTATCCATGTATGTCTATTTTGTGTTTAAGTTCAGATCAAGATGTCAAATTTTTATTTCCCTTGAATAATAAAACCATGGCTTGAGTTATAACCGTTGCAAGCAAAACACTTAAAATTGATTAATTCTATCTTCATTTTGCATTATTTTCTGTAGTTAAAAATACATAGATTGGAAAAAAACAGTAATATGCACATCATTCGAAATATTTCAATATTTTCCCATGCCTTTATAATTAATACAATATGAGAAGGTGACTTTGAATACAGTATTCTCTAAACTACTAGAGCAGGAAAACAGAGCGAGGAAATTCTGCCTAGAAGTGCACATGCTACACTGTAGCGGCGCGTTTTCTAGTTCTTACTTATTGTTAATAATCATTTTTTCTATAATGGTTCTTCCCAAGTTCCCCCTGTACCTCTCCCCATTTAGTACAATCTCCTGCCTGGGAAATTCCCTTTGTTCCCCTCTGTTGCAATATGTTGTCAATCATCCATTGGTCTCCTCCCAGTGCCTGCCCCCCTCCGGGAAGCCCCCCCCTCATTCCAGAGGCTTCGGGGAGGGGCTTGGTCCTGGATTGGAGCAGGCTGGGAGTGCCCCACCCCTCGTTTCCTATTTGCTGGCTGTGTGCCCTCCCCGTTTCCCTGATTGGTTTTCCCTCTTGTGTCCACCCCCTTCCCCTAGTCCCTGATAAGAGTGAGCTCCTCCTGCTCACTCTCTGCCTCTCAGCCTCTGCCTCGGGCTGGGGCTTCGCTCAGGGCCCAGGCCCCTGGGCCTGGGCCTGGCTCTGGCCTTGGCCCTCTTAGCTCTCTTTCTCTCCTGGGACACGAGTGCCTGCACCATGGGGTGCATGTGACAATAAACTCTACCTTGCCACGAGGCCTCCTTCCTCTTACCTTCGTTGAGCCTCACTAACAGCTCTCGTGCATCTTCTGAACTACTAAGGAGGTAGTGGCCGGTCTGCTAGCCACTGCCCAACCAGACTTGAAACAATTCCCAGCCAGGGCAGCCGGGATTCGCTGGAACACCATCTCCAGCAGGCACAGGGAATTATTTCACTACACCATCAGTCTCTCTTGAGGACCAGATTCAGTACAAATAAAATCCTGTAATTATTTTCCTGCAGAGTGATATCAAGTACTTTACAGAGGGCATCAGTGCTGCTGGTAATAACAGGCACATAGTAAACACCATGGCAAGGGACATTTTTCAGGGACAAGCTCTTACCTCTGCACAGTCAGGTGTAATGGCTTCCTGGAATGCTGAAATCAAGGGAGTATATGGGCTGCTTTCTGCACTGGGTCAGCCTGATGAATTAGCAAGTTGGTTCTACTTCCATTTTCTTTGGAAAAATGACAAATTTGCTTTATTCTTTAGGAAACTAGATCTGGTAACTCCCAGGACTTTTAAAATTATTTCAATAATGTGGCATCATGTGAACAGGCACTAACCCCCCCAAGTAATAGGAAAGGACTTCTGTTACTTTCAATGGAGGAAAATCATCTTTTCCCATTTGCACTGTAGGAGTAAAGTTATGAAGCAGAAAAAAGGAAAATTATCTGGTAATTGCTGTCAGAGCTGAAAGGGATGAGAAAGAGTCATAAATTCGCAGGAATGAATGTCCTTTGTCTCCCTGGCCTTTCCTAAGACCTGGCTTTGGTTTCTAAGGCAGGAGCCACTCAAATAGCACTGATGGTACAGAGGGAGGCAGTAACAGCTTTCAGACTGGCTTAAGAAATCAATTCTGAACTCACTTTATCCTTCTGCTTCTCCACCTTAAGCCCATCAGTAAAACGTGTGACCCGTACTTGTTCTGCCTTTTCTGAATGAGAACTCTACATCAGGTCTTTGTGATCCTGTCTCCAGATGTGTTTACTCTTGACCATCCATCCAAACATTGCAAGGCATTTGGCTTGACAATAAATAAGCCAGTATTTCTTTGGATGTGATTACATACATCCACACTAAAAATCCTTGATTCCTTTGTCTTACTCTTCCAGGAAGAGTAAGTAGTTTACAGGCTACAACTTAAGAATATCTCTTTCCTTGAATGGCTTCAAACCTTGTAAACATTTTCAGCAAAGGAGTATTTACCACGATCTGTTTTTCATGGTTTAATTATTATTAATTTATGGGCAGTCATACTCTCTTACACCCAAAGTCCAGATCACTTGCTTTTACAGCACTAGCTTTTGGGTGGCTGCAAGAAGTTCAGATTTCTCTTAATTCAGTGTTTTCACTTGTCCTGTTTCACATTGCATTATGAACTGTTTTATTGACTAAATATAATTCCTTTAAAGTGTTTTCTTCTAATTAATAAAAATGGGAAGTAAATTGAAATAATTCTCTGATGC
This sequence comes from Acrocephalus scirpaceus scirpaceus, assembly GCA_910950805.1. Taxonomy (NCBI): domain Eukaryota; kingdom Metazoa; phylum Chordata; class Aves; order Passeriformes; family Sylviidae; genus Acrocephalus; species Acrocephalus scirpaceus. The sequence continues at coordinate 66,567,877 of OU383773.1, read as the reverse complement.
CTGCTGGAGATGGTGTTCCAGCGAATCCCGGCTGCCCTGGCAGGGAATTGTTTCAAGTCTGGTTGGGCAGTGGCTAGCAGACCGGCCACTACCTCCTTAGTAGTTCAGAAGATGCACGAGAGCTGTTAGTGAGGCTCAACGAAGGTAAGAGGAAGGAGGCCTCGTGGCAAGGTAGAGTTTATTGTCACATGCACCCCATGGTGCAGGCACTCACGTGTCCCAGGAGAGAAAGAGAGCTAAGAGGGCCAAGGCCAGAGCCAGGCCCAGGCCCAGGGGCCTGGGCCCTGAGCGAAGCCCCAGCCCGAGGCAGAGGCTGAGAGGCAGAGAGAGCGAGCAGGAGGAGCTCACTCTTATCAGGGACTAGGGGAAGGGGGTGGACACAAGAGGGAAAACCAATCAGGGAAACGGGGAGGGCACACAGCCAGCAAATAGGAAACGAGGGGTGGGGCACCCCCAGCCTGCTCCAATCCAGGACCGAGCCCCTCTCCGAAGCCTCTGGAATGAGGGGGGGGCTTCCCGGAGGAGGGCAGGCACTGGGAGGAGACCAACAGATGATTGACTACATATAGTAACAGAGGGGAACAAAGGGAATTTCCCAGGCAGGAGATTGTACTAAATGGGGAGAGGTACAGGGGGAACTTGGGAAGAACCATTATAGAAAAAATGATTATTAACAATAAGTAAGAACTAGAAAACGCACTGCTACAGTAAATAATTCAATAATTAATTCTGGGTTTTAGGATTTCCTTGTTTTCACTTGTTGCTGTGAGCTGAGTACTCATACAAAGAGATTTTAATTTTAAAAATGAGAAAGTCCCCAAAATTCCTGTTCAGATTTTACTTCTTAATCTAGTTGGGAGTATAACTATTACAAAATCTCAGCTCATTAATGGAAACAGTGTATTTTTGTCATTATTGCTTGTTTTTTTAGTTTTTAAGTAAGATTTACTCAATTAACTCTGACTCTGTTGGTTTGTGTCTTTCTTTACAGGCAGCCTAAACTCATCCAAGGATAATTTAATCATTGAAATGGAGTTATGACAGCGTTCAGTATGCAGTTCAGTACCTCTCACATGAGATTATCTTTTCAGTGCTGACGGATTTTCAATAAGATCTTGAATATCAGATTTTCTTGCCTTTAAAAAAAATCCTCATTTTGCCTTCTGATGTTACACAGACTGTTTTCATTTCTTAGGCAGTGGGAGCAAGCCAGATTGTTTGATGAAAATCCTCAGCTGCATTGAAGAGTAATCCTGCTGCCTCACTCCTATGCATTCCTTCAGGCACTAAAAGGTGTTGGAATAGTGACTTCTTACAGCGTGCTAATTTGGTTTTGTAACCTTCATCATGCCAAATCTGTCTTTCCTACTCTCATCAGCCACGCACACACATTAATTCCTGCAATGTTTTGAGGTCCACATTTCCATAAGGGCCCCTGATATTTAAGCATGACAATCATACAATAGGTGTGTCTTAAAGTCACTAAATATGTTTCATTCAGTAGGATTTAGACAGCACATTTTTTCCTGAATGGGATTTAGTATCCAAAGGTTCTGAGAAGAATTTACAAATCCAGAAAGATAGACATCATTTAGCCTTTGAGTGTTTGATCAATGATCACTGTGATGGCTACAAATGATTTCATATATCCTGTAATCCAACTAAATAATTCCGACACATATTTTTCTTGAAAATTTTGCATTCAATTTCTTCATAGAAGTATATGTATGTGCATATACTTTATACATATCTATAAATAAGGTGTATATATAAATAAAAGTATTGTGTTAAATGAAGACATAAGCATGAGTTGGGGTCAAGCTGAGAACCAAAATTCACTTCTAGTAGTAGTCACCCCTCGTAAGGAGTAGCTAATGACCACCTTGGTAGTGAAAATCAAGTGGATGTCTTCTAATATCTATATATGGTGTGTTAAGCATTTTGATCCTCAAAGTCTGAAAAGAAAAATATTTATTTAACATGAGAAACACATGAGGAATGCTGAAATAGGTGCTGCACTCAAACTAGTCAGAGGTATGAATATGTGAGTGGCTGTGCCAAAAAAGAATCTCCTATCTCTGGATTCACATTCCATCTACAAAAAATAAAAAATTATCAACTGGACAGACTACTGGATTTCTTGGCATCTCAAATATTATAGTTATTCATGCTTTTGTCTATGACAGTAATTTTAAAATTTAAACAGAAATGTAAGTAGAATGACTTTTGAAACTTGGCCGAAAGTTCCTTTTTATATGACAAAGCTGAGAAGCTTTTCTTTTTTCTTTCCTGAGGAATAGGTACATCTGGTAAATCTTAAGATATGTTTGTACATGAAGTGGAAAGCTGATGAATTATTATTGTCTCATTAGAATAATTTGAAACTCCTGATTTTTTAAAAAAAAATAAATTCATATTAGAGTATAAGAACCTCAGATATTTATATCATATTGAACAAGTGACACTAAATGCAAGAAATATATTTAAATAGGCTTACTTTCAAGATTAAAGAGATTTTCTTCTGTATCTATTTTTCCCATAGTTTTGTCTATTATATGCACAGTGTTAAAGAGTGAGGTTGAAATGGTAAAATATTCAGAAAGGAGATTCACAAATTCTCACAAACTTCTCTGGCAATACTCTAATCTTCTCAAAATGCACCTTTTCCAATCTTCTTTCAGAACTCCATGCTAGTAAATGAAAAATGATTTTTAAAGTTTAAGAGTAATTTTAAAAATGCACCATATGACTGAGATGTGTTTAACTCCTTATCAAATGAAAAATGTTCTGTGGTCTATTATTCTTTCTGTCCAAACAAAATGGTTTCACATGAAGTAGTATTTAATAATAGCATAATTAGATAATAATGGCATAATTATATTATATATACACCAGTAAATAGCTATTAATAACAGAGTAATTATTAATGTCAGAAAAGTTATTAGGCGACCTTAGGTAAAAGTAAAAAGTAATTCAGTTCATTTTATCAGTAGAAATCAAACAATTCTACTGCAAAGGAAATTCAGCATCATGTACATAATGCATTTTAGAGAAGTGAAATATGAACAAAGGGTACAGCAGCTCTGCTGTAGAAAACTCTTCACTAAGTGCAACTTATGATTTATTAGATTCAAACTAAGAATGTATCTTTAAAAATAAGGTCAGCTATTAACAAAAATAATTGTTATCTCATACATGGATCTCGCTTACTTCTATATGTGATAAAATTATGACAATTATATTCTACAAATTGTGCCTACACAAATGAAAGCTGTAAGAAAGCAGCTTTGAAACTGTGTCTGCAACTAATCCTGCACGCTCCCCCAGCTGCTCAGTGACAGCTCAGAGGTGAACTCCACCTCTCTTTGTGAAAAAACCTCAGATGCAGAGAAATGGCTGGTAAGCTGTATTCTGCTGTTTGATAGCTGCTTATCTGCCCCAGCCACTCTCACAGTCCCCTGAAAGTATCCCATCAAACCAATAATTTTACAGCTTCCTCTGAAATCAAAATCAAGCAATCCCTGCTTTGCCATCCCCTGTCTACAAGACATTCCACCCATTATTTGTATAAATACTCTACAGTTCTGTATGCTGGTGGTCCAGGAGGGCCTTTACAAACAAAATCTTAAAGGATATTTAAAGGGTATTGTAGGGGTAATTTTGTGGTAAAGTGTGGTTTTCTCACCAGGGATGGCTGGATGGTGGCTTCACTGGAAAAAAAGTTCAACTTAGTCAAAAAACTTACTGGTGGCCCACTAGAATTGTAAAATGCTTGGCTAACATGAAGTTTGCAAAGATTGTAATGTGAAGATTACAGTGATATTTTCAGAGGCTCTTACCCATTTTCTGGTGATCCATGACAGTTTCTTGTCAGAATTAGTAGTCTGTCTTCCATCTTTGATATTGTTACGTCAAGCTTCATCATCCACAGCCTTAGTCAGGGGAAACTGGGGAAATAAGGCAAGGATTTTCCTCAAGGATCTCACCACCTACTGGTGGAGTGAGAGATCCACCCAATGCTGTCGTACAGCTGCCACTATTTCAGATCCATCAGAGGGACTTTCTATATCTGTTCAACAAACAGCAATTGCAGGAACAGAATTCTGCTGAGAACCTGGGCGTCATGGTTTAGTGGTCAGCACAAGCTCTGCTTGAGAGGCACATGGGGAGGGGTAGAGCTGTATGGAAAGTCCTAGGCACACCTTCTTTCCCTCCTCCTGCTCTGTGCAGCTCCAGGAGAGATGTGGGAATCTCATCCTGTCACAAACGAGGTCAGATGTGCTGTGTAGGTACAGCAACAGCCAGGTATGTCAGGCTGGAAACTCAGCAGGACAGCAAAGCACATCCCAATCTGGACTGGGGCAGCCCAAGCACAGCACATGTGAGCTCCTCTCTGTGCAGCCTCCCTGTCTCTTGGAACTACACTTGGCAGATTATCTGACACAAGACACCTTTCCCAGCCAGAGTCACGAAGATCAGCTCTTGAGAGGCTGTGATAGAATAAGGGCTTCATTTGAGAACAAATGGAATAGGGACTCGCCTGGGTCTGATATCAGAAGCTGGCTGGTTAAGTACGACCAGGAATAAGATAATTTATTTTTATTTGTCTGTTTGGGTTGGGGTTTTTTTGATGTTACAGGACTGCAGTAACATCAAAAAAAGGAATCAAAAAATCAGTAACATCAAAAAAAAAAGGAAATGCATGGTCTAGTTGGTCTAATCACCTCACGAGGAAATATCTAGAGCCTTGGCATTTCAGTATTTGCAGTCATCACCTCTGAATGTGGGTCACAGCTAAAGCCGAGAAACTGTGACAAACAGGAGTTGAGCAACCTGATTGCTTAAAGAAGACTGTGGCCAAAAGAGAATACTAGAAGTTTGTGGAACAAGGATCCCAGGCCAGGTGTGTGGGACAGTTAGGATGGTGGTCATCCCAAACTATTCCAGGCACTAGGTGCTGCTGCCTGGAGACAGGGGTGTGTCTCTGGCTGGGGCATCCAGAGAATGCCTCCATATCCTGGGGGTGTAACTACAGTGTTGCTCAGGAATATTAGGTTTCCCACAGTAGAGTCCCAGGCAGTGGATATATAAAAACAAATAAGTAAATAATTTAAGAGGGAGGTCCAGCAGTGGATATATAAAAACAAATAGGTAAATAATTTAATAGGGAGGTCCAGCAGCAGGTCAGCTTGAGCTGGATGCCTCTGGAGAGGGACCCAGAACAAAGAATTCCCCAGATTACTGTACCCTCACAGTCTATGCACCCGTTCTTCTGGTGCTTTTCATGTACCTTGCATTCACTTTTTGGTCCAATGATGATTTCTGGTCTGGTGTCTTATAAATCCTTATTGGATTCTTTCTCTGCTCAGGTGGGCTGTTTACTGTTCTTACCTTGTCAGGTTGCCAATTCTGATGGCTGTAGCCTCCTTGTCTTCTGGTGTGTACTTCGTGTGCACTAGCTCAGTCAGCAGAGCATGGGAAACTAAGAATTCCTTAATTTAGAGTAAGGACTACATAGCAACAACTAAAACATCAGTGTGTTGTCAACATCACTCTCATACCAAATTCAAACCACAGCACTGTACCAGATAGTAGGAAAATTATTTAGAAAATTATCTCCATTCTAGAGAAAATCATATCTAGGTGAAAGTTCACAGCTTGCAGCCTAGAGGCTTCAGCAAACCTGGCTACCCATGCTAAGCACAGCTAAGCAAACAGGATAATAAAGCACACAGTGTTATAGCTGCAAGTGACTTTTTCTTCTTTAAAGATTTCTTATTAGACTAAAGCAGTAATATCTCTCAACAATACCTTCAGAGGCAATTGCTGCTCAGTAGATGAAGGCAATTTTGCATTGGTTTCCTGTCAGCTTAATCTTCAGCAACATGGTTGCAATTCAAATGGAGGTTAACATATGGGTTTTATATATATATATAAAATTATATATATAAAACTTGTAACATTTGATCCAAGTATGCTGTCTTAACATAAATTGAAGAGTATGAACAATTTGCTAGACTTTTAAGGTCAGAGTTGTAATTACACAGCAATAATTTAATTACTCAAATTTAATCTTTTATACCCGCTTCTTATCATGTTTTAGTCTGTATGACTCATGAACTGTAAGTATGCTAGAACACTGAAAAAACTATGCCATGCACTGTAAGTGGAAGCAAATTAAATTTCTGGTAATTATTTGAAAGTAAATGATGTGTGGGTGTGCAAAAGTAACTCATTACTCTGATAGCCTGTTATCCATTAACTCTATTACCTAGGAAATGTTTTACACTCCCTAAGTAAAATCATTTCAGGTTATATATTTATAAATAACCTTTTTATTGTGTTGTATGTTTCATGTAGGTGAGGAGGTTTTTTGTCCCTTAGGTTCTTTTCTACTTTCTAACATCACTCTTACTTCCACTTCCTAAGTATTTTTGCTCTGTTTGGTTTCTCCTTTAATTTGCTAGTCTAAGCTACAAACCTTCCATTCTGAGATCAGGAAAGATATAAAACAATGGAAACCATTCAAAGAGAGGTTTCCATGTAATGTCTGTGACTTTATATGCAAAGAGTTAAATTCACATGAAAGAGGGTGCAGTTTTAAGATGAGCTGTTACCGAAATGGTCAAAACCCATCCTGCTGTCACAAACCGTAACCTTTCTTTTCATGTCTTCCAATCCTTGAGAAGGTTGTTGCTGAAAACCAACTGAGCAGACTGTCTGCACACCCTGCCCAAAACAGAAACATCCTCATCCAGCAAGGTCTCAGCAGGCTGATCTGAACTAGAACTAAAAGACCTCACAGGACAACCGAGGAAGAAAAGGAGTCTGAGCGGACCTCGATGCTGGCTGAGCTCAGCATAGAACAACAGCCTCACTGAGGTCACAAACATGCAAGGCAGATTTTGGGTTGTGTGGTCCTGTGAGCCACTGTGCTGGTTTTGGCCAGGATGGAGTTAATTTTCTTCACAGCAGCACAGGGTACGGGGCTGTGTTTTGGATTTGTGCTGGAGGCAGTGTTGGTAAGACAGGGATGTTTTTGTTACTCCTGAGCAGCGCTAGTTCAGAGTCAAGGCCTCTCCTGCTCCTCATCCCACCCCACCAACAAGGAGACTGGGCGTGTGCAAGGAGTTGGGAGGGGACACAGCTGGGACAACTGACCCCAAGTGACCCAAGGGACATTCCGTACCATGCGGTGTCACGCTCAGCATATAGGGATGGGGGAAACAGAAGGAAGAGGGGGACATTTGGAGTGGTGGCATTTCACTTCCCAAGTTACTCTGACACATGATGGAGCCCTGATTTCCTGGGCATGGCTGAACATCTACCTGGACATGGGAAGTGATGAATAAATTCCTTGTTTTGCTCTGCATGAGTTTTCACATTTGTAGTCTTCCAATCCTCTCCCCCAACAGGAGGGTAGTGAGCATGAGGCTGCACGGAGCTGAGTTGCCATCTGGGCTTAAACCGTGATGGCAAGGAAAGCATGATAGCTAAACAAGATCTTGAAGAGAAATGAAAATCTTAATGCCCTCCAAACCTGTTTGTTTACTAAAATATGTAACTGAAGACAGAGAAGGTAGGAAAAAACTACTTAATATAATGAAGAAAGAATAGTTATAGTTACCAAAACAACATATAATATTTTCAATAAAAACACTCCCTTTTAAAATAAATTAACTTAGAATTAATAGCATTTTACCACTGTCTGATCTTTTGAATTAATCTTCCCAGAAGCAAATTAAGGTATTTCATTCTGAATTTAACTTCCTCTGGAATTACCAGTGTGTATCAGTTTTAAGGCTTTTTTAATAACCTTTTTTTGAGGGACATTTTATACAAATCATGCAGTTGGTTATGGAGAAAAGTTGACTTAGTAGAACAGTCTAGATTAAATCCAGGTGTATCCCATGATCTTCCTCAGTGCCACAGGAGATTTCATATCATTATTCTGTTACTAATTTTGAAGTTAACTTAATAATGTAACACAAGGACACTCCAGAGATATTAAAAACCCATAATGTATTATCTCTAATTTATTCAAGTTAATCCACTATGGACATATTCTGCTGAATCTCTTGGTGACTTTCATCAAGGAGGTCATTGAAGTTTCTAGGTCTCTAAGTATGCCAGTAAATCATTTGCACATAGGACTATTCAGTCCTTCTTATCCCAGACTAATAGGATCGTCATTTCTGTGGATGAGACCATATGGCTAATGTCAGAACTTTCATAATGCTTTCAAATTAAATGCATCTCTCTTCTGGCCTATTCAGTGGATGTCATTCTTCAAGGAAGTTACTTCTGGTTTCAAAGTAGTTGTGTCTTTTCAAGGCCCTCGGCACTGGTTTGGTCTGGATCTATCTCTCTTCTCACAAAATTACATTTGATTACTTTGGCTGCAATGGTGAAAAAATAAATTAGCATAAATTTTAAAGATGTTGGAACAGTAGGTGACATGTAAATTTTACATTGTGCTGTTGTGCATCTTCCAAGCCGCCCTGACCGATCATGTTAGAAGGCTGAAAATGCTTTTATAAGGGCTAAAATATAATAAGTTTTCATATTATTTAAGGAAGGAATATTGATTTTGTTTCTTTAGATAAGATTTGCTGGATTTGCTTTCTTATTAATTACAGAACTTACCTAGAAAATCACATCCAAACGAGTGCTTCAAACTTGTGGGCAATGATTTATTAGGCACCATGGCAATTATTGTTTGGAATATTTAATATGTTTTACCGCAGAACAAGACAGGCCAATTAATTTTTCCCTTCATCAGTGATTTTTATCAAGGATTTAAATTTTCCCCATACATTCTTCAGGCTATTTCTGTGAATCTCTCTTCATCTGAATATCTCAAACAAATTTGTCCTGCATTTAATGTACAAACACCTTGCTAATATTTTTCTTATAGACAATATTTATTTTCCTTATAAGAATTCATCCTGTACCCCCCAAATTTTTTTTTTAATATTCTTTATATACAGCCATTTTAACCTTCACTAACTGTTCCTTGAATCCTTCCTAGAGAATGTGGTCTAATGTGACATCCCTTGACAAAACACTGGGTAACTATCCAACTCTAGTACCCCTTGCTTTACTAAAATTATAGCTCAGTGTATAAGAAAGAGAGACTATAATGTTCATGTTAGTAAAGAAATAGCAATGTTTTTAACACAGAGAAAGGTAACCCTAGAAGGTTAGGGATGGATAGTAAAGGAGTATCTATATCATAGTGAATTGAGGATTTATTCTTTTTCCGTTTCCCAGTGAAAAGCTCTAAGTAACTTGAAGTTTAACATGAAATGTAATAATAGTTATATGTGTCAGATTAGACACTACAGTAATCTTTCATTCTGGTCCTGAAATTTTGCTCCACAACTGAAGTCAGAAGTCAATTAAGGAAGTGTGACATCACAGTGTACAGCAACTCTTCTTTATATATGGTTTGTGGCACATAGGAGACATGAGAACAGTGACATTTAGGATGATTTGCTAGCTTATCATTGACTTATACTAAGAACAGCTACAAAAATAATGGTACTGATTTTTTTCTTTTGTTTGAGATGCATATTTTTTCAGGGGCTTATTGCTCTTCTGGATTGTGATTCCTGAAATAAAAAATCATGATTAATTCTTATGTCATAGCACTTACTCACTGAAGTGATTATTAAAAAGTAAGTCTAAAGTTATCCCTTTATACTGTTTATATTTGCTGTAAGAGCAAATTATGTCTTTAGATATTTGTCACTCTATGTTTTTTGAATATTACTCAAAAGAAGATAGTAATTACAAGTGAAGACTTCTGCATGAAATATTTTTGTCTTCCCAAAACAACCTTTTGCTTTTTCTTCTCTGAGATGGCATTGAAAACAAACAGCAAATACTGGCTGTAATGCCCTCTGTGGTTTGGTTAAGCCACTCAACAGGAGGCAATGTATATTTTGGCAGAGGCTTTGCCTACCAACAGACTTCATGTTCTGAAACTTTTTGCATATTCATGTTCACTTGCTTTTCTGAAGCATGCTGCAATAGAAAGAAAAATTCTACACTTGTTTTTGTGGTATTTGTGCGCTTTTCTTTGTGTGGTGTTTTAGAAATTTTACTGACTTGTAAACTTTTTGTAATTACTCAGAAAATAACATAAAAACAGTTTTCCAGCTGATTGCCACATACTTCTCTCTTAGTAAAGTCAGATAAGTGTTGTTTTGTTAAAGGATACCAAAACCCCGTTAGTAGTAGTGTTCATTTAAACTATTCTTCAACAATTAATGTAATTTTGTGTCTGCAAAGTGAAATAGATAGCTTTTCAGTGAATCGCAAAACTGACCTGATGACCCAGCTGTATGAGCACACGCATTGCCATGAGGGAAACTGTTTGACAGTCAGCTATTTGCTATACATGTCTTCCTCAGATACAAACAGAATATTAGAAATATTTATTTTGACATTAACATGAGAAATGTTTCCAAAATTTTTCCCCTTCATCAGCTTCTCATCACAATTAAAGTATACTTTCCATTGTTAAAGTATCCTATCCTCTTTCTTGGTGCTCAGGGATCGAAGGCTATAGATACCTATTGGTAATGAATTCTGTAACTCAACTTCATGTCCTTAATTGTTAAGCTACACTTGCAGGTTGTGACAGCACTGTTAGGATAAATGGTGCGCCCATTTCCTACAAGAAGAGTTAGAAACTTTCCCTTAGTTTTCCCTAAAGCTTAGACTCACGGAAGCTGGTCTCTGTACAAAGCTATTGCTCTGGTGGACCAAAGCCACACAAGTCACCATTTGCAAGATTTGTTTTTGATCACACTCTATATTCATTAAAATTGACTGGGAACAAAGGAGTGTAATAGAATGTAGTTTGTCCTAAGCAGAAATACTGTGCAGTAACAGCACTTACTGACAAATTACTTGAAATTTGCCAAGTTTAGAAAGCCCACCTATGACAAATGAGATTACTGAGCAATCACAAAGTCTTTTTAACCATCAGACAGCAATTTGATAAGAAATTTCTGTAGTACTTAAAAATTAAAGGTGTTTAGCTGTCAAAGGAACTACTTGCTAATAAATGGCCATGGTTGCACAACAGTTTGCAATGCTTGTTAACATTTCAGTGGTTTCATAATAGAAAAATATTCCTTAGATAAGGATAAAGACTTTCTCAGAAAATTCAGAAGAAAAGCTTTCCACTTTCTTGATGACTCATAAGAAAACAGTGTAGCTTAAATAAAAATGGTTTTATTGTTGCTGGAATTAATCTTTTCATTTTAGGGCAAAAAAGGAGCTTTTAGTTTCTCCTACCAGGAAAAACTTCATTTTGTGTCTTGATATTACATTTTCATTTCTCAATATATAGTAAACATTTCCAGTGTAAAAAAAAAAAACCACCTAATTACCAGAGTCTATTCAGTTAAGAAATTCTCTTGACTTGTGTAACAGTAGAACAGTTGTGCCACATCCCTTCCCAATTGCAGCAGGGACTAAGATAATACCTATGAGAGTAAAACAGCAAAATCAGAACACAGGGTAGGAGAAGGCAAGAGAAGCTAAAATGGCAGAAACATATTTTCAGAAAAGGAATCCAATTTCATAATCTGGCATTGGTATCACATAAGAAAACTGCTTGAAAATTGTCTTCAGGGGAAGCCTAGGAGAAGAAACTGTATAAAACTACAAAGTTTGTAATGGTTAGACAACAAGTTAATTACACACAAATTTGAAATCTACCCAGAAAAGAATTAATTTAATAAAGGCTGTATAAAATGAAGTTATATATCTATTATGTTTTAATGGAAATACTGTGTGTCCAATTAGTTAATACACTTAGGGTGCCCAAGTGATCATAGAAGGAATGACAGCAGATATTTTTCTAAACTAAAAACACTGATGCCCAAAATGTGTTTTCACATCATCTTGGAAAGTAGGAATTAGTTTCTTTTTAGGAGGACATAGCAACCTTGTTCTGGCAGGTTTTTTATTCTGTTCACTGGTACGTGCTGAATCTTCTACAAGGCTCAAATCTTGGCTTTCAAGACTTGACTGATTTGTTTTCTGGATTGTAGTTTTCCAACAGCAGGGAGCTGGAATTTAATAGAGTCATCAAACATCACAATGAGAAGCAGGTAGCCTAGTTGAAAGACCTTGACATTTAACAGCTTGTGTCAATAGTTAGAGGGATTTGATAAGATTGTTTGGTTCTTTCAATTTAAGCTAGCATGGTTTTTTTCCTTCCTCCTTTTTTTCTTACTTTACACATTTTGTTAGAGCCTTGCAATAATTTAACATGCCATTTTCAATTATCTGTGGATTGCATTGATGCAGAGGCTTAGGTGGAGTATGCAGTAACTTCATGTGTCTATCCATGAGAATTTTAGTTAGTCAGTGTTTTCTATACACAGTTCTCTTTGTATATTTTCAGGACTAATAGTAAAGTTTCTGTCCATTTAAAACCTTTATATTTCACAGATTTTGTTGTTTAGTTGAGTTATTAAATCAGAATTCTTCCTTCCAGGAGGTCTAATGAACTGTGGGTTGTATGCACAGTGTAAATGTTGTTGGATTGTCCTGGAAGAGGGCCACAGAAACAAAAACCTTATGCCTTCTCTTTACTGAGATATGGCCATTCTACTTCCACAGAAAAGTACACATATGATGCTTTAATGCATGTCAGATTTGCACCTCTAGTCGATTTGATGTTTGTAAGTTTGAGTTCTAAGTGGAGAGCTCTGTACATTTCACAGAAACACAGAACCAGAGGCTGGATAATCTTGGAAGGGACCACAGCGGGGTCACCTGGTCCAACCTCCCTGCTCAAGCAGGGTCATCCCAAAGCACATGGCACAGGACTGTGTCCAGATGGCTCTAGAGCATCTCCAGTGAGGAGATGCTCACTCCACAACTTCTCTGGACAATATGTTTGCAAAGTGTGATGAGAAGATGCGAAGTCCAAATTTTATTTATGTTCACTGTGAGTTTAAGCTGGGGCAAATTAAATCAATTTAATTTTGTCATTAATTTCAATGGGGAAAGATATTGAATACAACCAGAAAAGAGAAAATAGAGAAAGAGGGGAGAAAGGCAATTAAAAATAATGCTAAAGCACTGAAGTATTATTTCTACTATTTTTTAGGCTTTGATTGGCAGCAACAGAGGCCAGGTTAAAATTTTAAGAATGTCTATAAAACACTTCCACAATCACTAGCCTGGAGACTATCATCCAATCCCAAGTTGCAGGTATGTTGGTTAGATATGCAAGGGGAGAAAAGATAATCCAGGAGGGTAGATAAAATGGCAGTGTGATACCTATGCTCCTGTGACATGTCTCAGCTTGGTTTCTCTTGGGAGCAAAAAAAATTCGATTTCTGAGAAGTGCAGATGGCAAACAAACAAAAACGTGTGGTTTAGTTCTGGATTAGGTTTTGCTTCAATATTGTATTTCTCTTCAAGTCTGAACTGGTTCAAGTCTGAACAAATGGTTTCATTTAGATTTGTGGTCCTATCACATCCAGGGAGATATTTCAAGATTACATGCAGAAGTGGCAGTGCTTGACAAGGATAACTGATTGGAAATAAAAATCTCATAAAAGTAGATTTCTGCTCTTTCAATGTTCATTTCATCAGGACTAGCAAAGACACACATCTCTCAATAACTTTTTTAACTCCAAAACATGTTCTTTAAAAAAAAAAAAGCTGAGAAGACAGTACTTCTCTTTCAGAGATACCAATCTATCTTTAATTAAAAATGAAAATTTATCTCTAATTTATAGACATTCTTTCACCTCTATATTGATCCTTTCCAAAAGCAATGCTTTAAATTCCTCAAAATTAAAATCTATGTCTGTGTTTACTTTGGCATGAAAATTAAAAGAACATATACAAGTAATGAGAAACAAGTCATTAATACAAATTATTTTTAAATGGAAAGTGGCTCTATCAATATAGCTTTTTTCTCTTTTTTTTATTCCATAATTATATGTCAAAAGATCTATTAGAAAATAATATGAGTAATTCCTAAGAAAGATCAGGATCAGTGGTGATCTGCAGTACTTTGTTTCTCAGCACTATAGCTGCCAAAAAAAAAAAAGATTTCAAGCAACATTAGTCTTAAAATCACTAGTAAGGAAACACAATTTGTTCAGGATATTTTCATCCAAAACCAAATTAAATGCTGCATACTTAATTTTTAATTACTGAAAAGAAACATTCTTGATTTGATTCAGTTCTGTAAAACCAAACAGGACCATCTAAAATCAGAAATTTTCCCAGATAAAAATCTCCAGATAATAATCCAGCAAGATTACCAGGGAAGAGTTTAATTACTTCTTGAAGCCTTTCTTTACCTACTGCATGTTGTGCAAAGAGTAGGAACATACAGCCTGGGGAATTGATACATACTTATTATAACATTTGGGAGGTAAAGAAGACTCTAAAAAATTTTTTTAAAAGCTGGATTCATCCAGCTCTTCTGGGTTTTATTTGGAAATAAAACTGCCATAGGGTGGTTCATAACAAATGAATGTCCTCTAAATACCATTGTGGTGATGTAAAACTGCTTATGAATCCATCTGAATGCATAAAGATTAGGGATTTCGTATACTCTGTGTTCTGAAATGTCTGATGAATATAATTTCTAAATATGTTAACATGATTAACAAATTGTTAAATGACAGAGGATTTTCAGGGAATAACTCTCAAGCAAAGATCTTGAGATTTTGAAATTGTGAATAGCAACTGATGCAATATTACAAATGTACAAATATTGATTTCTTCTCAAAGTGCACTTTTTTCCTACTGTGAAATTAGAAAGAATAGAGAAACTTTATTTTTGAAAAGAAACAACACTACAGATAGCTTCAAAGAACTAATACTCACATGAAAAAATGAGGTGACAATTACAGTTCCAAGAGAAAAATGGTGTTGCAGTCTGTGAAAGGAAATGCTAGAGGCAACATCAGAGTGTGAAGCAAGATGGATGCATGAGGTAACAGTATCTGAAAGCCACTGGCTTTGATTTTCCTTAAGAAAAAAAAGCCCAAATCCCCCAAATAAACCAACTCTGCGAAATTTCTAGAAAACCATTCAATCTGCCCTCCTTCCTCAAAGCCTCAAAACATTAAATGTTGCAGACAAAACTGCCTGCAATAAAATATGTTTAGGTTGCAAATTATCAACATTTTGATATTTCCTTCTTGTGCGTTGCAGAGCGTGACTTCCCCTCTATCTGCATGGTCCTTTGGTAGCTTTTCAAGTTTTAGCCCAGCCTATTTTGTTCCTTTTTATATATCATTGACTTATTTTTTACACCATCTATACTTTGTCTCATGCGATTCATGCCGTGATTGGAAATAGATAAAAAAACAGTCCAAATATAAAATAGATGGAATATATTTTATAAAACATATTTGCAATGTGTTCTGTTGGTAAATACAGTTCCCACCTGATTTATCTCTGCAAGATCTTGTTAGCATTTATTGTGGGAAAAACAGTCAGAAATATGTTCTAGATGAACATGTAAACATTCTTATTTCATTGTGACATAAGCTATGTTCACAGTACCAGGATAGAAATGCTAGTAAGCCATGTTCTTGTTTTTGTTTTTTGAAGACTGGAACTCAGAACCTTGTTGTGTTAGGGTACTTCTGATGCTTCTGGGAAGTAGAAATTTTTGTTCATTCCATTATCCAACCCCTTCAAAATTTCAGACTGGGTAAGGCAAAATGCTACATTTCATTTCTTCTGTTTTCTCTTAGTCTGATGACTGAACTACTTATAATTCTCTTGGCAACTCATCTTACCACTGCAGGATAATAACAGGTTCATAGAAAACCAGGCTTTTATTCTGAAGCTTTATTTATTCAGTAACATAAATTTCAAGCAGTGTCCATATGTCTTGCCTCTTCACCAAGAAAATAAGAGTTCCAAATTCAACAACCTGCACAGTGTGCAGTCACTCTCTGAACCACTTGCTCTGAATTAAAATAAGTTGCAATTGCTTGCCTCCTTCTCATCACCATGCTATGCCAGCATAGAATAACCCAGAGATTTAAAGGGTCAGAACTATAACAGACTTGAAGTTTACTGACTTAGTTTGCTTCACAGTTAATATTGTGGTTTACTTTGTGACATTTCATATAAAACTCTGTATTTAGCGAATTTTTTTTAAGGAAGAAGTATTTGATCTTATTTGATCTAATTTGGTAGAATGTCACCTTTCTTGCATTTTCAATTAAAGGAAAATTTTGACAGTCTACTGAAATTCTTAATTTTGGTTCTGAAAATGAAATGTTTTTAAGTATCTCTGTAACATTACCCAGCTCTGCCGAGCATTCACTACTTGAAGAACCTAAGAATCAAAACCAAAGTTTGTTTCTCTTTTCCAAAGATAGGCAGTTGCCTTCAAATGCATAAATTTTGCTCAGCATGGAAGCCTACATCTTAGTAATACAACAAAGTAAGGCATAAAAGAAATTTAAACAGCAGTACAAATTAAGTAAATGGCTGTTAAGTTAAAGCACTCATATGTACAATATTATTGCTCTTAAAAATAATGTAAGAATTACCTGAGGTTTTTGCTGTAAAGATTAGCACTCATATAATTTGAAAGTCTGAAAATGTAGTAAGTGAAAAAATTTAAATAATGATCCTTTTCCTTTGTATCATTATTACTTTAAAATCACATAATTGAGCTTGAGAGAAAGCATTTCTAAATACATCTGGAGGAGAGCCTTTGGCTTGGTGGAGCGTACTCATATTTATTCGATGATTCAGCTTTAGCATATCTGTGTTCACTTCATCATGCAGTATAAATATATTTTAAAAACAATCTGAAACCCAGCTAGTTTAGACCAATAATTATGAAATTCATGTTATGGCTTAGAATGATATGGTATTGTTAATAAACTAAGAGTGAAGGCTATGTGGGATTTTGAAATAAATTTATTTCAAAAACCTGAAAGTTACATACTCCATAATAATGTTCTTGATTAGCAGAGCCCATCACTTCCTCTGAGGCACACACAGAAGTTCTTTGAAAGAGATTTGCCTGTGAATGGTATCCTAAAAGTCACTGAGCCACAGGAGTTGGAGCGACAATGATGACAGAGAGTGTATATTGACATTTTTATCTGCAGACTCCTGTGTATCTCACACCTTGCTTAACCCTGTTTCTGATCCCTCCTGAGTACACATTTTGGAAAAATCATGATAGGAAAAAACATACAAAAAATCCTAATGGCAGTGTAATTTTATTCACCAACTTACTGACTTTTTATAAGAATAAGGAGGAAATGTGTTTCCTCCTACTGGGAAAGTGTTTCAGGGTCTCACTGTGTGGTGATTGGAAAGTACTTTCCAATCTCTAGCCTAAATTCAGTCACAGCCAGTTTCTGCCCATTGTTCTGTTGCTGGCATCATCTTTTAATTTAAACACCCCTTTTCTACCTTTTTGGAAAATATAATGATTAAAATCTCCAGCAAGATATTAAAAAAAGAAACTTTCCTCTGGTTTGGGGAGGGCATAATGAAAATCGACATCAGTGACCTCTAACTTGTGAGGGGAGAAACTTCCTAAAATCCCTGTCATGAAAATGCAGTTTAGAAAGGAAATGAGTATTGGAGTGACTGAACACTAAGGTGCATTAATATCTCATTTTGCTGGGCTAGGAGTTTGCTGTATCCAGTTAATCTTCCTTAGGAATAAGCTTCTCAATTGCTGTAAACCTATTGAGTTGCAGGCAGAACACTTCTGACCAAGTACTATGCTGTACCCGTGATCAGCATTGTGCAAGAAGTTTGGAAGCAGGAAAGAAAGTTTTTGCTTTTCATTTACTACCCTAGCAAATTCAAGCATTTATATTTTAGTATAGAATTCAGTTAAATATAAGACACTCTAAGTCCTAACAGCGAGGCTCAAAAGCTGGTTAAGATGTTTGCTATCAGGCAGCAAAAAGTGCTCATGAGATTATGGAGAGGCTCCAATTAGCCAGCAGTGATTAGATGACACACAGCTGTGGGAGGAGGTGGTTATCCTCTGGGAACTTCTAGGAGTGCACCTGCATCAATAGTTCAGTGCAGAGGTTTCCACCAGCTGTGCATTTTGTCATGTCTGTACCTGATGCTCTGTACAGCCCACCTCTTCGCTCCACTCATGCTCAGATAATGATTTTCAGGATTGCTCATCCGAGCAAAAGCTGGTCAGGATGCCCCCAGAGATTGCCAGAGTGAGGTAATTCTTCTAGGAAGTTATAAAGAGCTTGGTTCAAACAAACTGGAATTAATGAGGTCCTTCTGTACAAATTCTCCAAACGAGGCAATCCGACTGAAAAATATCTTAACTAAAATTCATTAGCCTGAGCAGTCTGCACTGTCAAGCAGTGTACCCACTGGTGCAAAAGTGTTTATAACTGGTGGGAGGAAAGAGGGCTTTGTCTTTTGTTTCAAAATCACCTCACAAGTGTTTAACTCATTGTACCATATTATCTGCAAGTTTAGGCTGTGTAGCCTAAATTGGTTTTGCATTGGAGAAGGAAAACAGGATTATGAAAATAATCTGTAATGTTGAAATACTTTTTTCCTAAATTTTAAATATGTCCACCTCATATATGTATGTCAAAGTAGGACATTTTAAGTTATGAACCTTTTCTCAGTGTCTAAGCTAAATATCCTTTCTCTAAATTTAAGTCCATTGTGTCTTCCCTTTTCCATTTGGACATGGGGGAAGTTTTTTAACATACATGGAGTGTCCCCTTTTAACATACATGGAGTGTCCCTTGGCAGCTCTGAACTAGAATCTCAGTTGTGCTTTAGCCTTCTTTTGTTATATGCAGTTGTTATTATTCTTTTTGCTGTCACTTTGAAATCTCTTTGGTACCTGTTACTTGCAGTATGATACTCACAGCTGGATATAACACATCATCATCTTGGTGTGATTTGCTTTAGAACAGAAGTCTTCTTCTTGGCAGTATGATCTTAGAAGGAGAGGATGATACTGAGGCATCTTCAGCTTGCAAGATTCTAGCATGACCCACTCCTCTTCCACAAAACAATTGTCCAACAGTTGTGTCTTTGTGCAGTTGACTGCTCCTGCTTAAATGCAGAAGCCTGTACATATTAATTCCTTTGGTTCATACCTATCCCCCTGATCCTGCCCATCAGTGGGATTGCAGCACTTCTCAGTTCTAGGTCTTGCACTGACCTGCATTTATTCCTTTCTGATATCTAAAAAATTGTTTATAAGACACTGTCAGAGAAGACCTGATTATATTTTAAAGGCTTGATTCAGAGTCTAGATATGTATATCTGCAGCTTCCTTATCGGAACCCAGGACATCCCTTTAGATGCCCTGGGCAGTCTGAGACCCCAGGAGGGGGTCCGGAGACCCTGGTACAGTGATAAAAACACCAGTGCCCTTGATTTTAGCCCTTGGGAGTGATTGCCAACATTATATGAAGAATTACAAGTCACGGGTGTGTGATTAGGATATTAGGTAACTTATTTTTGTGTATCAATGTGGATTTTGGGGGTTCACAAAGGAGGCTCAAGGAGACAAGATGGAGGGATTTGGGTGTGTCCCTTGTCTTTCTTCTTCTTGTCCTCCATCTTCGAGTGAGGTGGTGGCATTTTCTAATTGGTTTAGGGTGAAAGTACACTGTTTAATAAAAGTGATAGGTATTGGTATAATAGTAAAAACAACTAGCATGTAGTACATAGTATAAAAGATTACGACCGCCCATGAGTGGAGCAGACAGCCTTGGACAGTGGTGTAGGTAACATCTACGCCGGCAGAAGAGAAAATGTTTAGGTACACAATAGAATAAACAATTTTGATAAGAAATCTATGCATCCTGACTCCTTCTTTTAACATGGGGCTTGGAGAAAAGGACTTTACCCGCAATTCTCAGATGGCTACCAGCCCGGGATCCGAGACTTCCTCAGGCCTTTTGCCCTCTCACAGGAGGGGATTTGATTGATTCAATATTATTTAGGAATGTTCTGTGAAGTGCATACATTTTGATGGTACTTTTCATTTTTTTCTTCCATATCTTTACAAATAGTTTACTGGATTATTTTTGCAGAGAGTGTAGCACAACATATAGCATCTTCTGGTTCTTTTTTATTCCTTTTTTAAAACAGCCTTTTTTCTCACCTGCAACATTATGCTTCTCAGTTCTCTGAGATCACTTTATCCAATTTTTTAAGCTTTCTAGCATTAGTTTTATCTACTTTATTCTTATATTTCCCACCATTTTCCCCTTTCTCTAACAAAATTTGGGGGTTTTAATTCTGCTAGCTCTCTGTTTATTACTTTTTTGAAGAAGAAGATGGAAGAAGTGCTGAAGTTTTCACAGTCATTCCTCATGACCTGTAACTTCTCAGGTCATTGCTAGCAGATTTCCCTCTTGAAAAATCATCAGAGTGATACTTTCTGTGGTATTTTTCCTATCCTAATATGCAGAGAGAAGAAATTGTCCCTCCTCAAATTCATTGAGAAAGGACATGAATCAGCAGTAGCTGGACAATTGGAAAACTTTTCATGATGAAAATTTTATTATCTACATTATAGACATTTTATTGCTGTCTCATCAAGAAACATTGCTACCTAGCAATACTAACCAATAGTGCTGCAAAGAAAAAACCTTTCATTTTTTGATATTAAGCATTTTTTAAATTCCATCATGTGGAAGCTGAACAACAATCTTCTCAAAATGAGAAACACTACAATTACTACTAAAGTGATTAATTGCTCTTCAAAATGGTGGAACTGACAAAACCTACTATTCATGTGAAAGAATGAAAGAAAAACAGATGGCTAATTGTTCTGACCAAGAACACATATTTAAGAAAAACAAACTCAACAAACTACTAAGCAAAAAAAACCCCAAACCCAGAACACTGCAGTAGAGTATAAATGCAATTCACACTGAAACTTATGCAGTAAAAACACCCTGAACTACAAAATTATGGCATAGAATGTGGAAGCAGCAGGTGCCAAGCAGCATCTTGGTCCACAGACAAGTGAACATTCACTGACCTCTAAGTGTAGTGCCTGTTCATGGGGACATGTGAACTTTGCAACATGACCTCACCCAGCCATGAGAACCAGTTGAGACGTGGGGTAAGAAGTTAGAAGGGTAGCGATTGGGAAATAGACATTTAGAAGACACATATTGCTTGATATTTGCTGCATTTCACTATACTCACTGTCCTGGGTTGGCAGGCGACTTTTACTCTATATCCTACATCGTGGGGCTATATTGTGTCTTGGCAGTTGTTTTCTCTTCCCCTTTGGCGAGGACTGCAGCTGATAGGCAGGCCCTTGCTGCGGGGCGGGGGGGGGAACGGCTGCGGGCTTTTTACTTTCACTTTTGGCTCGCGGCTCTGCTCTGCTTGGCGTGCTTGCTTGCTTGCTGGCTATTCTCACTATTCTTTGCTTGTTTTTTTTTCCCTCTTCCTTTTTTCTTTCCCCTTCCCGAAGATTAGGACTGGCTCTGGACTGATCTGACCTGACCGGAGGAAGTTCGGGAATTTCTAGGGCTCGACACAGAAGATGGGCGCCTCTTCTCACACAGTACCTGTTTCCTTCTTTTTTTTTTCCTTTTTGTGTGGGGAGTGTTGTTAATAAAATAGGTTTTTCCACTTTCCCTCCAAGGAGTTTTTCTTCCCTCCCGAACCCAGGTCTGGGAGTGGGGGAGGGGTGGTGGAGGTTTGTTTTAGGGGTTCTCCCCCTAATCTGTTCCAAACCGGGACAAGGAAAGGAAAGCAGGGTGTATGAGAGCACCATGAGGGAATGCAAGGATGGGCAATAAGGAGAAGAACGACCACCGCAACAGGATACAAGCATCCCGAACCCCAAGGATGCTAAGATAGCAAGACTCTGTAAGTTCCTGGGACTGAGATTAGACTAACCATCCGGCTTGGACTGTAACCAAGGGATCAGTGAGGCTGCACCAGCAGATGGGGTCAAAAGTTTGTTCTCCAGAAAAGGCTTCTTTACCTCCTCCTTACGACCACCAGAGACGACTGCGCAGGCGCAAAGGACTGACAAGATAACTAGCATATGGAAGAGGAACAGGGTGGAGCCAGAGAATGAAAATGCATGGGGTATTGGGAAACTTAATGCATCTGTAACTTTTATAAGATAAAAGAGAATGCATCAAATGGGTCAGTGTGCACGTATTTTGGATTTATCCTCCTCACGTCCAACTGCTGAATAAAACACATACCTACTTTAGAACTCACTTGCCTTGCCTTGAGTTTTAGAGTCATTCTGTATATCACAGTGAGTTATTGTAGTGGGAAACACCTTTGCATAGCAATGGCCATAAAATGACGCAGAGTGAGCAAATGGCAGCTTTTTAGATGAGGTAAGAGTATGTAGGAGAGAAGTACTTCTAAAGCTTATCTTCCTCTTGTTTACTCAGCTGTTTTCTGGAAGGCAAATTTCTCTCTGACAAAGGCAAATTTCTTTTCTGACAAACTTATTGCCTCACAGATAGGCTTTCTTTTCTTGGAAGTTCTGCATGATTTTGTTGTTCTTATTAGATCTAAAAAAAGATGAAACAAAAAAAATCTCACTTCCAAAGATATATGATTTGATGCTTCACTACTCAAACCCATCAGTAAATTCATAAACAGTAACATACTTCCTCCTTTTCTCATCTTTCCTGCTTTTTGGATGATATTATTGTTCATCTTATCTCCTTTCTTCAGCTTTATTTTCCACTCAGAAATTTCTTGTGTATCCTAAGATTGATTCCATAAGTAGAGCTAAGGCAAGAATTGAAATGTTTTTCTGAATTTTTCATTTTCCAGAGCAATCCATGTGCTATAAAACTGAGACCTATCAGAATGTTATTCATAAAATTTCACAAGGAGAAATGGTAAATAAAAATAATATTTTTATAACAGCTCTTACTACTCTTCATGTTGGGTTCTATGAATTCTTATAAATAAATTTTCACATAGAGTAACATAATTGAAACGGGTTGTCAGTGAACCAGTGCATATCCAGATTACTTAGTGAACACGTGCAAGTCTCCTTTAAGTATGGTTAGTTGGAATTCTACTAAAATTCTAACAATTTGCACTTTATGTAGAAATACATCAGAAGACATGAAGGAAGAATATATAACTTTTTTAATGCTTTACACTCTCTTTACATAAGACTATCAGGGGTCACATCCTAATAGAGTGTTTCAAGAAATTCCATACCAATTCAAAAACTACTGCACTCTGTGTGGTAGCTTAGGGTAATTTAATTGCCTTCATAAACAGTCATGATATATATTGACTAGAAGCAAGTTACGTGATTTTAGGAATCTCCTTCTCAGCATCGCAAAATGCACAACTTCCTATTACAAAGTAATAGTGCCTATGCAAAGTTGGTTTGCATCATGAGATACATTTACCATAGTTTATATAAAGGCAAATAAAAACAAAATAGAGAGGGGGAAATTATGTCCTAGAAAAAATGAAACTGCAGTACTCCTCATGACTTTTTTTTATATCATGCATTGTCGCAGTCTGGTCCAGTGGTGAAGGTGGCACGACCTTCCTTGCCAGAAGCATCTTTAAAAAGAAGTCCAGATCAAAGGAGGCACAGGAACTCTCAGGCACAGAGTGATTAGCTCTTTTGTGAAGCTGCCTGAGCAGCAGAGCCACATTTGCCACCCTGGGTGACACAGGCGTAAAAGCAGTGAGACGGAGTCTCCAGGAGAGCTTCTTTATTCCATGAGGTCCAAAGGGGAAAGAGCCAGATAGACCAAGGGGAGAGAGATTATATAGGGTATCCAGGGGCACAGTTTCATAGCTTGGCCAATGGGGAAAGGAATTGGGAAAGGGACCAATCAGGGAAAGGATCCATAGAGGAACCAATCAGGAGGGGTAAATCCAGGAACAAAGGGAATAACCAACAGGGTACGAATCATTAACATAGAACTGCAAAGGTTCATGGGTTGAAGCATTTTTGCTCACCCTGAGCTACAACGAAGTCTCTCAAGGGGACTTCCCAAAGGAAGTCATTGCTAACTGAGGTAGCCTAGGGGCTGCACACTCTCCAAGGGAGTGAATTGTCCTCTGTGGGTGGTCCAGGGACCACCACAATGTATAGTTTTCATTCTTTAAAAATTGTTTTGCCAGCTCTATTATATATCTTAATTACTTATTTTAATCCCAGGGATAACTACTTTTTCTGCTATATTATATGAGCATCCCCTTTTTAATGCAGGGACAGATTATTTGAAAAAAATGTGTATTCTACCTGTGATAACTTTCCCTATCAACTATTAAAATCTAACCAAAGAAGTTTTCATTTGGAAAACAATTACCTAAAGAGTTGAGGAAAATAGCTGTTTCCTCCAAAAGTTGAAAAAACTCAGAACAAGCAATGATACGAAGCTGCAAAAAACATGTCAAAAATGCAGAATATAAACAGAAGAGGTAGAATTTACAACTACATGAAAAGCAGTAGGGATAGCAAAGACAAGAGATAAACACAACACATTTTAAAACAATCTTACAAGCACATCCCAGATCTGTGGAAAGGAAACAAAACTCAATTTGTAAATACTTCCCTCAACTAGAGGAAGTTGTTCAGACATGCAAATCTCTCAGATATTTTTTGGTTCTTAAAATGTTTTCCTACAGCCAACAACATCTTCCATTTTGTTATTGTCTTACAGTATATTTCAAATGTTTTCTCACCTTTACTAAAAAAAAATATTTTAAATAGGCCAAGAATATAAAGTTCAATACTTTCTACAACCATTTCAGTGTTTGATTGAACCTCGTGTTACCCCAATGCTTTGCCGTTCTGGAGGAGTGCAGCAGGAGGGTGGTGCTTCCTTAGCTCATGGTGCCACAGCTGTAGAGAACAAGGATGTAAAGGGCAGAAATAACTCACCGGAATGGTCTCTGCGAGGAATGGGCAGTACTATTCATAAATTACCTAGACAACGCATTCTTCTGCAGGAAGCATAGCAATAAAGTGAAGTGGGAGTCTGAGAGATCAGCTACTTTACCCAGCCTCATCTAATATACCCATCATTTCTCATATCATTTTAACCTGCAGGTACAGCTCTTATCCTTTTTTATCATTGATACTTCCTACATCAGAGTGTGGTGAGTGTGCCCTTCAGGTTCATTTCCGTAGAAATACTGTCTGTCTGATTATTCCCCAATTTATGTCTGTGCTGCTGGTTATTTTTCTTATTTCTGGAAATGCTGCCAGTTCCTGTTGTGTTCAAATGCTATTCAAGTGGTTTCAACTACAATGGTATCCTCAAAAATACCTATCTTTCACTTTTTTTGTGACATCTGTAGGTTTATAACAAATCTTTTATCATCCAGTTGTGCCACAGGGGAACTACAAAGGAACAAAGAATAATACAATTGAGAAAGAAAAAACCCAAACCCAACACCCAGCTTTTAAATGTTTTAGGTTTTGTTTTGGGGAGGGGTTTTTGGTTTGTTTTTTTGGTTGGGTTTTTGGTTTTTTGAGTTTTGTTTTCTTTTCTTTTCTTTTTTTAATGAAGGAGAAGATCTGGGTTTTTTATTCAAGAGAAAAAATAACTTGTTGGAAGAGCACAGTGAAAAGTAGACTTGGATAACTCAGGCTGGACCTACATTCATCTGTAGATACACAAACCCTACTAAATCTCATTTCCTTTAGAGGCTGGAAACCGGAGTGGTCTCAGATAAACTTGCAATGAAAGAGTCTCTTTTAATCTCTGACATATCCAAACTTCCTTTTCTGAGTCTTTGGAATAAAATAGCAGGATCTTCAGTGTCACTCACCTTTGCAAGAGCATATTTAACGCAGGGGACTCCTCAGCTTTATTCTTCTGTAAGGGTTTCAGACAGTGAAGGATAAGAGATAGCTGTTTACATAACAGTATCCCTTATTTTTCCAGTGGTACAATATAAATTTTCTACTAATTCTCCAGCTTAGAAAATGAAATGCTAAAAAGCATGGCCACTTTTCATCAAAGTGAAATACAGTTTTATGTGAAGTTCAATTCTTAGATTTGGTATGAGGAAATGACATTAGATCTGTCTCTCTATCATCTTCCATTAATTCCATGTCATCTGAATTCAATCCAATTTTGTATCTATGTTTTAAGTCAATAGATTCTAAACCCTCTCTTTTTGACTTATCACTTTTAGAGCTTTGGAAACTCCACTGCTCTCTCAGTTAAACATATGAATATGGTCATACATGTGCAGGGTCACTCAGCCTATAAGAAAAATAAGGAACTTATTTTATTACAGTCAGCAGTGTGTAACTACACAGACAATCCAACCACATGAAAAAGGCCACATTTTTACACAGTCATTGAAGTAAGAGTTCTATCTGGAGATCCAGTCCAAATCTTTACATTGCAAGTATTTCAGATCTGGCCTAAGAATCTGAAGGAGACTCTCTTCACTTCTGTCTCTCTTTCTATTTTTTTTTTTTTGAACAAAAAGTAAACTATATAACTAGCTTTTTTTTAAGCAACATTTTATATGAAAGAACTTTTCTGAACTGCATTCCTTAACAGATTCAACAATAAAACTTTTATTAATTATGAACTTGGCAGCTCTTATAATAGAGATTTTCATAATCTCTGCATTTTATGGTATTGTATCTTTTGAAATCTTTAAAGCATGCCAAAAATCAGGCTTTTATAATAGATATCTTTTATGACACACAGCAAAAAGCATTCTAAATTTTCAGGGCTAAATTATGTAAATTTCTCTTAAAATTCAGAAGATAAAAGGGTATTAAAATTAGCATACTCATCAGGTTCCTGCATTTCAAAACGTCTGCTTTTAGGAGTAATCTCTGCATTAGGCAGATAACAGGAAATTTATTTCATGTCTTTGTTCCCAACAATCTGGTCATTACATTTAGGAACTTGACAGACAGAAATACTGCTAAAGGATAATGAAAGGCAAAAGATTTTCTGCTGCAGTTTTCTGTGATACAGAGAAGACTCATTGCTTTTGAAGGGATGAGGGTCTGGGCGCAAACAAAAATCAATGAAAATTGAAACAGGAAAGAACAATAGGCTTTCAAATTAGAAATACAAAGAAAATGCTCTTGTCACATCTGCTTCATTTCTGGCTATTGCACTGTGTATTCTTTTCTATCACTTTTTGAAGATTGAACATATTACAAAAGGAAGCATGTACCCCAATGCATTTGCAGTAGTAAAGTCAGATAGGCTTTGGGATTTCCTAAAATTAATTTTGTCCAGAGAACCCAGAGCTTCTGGGTGAATAATGCTCCATTGTTGGTGGATTGAAGCTACTGAGCTTTGCAGAATCCTGCCAGCTCCCCAAAGGAAGATGCATTCAAAGAAAAACAAGGTTTTTATTTCCATAAAGAACTTGTGACATCTTTATCTCTACTTCCAGCAAATTTTCCCCGATGAAATTAATTCTGGACAAACAAAAATAAACAAATTTCTCTGACAGCTGCTGATAGTTATACACAATCTTACATTTGAATTTTCACACAATGCTGAAAAATAATGCCTGCAACATGGTTCTAAAAGCCTCACAAAAGGAAGAAAGCAGATGTGGATGTGGTTTTGATGCAACAATTTGCAAATGATTAACACTACACATCTCCTATCCCACCGGTGTTTGAAGATGGTAATTTCCTGATAGAGGGATGGTCTTTCTTTGGTCCTTGCAAATTTCTTAACATATAGTCAGGCACACCCATGGTCCTCAGTGCATGAAAAATGTCTTAGATGTTAAAGCTAATCTGTATTTGCTGTCTTCAGGTAACTAATGGAATAAATGGACAACTCCTTTTATCTTTTGAAAGGTAAAAGATGAAACATTTCAGTTCCTGTTAGGGAAGAAGCTAAAATGGCTTTGCGCTAAAGAAAACCTTGTGCTACTTATGAGGGACAAATTATTAGATATTTATACACAAGAAAAATTTGAAGTAAACTTTAGTAGTTCTTTGAGTTTCTTATGATGCTCATATCTTTTTCTGCCACCTGTGCCATTGGCATATAGTTTATAATCCTGATAAAACCTATTGTGAAGCAATCTCATTGCTAAAATGATGGTAACATCAGAGAAAATGTTTTTTATTTTATGTCACTAAGACTTTGCTCTTGCTCTTGATGAAAACTTATCAGAGAACACTGAGAGTAATGCATCTGAGAGGGATGAGAAACTCCTCTATTTTTTTTTTTTTTTTTTTTGGCTAAACACACTCAGAAATAAATTTGTATTTACTAGGTGCAATGCCAAGTTACTGAATTTACATTAAGTCATTTTGAGAGTCTAAACTCTTAATGGTTACTTTGTAGTGAGTAATTATGGGGGCCGAAGTTAAGCATGAAGGATTGCAAATCTAAAACTGCAAAATCTAGCAGAGAAGACTTATCAGAAGAGCTTGTCAAGAAGAAAACCACAGTGGATGTTCTACCAGTATGCAACTGTGGTAGAATGGCACCAAGAAGACTGTGAGGCAATAAAAGCATTCAAGGTTAATAATATGGTGCCAAGACAAGGGTTCTGCCTCATTTACATTGTCAGTCTAAGAAAATAGAAAGAAATCAACCTTGGCTAAGTGAAGCTGTGCCCAGAATCAGAGTCTGACATGAATCCTGATTCAGACTTTCCAGGACAGCCCATGACTTCCACAGGAGAAAGCAAGGCAACTCCAGACCATGGGGATCTGTCAGAATTTCATGTGCCCAGTCTGGTGTCTGTGAGTCTTGAACTGTGCAACCTCATTCTTTCCAAAGTGAGATCAAACTGAGGCTTATTTTCTTTTACTTGAAGCCGTTTTTCCTTGGTATTTGGGATTACTAAAAATGTTTCAAATGTGTGGTCTCCTTTTGTGGTTTTGATTTCCTTTTATTTTCTTATATTTTCATTTGTTCCCAAGACCAGTACTTTGAAGTGGTTCTTTAATGTCTGAAACTCATTCTTGGAGGAAATATAGTATATTTTACATTTGAGGTTAGATTAGAAAGCATACTTTTAGATGAAAAATTCTATATTAGTCACAGTACTGATTTCACAGACGAAATTCTTCTCAGTGCAGCTTACAAGGACAGCTGTCTCCCTCTCATGTTAACTTGTGTTTGATATGACCTGGTTACAGACTTCCTTCCTGGCAGGACAAGAGGGAAGACCACATCACTGGAAATGCAGTGCCTGCCCAGCCAAAAGCACATAGCAGAAAGTAGAGCCAGGTGCCTTGAAATGGACCTGATCAGTCCTTGCTTCCTTTGCAAGCAAGGAAACGTGGCACTTAAAGGCTGCAGTAGTTGCTTGTTAAAATTTAAAACAAAGTTGGTGGGACATTTCTGCCATTTGATTCAAAAAAAAATGGAAATTCCAACCACTGCTTATCAGTCCTGCCACTTAATTTTTCATTTTCATTTTAAATAAATACATCTGCCTTTTTAATAGTATCCCAACATCTTATCATGGAAAAATATGGTCGTGTTCATGCTACAATTAATAGCAGTGGAACAGGCTCAGTTAAACTTCCTAAATAGAAAGTGAGAAAACACTAATACATCTACACTAAACTCCAGAGCACATATTTAGAATGCACTAAAAGTTCCTTGAAAATGTGTATTATAATCTTCAGGATATTACTTCTCAATATCTTTCTTTTTCTCTTACTTTCTCACTTATTTTTTTCCCTTCAGATCAAGGTATTTCAGAGGATCAGAGGATTGCCTTGGATCTCAGTGGTAGAAATTTTGTAGCAGGCTGTGCACTTCATGTGCTGTTGCTAAAGGGCACTTGGAGGTGCTTGGAGGTGCACAGGCTGCTAGATGAGCAGTGGAGGATGCAGTCACATCCACTATGCTCCAGGTGAGAGCTTAATGGAACAAACTGTATCTTCAAAACTGTTTGCAGGCTTTTCTGCAGAGAAAAGCTATAGGAACATTACAAAGCAGACCCAGGAGCAAGAGGATATAATCCTCACATTTGCTCCCTGGCCCTCTCTGATAAGTGTAGTACACTCTGCTAAGAGCTACCACAACAGCAAGGTCAGTAGAAGTCTAAAGACTCCGAAGCCTAAAAAATCACTTTCAAACTTAATTCAGAATAATGTCTTGCATGTGTGTGTGTGCATGTGTGCAATCTGATCTGAAGACAAAAGACTAATATCTTAAAGCATGTTCATATAACATCTGAAAATGGAATAATTTCTTCTCTTTCCTATAAAAGGAAGAACACTAGAAAAATTAATGATTGAGGTGACAGGGTGAATTCAGGGCATAACATCTCAATTCTCTCATTTAGTTTGTTGTGTTTGTCCCGTAACAAACCAGTGGGATTTGCAGTTACAAGAAGTGAATCCATACTACCTTTTGTACAGCTTGTTTTGGCCGTGGCAGTGATACAGAAATACCTACCAATGTTTCAGGGTTGCTGTCAGGTTGTCTTTTCTGGCTTTGGGCTTTTTTTTAATTACATGCTCTCTCAAACACTGGTTTACCAGAAAGAGGAATTACCTTGTCTCCAATTTTTGTCTTGTAGGAAAAGGAAATAACTGAAAATGAACCCCAGGCTTGTATAGACCAACAGACCAGCAAGCAAACAGTGTGAGCAGTGCAAGCCAGAGGCAACAGAGAGGCAACTCCTCTGATCCCCTCATTTCCTGTGTGTGACCAGAATCAAGAGCATTCAGAGCTGGGAGGATGAGAACTTTTTAAAGCTTTACCAGGTATATCCTTAGCTCTTTTTTTTTCTCTGGATGTGATAAGTGGCCCTGCTATGAAGCACTGGGAAAGAATAAAAGAAAATCAAATTTTAAATTTTTTCTTTTCTAGACTACTAGACATGTGTTTGTACTATGGCAACAAAGAACAGCTCTAGTCAACATCTGGAAGTAAAAATAAAAACCACCTTGAGGCAACAATATAACTTTTACTACTCTTGGCACTAAATCTGTCATTTAATTTTTACTTACAGAGTCCTTCTGTTATGTCCTGATTTCTCTTCATCTTCCAATAGTTGATGCTCTAAAGTGGTGTTTTTCACATAGATTATTGAGTCAGCTTACTTAACTTGATGCCTTGTAAAAACTCCAATAATGTTACTTTTCTTGGCTGCATTGGAAATAGAAATAATATCTGTACTTTTGCTACTATTTATTTGTAGACAATCAGAAAAATACACTAATTTGTTTATTTTCCTGTATTTCTTTACTTCAGAAAGCAAAGGCATTAAGAATGAAAGGATAACTTTGGGAATTCAAGCTTGCATAATTTGAGAATCTGGGAATTCCACATTATTTAGGATGAGTTTCTGTTTAACTTATAAGCTTCTAACTACCTAAGAGAAAAAAAATTCTACTATTAATTTGATTCTTTACATTTCACAAGTCTCTCCTGCTAGCTAATTAAGTTCTGCCTTTCTTCTGTGAGAGCCTGAGGCTTCTTCAATTTAAATTCTCATTTCAGTTCTTACTCCTTTTTCTTGCCCTCCATTAATCAAGATAATTACCATTAATGATTATGTACATCTGGGGGGGAAATAGACCTATTTCTTGGATACAATTTGTTTTGACTGATGTCAAATAAAAAGTCATCAAAACACTGTTTCTGTTACAGCAGACAGATTTTTAAATTTTTCAGTTATACGATCAAACTTAACAAATTTCTTTCAACTCTTATATGGAAAAATAGTCCAGAAAGTAGCCAAATAAAAAGAAAGCTGATATATTTTGAGAAATACACCACACAGGTAGAGGCAAGCAAATCTCAGTCCTCACTGTACACTAATTTGAAAAAAAGTCCTAACAAGTTTACATTTGTTGCTGTTATTGTCCAGGAAAGCTACACGTGACAGTTCTTTGAGGTCATCTGAATTTCTAGATATATTACAGTGTATGTATGCCAAGGAAAATAAATAAAAGATCTTCCCTAAGAGGAGACTCCATGCTGACAACAAAATGCTATAAATATGAAAAATCAGCAGTAAACATTAAAAAACCACAGTCACTGCCAAATGAAATTGCCATTTATTTCAAGGAGGTGGATTTCACTGACTTTTCAAAAAAAAAAAAAAAGTGTTAATATTCAAAAGTGGCAAAGTTATCTTTTATTTTGACCATGAAGTTCTAAGATAAACATTTATTTGCTTTTGCCAGAGTACCATAAATATCCAGAAATCAAGACAAAGCTGGGAGAAGGAATAATATCTTGGAGTAGAACAGCAAACAGAAATAGAAAAATAGAGCATGCAAAATGTTTTTTAAGCTTACATTTTAGAAACTGAGATTTAAAATGTTTTGACTAGGAAAGGGGATCTCCATGTCAATCAAGGCAAATATTACTTGTTTGGAGTCAGCTAGAAAATTAAATGGTTATTATGTAACTTTTACTTCCATGCTGAAATCTATCTTTTTCTTTCCCTTATTTTACAGGGATTTTGTATTTGAGTGATCTGCATTTCACATACAGCCTGAATGCTCAGGTTTCCCTACCGTGGAAAGCAAATAGGAGGGCTGCTGTGTGACTGACTCTTTCTCCAAGATATGGATCAGACTGGGGCAAGAATTGCAGGTCTTTTTCTTTTTTTATTTTTTTCCCCTTAAATGATTAGAATATAACAGGGAGTTCTGCACGAGTCTGTAAAGTCAGGAGCTCTCTCACACTCATCAGTGTTAAGAGTGTAGTTTGTGAGAAGCCTTACATGAATCAACTGACCTTTGAGAGGTAAATCAAGTGCTAGTAATTCTCAGGTAGAGAACAGATAACAAAAGAAAGGGCATGATGACATTGTTTGGATTGCTGCTTTGCCCAGCTCTCGAAGGTACAGTTCTGATCCTCTTTGTCAGTGCAGAACACATGAGAGAGTTGAAACGCAAACAAGCTAAATAACCTGCTTAAACTTGTCTGTCTCAGCCTGTCTGACTGCTGAGGCAGCCCACTCAACCTGCCAACCCTGTGGAGAAATAATCCAGCAAAAACTGAATGTCATTGAGCCACATGGGAGGGAAGGGACAGAAGGCTCATTCTTTTAAAATAATCAATAATGGTCTGCGTTGAATTTAAAGAATAAATTAGACATCCTTCCTAATTTTCATAAAGATATTTAAGACTGATAAAAACATATGAAGTTTTAGAATAACACTACTTACCTTCAGTGTTGTTTCCTAAAACATAGCTGAGAGTAGGCAGAATCAGATTTTCATATCTACTAGATCATTCAATGCCACTACAGCAGCATAAAAGAAATTGTAGAACAGATGTAAATTACATTGGCACACATATTAAAGTAAGGTTGGGATAATGTCAAGTGCCTTCAGTGTTAATGAAATATTGTTTTCAGTTATGGCTAGTAAGTGTATTCAATTATATTAGTCAGCACCACATTAAATGGACGAGGACTCTCAGACATTATGGAATAAGCCAATGACTAATAAAGAAGGCATGAAAAAATGGTTTGAACAATTGAATGTTGGCTTTGCATATATTTCTTCTAATTTCTATTTTTTGTTATATTTTTAGATAAAATCTTGTTGGTTTCCTCTGGGATACTGGACTAGGTGCAAGTACTGTGGCAGATTTTGGTGAAGAAACATTAAGTAGAGCAGTATTTTTACATTTTGGAGCTCATCAACTCATTTTTCTACTTTAGGGAGCCTTTCACAGAATCCTGTCTTGCTCATGTTAGCAAATTCTTATCAAACTACATATTGAGCAGGAATCACTTCAGATTATTTTTTCTGAAAGTTTGCTTTCTTATTTCCAGTAAAAATATTCTGTCACTTAGAAAAATATTATTTAGACATTTTATTTATGAGTTATAAGAGTTAAAACTTTTCAGTATTAATTGCTTGCATAAACTAGTAATTAGAAGATATGCTGTCTGCAGATCAATGTGATACTTAAAACAATAATAATCCCTTGGGTGGTAGAGATGAACAAATCACAGCAAAATATATGACGGTAGAAACAATATTTCCTCAGGCATCCAATGATGCTCTAAGACATTGTATTTTTCAACTGGAAACCCTGAAGTAACCCTAGAAGGCAAATAGGCCACAGGCTGCCCATTTTATGTAATTGGAGACTCCAATATTTGGTCTCCTGGGTTTACAAAAAGAAATACCTTTTTATTTTGGACGTAATCCAGATGAGTCAATATCCCTACATACCCAGTTCTGAATGGCTGCTTCTCTACACACACACACACATATATATATGTGTGTATGTGTATATATATATATGTGTATGTGTGTGTGTGTGTATGTATAAATTTCTTATTTATTTATTTAAATACATATAAATAGATACACTGATATAGTTTGTATCATATATATATATATATATATATATGTAATGGAGAGAGGGAGAGATGTATAGAGATATACATGTACAAGGATGCTACCATTTCATAAATCATGCTATTATGTTCCAGCCTAAGTTTGACAATTACTGAACTACTAAACCTAATGTTAGTGTAGAGGAAAAAGGACATAGATAAGATAATGACCTGTCTTAGGACCCTGACAGTTTTGTCATTAAGCTAAAACAATATATATATATATTGTATACACACCCAATGGATGTTGCAGTAACCCAGTCCAGGCCTTCTGCCCAGATTCTCCTCACTAATTTTAGCTGTCAAAAAGTTAGATGCTTGATTTAAGCTAGCTGTCCAAGTGTCCTTAGTATTCAGCAGAGATAAAGGCACTTCTGGAGAGTGATTCATCTGGTTTATTTTGCAGAAGTGCTTATTGCACACGTGCTGGTTTAGCTTAGTTAACTGAGTTGTTAGGGTTTAAATAAACAACTTCACAGTGAACATGGCATGGGGTCATACAAATTGTCAGTGCTGGTCAAGGCCAATTCTGAAAGCAATTACCATCAAACAGGACAAGTAATTTTTGAGCAAACTCTGTAGATTGCATGTGTGATGACACAATATGAGAAAGCTTGGTTTCTCACAGATCTCTGCCAACAATGCATGAATACTGGCTGCAGCACTTCTTACATATGGATCTTCTGGGACAAGGCACCATGATGGCAGTCACCTCTGCAGGTAGATTTCCTGTGTTACCTTGGCTGCTGCATGTTCATTAATTTGTTGCCCATTTGGGGTTATCTTACCCTGGCAAAATGAGGAAAAACTGAGCTATGGGTTCAAATATTATGGAAGAAGGAAAGGCACACATACACAAACACGAATGAATGTGTGTTCTGTCATGATCACAGAAGCCTTCTTTTCATGACAGCTCATGCTTAGAGGAGTGGAGCACCTCTCCTGCAAGTAAAGGCTGAGAGAATTGGATTTACTCATCCTGGAAAAGAGAAGGTTTCAGGATGACCTAATTGTGGCCTTACGGTACCTGAAAGGGTCTTGAATGGATCTAAGGAAGATGAAGAGGGGCTCTTTACAAGAGCAGTTAGTGACAGGGCGAGGAGGAATAACTGAAAGAGTAGGTTTAGATTAGATAATTCAGAAGGGGGTGAGTGTGAAGGCAGTGAGGTGTCAGAACATGCTGCCCAGAGATGCTGTGGCTGCCCCATCCCTGGGAAGTGTTCAAGGCCAGGCTGGATGGGGTGCTGAGTGACCTGGTCTAGTGGAAATTGTCCCAGTCCATGATAAGGGAGTTGGAACTAGATGATCTTTGTTGTTCCTTCTGACTCAGGACATTTTATGATTTTATGATTCTAAAAAAAGGAAACAATACTTCTTCAAGAAAAATGAGATGCTCTAAACTATGATCTAATGTTTAAACTCTGTCTGCCACACTAATTAAAAATGCTTTGGCTGGCATGCTTTCAGCTTCAAGTAAGGCTGATGATAACTAGAAGCTGTCATAATCTCAACCAGAAGACCTCCACCACTACTCAAATGGAAAAAATTGCACAGTGTTACTAAAAGCTGTGAGTTTTATGCAGGGAATGAAGTAAAAAATAACTAGGAAGGATTAAGAGCAGTCAAAGAAATTTTCAGTGATTAAAAAAAAATGGACTAGTAGTGTCTGCATGTCATAAGGTAGATATTGTGGAGACGTCAGTAATAATTCAGTGAAGCTGATGTTCTAAATTTAGGGGAAAACCAATAATCTTCTGTTGAAGAAGACTGATTAATAAATACATGCTAATTCAACTCATGAATGTCACTCAGAACAGGGTGATCGAGACAGAGGCTTCTAAACCAGCAGCTCCAGAGTTTCTAAACCACCAGCTGTCCAAGAAGATCCTTGAGCTGACAGAAGACCAACATTGCACCACTAGTCAATAAAATTGAAAAATATATAAAATACATATGTTAAAGTTTTTTAGTCCATCAGCCATGGCATTGGTCCTGGAAAAAGTGAAGAAATGACTGCTGCGGTTGTTAAGAAAGATGGGGCTGGGAGGACTGAGGAGCAAAGTATCTGAAGGCAAGTCTTAGATCTCCAGATCCAGTAAAGCTCCTTCCTGGGAGCATATCCAGTCATAATCTTTAAAAAAATACATATATCAGTCCAAATTCTTTCTAGGATCTATTGGATATTGGAAAGTTGATGTACCTAGCAGCCCAGTTTTGAATTTCACAAAGGTCATGTACAGTAAAAAATATTAAATTAGAATACCTGTAAGTGGGGTCAGTGGCCACCATTTCTTAGGCAAAATCCCAAAGCCAAATAAGGTTGTTAACTAGACAAGACATGAAAAGTTTAAAAAACGAACAGCTCATCATCAAAATAGCACAGAACAGCTGAGCAAAAATGTAAGAAGAAACATTACATAAGCTCCAGTTACTCCTGGAAGTTTCATTCACTTTACAGACCATCTGAAATCCTCTTCAATATCAATTTCACGAGCTGACTTTGCAGCAAAGTAAACACAATAAAAGAACAGCCTCTATGTGCTTTCACAGTTTTAAAGATGTTCTTTTCTCTGCTGCTAGCACAGTTACTTCTTGATGAGATTACAAGTTCGGTTGATAAATATAGCATTATTGATGTAGCAGACTTGCTCCTGCAAGGCATTTGAGTTAGTGTTGCATGATATCTTGATTAATTATCCAGGGTGGTACAGTATCAACATGGCACTAATGAACTTAGGACAGATTAAATTACAAGTCCCAATAGTAATTATAAATAAGAAATTATTACTGAGTGGTTGTGCTTCTTGTGATACCCTGCAGAGATTTTTTGGCCTCCAATGTGTAATGATTTTATCTGCATGCTGAAACAAATTTAAGTATTGGTGATGAAGTTGTCAGTTAAGATGGAAAATTAAGTGTTGAATTATAGGGTGTTTGATTATGAAGGGAATATGTATTCACAACAACTCTGTTTCTGCATGTGCTGTGGAATGCAGTCTATAAACAGCTAAAATCAGACAGAGCAGTGGGTTGCTCTCTGCAGATTTATAAAGGATGGTTTGAAATCAGATTTTTGGTATGGTTGAGACAAAACAGGGAGTATTGTGCTTGAAGCTCTGAAGCTCATTTAAATTCTTTTTGAGCACTATAAATCCAGCTACAAAGAATACTAAATTGGTTTTTGCGTGGTTAATGATCTGAAATAGCTCACTGCAGGCTGATGAACGCTGTGTCCAGCATGAAGAGGGCAAGGTGAAAGCATGGCAGAGGAAAGGGGTGATGAGAAGGGCAAGACCATGGTGACCAAAAATCACATCATCTCCTGTGAAACTGTCTTTTCACAGAAAGGTCCTCAAACATGAGCTATATAACCTCAAAATTCTATCTGATTTACTTGTGAGGATAAATGCCTACAGAACTAACCTAGCTCTCACTTGAAAGCAAACTGGAGAGCATGGTTTCAGTCTGGAGTGCCAATACAAGTAAGTAACAAATGTCCTACATCACGGTCTATCAGAAGAGGATAGCAAAGTTCCAAGAGGTGTCTTCAGGGCTTGGAAATCTCTGCAGCATCCCTGCATTTGTTGCCCTGTTTGCAGCTCTGCAGCTGTGCAGCTCTGTTGGCTGGTGTTGGCCGAGGGCAGAGCTGTCACAGCTGACCACAGGCGTGCAAGGTCACAACCTGCTGACGTGACAGTCCCAGTGTGCCTGGGTTTTACCTAGTAAAGGGCTACAGCTGAACTTACAGCCTGAGGTAATTCAGCCAAAGGAGCCTAACTGTGATTCTGTTTAGAAGCTAAGAGCACCTGTTGTTTTTAAATTTTTGCATTTGCATATCATTTCGACTCTGTTGGTTCCATTTGAGCTATTCCCTTTGAAAAGAGACTGTGTGAAATGTGGTTCTAGTTCTGTCTCTTAGTGGAGAGAAGGTTAGTGGA
The DNA here is from genome assembly GCA_910950805.1 of Acrocephalus scirpaceus scirpaceus. Taxonomy (NCBI): domain Eukaryota; kingdom Metazoa; phylum Chordata; class Aves; order Passeriformes; family Sylviidae; genus Acrocephalus; species Acrocephalus scirpaceus. The sequence goes on along the minus strand of OU383773.1, from coordinate 66,529,625 downwards.
AAACCCACATGAATATAACACTTTGCCTTTTGAGGAGTGATTCTTTTAAAGGAGAATGTCCCAATGACAAAGCAGTCCACAAGATACTGCCCCAGACTAGATCTGTACAGAATAAATCCTTCTGGGAATACACAGTTAATTTAGCTCACAGAGACATTTCAAATTAAGCCCTCTCACTATAAGCCCTATATTTTAATTATACCATTTAGTGAAGCAAAACTTTAATCTAAGTGATACTGAGATAGACATAGCGAGTAAGATGAGAAGTGAGATTGCTATGGTCTAACTGGCAAATATTTCTGTGTGTCAAAGAAAGTGTTTGAAAGGTGTCTTCACAAAACAGTGTGGAAATCTTGCTGACTGTGTAGGAAATGGCAAGATATTTATACTTTCTGCATGAGAAAGGCTGAAGTTAAGTGGCATGTATCTTCTTCAAAGGTCAATAACTTTAATTAATAAAGTTGAACATCTCTCAGCATATAACAGGAGATGATAATTTTTGTTTTGGTGAGGTTTTCTTGTCACTTGTCCTTTAGACTTGCCTTGATAACTCCATGGTGACTGGGGAGATAAGGGAGAATTGTTAGAATTAATATTCAATGTGTTCAAAAAGTTAAAAGTTTTGTAACACAGCAATGACTTACCTCAAAGCAATTTTCAGTATCAAAGTTTTCTCTGCTTTTTTATATAGACTTTTAAAACTTATTATTCACAAACTAACACAATATGATTATTCCATCATTTAGGTTTTAAAAAAAGAATTAGATCATGCTTAGAAACTGTTAAAGGTACTTATAACAACCTGGACAGGCAACAACAAATATAAACACATTTTTTTAACTGAAACATAAATAGAAATGGCACTTAATTTTTTTATGGTGATATTTTTACTAAATTACAGGCACACAGATAGAAGCCTGAGCTTAGAAATAATTTTGTATTTCTACGGCAAGATTCTCATAGTACTGACATTTTGATACATTGCTTTGTTTATTTTGCTTTCATATTTTATTTTACTTGTGCAAAATACATTGTGAAATGAAAATGTTTCTTTACTCAGAACTGATGCTAAGTGGTGTGAGACAGTAATTTTTAAAGTAGAAAATACTAACTGAAAGGCTCATTGCCTGAAGTCCTGCAGTATGTTATCACAGGTCAACTATGTGATGGGCTGGTCCAAACTTGCAGCTTGATCCTTTTTGAAAGAGGATCCTCTCCTCTCCTCTCCTCTCCTCTCCTCTCCTCTCCTCTCCTCTCCTCTCCTCTCCTCTCCTCTCCTCTCCTCTCCTCTCCTCTCCTCTCCTCTCCTCTCCTCTCCTCTCCTCTCCTCTCCTCTCCTCTCCTCTCCTCTCCTCTCCTCTCCTCTCCTCTCCTCTCCTCTCCTCTCCTCTCCTCTCCTCTCCTCTCCTCTCCTCTCCTCTCCTCTCCTCTCCTCTCCTCTCCTCTCCTCTCCTCTCCTCTCCTCTCCTCGTGTCCCATACCTCTCCAGAAGGTGCCTGATGAGCAGGGAGCAGGTCATGCTTGCCATCCATGTGTTTACTTTATGGGTTACTGGAACTAAGCACAAAGCTTCCTGCTCACATTTTACTTTTGAGGTGAAGCCAGGACAAGATGGTAAGTGTTCAGCTGTGCTTTACAGTGCTTTTTTGTCTGGTGTGAAAAATCCTCTGATGCTTATTGAGCTAATTTGAAAGAAAGCAAAAAGACAAAGCAGAAATTCTTATTGCCAGAGGTCAGTTTGCAGAAGTCTGTGACTGTGAATCTCTACCAGCTAGCATACCCAATTCTTTGATATGAAAATGAAAGCAGAGAACTTAAAGCACGACCATGCTGGTTATACAAGCAGTAAACATGCCCCACTGGGATTAAAAATGCCTATTATCACCAGCTTGATCTTTTGTGGTGACAAAAAGTGAACTAAAGCTTTAGAATTTGATTTCAAATAAAAACATTTTGTGATGACTATTATGTCATTACAACAGGAATAACTAAGTAGTTTCCAATTCAAAATGTAGAAATTAATGTATTAATATAAAAATGAGTGAGAAATTGCAATCATTTTATTAAAAGCATTAATCAACAAAGAGTCTCAAAATATGAATTTACATTTTCCTTGTCACTGAAACAGTAGAAGTTCTTAATGGTAACCTGGTATTTGTTTGTTCCATACTATCATAGCTACTAATATAACTTCGTATATCCATGCCTCCTTCTCCTACAATTACACTTTAGAAAACAAAATTTCAACTAAGAGAAAGCTGGTTTAATTCAAGAGATAAAGATGCATTATCCATGACAGAAAAAATGCTGAGCCTGATCTTGCCTTGCCTTCTTCTTTTATCTAGGTGCACAGATTATAGCCACTTGTCTTCAAAGCTATAAAAATGGCTACACAGAAGACAGGACTGTCCGGGCTCTGTACCTGGGGGTTTCAGAGAGACATAAATTCAGGGATAGTTTCCTTTGATGCTGTTTAGCATCTTTGTTTCTTGTCTGCCATGCAGTTGAAAGAATGCCTGATTTCCAATATTCCATAAGGAACTATCAGAAAGATATTATAATATCTTGTAGGTAAACATACAATTACCTACTCTTTCTGTATGTTAACCACACCAATTCTTATGGAGTTTCTATGTGAGAGATGTCTTCTTCTTTTTTGGCCACAGAATCATTCCTTTAGCTCTTAAACTCTGCAAATAAAGAATATCACTTACCAAAAATGATGTAAAACAATCATATTTCTGTTTTTCCCACTCACCAGTGGTCACAAATCGACTGTCCCACTAGTTCCCATTTCTGGCAATAACAGACTATGCTGGAGAAATCTACATGTGTAATACATAACTGAAATATACCATAGCTCTCTGATAACTGCACAGTTACAACATGTTTGGATGAATCAAGTGAATGTTCAGACTTTGCACCCAAGCTGCCTGTATTTAACCAGGTATCTGGTCATTTAAACTACAGCCCAACACAACTGCAGTTTCTCTTCAGTCCTCAGCTACAAAAGCAACCTCCAATGCCATCAAACCACTAACTGGGCTCAAAAAGGTGGTTTTTGCAAAAAAGGGGAGAATGGCAAATTCAAAACTCACTCCTGGACTTTTCAGCTAATGAAATATTCAGATTACATGGAGGAGAATAACACATTTGTGCCAGTGCAACTCTCTGGTGTTTTCACACTTCACATTTTAAATAGTGTTCTCTTGGAGCTTGACACGTGAACAAAAAGTCCATAGCAGGAATCAAACTAAAATGGTGAGGGAGCAAATTAAATAGTCCTAGCCTCTAAACACCTTGAAATAAAATTACTGAGGACTACAGCATGAGGCCAAGACAAAGGCAAGGGCTGTTATCCTAGCCCAGGGGTTGACTGGCAGGGAAGCAGGAATAAAGGACTGCTCATTAATGAGAGCTGGGGCAACAGCAGAGAATAATACCAGCTGCTAATTTTGTTCACATCTGTTGGCAGAGAGAGGCAATATTACGTGGATTGGGCCAGCTCAGTCATTAACATCAATCATTTGATCTCCCAGTAACAGGAAGAAATACTGGAGAGGTCAGCCAGAAGTCCTGTTGCAACACTCATGGCTCACACTACTCCCCTCCAACAGGCTCCTGCACTTAAACTGCATCAATCTTCCTTGCTGCTCTCCTGGCCTTTACCCAGGAACATTGTTCTCGTCTTGTAAGTGTTCATGCAGAAGCAACCACCTGCCACGTTCACAAAGGGTTTAGTCAGACTTTCCCCAGTTCTTGATCTCCTGTAAGAGATAGCATACTGGTGACTCCCTTTCCCAGTTCCTTTTTTGTCTCCACTTAGACATCATCCTGAGGGGTTCAGTGGGTCTGAGCACAGATGTACACAGAGTGTTCAGCTCTTGGTCCTCTGGTTTTCAAGCAAGTAGGCGGTGACCCTGTCTAGAAGGCTGTTTCTCACGTGCAGTGCATGGGAATGAACAACACACTTGTCAGGAACAGTCTGTGGAGAATTTACTGGCATTGCAGCAGCAATAATGTATTTACCCCCCAGAGTCCTGTCAAACAACGTTCTTATGAAGGACATTTGTTCTGACATGTGGCACAAGCACTGCAGCTGAGTAATGGCCCATGGGACAGATTAGTTCCGTATTTTCAGCTCGGTTGTGTTCTTCCTCCGTATATTATTGTGATATTACTGACCACAGATTCTTGTAACAACTGCCTTTGTCTTTCAGTTCCTGCCGTTTTCTGCCATATTTTCCAGGAGAATTTGCACTGCAAAACCAGAGCCGTGTGGGACATGAATTTCAATCTACAGCCTGTTATATGATACTAAATTATTTTAGGGTAAACCTAATGTGATTTCATTGATGTATTCCAGGATGGAAGGAATCTGGGGGATGGAAGAGATGAAAAGACAGTCTCACATGATGAGAAAGAAAGAAATAAATTTGATGCAGCAAACAACTGTGAGGAAGGGTAAATCTGTGAAAGGAAAATGTTTTAATTGAACATCAGACTTTCAGCTTCATTTTACATAGTTTAAATGCTAGCTGGAGTTGCAAAACATCAGGTACAAATGTCAACATCTTTTACTAAACAAGCCCTAACTGGAGGTAGGAGTCTTGTTCCTTTCCAGCCAATCTAAAGACCTGATACCACCAAAATGGGGGAAGGAGATGCTGGTGTTCCCACCCACACCTTGGTCTTGTGTCTTCTCACTTGCTCTTATTTCAGTTAAAGACCTTGATTTAGCTGTGCAAGGACTGGAAGCACATCTTCCAGGAATTTTATGCACAAAAGAAGGATTCGTGCTCAGTCAGAGTAATTAAATGGTCAAACTCCTAAGGCTTTGCCATTTTATGGGAATATAGAGTCACAGCCAGAGAAAGTGTGAAACCATTGGTAGCAGCATGGTTTTAGACCAGCTTAGACTGTCTGAAAAATATGCCTTTCATGCTCATACCCAGAATGTAATGCACAGAGGACACAGAAAAGAATTTAAATTTCACAGAAAACAAGTATTACATTGATTTCCAAAGCACGTGAGTAATCTGCTGCTGGGCAATGTCTTCACTGCGTCACTGAGCATTAGTGCAGCCTTCTTGTGAACTGCAATCTGGGACAGTTGGTTTGGCTAGAGAGCCTGGGAGGATGAACCTCCTGGTCCAGAAACTCACTGAGTGTACCAGGACAGGCAAAACTTGTTGGAAGTGAAAACTGGGGCAGGCAACCAGAAGTCTGTATTTCCATGAGATAACAGGAATAGGTAGCAGTGTAAGACCCAAGTCCCTGGCAAATAAATCAATTGAATCTATTTATTTATTCAAAACTTTGTGCAAATAGCTGAATCTTATTTGTTTCTGTGACTGTCTTCAACGTGAATGGATCTGTGTCCCTCAGATAATATATGAGTACAAATTTATCATCTCCTCTGTGTATTTTAAAAAATAGTACTATGAATAATAAATTCAGCAAATACATATACAGAATCTTACTGTCCCATTTGCATTCACCATAAAATTGCTACAGCAAAAGCAATTTCAGCCATGTGGCAGGTTAACAATTCCTATTCCCAGACATGTGTCTCCAAATTTATCAAAAATAAATTAGTATTTGGAACAGGAAAAACTGAACATGAAGAAAGCCCCAATCCAGTGGCTTTATTTTTTATTAAACCAAATGTATTGCAACAATTAACTCAGTTTGCCTTATGCATCTCATTAATTAAGTTTTTGAATTTCATTCTTGTTAGTTACTGCTATTAGTTTTGATGTGTTTTCAGCTTGGATATGCTCTGATTCTGTTTTCCTTTTCATTTCTGTTTTGTTTAGACAAAGACCAAAGTCTCTAAAAATTAATTTTCCTCCCTGTAACTTCTGTGGGTTTGTTATTAATTTGTAACTTACCTTTGAGAGCTCTTCAACATTTTCTGTGTGTTTTATTTGTACAAAAATATTTTCCTAGGGCTAGTAGTACCACAGGTTTACTTTTATTGAATTTTGTGCTCCTATTTTCAATCACTAGCACAAAAAAGGGGGTAACTGGAGAGAAGCAGCTAACACAGCCATCTGAGCTATGGTTTTTGCTTAAAACTAGTTTGCAGGAGTAGAGGGTGATAGTTTATTCTTCTGTGTTGGATGCAAGGAGACCTCTTCAGGAGGTGGATCCCATTGTTTGGTGCCTGACTTTAGACATCTAAATGATCATTTTCAAACAAATTTAGAATCCTACAGAAACCATTAAAATTTCAAAGGAACTGAGAAAGAGAAGGGATTTTCAGAAAACCTGGTTCCCACTACTACTAGTTATTTTTAAGTGTTAAATGTCGAAAACAACCCAGCCTTTAGACATTTGTTGTTTAACTTCCAAAGAAGAGAGACCTGTATTCTCTCAGTTTGTCTTAGGCTTACTGCCCCCCTCCACTCTATTCTATACATGTTATTACTGTCTTTGAATTTGAGTAAAGCCACCTCAGGAGGAATAAAGTCTCTAGAGAATGAGGGTGTAGAGTAGATTAAGGAGATTATTTTAAGCCAAATCTCAGCAGTAACTGCATTTGGGTTGTTGTCATCCATGAAATTGAATAAAAAAAATCCTGGCTTCTGCCCCCACTATTTCCAGCTTGTTTCTGCTGGAAGACTCAAAGGTTTGAAATTATAAATGGAGTTAAAGGAAGTCAGCTAGAAATGACTCGAGGTTCTGCAAAAATTTATAAAAATCATACCTATCACATGTGGCATTTGTATGAGATGTGAGTTTCTTGGCTCAGAGACCTACCAGCAGCAGATTTGTAAAATTACCTCATCTGTGTTTTGACTCAACTCTGGATTAGCTGCAATTTAAGAGGGCTACTGGAACTGGAATTTTGTTACTCATCATCATCATCATCATCATTTATTGGCTAAGAAAGATCCAAATTTGATGTTTGTAACAATGGATTGTCACTGCTTACCTGCCTTTTTTTCTTTTTTTTCTTCAAAAATCATAAACTCCAAGCAACTGCAGCTGTTGTTGCTTGATATTGTTGGTGTCATCTACGAAAGAGGCCCAGGAAAGGCAAACAACCCCCATCGGTGTCCCCTGTTTTTCTTAGCACACTCAGCAAGAGGAGCCTTGGAGAACTAGCAGCAGCAACCACCACCCTGAGAACTGTGCCAAGCTTCTCCCAGTGTGGCAAGGACAGCAATGAAAGCATTCTGAGATTTCAGTCCCATGTCATCTGTATCCAGTCAGCAGAAGCTCTCTTACCAGAGTTAGTCCTTGTGAGGCTCCTCGTGAAGAGTGGAGAGCATCCAAAGGGAAGGCTAGCCTGCCAAGAGTATTTCCCTGTGATGCTGCTGCAGCTGCCAAAGTAAGGACGCCAGGGTGGCAGCAGCAGCTGCAGCAGAACCATTGCCCCTGCTGTCCTGTGGCCCATCCTTCCTGGGGAATGCTTGACATGGACAGGGTGACTGGCAGCCTGGAGAGCCCAGATGTGTGGATGGCAACCTCCTACTGCTGCTGTGGAGCCTGCTGCTATCACTGTGACTGTGACAAGCCATGGTGTGCTTTTGTGTATGTGCATTAGAGCTATTGTACGTTTTCCTTTCCCCTTGCACTGGCACACTTACAGCCTGCAAAGCTTCAAATTTGAAAATTATGTTCCCACACTGACCACTGCCATGCTGGTGATGTGCTCCCAGAGTAATCAATCAGATCAGTGATCTGCACTTTGCTGTTTCCCAAGAAATGCTCAGCACAGTGCATGCTGAGTGGAGAAATGATGGTCTTTTTTCGTTAACAGTTTGTGTTGACGTTGGGCTGCTTAGGGGCTGTAAATTCCTGCTGAGGGTGACATCTACTGAGGAGATTTCAAAGCACTGCCATGTCACACATGCCTGCCTCTCTTGACTAGCCAGCTGGACTTGCTTCTGCTCTTCCAGTGCTTCCTCCTACCTTGATTACCTCTACTGTCAAATTCAATTAATAGTCCTAACTAAGGGTGGTCCTTCATCCTTATATTCATCTACAGCTTGGCTAAAATTGTTATCCAGTATGCATTAATAAAGAGAATTATCCACATCATGAGGAATATAAAAAATTATAATGTGGTGCTTTCCTAATGCCTAAAGTCTTAATATCATCAGTAACATCCAGAACAAGAATCCTGATTTGTGGTATATTGGGCACACTGAGTTTCTTTTCCTGTCTTACATTTTGGTGTATTTTTATTTTCTTTCAATAAATACAACTAATTCATTGGCTCTTGCTGCTTGTTTTAGCAATGAAAATTATGAAAATGAGATTATTTGGCTTGCTCCTTGTGTTCCTGGACAATTTTACTCCTGGATGACAGCAACCAACCACTGACAACTGCAGTTGTATGGATAATTGATAAAAGCACCTGCTACAGAAAATAAACATAAATGCCATGTTGTGTTGCCATATCAGCTGATCAAGCAAATGTAGGCTGTTTATCAGATAGCTGGAGGATGACAGAGATAAAGCTATCAACCAAAGATGCTGAATATAGCCTATTGTGCTGCTCAAGGGCTATAAAATTTGGAAATTCTCCTCTGTTTCCAATATATGCATATATGCAATAAAGTCTCCTTCAATGTCTATTAAAAAAATTCCAAATTTCCTGGAACTAGGAAATAAAAACTTGGATGAGGTCATAATTTATCTTGTGTCTTTGGTGGTTGGCTCTACAGAGCTGAACTCTGTCAGAGTGCTCTGAGTTTCCCATCTTTGCTGTGGTCCAGTCCCACAGGTCAGCCTTTGGACCCTCCAGGAATTCCTCCTTTGGTAGCAACGACATTGTGTTGGCAAGAGATAGCTACGGCTGCAGTATTTTTTTCCTCCTCCCCTTATGGTTTATGAGCTCAAATGAAGGACAGGAAACACTCAAAATTCAGAGTCACTTTGGAGGATGTCTTAGTTTGGAAAGACAGGTGTCTGCCAGGGAAAAGCCAGGGCTTCCCTTGGAATGGAGAATGTAAACTCCCTCCCTCTGAATTATTATAATTTTAAAATTAAGAGGCTTTCAGGCAAAGATATGGGAATAGGAACAATGGTTCTTTACTAGGAATATTAAAAATGTAGTAGTACAAAAAACCAAATAAACAAAAAAAGAGAAGAATAACATTGTTTGAGTCAGAACACAAACTGACACCCTGTTGATCAGAGTGTTGGTAGCAGTCCAATTAAGTCCTCCTGGAGTGAAAGATGTGGTTCTGTTGGAGTAGATATGATCCTGTAGAAGGGTCCAGTGGTGGCAAGATGGGTCTGGTCTTCCTCTGGGAATCCAGAGAAAAAAGCCTGTCCTGCTGTTCTGAATCTCAGGTTTTATCCAGATAGGAATGCTTGGCTCCTCCCACTGGGTGGAGCATCTCACAACAGGGTGATGTAATGTTTTCAGTCATGTGGTGAGCCTTAATGGCCTATTAACAGACGATATCCCCCAGAGGCAGGATGGGTCATGGAAGAAATAAAGAAATACTGGTTTTAACAGCTGGCCCGTTAACAGAAAGATACCCACGCCGTCCCCCCTGGAGTCATGAGATAAAGGAAAACACCTCTTCAACTGATTTCAACAGATGGGAATAAAATACATCTTGCATTGCAACCCAAGACAGGGCACCATTCTGTTGATGTGTTGCTGTTGCACTCTCCCTGCTGTGTCTCGCTGCGTGCGCGATGCTGCAGCACACCCTGATATGCTGTATCATGTCCGACGTGACCGTCTGCTATGCACTTGTGCGGTCACGCTTCGTGGGCCACTGACCAGTGGTCCCAGCCTTGCCCGGCCGCCCTGGCGGGAAGTGTGCGCAGCTTTCGGTAGGGCCCCGCTGGACGGATCCGCAGATGCCCACCCGGTGGGTCCTTGGCACACAAGCACTGGATGTGAAGCGCAGCTTTGGCGAAGGGAGAAAAGGAGACTCTTTTCTGAGGTAGAACAGGGAGAGGCTTTATTACACGTGGAGAGCCTCAGAAAAAAAGCGTTTTTTTCTGAGGTGCAGGAGCTTATAAGGAGCAGACGCCAAAGGGCGTGCACAAAAACATTTGACCAATAGGGGGTACAAAGGGAGGAGTTGGGGAGTAGAGTGACACACAAAGGGCCAATCCCTGAAAGAGAGTAGGGGATTTCCAGAACCAGATTTCAGGAGCCGGGTCTCCCCGAGCTTTCTAGAAAGAGGAGAGGCCTCCTGAGTGACTGACAGGCTCTGGGGGAGAGGACACGTTTGATGGACAGGAGGGTTGCTAGGGGAACAGCACTTTCTGGAAGGGGTAAACCAACTGCAAATGCAGCCATAAACAGGGGGGTCTGGAACAAACCATTTTTCCAACTTAATGAAATTAGTCATATAAACTTAAAACTTGTGAGCGCAGCTCAATGCACCACTACACACTTGATCTGAAAACACACCAGCAAAACAACCATGAGATGCTAAACTCTTGCATTAGGGTTGTTGCAATGCGCTGGGTGTTTTTATTTGAGTTTGTTGTCATTGTCATTGTTCCCTCCCCTCTCCAAATCATGCTTGTTTTTCAATCATTTCTGTCAAGGCAGGTTTTCCTTCCTTACATTTAAACCAATGGATTGGGGCAAAGAACAGGGAGAGGGTCTCTCAGGTGCTTCTCAAAGGATTTATTCCCCAAGGGATGCAGTCATGAAAAAACTGAAAAGCCTGTGCTTGCACAGTCTTTTAAACAGGGGAGGAACAGGGGAAGGAAACAATTCTTCAACCATTCAGGGGTAAAACTGGGAGGGGATTGAGGAGGGACTCAAAATATGACAACCTATAGGGAAGGCAAGGGGAATGGAAAGGGTCACATGGGCCAACGGGACATCAAAGAATAGGGGAATTCCCGGGAGGAGTGTAGGACTGACAGGGAACACTCTGGGACCAAGGGCAGGTATTAGGGAACATTGATATAATGTAAATGACGTAACAGGTGGGTCTGGGGATTGAATGACAGCTGGGCAAGGAAGGAGAAAACTTGAGGTAAAACCATACATATTGGGGGGAAAACAGGAACAAACCATTCAAAAGGGTTTACAAAAGTATGCTTAAAACCCTCCATCACCACCACACTTTACTGCAAATATATTAATTTCTCTATTTTCTGCATAGTAATTCTGAGGTCACACAGCAAATGAAAGTTACCTGTTTTGCTGTTCAAAAAGCACCAATTTCTACATGAAATGGCAAATTATAATGGTCCATTTCAGAAGATTGCTGATGACTAATTACTAAATTGACTTTCTAGTATATATTTATTTTTCAAAAACTTCTGGTTTAAATGCCATTCTGATGTTTTCTGGTGTCATAGACACTCATTTTAAATAACTGGAACTACTTTATCCACAAAAGAATAGCCTGATAGCTAAAATATACATTGAAAGGAGAGGAGCACTTTGACATCTTTGGATAGATCAGCTGTACCTCAGAAAAAATTGGCTGAAACATATTGAAAGCAATTACTTCATAGCAGGTAGGTATGGTATGCAAAATACTTAAGGATTATAGATATCTGCAAAATCTTATGAGGAGTGGCTGAGGGAGTTGGGTGTGTTTAGCCTGGAGAAAAGGAGGCTCAAGGGGGACCTTATCACCCTCTACAACTTCCTGAAAGGAGGGTGTGGCCAGGTGAAGGTCAGTCTCTTCTCCCAAATAACAAGAGATGGGGCAAGAGGAAACAGCCTCAAGTTGCATCAGGGGACGTTCAGGTTTAACATTAGGAAAAATTCTTTCATAGAAAGGGTTGTCAAGTGTTGGGACAGGCTGCCTAGGGTAGAATCAGCATTCCTGGTGATAATTAAAAGATGTGTAGACATAGCACTTAGGAACATGGTCAAGTGATGAACACTGCAGTGTTAGGTTAACAATTAGATTTGATTATCTTAGAGATCTTTTCCAACCTAAATTATTTTATGACTGTATTTCCTCTCCAAGCATTTCAAGCATCCTCTCCTTTCAGCATTTCTGAAAGCCTCTGAGTTTATCTTGCCAATATAGCTGAGGGAGGTGAAATCAACCACAGAAAAATGGGCCACGTGTGACTGTACCGCCAGCGACAAAAGTTTGTGTCATTGTGATGGTAATAGAAAGGCATCCAGTGGTGCCTCAAGGGAAATTACTTACAGGCTTCACTCTGTTATCTCACAGAGTAGCTTTTGGAGCAGAACAAGGCTCATATTTGTCATCTGATATGAACATAGCATGTATTTTCCTCTTCTAGCAAAGAAGAAGTCAGAGTCTCCCCAGCCACCATGCTGCAGCTCTGCCTCTGACACTGACTCACCAACCATGACCATCAACCTTCATGCTGCTCCTGCTTCACCACTGCTTGTCAGTGTGACATACACTCCATTAGTACCATGGATACAGATTAATTTACTGAATTTACTGCTTTAAAATTCTGCCTCCTTTCTGATGCATGCAACAGAGCCTTTCACACCTTCACTTGCAGCTGGATTACTGTGACAGTAGATCTCACATCATAAGATCCTGAATAGCTCCATATGCTATATCCCCCAGAGAGGTATGCGAGACTGAAATGGTTTATGGTTTAAACATTGCTAAAATCATTGAAGAACAATAGGTCTTGTCAAAAGATATTTCACTGTAGTGCTCCCACAGCCCCAGTGGCCTCAGCCTGGTCAGGTCAGGTGAGCAGTGGAGAGGGAGTTCATAAAGAAGGTGTTGAGAAATTTCTGAAGTACAAGCCTGTATTGGGTTTGCATGGGAAGGTTTTGGTAGCAGGGCACCTACAAGAGTGACTTTTATGAGGAGTTGCCAGAAAGTTTCCTAAGTCCAACACCGCCAATGCCAGTCAGCTCCAAAGTGGACCAACCATTGTCTAAGGCTGAGTCCATCAGTGACAGTGGTGGCATCTTTGGGATAACAGATTTAAGAAAGGAGAAATAGTTGCTGAAAAACAGCAGTAAAACCAGAGATAGAAGTGAGAATATTTAAGAGAAACATCTCTGCAGGCAAAGAGGGAGGGGCAGGAGGTTCTCCAGATGCTGGAGCAGAGATTCTTCTCCTGCAACCTGTGGTAAAGACTATGCTGAGGCAGCTGCACCCCTGAAACTGGGGGGGATGTGGAGGACCGCATTCTGGAGCAGGTGGATGAATGAAGGAGGCTGTGACCCTCTTGGAAGCCCACACTGTAGCAGGCTTCCTGTGGCCCCTTGGAGTGAGGAGCTGCATTAGGGCAGCCAGTTCCTGAGGACTGTAACACATGGAAGGGACCCAAACTGGAGCAGTTTGTGAAGTACTACAGCACTGGGGAAAGACTCTCATTGAAGAAGTTGTGGAGGGCTGTCTCCAATGGGAGGAACCCCACACTGGAGCAGGGGAGGAGTGTGAGGAGTCCTCCCTCTGAGGAGGAAGGAGTAGCAGAGACAATGTGTGATGAACTGACTGAAGACCCCACTCCCTGTACCCCTGTGCCACTGACAGGAAGGAGGGATAGAATTCAGGAGCAAGGTTGAGCATGGAAAGAAGGGAAGTGTAGGATTAAGAGGATTTAAGATTTGGGGTTTTATCTCATTATCCTACTCTCATCTGACTGGTAATAAATGAAACTAATTTTTCTAAGTGAAGTCTGTTTTGCCTGTGACAGTAACCAGTGAGTGATCTCTCCCTGTCCTTATCTCGATCCATGAGATTCATTTCATTATATTTTCCCTCCCAAGTCCTTCCGAGGAGACAAGTGATAGAGTGGCTTTGCTGGGAACCTGGAGTCCAGCCAGGATCAACCCTTCACAGAGCTGATTTACGGGGAAGCTGTGGCAGGATATTCCTTCTGGCTACAAGTTATGTCAGCTGTTTAATCAGCTAGTCCTTAATTAGGTTCATCTTTTGAAGCAGTCACATGAAACTGGGCAAAATAATTTCAGAAACTACTGTACAGTAAAAATAACAAGACATATTTTAACATTTCTTCTTATAACATTGCAACTATCATTTTGTTACAACATATGGTGATAACATTATCCTAACTGTGTTATTATGCTTAGAGTCTATCTGGCTTTGTAGAGAATGGAAAAAATGAGCAGCAGCTGTCTGCCCTTATCAAAAGGACCATTCCTTCAACAAAAACCCCAAAGTTGCGGTTTTTAATCCATAATCCATTGAATCACTTATCTCTGTACAAACATTGGGGTTTATCTAAGGAAATACAGAATATATCCTTTTCTTGAAAAAATATGTCACTTAAATCTTCTTTGCAATGACATCAGGATTACTATTGTCATCAAATACTAACTATGAAGGCACCTTTTATGTCTATCAGGACTCTTGGTGTTGAAATACATTAATTACCTGGTTTGCATGCTTTTCAAACATAACACAAATACCCAGCAGTATGATGCTGCTGTTAAGTTATTAGCATGAAACACATCACACTTCTTTGCATATTTATTGCCTACATACATTGATAAGGACTTTCCTAACTCATACATCCAAGACTCCAAACAGTCTTACATGTTGTTAGAAAACAAAAAGTTAATCCTCTGAAATCCTAAAATCTATTTCCACGTGCCTTGTGACAAAATGCTTGGAAAACAACAAATATCATAGTACTGCTATTTATTATTTTAACTTCCATGTTGGCCACACTTTAGTAGTTGACATGTGACAAGGTTAGAAAGTAGAAAAGCTCTGTCTTCTTTCCCAGGATACAAAGTTTCTGGCTGCCATTTAAATTCATATCAAATTCATTTAAATTCCATATCATCACGCCCCAATGCAATCAGTCTCTACACAGCATGCAGGATGAAGCAGTTTTAGTCAACATGCTGCTGGCTGTTCTGGCATGGTTAGGCATATTATTTAGGTTGCAGGACATATTATGGTAGCAGCAGGCAGTTAGTATCCACTTGCATCTGTGGAGTCTTTTTATAAACAAATGCTAAGTAAAACTCTGCATCAACATCTATTTCAAACAGGGAACTTTTCTATTAAAATAAATGTTAGGAGGAATTTCTCTCCCTCTCTTTTTCTCTCCCTATACATACATGCTATGAACTAGAAAATGCAGATGGGTGACTGCCATAAATTTTAAATAAATATTGTCAGAGGCTAAAGACAGTCCATTTTGTGCTGCAGATGTGACAGAGAACTGGAGTGCTTCCTTACGATGGGAAGACCTTTCTACCTTGGTGCAGCTCATGCTTTTAAAATTGCAGTTTAGTGGCAAGATTCAGTGTCTGCTTTCTGATTTTTCAAATGAAAGACATAAACTAAAACTGAAATTTTTCAGTGAAGGACTTAAAAGTGGAACAGATATGG
Source organism: Acrocephalus scirpaceus scirpaceus (assembly GCA_910950805.1). Classification (NCBI taxonomy): domain Eukaryota; kingdom Metazoa; phylum Chordata; class Aves; order Passeriformes; family Sylviidae; genus Acrocephalus; species Acrocephalus scirpaceus. The sequence goes on along the minus strand of OU383773.1, from coordinate 66,514,353 downwards.
CAGCTGCAAGTAGCTGTTTTGAAGCCTCCTCAGAAGAAAAGCTGGTTTCCCTTCAGACTTTTATAATCTGAATCCACAGAGATGAGCATTCAGAGGAATGAGCTTCAGAGCATTTTCAGATGGACCACGGTGTGTATACACACACACCAAGCACTGTACATACAAAACTAGAAACATTTCATTTTACTGAAATGGAAGATCAACTTCACATAGTCATGACACTGAAAAATGTGCAACTACATATTCTAATGCTAATAACCAGAGAATACCTAGACTGCAGGCAGGGTCAGACAGGAATGAAAGGCAGAAGTCAAGGTCAGATTAAATTGAATGAACAGTACCATAAGAACAGAAAGGAAGGCTTGTTGGATGAGTTCTCCAAATTACAGTAGGACTCTAGAAAGGGTCCTAGAAAAGTAACGGTTTACTTAGCAAGGCTGAGAAATCCACCAGGTGCCTGTTGAATGGAGAGTGCATTATTTCTGATCTTCTACACTAAAAGTTTGCTGATGAGCTCTCACAATATTTTGAGACCCATAAAACCAGATACTTGCAAGTGAGGAAATAAGTGACCTCTGGAATGAGTACTAGAGGATAAGAAAAAAGTCTCTAGTTTATTTCATGTACAAGAGGTTAGGCATATTTTGAAGTCTTTCCCGTGAAGTATGTGCTCACAAGACCTACCCATAACCAAAGATTCAAGTTTGCCCTGTGCCCTGAAAAAATATCTTATAGTACCAGGAATTGCAAAGAGAACAATAACTTCACTAGCACTAAAGATTGGATATCTGACTAAATAAACATCATGTTAAAAAGCATTAATTTCTAGTTGGTATAAGTCTTATTAACTTGACATTCACCGGGGACAAACAAGAACAGTGTCAAATTTGTTTTCCTGCCAATCTTTCTTTTGTGGTTTTAGTCATATTGTAAAAAGTTGCTGGTGAATGCCACTGTATTGTAACATATTATAATAAAACATAAACAAAATAGGTTCTTACAGAACACACTATTCAGTCTATTCAGAATCTGAAAATTTTGATGTAGCGTAGCTACATACTTTTTCAAGAAATAACATATCACAAAATCCTCTCATATTTGCTTTTCACAATACATGCCAAAGTTGCTTATCGAAGTCCTGGGTTGTTTACATATAAAATATTATTTGGGATTTTCAAGGAACATTGATCTTCCCTGTCACTCGAGGGTTTAAATAACGAATTAATGCTGCCCTCTGCAGTTATTTCGGAGTCAGAACCTTCTGTGGTTACCACAATGGTCTAAGGATATAAGAAAAGCATTTCTTAAATTAAAATATTGTAGCTTCAGAAAAAACCCAATCATATATGAGGTTTGGGGATGAGGAAACATTTCTTTTCAGGCCAGGAGAAATGTTGCTGTGTTGAAAGCTCCTGTTTCCTTCCGAACTCTACGACTAAAATTAATTCAAGATACACCACTTCCTACAAATTTTCCCACCCGATTAACTGAAAGAAGACACAGATCATATATTGAGTAAATGTGTAAGGACACCCAGCTCTGCTGTGCAGCTTTCTGAGAGAGTCCTAAGACCATCTACATATTTTGTCTAAAATCATAGAACCACGGAATATCCTGAGTGGGAAGGGACTCAAAAGAACCATTGAGTATAAAGAATGACTCAGATATGGAAGACTGAACAGTTCTTATAGAAAAAGAATGATAAAATTTAAGGGGAAACAGTAAGCTTTCAGGTCATTTTACAAGGAAGGTTCATGCTTTACAAAGTGGAGGAAGAAATAGCAAAAGCAGGCGTGTTGGTGTTAATGCTACTGCAGGAGCAGATACTGCTCCTTATGCCTGTCATTTAGATCTTCAAGCTTGTAGAAATATGGATTTATAACCACAAATCTGCTGATGTAGATTAAATCTTACACAGTATTTGAAGCAGAAATCATGTTTTGAGATGGGCTACTAGGACATGTTGCTATGAAGAGATTTTTGCCCCACATTGCCTCATTAGTAAAGAGTGAGCAAGACTTGAAATATTATGTATCTTGCTAGAATTTCTCAGACTTCAAAGTCCATGAGCACTAAAGGTAGTATTTAGCAGGTTTTATTTGAAGTTTAGGAATATAAGTTGTACCACACATATCAACAGCTGCTTGGTTGTCGTAACAATTATACAAACTCTATAGCTTTCTCTTTTTAACTTCTTTGAAATGAAAACCCATTTATTTATGAATAAAAAGATTGCAAATAAAATTAGTGCACTGCACATTTTTACATCTAAACATCTGCAACTGGATGAGCTTGTAGTCACAGATTTTTGAATAGCTGGCATTGTCAGTCCTGGTGAGACAACAAGAAAGCCCCAGGGACAGATAGCTTTAAGGACCTGCATGCACCCTAAATATGTCTCAGAAGACAGTGGTTAGTTTTACCTGCTGGAAGTCAGATTCATGTGAGGATCCTTAGTAAAGTATTGCCACCCTATTGATGTTGCATACAAAAGTATGATGTAGAAACACAGAATCATTAACATAATGTTAATTCTTCATGTAGTGGGTTGGTAATTTGAGAGTTGTAAAGACAGCGATATCAATAACATCTTTTGTATATAACACAACAGTTTTCACATATGCATTTACATTTTGCTTATCTTTTGTGTATGGGTCATTCTTTTTAGTTGGGACAGATTGAATTTTATTTCAGCTCCACTTAGTCAGGGATGTTTTCAATTCCAGGTTGGAGTTTTTTCCAGTTTGATATTGCTTACCACGAAAAAACAAAATACTGTTTACCAGTTGAGAAAGAATGACCTTTGAATTGTCAGCCAAATTGTCAGTGAAAATACTGAAGAATATCACCCAGTAGCCTGTGATCCCCTCCTTTACTTATCCTGATGTTCTTTTGGAGTGCACTTATAGCCCGTAGTGCACCCAGCATACTCCACAGTGCTTGCATCATGCATTTAAACAGCAAAACTGCTCATTTATTGAGCTCTTTTGAAATCTTTGTTGTACAAGGGGTTTGTTGTATTTTATACAATTTTAACTCTGTCTCTCTAATGACTTAGCTTGCATCAATTAAGGGGAGAATATTAGCACTGTATACATTGTTGAAACACCTAAATACAGAGAAATTTCTCAAAGGCTTGAATCCATAGTTGTAACTTCAGGCAAAAATTGTTATTTGATAAAAACAATGAGAGGGGAAGAAAGGAAAATAAAAGATAACAAAAATGTGTGTGTTTGAGAATTCTGGTTACAAGTCCAGGATTCCCATTTGTGTAACTTGCAAGCTAGAAGATAGTCAGAAGGAGCAGAGTTGATAAGCAAGAAAGGCTGCTGTGAGCTTTGATGAATACCAGGCTCACAGAGTATCCATCTCCCACCATTTTCTTGTCTTTTGATCAACACTGCTCTGTAACTGATCCAACCTGAAACTGCAGCGTCACTCCCGTAATTCACACAAGTACACTTGGAAACAGAAGCTTGTAAGCAGACTCATTAAATCAAAGCCACTGTGTCAAATATAGAGCTCTTGTCTTTCCTTTCAGGTCCTCCCCTGGCTCTGTTCTCACTTCACCCCCTCTGTTGTTTGTCACCATAAAGTGGTGACAGCTTCATCAGCTACTTGTCTTTCTATAAAAATTTACAGGAAATGTACATCTTCCTTCTAATAAACTCCTTCACTTAAAAGAAAATTTACAGCCTCTGTAGGCAATGTGAGCAGAGTGTCAGGAATGGAGGTGACATGATTTGTGAAGACACATGTAGGCAGGTCAGGATTAGAAGAGGGGACAATCCAGGTTTGAGGACCTGTGCACTGATGTGTTTGCTTTCCTTTCACAACAGCACCATCCTGCAGCAGTCTCACATGGCTCACTTCGTGATGTATTCTTTAGGGGACATTTTGTCCACTAGTCTGGCAAATTCCAAGTATTAGTTGACTATCAATACTGCAGTTTTTGCTTTGAGCATGTATTATACAGATAAAATAACCTCATGGGTTTCTGATAACACCAGTAAGCTTTGATGTTATTTCACAGGAAAAAAAGTATTGCAAGGCTTGTTGTGCGGGATGCAGTCCTATGCTGTGTTTTCCTTGAACCACAGATGCAATGCTAAGAAAATTGAATGCATTAAATTGGTGGCATTAAACTAGCAAAATGGGAACAGCTGCCTAATGTTATTAATTATCCTTTTCCCTTGTCCTGGCTGCTATTTGATAACTTGCCTTGACTGAAGTCCCACATAATCCCCCTTTTTCCTCACCTCTAAATCTGCTTTGCTGCTTTAATTGTGTAGGGAGAATATAGATTCTATGAATCAGCCCTACTTCATTTTCTTGAGCAGAGAGAAAGCAAAGATAAAAGTTAAGCAGCTCAAGAGAAATATTTATCTACAATAATTTAGCATCCACTGGGAAAATACCTTTCAGACAGAGCAAACTGAAACAATTTTGAAGGACATACATGAAGGAGTTTCAGACACACTTGTGTGTACTTCCTTTAATAAAAATCTTCTCCTGGTAAAAACGTCCATGCTCTAGTGGTTTGGAGAAGCTGTTAAGCAGAAAATTTCAATTGCTTTGGATTTGTGGCATGGCTTCCTGCAAATTTTTAGTTTATTGCTATAAATAAGTACACACAGACAGCATGACAAGAGGAAATAAGCATACCCTTGGCTTGCTCTTTTTTATGGAAAATATTTAATGTTTCAGCCCAGTAAGTATGAAATTTCAAAAAGCTGCATGTGTTTATATATGAGAAAATAAGTATAAATTCAGTTCTAATCACTTCATTATCTTAGTTGTGCTGCTTTATGAGGGATACTCTACAAGGTAAAAGAAAGCATGCAAGACAACATGGGACAACATGGAGTTTCATATTAGGCTTTCTCACCTCTAAATTAACTACAGATTTCCAAAAGTGAAAGGGGAAAAGAGTTTTTCTAACTTTTTGTAACATTATCATCCATGTGTTTTACATGGATTATATTTTGTCATTCATCACCAATGCCAGCTCATTTAAAGGAAAGAATAGATGGCTAGGAAGGAAATAACATTAGTATTTATTGTTCCTCATCTCCAGTATGGATTTTAGGATTCAGTTATCTCAGAAAATCCCTAGAAGGTATTATAGGAGGACAACACAAGCGTAAGATGAGCAACGACCCACATGAACCAAGGTGCATGTGAGATTAGTTTGCCATGGGAGTTTCACAAAGCCTGCATCTGTCCTCCCCTAGTTTCATGAGCCAAGGTTCTACAAATGCAACCATTCAACCAAACCACCACATTTACCAAGCACAACTTTGGGTTCTTGTAGACACACTTGAAAAATTTGATTTCATGTGAACTAACCCACTTAATTATAGTAAACAGCATAAATATCTATAATTTCTCTCCAAGCATGTATCAAAACCACTTTGGCTTTAGTTATGACTGTTCCATGGCATTACTCTTCAGGAAGTGATGTGGTATTTGTTGGACTCTATGTATCAGCCACAGTGTGCCCTCCAGCTTGCTGCTGCCAGAAGCACCTCACTTTCATGATGTGCCTCTCTGTCCCCTTATCCTTGTGCTGTGCTCATAATAGTGTGTGGATCTTCACCTTCAAACCCTAAACTTCTGCTCTGGAGGAAGAACTAAGAATCCTTATATTTCTTTACTGACCAGGCTGGTGCATTCTTGACTGTATTTCAATTTTCAATAAAAAGAATAAGACCTATGTGTTTAACAGAGAACGCTAGCAGTTCTATGTGTTGCATGTTGGTTAAAAACAGTTGAGAATTTTTCGGTTCTTTTCATTATGCAAGTAGATTCAAATGTAGGCATTGTCTAGTAGTTCCCAATAGGTTTCAGAATTACCTCTTCAGCACTTCCCTATAAGCTATTTACTTCAGAGAAAAAGGAAATTGCATAGGAGTCATATCAAATGCATCTACTTACTAGACTTGTTTCAGTTTTTCTTGGTCTGGGGAACTGAAGGCAGTACTTCAGAGGTGACCTCATATGCCTAAGAGAGGGGAAGAACCACTTCCCTGCTTGGGAAGTGATAGCAGGGGATAGCAGTGAGCTAGCCAAGCAACGCTTATGCTCACACATCTCAGGATGTAGCTGGCTTTCATTGCTGCAAGGGTACACTTGGCTCATGCTCAACTTGCTGTCAACCAGGACCTCGTCCATGAAGTTGCTCTCCAGCCAGCTGCCCCCAGTGTAGAAGGAGGCAACACCCCAGCCTGTTCTCTTGCATGGGCTTGGCCTATTCCAGATGCAGGACCTTGCATTAGCTATTGAGATTTCTTATGACACTTACCTCTTTTTGCATCAGCCTTGCTCCCCTGCCTACTCACTGCTTGAAATATATATTCCCTCTAGCCAGCCCCAAGGCTCTAGCTAGCTCAGTTTCTCAGGGCTTTTAGGGAGATATACTTCATAGAGACAGAATAAAGATATCAAAAGGGTGACTCTCACCTCTCACCTTCAGTCCATGCTTTATTCTGCCATGTGGTGTTCCAGGAGCGAGGAGAGGGAGCAGAGAGCAAGGAGCGAGAGAAGTGAGAGGGCGAACAGGAAGAGACATGGGGTTTTTCTAGTTTAGCGCCAAGGAAAGATATTGGCCCTCAGCCAATAGGGTCAGAAGCAGATAAGATAGGGAGGAAGGGTCAAACTACATGACACAGGCTTCAGGGGGACTCTGAGGGGAAAAACCATTTCTCAGAGGAATACAACAACTGCTACCTGCAATTTGGTAGCTGTGAACATGCTGAGGTTGTGCTACATCCCATTGTCCAGGCCCTTCATATAATGTCTAAATCTTTAGATTTAGGTCTGGTGCCAATATTAAGCCATGAGGGATACCACTAGGGGCTGGCTGCTAGTAGGAATTCATGCTACAGGATACCACCGTTGGAGTCCGGCAAGCCAGTTGATTTTCCAACCACCTCTCAAAAACCACATTTCAGCAATTTGGTTGTAAGCTTATTGGGTGAAACTGTAAAAAATCTTCATAGGGTCGAAGTGAGAAAACAGCCACTCCTGTCCTCTAGTCATCAGAACCTGTCCCTGCCTCACAGAAGGTCATCAGGTCATCAGATTGGTCAGATCAATCTTGCCTTTAGTTAAAGAATTTAGGATGTTCCCAATCACTTTCATTTTCTTCTTGTACTTGTTCATGATCTCCAGGAGGATTTTCTCTATAACTTTCCTGGTGACCAGAACCCCTCTGTAGCTCCCTGCATCCTCACAAAAGGATAGAGTCGTTTTCCTGCTCATAAGGAATAAAGGGAACTTCAGCAGTTATTTACCCATTGCACCAGCAGCAAAGGCATCAGGAATGGGGCTCTGAGCAGCCTGGTCTAGTAAAGGTGTCCCTCTGCCCATGGCAGGGCCATTGGAACTAGATGATCTTTAAGGTCTTGTGCTGCTGTAGAGCCTTCATTAGTTGCTCTAAATGTATGAGTGAATGCTTAATTCTGTTCCCTAGCTGCTGTCTTCTTGTTCTCATATTTTTCTTTAGCAGCTTTGTCATAGAACACAATGCCTTTCCTGTCTCTGAAACTGCCACCTTACACATGCAGCAGCTCTTTCTGCCAGAGCCACAGGGCCACATTCAGTTACATCAGAGGTGGTTTCAAGTCTAGTTTAAGCCAGTCACCATCAGCTTCTGGCCCTGAAGGACTTAAATTTTTCCTTTCTTTAAAAATGGTGATTAATGAAGTAAATTACTGCTTGTCATAGGCACAGGGTGTAAAGTCATCTCTCACCAGATAATCCTCATCTTTTGGTAATAGTTTAGGGACCTGAAACTGTTATACTTTTGAAACTGGGCTAATCTTTCTCCTCATGACTTTGCACAAGTCTCTAATGCCTTGTATCCTCCTTATTGCAGTTTAGCGCTGTGGGAGGCATTCAAGAGGATTTGGAGAGGGAAATTGGGCCTTTCAGTCATTTTTCCAAAAATAATGAAGATGTATTCAGCTCCAGGCAGCTGAAGTTACAGGGGAAGGACTCAAAATTATTCTGAACTCGTTTTGCTTTTTCTTTCAGAAACAAGGTCAAGAGAGATTATTGATTGATTAAATCATTCTTTACTCATCCTTGAAGAAGTCTCAGGTCGTCATGACAGGAACTCAGCTGAGTTCAGAGAACAGAGAAAGAGGAGGAGAAACAAGAAGAGATAAGAAAACCTAGCTAGGATTTCACCATGGTAATTTCACAATTGCTGCTTTACAATTCATCTATAGTCCCCAAAATAACTTCCATGTATTCTGCAGTTCATGCAGCAAGCAGGGCAAAAATGTATTAATCACAATGGAATGAATTGCTGGCCCTGAGATTAAAAGAAATAGTAACTACAGACTCTGAAAGTGTCAAGAAGGAACTGATCCTCAAGAATACCAGAGATGGTATTAAAGTAGTATAAGTAGTTACATTTAATCAAGTAAGATCCAAACGTTCCAATCAAACTCAAGTCTTCCTTTGTGCTAATTGCTGAGAAAATGCAAACAAGAGACAAGCCATAGTCTCAGTGGAACACACAGAGGCAGCTCTCGTTGGGGTTTTGACACACCAGAGACAGTATTGTGAGCTAAGTAATGCACATGCAACTCAGAAACTTCTGCAGTAAGCAAGAGACCATAAATGCAGCAGGCAGTGTCATTGGAAACAATCCATCCATGTTTTCATGCTCCCTCTGATGACATTTGTAGCCATACTAAACCTCACGCCATACCAGTGATCTCCAAAATGATGATGCTGCCTACAGGCATTTACAGATATATCTATGTATATATATATAAAAATATATAATATATCTATATATATTTATATCTTTTGCAGTTACCACCTGGCATCAGGTTCTGAAGATTTATATCTTCAGTTTCAGCTGCAACTACAGTGTAACACACTTCTGTCTTTCAAAAAAAGGACCTAATGCTTTTATTGTGTCATGGTTTGACTTTATGGAGTCTAAGAGAATGCCAAATACAAGATTTCTGATGAAATGGAGAGTTAAAAAAAATGAAAATAAAAAAGCTTTTTCTCAGTTTATGCATCACCAGGCACAGATAATATTTGCTCAAATGTTTAAGTTTTCTGGTTGCTCAGGGCTCAAATTAAACCTGTTTTAACTATCATTAACTTAATAATGCCTTTCTGTTCTCCAGCCCAAGACAGAACAGACATTAATATCTCCCTAGAGTGGAGTACTAGATGCATAATATTGCATGTCTTTTTACATGGCCTTAAATAAGCTGTTTTAACACAAATTTTTGGGGTTTTTTTTAGTTTTATTTAGAAATTAATTTTTTAAAGCAAATTCTGAATAGGTGTTTAAAAAATTCACATACAAACTGTATATTAGCACTGAAGTCATGCTAATGAATATTTACTCCTAAAGTCGTAAAACAGAGAAAGTCAGCTGGGAAAAAAACAGTCTGTATAGAGACAAAACAGCTGTTATATATCCATAAGATACTGTGGGACTACTGCCACCTTCTGGAACATGAAAAAAAGACACAGGAACACTAAATGAAATACTTCTGTGAATTAATAAGGTCTCGGTTTAGAATAAACAAAAATTTTTCAGGGATGACTCATTTGCCTATTGTCTTTTTTACATATCCCAGTTCTTCACCACTTACATTTTTGACTTCTAAAAAGCAGGTCAATATGATTTTATAAGCACAACAATATTGTACTCCTTTAATTTAAGTTGTGAGGGACAGAGATATAAGCATTTGTTTTATTCTGCTTCTTAGAAGTTTCAAAGAATGATGACAGGGGAATAGTGCAACTTTTTTCATTTATATCATACTGATTGACATGTCTTGTCATGGTTTACTATTGTAAACCAGGGCTTACTGAAGTGTTGTATTTTTGAAGTGTGTTTATACTAACCTAAAATTCAGAAGATCTATGTTTGTGTGATGCATTTTGTGGTAACCCTCTTGGACATTTTAGGCTTTTTCTGCTTTGGGAAGGATATGAAACACTGAGAGAGTTGGATTCATCACATAACACCAGACTTCCCAGAAAAAGGTTAGACTTTAGGATCACTGAAAATAAACAATTAATGATAAATAAATTAATTAATTAAAGTGTAAATAAATAAATAAGACTCTATATTCTCCCTGATGGGTATAACACTCCCTTTCCAAAAAAACAGCAACTCCCAGTCAACCTTAAAATCTTGAATAGCCACCTACTAGATGAGACTATTGAATGCATACATCTGATTTGAAAGAATATATCACTTCTCTCTAACCTCTGAATTATTAGCCTGTGGTATAACTAATCTTGGGGTGTTTTCATTTCTTTTACTAGTTTCTCCCAAACTCTATCTTATTTTGTGTTGGATGTCTTCCAGCCCAGAATTACAATTGACCTCTGTCTGGTTTTCCACAGAAAAATGCAATCAAAAACCCACAAAACATTACCTGTTTGAGACCTCTGCCCACAGGGGATGTGTGGCAGGAGCAAAACTGCAGCTGTCTGCCCTCATCTCATAAGAGATGTCAGGTGGCCTTTGGGACAGGGTTGCCAAACGCCGTCGTGTGAGTTCTGCAACTCTTGGCGCCCTGCCTTGGGTTTATCTTGGCTGTTAATACCAGCCATCAATCTTGTTTCTCCCAAGGCTGGCAGCTTCAGAAAGGAACCACTTTACCTCTGCCCACTCATTGCCTCTCATTCATTAATGACAATTTTATGCTCTTGGCACAGCTAAGAGTACCAGCTTGTTGGTTCAGCAGAAATAAACCCATGCTGTGAAAAAGCCCTTCAGGCTCAGGTGAGACAGTGGAAGAAAGATGCTGCAGAGTCTTCAGGTAATCTGGGCATGAGTTCATGACAAATGGCAAGTGAAATACACCACTCTTAAATAACAACCTAATAAAAAATATTGGACAAGACCCATGAAACATTTAATTGTTACCAAGATCCCATTCTGTGAAAAGTCCTGATATGATTCCTCATTTTATCATGCTGCCCAAATTGAGATCCAACCAGGTAATTCTGAGAGAAGGAGTTTATTAGTTACCTATTACTGTTTTTATGATGTGAAACTCTTTTTTTTAAATTATTTTCTGGGATTATATTATCCTTGATGAGAAGAATTTCATTGTTTATTTACTACGCAAATCTAGGAAAAAATGAGATCTGTGTTCCATCTTTTGGCACCTGATTGAGTAAAAATTGGTATAATTTTATAACACTGAATTTATATTACTTGCTCCATTTTAACTGTGTTGAGTTGGAGTGCTCTAACATGAGAACTTTGGCAAAAGAAGAAAGAAATATTTTCATCAGTTTTTATCCTAAGTACTGATTTTGCTTGTAGTGAACAGTATTTTGCAGAGCATAGGTTGCATGAAACTGTGGAGACAATCTGTCATCTATCAGTAAGTGTTATCCAAGTTATGTTGTGTCCCTAGGAAACACAAAATAGTACTTAAATAAGCATGACAGTGTAAATTAGTTACTGACTTGTTACCCTTGGATCTTATGTAAAATTGTTCTCTACATTCTAGTATTAATGTTTTGAACAGCTACTACGATGTTGGCACCAACGCTGCTTGCAGGGAGGTGGAGGATTTATTGCTTCAGGCTTCTCTTGCCTTTGCAAAGCAAAGTTATTTCTCACTGTGCCTCTGTTTTCAAATGGAAGCTGTCTATCAGATCATGTAGACGTGACCTTTGAGCTGTTCCTAGGCATAAAGTGCACAGCACAAGTATGCATAAAAATATGCCACATCCTGGAAAGCCTTCTAAGTTCCAAAAAAATGCTGAGATACACATTTAGTGCACAAGTAGAGAAATGTGTGTGGTCTTCCTTCTATTCACTTTTGTATAACTGGAAAAAATACTGGAACTGGCAAGCCAATTAATTAAAATTTACTGAAGAACTAGGAGTAGCCCAGGAGCAGCAAATCCTCAGGGTGCCACCCTTTGGTTGTCTGTTGCCCTACAAAAGCAACTTTACTCAACAGGGATGATCCATGCACTGGAGCCTGGACTGCTCTTCCAGGAGTGTTTCTCAACAGAGACCCTCATTGTCACTACTGTGCATCCAAGATGGGCCATGCTCAGGGAACACTTCAAGGTCTTTCTTCGCCCATAAATATTGAAGAGAGTGGTCTGTAAACAACTTCTACACTTGGTCTACTTGCTTTAAAACAAAAACAAAACAACAAAAAAACCAAAAACAAACTAAAACAAAACCAAAACTAAACCCTAGCAAAGTGACGTGGGGCGGGGAATGGATATAATAGAATTTTTTCAGACTTGCATATCTGTTAAGTTTCAATGCAAGTATTTAGTAAATGTGGAATATTTTAACTCAGTATTACCTAAAGAATTTATTTAAAATTTTGACAAATTTAAAATAAACCTGAATTTAACTTCACTGTAGTATAGTTTTTTAAGTGAAGAAAATTTTGACAACATCTAATTTGATACTTCTGGGGGGAAAAAAACCTTAATGAGAGATCATATTCATGAGCCACTCTTAAAAAGATCAAAATATAAATGCACTGCCTATTAGATAAGGTGGTAAAAGCTCCAGTGCACATCCACAAAGGAGCATGGAGAAACAATGGCAGCAGGATAATAGTAACTTGCCCTGGCTGCTCCCAGGCCCATTGCAGAGGCCCTCTTGAAAATATTTTATGTGATTTGTTTAGAGCACAGATTGATTACGAAATTGGTTTAACAAATTAAATTCAGTTTTGTGGCTTCCAATGAAATTGAAGCCCTGCTGCTCTTTCTACACCAGAGTTCTGCAGGGAACACCAGGAGATCTCTCACCTCAAGAACATATTCTTTGTTACTAGCAGATCCTGGTTGCACTCCTTTTGAATCCTGTTAATTTTGGTGAAGTTATTGGTGACTGACTCAAGCAGGATTTACTGGGACACCTCCCTCTCTTGATCTGTGCAAATGCATTCACTTGTGTGACTTGCTTGATGACTTCCATCATCCCTCCAGTTTTGTAGAGAAGAAATTCATTGTCTTTCACTTGCCAGCAAAGACCATAAAAGAAAATTACATATAATTTCTGCAGCTGCTGAAGTCTTAACTTTACTAAATGTATAAATATTACTTACACATTCTGGAAAGCTTAATTTATCACTAGAGTTGGGAAATGCAACTTGAGACTTGTGCCAGACAGGCTTTTGGCTCACAGGGAAACTCATCCTGAGCATGAACTCATAATGTCCATTGGGACATCTGCTGGGTTGAAAGAGCTCTATGGAATATGGGGGTATTAGGTCCTGGGGAATTCTGGTGAGTGCTGCTGTACAACCAAAACAGTCTGACTAGCAAAAGCCTAGCCTAGAGGTGGCAAATTTCCAGTTTTATTGTAGTCATAACTGTATGAAATAGTAGTTATGAGCATTTTAGAGTGATCATCAAGAGAAATCTGGCCACGGTACACTTATTCATATATGGTATAAACCAATAAATGGCACCTATTTCTGCCTTCAAAATCAAGCTGAGTCACACTGAATTTAATACAATTGCAAAAACAACTAAAAGAGTAAGTCATGTTACTACTAAACGATCAGGCCCTTCGTGATCTGATTCAGAAAGGTATTTAAATCTAATTCTAAATAAAAGTGGCTGCCTTGTTCTATTGCATACTCACAGATTGTAGTAAAAAGGAGTAAATGAGGCTTAAAAATTATCCTGAAATGAAGTTGCTCAGCTGTATTTATGCTCTTGAATATGTAGCCATTTTTGCAAATAATAGAAAATTGCTCTGAAGATATGGAAGTTGTGTTACATCAATTGGCTAATTTTAAAATACCTTATTTAGAAGAATTATGCAATATATGATGCAAGAAAATCCTCCTGCAGCAATATGCCGCATTTCTGCATTTAAAATATGCATATTCATATTAAACTTTATATCTGCAGGCACCACATCTTTGTTTTCACTTACAAAGGTTGATAATTTATGACAGGACAGAAAAATAATTCATTATATTTAGCAACAGAAAACTCATTTCTCATTTTTCTAGTGTCAAGCAACTGCCACAAAATTAGCTAAACCACTATATCACAATTCTTCACCATTGTGTTTCTTTATGTCACCCTCAAGGGTCTTCAATTTTATTATGATCAGAGCTTGGCACCTGGTAATTTCCAGAATTAGGAAATAGTAGGAAGCAATATATTTTTATATATTTTGCTTCTGAGAAGGATTTTTCTTTATTTAAGAAGACAAAATATCAGTCATGTTGAAAATATTAAAAACCAGAAACTTGACTAATAACCACAGCAAGGTCAATGCTGATTTTGTTTATCAACCTTCTGAATGAAAATGTTCTGCATGACAAAGAAACCTTGCCTAGCCCTGAGAGAAATTGTCCATGTACAGGGAAATTTGAATTCCTTATTCAATAGCCAAAGGAGCTTAAGAAAAAGTTCTGATAAGACACCCAGGATTATTGTTCCTTAAAAAGTTCTTGCTGCTGCCAACTTCCATGGGCTATGTTGGCTAAAATGAAAAAAAAAAAAAAAGATTAGATAATTGTCTCTCTATATAAAATGGCTATATGACTTGTACATCAGTGTTAGTGCTATCATCTATCATCTGCTATTACCTTCCCAGAAAAGTCAGATATTCAGAGGAATATTTGTATTAGGAAGGTGAGAGAATGCCCCCTACAAGCATCATACAGCATAACAAGTCTAAGACTGTAGGGCAGGACTGATCCCTCTCAAATTCAAAGCAGATTTAGAATTTTCATACTGTAATGATTTACAAGTATGAGCTATTCTTTAAAAAATTGATTCTGTGTTTAGGTTTTGTTATGATATGAATGGGTGGGTTTCAGTCCTGAATCAGGGATATGATTTCTTAACATGGTTTGAAGAGATTTTCTTAACTCTTCTGGATATTCTCGGTGACTTTGAGAATCATTCATGTTGGTGTTTGCCTGTAACATACACAGACACAGAGCTTAAACACCACTAGTTACTAGTTTGGTAGAAAAACAGCACAAAAAGCTGCATGTTATTAGCAGGGTTTTTTCAAAGTTGAAATCTGGAAGAAGAAATCCAATCTGTCAGGGGCTAATAGCATGAACTACGGAGATATTCTCCCATTGCAGTTACAACGCTGAATAACTAATTTTCATCACTGTGAGATATAACAAACCATGTTTACAGAAGAATTTTTAAATCAAATCTTTCTAAGAGAGCTGTCAGTGTATTTCAGAGATGCTTCTATGCTGACCAGCTGTGTAGTCCAAAGGGAAGCTTTAAGAGTAAATGTATCAGGATCTTAATGGCCATTCTGCTAGAAATGTGTAAGTAGTCATTAATGTCAGCAAAATACAGGCTGGGAGATGGCTGTAGATGGGAAGTGTAGCCATAATCACTACTTCTATGCAACATTTAATTTCAAGAGCCTTGATTTGAAAATTAGGCAGTTAAAAGGCTGCTGTTGTTTTGGGTGCTGTCTCAGCAAAACCCCAAGATTTATAGCAAAGCACACCTGCCCCCTTCTTCACTATTTTTCAAAAAATCCTATAGTTGTTTAGCTGGCTGACTCAGCTGTGCAAGGACACAGCTCATGTAAATACACATCAGATCACTAGATGTCCTCCTTCCACAAAATTTCTTGTCATTCTCAGCTAGCAAACATTTTCTCTTAAAAAGGACCTACAACCATGTGCAGCACTAACACATTGCCAGTGCAATTTTGTGTATTCACAAATGACCAGCGTCCAGAAAGCAGCCTCAGGGTAGGTCAGAGCCTTCAAGCCCAAATGTAGGAGCACTGCACTAGTTGAGAATGGGTAATGGTGTTCACCATTCCTTCCGGCCAGACTCATGCTTTACCACACCTGTCTTGCCATAATTATTTTCAGCAAGTTAAAACAGTGATGGATCTCATTCTAATGACAAAGGCCTAAGACTGGAATCACCTGTATGCTAGCTATGTATGTAATGAGAATTTTTTGACTGGAAAATGAGGAGCAAATCATAAACTTCAATGTGGAAAGTGAGATTACTACAGTCAGGCACCAAAACCTTAATGAAAGTATCAAGCTACATCATTATACCAACAATTAAATTTTGCATGGTCAAAATATTGTGTAGCAGACCCTGGTGTCTTTTCTAAGCTGAGAAATTATGCAAGGTACTCGGCAGAGTGAAGGGTTTGACTTCAACATTTACTGACTATATATTTCACTTTATTGACTTGTTGAAGAAAACTCTTTTACTTACAGGTCAAGGTTTGCCCTTAATTTTTCCTTCCATGACTATCTACTTCAATGGATGATTGCGTCTATATACACAAATATTGACTCCCTACCTTGTCTAAAAATCTGAGCTGATGATTAGGTTGTGGGTTTTTTCCCTAGAAAGCCTGCTTTCCTTATTTACACAACTGAGACATAAATGGATGTTAAGATATGTGAACAAAAATATTTGAATAAATTTTTACTGCACTCTTGCAAAGGCTTTTGATTCTTTGAAAAAACAAAATTTTTTTGTAAGGATATGGATTTTTTTTAGTGCAGTTTTTTTGTTCAGATTTCAGGCTTACAGAAATGCAAAATGTCAGATTTCTTTCACCAATGGCTGTCACCATTCCATTCGAAACATCAGCCAACAACTAACACTTTGGCTTGAGGCCACTGGGAAGATCCTGTTCTGCAGTTTCTGCTACCAGAAGCCACAATATCATTAAATGCCAAAGATTATCTGTAGATCAAGGTCGGACAAGAAAAATGACTGAGAAGGAGGTACCTCTCTTGGAGCAATCAGAGAAATCAAGCTGAAGAAAGGAATGGAAAAACCCTATAAACTGTAATGATCATATTTAATGAAACAGTCCCATTTCTAATCAAGTAGACTTTCTATTAATGCTTAAAAATTAGTAAAAATGCAATCCTGTCTTGTCTCCTTTTACGTGCAGGTATCTTACACATCAGGACCACTTTGATCAAAAAGCACCTTTTGCCCCTGAACTTGCACAAGCAGGAGTCATTTCACAGATAGACTGCATAAGGTCTGCCTCATTTTCACTTCAGAATACAGCAATTCAGGATGTAATTGTCACTTCACATTGTATCCACCCACATAAAAGTGCCATTTGAGATAACAGGGAAGAAACTCAAATACACCAAATCCATGTTTTTTCCTCGCTAGTGCACTTTTGTGGATATTGGTGTCCTGCTAATAAATCTGATCTTGTGAGAAAAACCATTATTAGAGAAAGACAAAAAACAAATATTTCTATGTAGCATCTTTCCAAAACAGACTAAAGGAGTTAACCAGTGAGAGATAAAGTACCCTTGACATCTGCAAAAATAGTTTGAATGCTGTTGTCATTTTGCGCTAAACAAAGTTGAGTGGAAAAGTTATCCTTATTGCTTAATACTTCTACACTTTTTTTTTTCCTAGTAGCTTCCCCTTCTAATTATAGTAAGTCATGTGCAAATCACAATTCAGCAATATGGTTTTTTAAGTAACCAGTCTCCAGTAATTCTGGAGACATTTATGCTTCAGATATAAGCAATCAGCTCATGAAGCACCTCACAGGTTCATGGTTTTTTCTTATCCTAAGCACTAGAAGGCAAAAAGCATAGAAGTAACTTAGATGTGTGCTCATTTTTCTGAGGTGTTTGTTTGTATTACAAGCTCTAGCAACAATACAGAGATGAATTTTTACCTACAGTATCTTTTCCTAAATGGACTTGGATCGACTTGGATGGTGTTTTGCATGGGACATAAGTTTGTTCTCTATTCACAAACTAAAAAAGAAGAAAATCATATATATATATTGGGCACAGTGAGCTACATTTATAGATGATTATGAGGTCAACATTGTGTGTGAAACTGAAGTTGTATTAAATCAGGAGTAATCTTCTTTAAGGACAGGAACAGGTACTTCAGACTCTTTGACAACAGCCTTGTGCAGAGGCTGTGACAGCTTCCCCATGCAGCTTCCCTGCTGCCATGAGTAACCTGAAAAGTAGCTGCAACAGCACCAATTGATTTTGAGCAGTTGATAAAAAAACAGTTTTTGAGCTTCACTGATCATGTCATAACACATAAGGGCACTGCAGCTCCCAAAATACAGCAGGGGGGAACATGGCTCTGAAGTCTCACAGCATTTTAGAAGGGTGTTAGCTTACTCTCTCATGTGCATGTTAACCTCAGGTGACAGCTTTCCTTCCAAGCTAACACAGGTGTGCTCAGAAAAAGAAATTATGCAGAACAGGTATGAGGAGACAAGGCTGTGGTGAGAATATGAAAGCGCTTTACCAGAAAGCTCTAATTCTCCTGCCTTTTCCACTATTGTCACACCAGTTTCCCCTGAGCATCACAGTGCATTTACACTTGGCCTAGACAAGAGCTCCAGCTGGGTCCATAGTGGTGCCACATAATTTGTATGTACTTACCTTCCAAATTTCCAAAGCTTGGGCTGAAAAACATCAAATTACTGGACATTACACAAGAAGTGTTTAATCAAATTTAAGTACAAAACAGGCAGTGGTCATAATTGGATGGCAGAAAACAAAAAGGTAAAGGTAAACTTACTTCTATTCAGCCTCATTTCTTCTCTGTTTAATCACTGATCTCCTAAAGATAAGTTTAGGTCAAGATTGGAGCAAGAGGTTTTTTGTTCATTTCTAGGTAATGCTATGATAAAAATTCTTAGGTTTTGCTTTCTGGTCAGATAAAAACTGGTATGGACTGACACTCCTGCAGCACTGTAGGTGAAGCAAAAGCCCCCTTTTTTTTTTTTTTTTTTTTTTTCTTTTTTTTTTTTTTTTTTTTTTTTTTTTTTTTTTTTTTTTTTTTGAGCTTGCAACATCGGCAGTTTCAGGATGAGATGTTTCCTGTTCTGTTAAATGGAAGCCTGTGGTATAAAAATAGACAGTGCTATATATTGAAAGCTTAAGCCTACTGAAGTTTTACAGATTTAGAAAGTTCACTAATCATTATCAATTAAAAACGCTGCTTCATTCTGCATAAATTAATCATAATGATGCACTTAACTGCAGGGCCCGCTGAAAATATTTATTTGGAAAAAGTGGTGCCAAATTTAATCCAGAAGTGGTGCTTATAGTAACAGTCAAGGCTTTTAAACTGCTACAATTACAAGTTTTTTTCTAAATATCTTATAACTCAGCAAGACTGTGCTACCAGTGTCTTTGCATCTGGTAACTATCAAGCAGGAACAGAAAAGCAGTACTTTCTTTGAGTGTCTGGAGGACTGAAAGCATATAGTATTTCCATAAGACTTTCTTACATTCAAGGTTATGACTGAGAACAAAAGTATTGATTCCACATTACTGCGAGAGAGAGTAACACAGTTCTTATCCAGTATCCTGCTCCTGCAAATGCTTGGCTATTAGAAGGTTAAATTCCTTCTAGGTCTATGCCAG
Organism: Acrocephalus scirpaceus scirpaceus; assembly: GCA_910950805.1. Lineage (NCBI taxonomy): Eukaryota > Metazoa > Chordata > Aves > Passeriformes > Sylviidae > Acrocephalus > Acrocephalus scirpaceus. The sequence goes on along the minus strand of OU383773.1, from coordinate 66,494,953 downwards.
TAGCAAGGCTTTGTGACATCCCATGTATTTAGGAGTGAGGCTGATGCCTTATCCCCAGTAGGCTACTCCAGAGAAGGAGCTGCCTGGGGAAACTGAGGCAAAGCAATCAAGCTCACACATCCACACGCACGCCACGCGGCCAGCAGCAAGGAGAGGCAGAAGGCCCTTGGTCTGGAATGGTTCCAGCAGTTTATTTCCAGGTGGTGCTGAAGGGGGGTCCCAGTCCCAAGAGAGAAATTATGAGCCAGTCCTTGGTTTAAGTAGGGGTTACAACATCCAGTGACCTTGAGGCACGGGGGCCGTGCAAAGGGCATGTAAGGTCAAGGTCCTATAGAAGGAGAGGGCTGGTCACCAGGGAGACACCAAGGGATGGGAGAATCTACAGGGCAGGGTGGGACCCAAGGCAAACCATTGTACACAGAGCATCATGGGGAGGTCCTGTCCCTCAGGCCAGGCAAGTGACTATAATTTATCCTGCCAGGGCCAACTCCTAGGCGTTGTATCAAAAGGTTTCAGGGATTCCACAAGGCTTCTGCGATGTGTTATCAGGTTTGTACATATTGTGGTCCTAACATCCAGAATATTTTCAGGAGGAGAAGCAGCATGATTTAGCTCTGTACCAGCAACAATGGTTTCACCCATAGCCCTAGAGAGGTGTGTGCAACTCCCACTTTAAACCTGCAATGTCTGATTTCTTGGGTTCCCATAAATCATTACTGCAAAAGCTTCTTAAAGAGTGTCAGAGGCAGGAGGGTCTGTGTGCTCATCATAGCACATGGTGTTAGAGCAGAGACACTGCACAAAGACCTACAAGCTGATCCAGGAAGTCAGAACTCATTAACTTTTACTGGATTTATGACAAGCATAATTCTCTAAAAAACAGCAGCTAGCTGATAAACAGTCGAGAATGAGTTCCAAGGAAACACAACATGAACAGATGGAAATGTTTTATTCAGCGCAAAATAATATAAACAAATGAAAATATCTGAGATACTATGAATATAGCATGGACTTACTATTATGATGAAATTGATATTTTTATTTGATGTAAAGTATTTTTCCTAATGATTGTGATAATGAAACACGTGGCATATGTTAATCACTAGCTCAATGTTAAACTAACTGTTGTTAAAACATCATCTTTATTCATAAACATATTTTAAGTTGTAAGTATGTTGTTCTCACTATTTAAATAACCAATAATCAGTCATTAGCAGGATAGAATTTCAAGTGGAAGCATCTCAAATCTCAAAGGTCTTCAGCTTTTGTGATATCTCCAAGGTGTTCCAAGGAGCAGACAATAACGATGACCTTCAACACATGGTAGTGACTACACAACATCTTATTTAAAAATTCAATCTGTTTTCTTGTAGGCAGTACAATAAAAATGTATTGAATACTTTCAGTTTATATGCTTTCACTGTGTCTAATATAAATATGTTGGTAAGTGATGTAAAAATTCTTCTTTTTCTCTCAAACTGGTTTTTCTCCAGATTCTCTGTAATAAGCATAAAGATTCTATGAAATCAAGCCAAGTCAAATTAAAAATTCTTATTATGCCTCAATCTTAGCAAAACACACATTCAAGGAAAACCACCTGCTTACTAACTGAGTCCCGAACTAGGAAACTTCTGCCTTTATCAGAATGAGCATTTCTCTCTATCCCACAACATGTGCCATTGCTTGCTTATAGTTCTCATAAAATCAAGAGGCAGATTGTACTATCCTTATATTAGAGGCATTTCTCTGGTTTTCAGTTTAAAGTTTTGCTTGGAGACATATGTGAAGAAATATCATGTTTGCTGTCAAATGTTTCTATATTCTGTGTAGGTCATGGGTAGCTGGTCTAAGTACTAATATAGCTTTTCTTTTCAGTGAAGCTCAGAGAAAGCATGTTATTCTCCCATATTTTTGAACTGTCTTCCTTGAAATCCATAGACTACAGTGTCTTTAATTTTTTTGTCATCAACACCATAAACCAAGTGCTAATCTTAGCAATTGTGCCAAACTAGTAGTGAAGATAAATACTTTGTAACTTTTACCTGAACAGTATAGTATTAAAGCACTTGCACAGAATTTGAAGGTACTATTCCACACAGAAACAATAATTGTGTTCTGCCCTTGCACTGTATGCTGTATTTTATCAAGAGGAACAGAACAAATCAGTACAGGAGAAGACCACAGCAATTCATTCTAGAGTTAGAACAACTTCTACTTCTCTGAGACAGAAGTAAGGGTTACTGATTCCATGGTGTTTTGTATCTGCAATGAGGTTAATAATTACTGACAGCTGCACCCAGCTGGAAGTTTGTTCAAAGCTACTGGATTCTTTCACTTGAAATACTCCAGTCAGGGAGTTATGTCCTTTGATGAAGCATAAATTAGAGCATCTCTGCATGTCTGGAGGCTCTTTCCCAATGATCCCACCACAGAATTGCTTTCCGTTTCCAAATGGCTGGTCTGAGCTGAAGAGCATCAGATTTGTTAATGTCCTGGGTCTGGCTGAGCTGGAGTTCCTTTCCCCACAGCAGCCCTCACAGAGCTCTGCTCCACACTGGTGGCTGGAAGGTGTTGATAACTCACCTGTGCTTTGGGTCCTGCTGAGCAGGGCCGGCACAGCATCAACATTGTCTCTCAACATTCCCCATTCACCACTGGGCTGGGGGTGAGCAAGACCTCGGGAGGGGACAGAGCCAGGACAGCTGACCCAAACTGACCGAAAGGATATTCCATATCATATTAATATAATTTGCAAATAAAATGAAGGGTGAGCGTGGGGAGAAGAGAGAGGCGTTTATTGTTACATTTGTTTTTCAAAGCAATCACTATGAGTGCTAAAGCCCTAGTCCCTGGGAAGGAGGTAGGCTGCGGTGGTGGATTTTTGTTAAGTTATTGTTAAATTATTCTCCCAATGGTTTGTTCCTGTTATCGTCCCCCATGTTTGGTTTGTTTGGTTTTACCCCAAGCCTTCCCCTCCGCTCTCCCAGTTGTCCATCACTCCCCAGACACACCTGCTACCTCATTTACATGATGTCAATCTTCCCTAGCCACTTCTCTTTGTTCCAGAGAAATCCTTGTCAATCTTAAACCCCACCCAGGAAATCCCCTTTTCCGTGACACCCCATTGGTGTCCGTGACCCTTTTCACTCCCCTTACCTCCCCTATAGGCTGTTAAGCCTTGGGTCCTGTTGGAACCCTGGAGGCTGAAAATTTCAGGCTTTCTGAGCTGAGGGGTGCTGACCCTCAGATAAGCACTGCATTTGACTTAAGGCCTTGGAACAAGCTTCCGGGATTGTGGGATAGCACAAGGGGGGTTGTGAGTGTGTCATTTGAGTGGTGTTGTGTGATCTCACTGGATGAGAAACTTGTGTTTAGGGTTTTGGTATATAGTAATGTGTAGCCAAGATAGAGGATTCAGGGCGTTGTCTGAATTCTTCTTCACTTTCTTCTTCCTTCTTCTTCACGGGTTTGGGTAGTTTTCTCTAATTAAGTGAAAAAGGTCTGCATTGCAGGCCTTAGGTGGTCATTATTGGGTCAAAAGTACAAATAATATAGGTGTCACCTTAGTATTAGGTAATTATTTTTTAAATAGCCTTGGTAAGTGTTAGAAGCTCACCATTTTGTCTCGTTTCTCTAACTTGCTAGTTAAGCTCACAGCTTGTGAGCCTGTAAATACTGTAAATAGATAAGATATAATAAACAACCAAGACTGAACTTGAGCTTAGCGTTTCCCAAGTATTATTCATCTTGACCTTGGCAGAGTAAAAAAGAAGCCTAAACCTTTACAGGGTCCCTCCCCACTCCCCTCCCCATTGTGTCACCGGTTGGCTGGAAATCTGTAACCTCCCCTTGCACCTCCCTTGGTTAAAAGAGAATGTTAAGGTCAGGCTTTTTTTGGTTTTGGCCATGACACCCCTTGGGGGTAATAAAGCCTTGAGAAGCACGTGGAAAAACCCTTTGCTCTGACCCAAGACACACCACATCTGAGAGCCGTAGAGAGCAGGGAGCTCTGCTCACCACTGTGATCCGAGCTCAAGAAATGGTGAACACAGGGGTGGCCACTCCAGCCAGGATGTATAGCTAGCCAGGCAAATCCAACCCGTAGAGTCTGTAGGCATAACCTGCTGATGGGAAGTAGAGGATAAATCTCTTGTTTTCCTTTGCTTCTGTTTGACCTTTACTTTATTAAATTGCCTTTATGTTATCCCACAAGCTTCCTTCCCTCTTACTTTCTCCCCCTACCCCTTGTCCTGCTGAGAACGGGAGTGATAGAGCAGTATGGTGGGTGTGTAGCATCCAGCCAAAGTCACCCATCACAATTAAAAACTGTGTTCCTCAAATTGTCACTGACAATGACCTGAAAAGTCTACGCAGCTACTCTGTGTAAATCTTTCTTCAGTGCACTGTGGTATCTTAATCTTCTCTTACTCTCATAATTCAATTCCAGAGACTTCGGCTTTGAATCAAACTAGCTCGGCACACTGTGGTTGCACAGTATCCACTTGCTAACTAATAGTTATCTTTTAACATTATAAACATAAAAGATGTCATTCCGAATATTTTTTTAAATCCAAATATTAAAACCACATCATTAATTTTATTCAGGGAAATAGAATTAATTAAACCCACTGACACTGAACTGATAAAAAATACATTGATTTATAGGTTTTATGGTTCTCTGGAAATCCACTAAAAGCATTGTACGATACTTTGTAATAGTCATTTATGTAGACTTTCATTCAATACAATATATTAGGTACATATTATCGATAGCTTCCAGCATAAAATAGTGCATACTGGTGCTTTCATTCAATATTGCAGACTGCATACCCACTAAGTGCAAAAAGGGATGGTTTCTTCCTAGCAAAATAAGTCAGAAACTGATTTATAGAGATAGCATAGAGTAGTAAATATTTATTTATCTAGTATTTTTACTTAAAATGCTTATTTGTAAAATCAATTATTTGGAAGACACTCATTATACATAAAAAAGACATCCATAAAAAAGACATTGTATCTGAAGTATCATGGGCTCATACAGATAATGCATTTTTACTTAGAATGCTTATTTGTAAAATCAATTACAAAAAAGGCACTCATTATAAAAAAAGACACTGGATCTGAAATATTGTGGGCTCATACAGATGATACATGTAATGAATATAAATAATCAAAGTTGGTGCTACCTTGTTTCTTTATCTTACTGTGGAAAATAGCACAAATATTTAGTTCAAGACTACTAAATTCTGCAACCACTTGTAAAATATTTATGAAAGCTTTTTACCACATTAATTGTGCCTTAGAGTGATACTCACCTGTATCATAGTTGTGCCCTGAATATGTTTGGGGCAGCTCTTGAGCAGCCTCAAAGTTCACCATCCAATTATTCTTCCTTCTTTTACAATCCACTCTTTCAAAAGTTAATTAAAATATCACTCATTGCTATTAAAGAAGAAGGCCATGCCTTTATTTTAGCGATAAAGTGGCAATCTGGCTTTAATTATAAGCCATACAGTGAATTATGAAAAATAGCAATACCCTGAAGTATTTATCACCAAATAACATCCCACAGAGGAATAAGACATTATCTAATTGCATCTGGCAGAACGCTCATCCCAAATAACTTACAATCTCTCTGCTCCTTGGATCCACTGTCCCGCTTCCTCTCTGCTTTTTTTCAGTGGCTCATTTTAAGTTCTGACATTTAATCTCTTTAGGACTGTTAAAAAACAAAACAAGCAAACAATAACAAACCCCCCCCCCCCCCCAACAACCAGAAAAAACCCTATCTGCTAGCTGTGTTTGGAGCTTATACCTAGCCTAATAACAATAAACATGAAAAGTTTTCTTTCTCTGTGCCAACTTTTCTGAAGAATGCATTGTGGTTAAATAAATAGACAATTTTTGTTCACCAAAAGTGAAATATTAACATATTAAAAGGGCCATTGATACTTGTAGATTCTCAACACTTTTCATTTCTGACATAGTTTTTGATTGTCACATGTTTTCAATTTGTACTTACTTAAAAGCCTGCCTCTCCTTGCAGCAGAATGAAATTTGGCTTCAATGATTGCCTCAATGTTATCAGTGCTGCCCAGATTTTTCTTTCCAAAACTCACACATTGCTGGTGCTTTCTTTTTTGTCCTGTGCTCAGACAAATAAACAAAATTCAACTAAAAGGATCAGACTAACATTATTCCATGTTTTTTTGAAGTTGAATGTCGTATTTGTTGAAAGTGACTCATTTGCTGGCAAAGCAGAATACTGCTAAAGAGAGAGGAACAACTTGACTGAATCCTCGGGCCACTTAGAATATTGTCAAAATTAAGCTTGGAGAAAAGATGAACATGCCTTTTAAAAAAATCTGAGCGTTTGTGGAAAAGTATTCTGATGACTAGAAAAGGCTGACTGTGTGTCTCCTCTTGCTGATGCATTTCGTATGTGATAAAAGAGAACCTGGTGATAACCTGACTGAAAAGGGCTGGCTATGCAGAATGGCCTCATCTAATAATATTTTTACCGTCATCTCATACAGGTTCTCAAGGGCAGTATCAGTTTCATTGCTACCATAACTGGTTGAACAATTCCTTAGGGATTAATTTTTTTTTTCCCTAGAAAACTGTGCTGGGAGAGAACATAATATAAAATACAAGCTTTCATTCTCTTTTCCCTCACCTGAGAAGAATGAATAAGAAAAATTCCTCAAATATGATTTTCAGACATTTTGTGATGTATGCGTGCCACATGAAACCAAATATATTTTCTCACTTCTGCCATTTTTTAATAATATATTCACGTCTCTGCTCTGGACATCACTGCTGAGATTTGGACATCTTTTCTGCCTTCCAGTTACTCCTCCAGAAGTCATAAAATGTACCTTTATCTAATCTGAAGACAGTATCATTGTAATTTCAGAAGATATACAATCTGCATAACCAGTTTTGTAGTAGCTCTGAGTAAATGTGAAAATATTGTGATTGGCTTTATGAGTGGGCTAGGGGATTTGATAATATAATTTATGTCATCATTGCATGAAGAAGTGAGGGGTTTTTATCCTTCTTTAGGATGTACAAGTAGCAGCATTTTTAAAATCTGAAAACTTAGAGCCATGCACCAACCAAGCCAAAAGTGCTGTCTTGTGTGTACAGATCCTCACCTCGCTTCACTAAGGTGAATTTATATGAATCAAAGATAAATGAAAAGAAGTAAAGTATCTCCACTCTGCAGGTCTAGGATGGAGAAAAATATAAGATCTTTATGTCTTATATCTGGTTTGCCATACACACAGGCTGTTACCTGGAAGCTAACAGCTTGTAGAGACTGTTTGTTTTCCCTTCACAACCAGCATTGTCTTTGGTAAAATAAACTCAGAAACAAATTTTCCAAGTTCATTGTGCCCAGAGTCCATATAGAATCAGGAATTCAAAGCACCTCTAGCTGACCAACATATACATTTGTCTCTGGTCTGGTGCAATGAAGATGACCTGATAAAGATCGCACTATGACAGTTTTTCTTTTGCACTGGCTGCTGAACAGATAGGAACTGTTTCCTGTGGCAAACTCCCTTCTGCCAGTGATGCAGATAATGGTAATTCCACAGACAAATCAAAGCTACATTTTGTCTTCAATTTCATCTGAAATATGAATTGTTCTGTTTTACACTAGGCAGTAATTTACTACTCATTTTCCTTTACTGATGTGTAAGAGTTAAAGCATAAAGTGATGCTCAAATGTAGTTAAAGTGAAGCAACAGATGCCATTGTGACCATGACTACAGCAGCACCACAACCACATAAAACAAGGTTTCATTCATCTTTGAGCCAGCATACAGTAGAAAGTATCCTTAAAATGGAACTCTGTTGTAGTTTGTTATATATGTATGGATAATTCATGTTTTATTAAAGCAACTATGTATATGGTTAAAATAAACTGTATCCCTTAGCTACCTCCCTGTACAAATTTTGTTCACTGTTGAACGAGCAGGAACTATACCATCCTCCTCCCAAAACCCAAAAGATAAGGTATTTTGCAGCACAATGCAGGATGTAACAGGACTTCGATGGAGCTGGACAAGGCAAACGACTCAGCCATCAACACCAGATAAGCATCATATCTACTCATCAAGGACATACATCCCAATGCCCTGCCCAAGAAGATGTAACCAAGACAAGTGTACCTTCTCAGAACTCTGTTCATCAAGCAAACCTCAGAAAAAGGAAACCTATCTGCATACCCAAAATCTGGACTGAACAATGGACAGCCTCGGGACACGAAGAACAGTATAAGAACTGGCTTTGGGAGGCTGCCGGTGTGAACCGTGGGGGACATTGGTACTGGAGAGACTGTGTCTGTGGTTCACCCAGCTCTGATCCCGGGATCAGAACTGCCTTTTGATTGTGGCTCTGCTCGGTTTTCATTTTGTCATTTTCCAATAAATTTCCTAAGCAAAAGATTGGAGAATTGTCGTTTATAACAGTTTAAGAAATGCATTGATTGGTCTGCATGGGGACTACCTGCATAAGGACAAAAACTGTCCTTGGCAAACAGCAACGGAACAGTGGAGTCTTTCTTACTCATTTGCATTCAAGGGATTTTTCCCCACACCATGTCTTAGAAATAATTTGCAAAATGGTCTTTCCTACATGCTTTTTAATACTTTTCTCACTGAATTATTACTAACAAAACGAACATAACAAAGCGCTGCCATCCACAGCAAGAGGAAAGCCAAGGAACTAGATTTATTTGAAAAATGGTAAAGGGCAATTGATAATGTAGAGAAGTATTTTTTATATGCATGTATTAATTCATAAACTACAGTATATCACATTTCATCTTTCAACAATAGCTGATATCTCCATTTTCCTCTGGAAACCCCTGCAGGATCCATTATAAGAAACATAAATAATATGTTTTAATGAGATATGGATTGATTATGTTGGGAAAGCTGACATTTTCATCCATCATTCTAAATGTTGTTTAATGATGGATTACCAGCCCACAATTCCTCTGATATGAGATTAGATAAAACAGCAGGCTGTTTCAGCAGACTAGTCCAAGGAGATGACAATAAATCTGCTCAATTATTGTATCAACAATCTGGTTTTCACTAATAAGGATATTATTATTTCATTTAGACTTGTTTGGGCATCATAGATTATTTTATTTCAGTCAGTCAATGGGAGCAAGTGCAGTATTTTATTGTCAGAGTCGCAAAGAACCAAGCTTTGAGAGAGAACAGTGCATGCAGCTCAGCAGGCCTCAAGCAGACAGAAGAAAGCTACCAATCCCCTTTCAAACCAAAAATACATAGTGAAAGAACATTTTGTTTACAACCTAGTTAACTAATCTGAAAAGCCTCAACCAAAGGATACTGTCTGAGAAGCTGATCCATTGAAAACAGTTACTGGATCCTCTGTGATTTGTGCTTCACCTTGGTTCTGTTGCATATTTATAATTAAGATCATTCAGACTATCTTTTGGCCTGAAAAACTGTACTGCAAATAACTGCAACAAAAAGAATCCCTCCTTTTTACCGTGTTCCATGCTCATAAAGCAAAAAACATGCAAAGTTTATTAACAGAAGCCTAACACAGATTTCTTTGGCAGCCAGTCCTAATATACTCCCCCTCCTAGCAATCTAATCAAAAATATTACATTTCACTCAGTGCCCTCCTTCTCCTCAGATTGTTTGGTAATGGCAGGTAATACTACAGTATTGGAGGAAGTCCATTGCCCAGCAAAGCCACACAGATATGGGGGAACTTGAATAGCTGAGTACGTTTCAATCTTCTATCCCAGACTGCAAACAAGAGGAGCAGGTGGTCTGTAGAAAACACATCACACTTACATGAATGATCCCTGTTGCTTTACCAGTTACTTTCCTGCAAAAAATTAAAATATTAAAATACTGGTTCCTTCACTCTCCATACACCAGAAAGGTGACAGCCTTGCAGTGGTGTTGGGGGTTACTTTTTTACTTACAGAATTTTTCCCTATAAGTTGCTAGAGGACTAATTACTGGGTACTTGTTGGTGCTTGACCAAAACAAAGAAGTGGCCAAAGGAGAGTGTATCACTGGGCTACATCTTTTTTTTTTTTTTTGGTCTCTGACAGTTTTTCTCTCCAGGAAAAAAAAAAAAAATACTGTGAGGTTTGGAGGGCAGGTAAAGGGTAGGGCTGGAGGCAGCCTCACTCTCTTGTTATCAGCATCAGAGAGAGGACGGTCAGGCTGCTGCTGGCTGTCAGAGAAGTTTTCACTGTCACCACTGGGTCCAGTCCTGAGAAAATCTACAGTCATCTGCTTGTGTGCCCAGGAATTCTGAGCTTGCCTCCTCCTGCCCCGCTGGGCCCGCCCTGTCCCACCATCGCCTCTTTCTTCAGCACTGTTTTTGGGTTTTGTTTGCCACTCTGTGGGCTCGGACCCCCTCCTGCTCTTCCGGGACATCCCTGCCATTCCAAGCTACCACGCGCAGCTTCTGATCTTGTCCACCAGCCCGGGATTTTCCACTGCTCCAGCTTGGTGCTCTTGGAGTCCCACAGGGGCACCGAGATCAGACTGCCCCGGGCTTTGTGAAACAAAGCCCCCTCAAGGTTCCTGGTTCTGTTTATCATTAATGCCGTAGTTGTTGTTGTTTGTTTGCCTTGTTGTGCATAGTAGTAAAGAGCTGTTATTCCTATCCCCATACCTCTGCCTGAAAGCCCCTTTAATTTTCTAAATTATAATAATAATTTGGAAACAGGGGATTTGAATTCTCCATTCCAAGGAGGTCCTGCCCTCCCTAGCAGACACCTGTCTTTCAAACCTAGACAAGTGGTAAGTTATTTGTTCCTTGCAACAGGGAATTTTTCCAACTCTGTTCTAAAACCTCCTTACCAGGTTTTCATAGACGTGACTTTTTCCCCCTGCTTATGGGCAGCCCCAGATGTCAATAAAATAGGATTTTCCTAAAAAGCAAAAGCAAAAACACAAGATCACTTATACTCTAGTTGTGGAAACTCTGTACTAAAGTTGCAGGAGTTAGATGAAGAGATATGTTGAGCATAGAATTTATTTCTTCACTAGTGTTACAACTAGGAGCCAGTGAAGAAGTAAAAGCTGCTGAGATGAAATGGAATTTTTGCTCCAGTAAAAATCTTTCTCCCTGGCTCTTTCCTGGCTCATGGTTGATCGGAAAAGCTTTGATATGATAGACGAAAACAAGGACATGGTAAAGTCCATGATGGTGTCATCATGAAAGGAAAACCATAAGCTTCTCTGCAGTGCTGGACTAATTTAGCTGTAAGGCAATATGGGGGTGATTCTCATTACTAGTCAAAAAGACAAAGAGAAATGTCATCTCGTCAGTACACAACTGTTCTGCCATGACTTTTTACTTCCCCTCTGATTCCCACCTTACGAATTTTTTTTAACAATAGGCTGTATGACTTTTCCTGAAGATAGCCAAATCTCCCTTGGTGAAAACTGTGTAAAGAAATAGCCAGACTTCCTCTCTCTACACATACCTCCTTCTCAAAACTGAGAATATTAATCTCTGAACTGTAACCCTGAAATTGTCTTGTGGTGGTGTGGTTTTTATTATATGCCTTTTGTTGACTTGGGATGGTTTGCCCCAGTTTTCCCCCCAAGCAGTTGGTTTATTCCAAGTTTCTCCTCCCTTTGCCTATTGTCCATCATACCCAGAACCTGCCCACCTGGATGTCAATCCTCCCCAAACCCTGCTCCTTGTTCCAGAATGTCCCATGTCAATCCTCCCTTGAACCAACCCCCAAATTCCTCCCTGACCCTGCCTCCTAATGCTGTCAATCCACAGCCGACCCCACCTTGGGTGCGGAAGTTTACATGTTCCTTGACACCCTGTTGGTCCTCTTATGTTGTGTCCTCCACTCGCGTTCCCCCATTGGGCACTGGTTTTTAAGTTCCTCCCTGAGCTCCTCCCCTGTTTGTCCCTGATTGGTTTCTGTGTTGTCCCCTCCCCTTGTTCAGCCCCTGCTTAAAAGCTAGTGCGGAGTTGTGTGCTCGTCTGTGGCTCTGTATTTTGGGCTTCGGGAATTCTGCTGCTAAGCTGCTGATTCCCATGAGAAACTGAGATACAAGTTCTCATTCTCAAAACGTATTTTTCATTGTTATTGTAAATATCCCTGTGGGCTGATTTTTCTCAGGACTTTTCTCATGTTTTCTTATAACAGTTTCCATAACTGTTTTCCGCACCTGTTGTTAGCTAAAGGAGAAGAGATGCAGTCCTTATCCGATCCAATCAATGCCCTTTCAGCACTTGGTGTTATAAAAGGGCAAAGATGAAATGGAGTAAAGCCTTCTGATGACCAAGAACTCTGTGTGTGCCTTCCTCCCTGTTTCCCCGCTGTGACACTCGTCAGTCTTACGTTGCATGTTTCCTGGTCCTGATAATTTTGAATAATAAATCCCTTTGGGAATCACACAGAAGGCTCTTTCCTGCTCCTTGTCCTGGTTCTTGGCACTGTCTCATCCGAGGCTGTGGGGAGCAGAAGCAGCCCTGCTCTACACCTCCACTCCAGCCAGTCAAGGTCAGGGGGAGGCCACTCTTGGCACAGACAGGAGTAAGGGGCTAGCCAGGGATTTCCCCCAGTTGCGTCATTGTCTGACTGTGTTTAAAATATTTTTCATGCTGTGTTAAGTCAGTTTTGATTTCTCACTTTCTGTGATTTCCGTGTTTAGGTCATAGCTAGGAAGGCTGAATTCTGCTTGATGTAAAAATAATTGCTCTAATAATAACAAAAAAAAAGAGAGAACATTGTATATTTTTTTACATTGACTGAGACTGGTCGGTTTTGACAAGGAGGTATATGTAGAGAGAGGAAGTCTGGCTATTTCTTCTTAGCAAGACAGCCCTGTTCCTAATGCTTTGCAGCCTTCTTGTTGGCACCCAGGGTTGATCTACAGCGCTGGTAGAGGAAGATGATTGTCCTCCAATGATTTGCATGCTTGTGAGTTTCTAATTTTACTGACTGGAAAAGCACCAGATACAGCTTTAGACTCTTTTTGCAGGAAGAAATTATTCACTTGGATACTCAAAGCTAGGGCTTTCTGAACCATCTGTGCAAGTATGCAAAGGGCTCCTTCGTGCAGTACAGTTCAGCCTGAGGGAGATGAGCCCTCTTGTCCTGTCAGGAGGCACCTCTTACCATTTTAGTGAAAGTGAGGATAAGGATGAAAGCAGCAAATGCCCCTCTTAGCTTTCTCTGCACAGCAGTAGCCCATTCACTGCCTGTGAACTCCAGAAATGCTACAAATCTGAGGGGCAGATGGAGAAAGCAGATTACTGCAGAGGCCAGAGACCAAGAAGGAATTTTCCTGCTGAGTCAATTCTTGCCTTTGGTAAGAGTGATGAGCTAATAGGTTTAACAGTGATGAACTACTAGGTTGAGTGTGATGTAAGCTGTCTGAAGACCATGGGAGCTTTAAAATGTAGCCTACTAGATGAATGTTGATTCACCTCCAACTCCTCTGCACGGTAGGAGGAGTACTCAGTTGGGCAGACAAAAGCCCTGTGAAGCTGCCATCAAGCAGGACAGGTAACTCACTGCCAGACATCCCAGGGTACTTAGGAGACCTGGCAAGCCACCCATGCCATCAGCATCAAATGGCCCTTCTGCCACCCACCTGGTGCTGGTGGCAGGGAAGCCCTGACTGGAGGCATAGCATTACTGGGAGGTTTCTCCCATTGCAGGGGGCTGGTGCAGCCCTCTGGGCACCACCCTGAACCCTGCTGTTCCCTGCTTATCTGCCTTGTTCACAAGCCAGCCATCTGCTTGGAGGTGCAGAACATGGCCAAGTTTGGTTACCAAACGTTGGTGAGAGTGATGTGCTTTTGCAGGAAGACCCTTTCCCCTCACCTTCCATCCTAAGTGGAAAAAATTCTGACCTGTTTTAGTCCAAGGAAGTGTCTGCCAACACTGAAAAGGGTGATTGCCTTCACCTCCAGTGCATCTGAGACAGATTATTTTCTGATTTTTCAGCAGTTGGGAGACTTCTTGAAAGGCACAAGAAATTGAGTTCCATTTCTTGGCCATATTTGTTCAGCCTTGCCAGTTGTACTTGCACACAGTATCTACTTCCAGGTATGTCGCGGCAATCATGTTATAAATACATGGTTAATTCCAGTTTTATTAGAAATATGCTATTCCTGTATAAAACAAACCATGTTCCGAGCTACCCCCCTGTACAAAATCAATGCATAGATGAATGGGCAGGAAGCATGTCTTCCTCCCATCTGAATAGAACAATAAGACGAGATCACCATATCAATGTGGGTGTGATGATACCTAGGAGAAATAGATAACATCAAGATGGGATTCACCACCAAGATAAGAATCTCAAGCACCCTTCCAGAACATTCAGCCAGCAGAAGATCCAATCAGGCCACCTTCCCGTTTCCCAGAATCCTGACACCCACCAAGAAAATGGTATTCAAGACATATTCAAGTTTGCCTTACCAGAACTTCAAGTATATTCATGCCAAAATTCAAAGATGAGACCAATCCCACTGGAATTCTATTCTACATCCACACCTGGCAGGAAGAAAACCTATCTACATATTCAAAGACTGGACTGAACAATAAACTGGCCTTAGGGCATAAAAACAGTATAAAAACTGGACTCTGGGAGATAGCAGGCGTGAACCAGGGTGGGACATTTAGTCCGGGGAGGCTGTGTCCCAAGGTTCACCAGGTTCTGGTTCTGGGGGTCAGAGTTGTCGACTGATTGTGGCCTTACTCGATTTTTCACTTTGTCGTTTTTCCAATAAATTTCTTAACCGAAAGATATTGGGGAAATTGTTGTTTATAACAGGTTTAAGATCTTAAAGGACCAAGAGCATTCTCTGGTTATTACAAAGGTGTCTATTATATGAATGTGTCAGTCTCAAAGGCTAGAGAGTTCTAATACGCGGTTTTACTAAAAGTTACAATATTTAAAGTCCCAATAAGGCGAAAGGCGATCTAATAGAGAATCCCAACGATGGGGAGAAATGGAGTGACAGGGAACCCGACCCAGGGGAGAAGGCTGACTGACAAGGGGTTCCGATCACAGGGAAAACAGGCTGGACAGGGGTCCTGGACTCAGGGAAAGGTGGAGTGGCAAAATTCCCGGACACAGGGAAAGGCAGGTTGGCAAAGCCCCGGCCGCAGGGAGAGACAGCAGCAGCAGCACTCCCCCCACAGCAACAGCAAAGCACCCCCCTAGAAGAATACCTGGCAAAGGTCCTGATAACAATTCCCTGGCAGTGGTTCCCTGGCCCCATGCTTTCTTGTTGATTGCAGGAGATGGACCGATCAGTCAAGAAGCAAACTGATCAATACCATTGCCTCCAAAACAGGGGATTTTTATCCCTAAACTCTAAATGTATATTCAAATCCTTATCTACATGTTGTCCAATTAACTGGGAACACAATTATAAAACAACCTCTCTAGATCAATCTAAACCTAACTTTGAAAGTGTGTAAAACTATGAAAAACTGTGAGAGTTAGTATCAGTCCTTACACTAAAAGCTATACATATTAACATAAAAGATGCTATATCTATTAATGTAAAAGCTTCTATCCTATTCATGTAACAGTTATACCTACTCTATCTAGTTCTGTAAGTGGTGTTTTTGTTATATCTAAAGCTTAGGGCCAAGGACTTTGGGCTCTTGTGCTGGCTAACTGTTTTCTAAGCACCTAAAGTCTACGTACTTAAAACTATGGTCTAAGCTTCTATTTCATAGCTACGTGGGTCAATGTTATTCAATTTCTCTAAAGGCTCAATTCAACCTCTGTATCTTTCTTTTCACCTGGGGGATCCAGGGAGCTTGTACTCCAACACAGGTCCAGCCGGTTAACTTGTTCAGGTGAGGTTTAGAGTGAACATCAGGACAGATATCTTTACTGAAAGAGTAGTCAAAGACTTCAAGTGGCTGTAAATAACTGTCACAGAATGTGATAATGGTGAAGATTGGCAGTGAACAGCAGCAGTCATTTAGCCCAACCGCCTGGCTGAAGCACAGTCAGTCCACTGGAGCACATTAGTAAGGAGTGTGCCCAGAACGCTTTTGATTATGGCCACTGAGGGCAAATCCACCCCCACTGCAGGCAGCCTGATGCAGTGCTCAACCACCTGCCCAATAAAGTTGTTCTTGATGTTCCAGTTGAACTTCCTGGAACTTCCTTCTGTGCATGTGTTTCCAAAACAAATTAAGTTTCCCAGACCAACGCTGTTTTGCCCATGAGGGCAATAGAGAAGTGTCTTGATCTCAACCCATAAGATTTTCATATTTGGTTTTCTTTTTTCAGATTTCCTCCTCCCACATCATTGGGGAAGGGGAGTGAGAATGGCTGGGGGGCAGCCTGGCTAGCAGGTGGAAGCAAGCCACCACAGTAGTGCAGCAAAGTACAAGCTGCTTGTAAGCTTTGGGCTCAAGACCAAAGACCAAGGACAACAAGAAAAAGAAAGAAAAGAAATCAGGCTGTCAAACTCCATACACTTGACGTCACTGACTGGTTATCTGTCCTTCTCCATGCCTGTGCACTGAACTTGACATCAGAAAGTTAGGAGGCTTTCCCTTTTAAATCAGCCTTACGCATCTCTAAAGCCACAGCTTCTATGAGGTTGGTTACAGCGCTCTTAGAGTAGGAAGGCCTGGTTGAGCTTCTGCAAAGCCAGCAAGGCCTTGAGCTGTTGAGGCTTTGCCCAGCTGCTCATAAGAGCTTCCAGGAGCTCACTGAAACACAGCCCATCTTAATCTGCACCTGATATCCAGGTTAATAAACACAAAATAAGGTGTACACCATTGCAAGTAAATAACTTCCATGCATCTGCCTGTATCATTTTCTTGTCAAATAGAAGGAAGCGCCAATTCTGTGAGAATCTAGTCATTCTTTCCTCAGCTCCTTTACTGTCCTGCCTAAAGGGGCATGTACATTTAACCCAAACTTCAGAAGCTAACCCAAAACACCCTACAAAAGACAAGGTCCTAAAGAGGATGATAGGAATGGTTACAAAACAAACAATGAAGGCACAATTGAAGTGTTGGAACCCAAGACATCCCTTTGGATGTCCCGGGCGGTCCGAGACCCCAGGAGGGGGTCCGGAGACCCTGGAACAGTGATAAAAACACCAGTGCCTTTGATTTTAGCCCCTGGGAGCGATTGCCAACATTATATGAAGAATTACAAGTCACAGGTGTGTAGTTAGGATATTAAATAACTTATTTTTGTGTATTAATATGGATTTTGGGGGTTCACAAAGGGGGCTCAAGGAGAAAAGATGGAGGGATTTGGGTGTGTCCCTTGTCTTTCTCCTTCTTCTTCTTGTCCTCCATCTTTGGGTGAGGTGGTGGCATTTTCTTATTGGTTTAGTGTAAAAGTGCACAGTTTAATAAAAGCAGTAGATATTGGTATAGTAGTGAAAACAATGGGGACGTAACAATTAGTATAAAAGATTAGGACCGCCCAGGAGCGGGGCAGATAGCCTTCGGCTGCGGTGTAGGTGACACCTACGCCGGCTGAAGGAAAAATATTTAAGAACACGATGGAATAAACAACTCTGATAAAAGAATCGATGCGTCCTGATTCTTTCTTCTGGCACGGGGCTTGGAGAAAAGGACTTTACCCGCAATTCTCGGATGGCTACCAGCCCGGGATCCGAGATTGAAGTAGTCATAAAATACAAAACAGCAGCCTTTATTGGGAGATCATAGTACATGCCAAAATAAAAGACACGTAGACATGCCAAAATAAAAGACATTTACTCTTTAAATCACTGAGTATGTTTATGAACTGTATTTACCAGTTTTCCCTGCCATTTTAAAACTAGGATTTGTTTGGTTTGGCAGCCATTTTTAAAAGAAATATTATAAAACATGATTCAAGAAAAGACGCATACAACAGGAAAAGGGAAACGTGGCTTGCAATGAAGCCATTCCAAACGTGGCTGCAGAAGCCAAGAACCAAGAACGTATTAGGGTTGAAAACTGGAATATGCCCTACCTTAAACTGAGAGAGTAAAATGTTGTAAAAACGAGAATGAATCACCTAAAAACTAATGACGCAAGTCTTTTTTCTTTTTTATGATACAACATCAAAATTACACAGAATGCCCCAGTGATCACTGGGAAATCTGCCACACTCTAGTTTTTCCAAACCAATTAAGTCCATGCTTCGTGGAAGGAAATGCCCCCCTCCCACTGCAGGCCGAAAGTAAATGCGGTCAAACCTCATCTTGCACTTGAAGGCTATATTGAGGTTGGTGTTGGACTGGGTGTCCCAAGTGTAGCGGCAGTGTTGAGGTTTGCCCAAAACCTCCCAGACGTCCTTAATGTTGTCAGGTAGACCACCAAGTTTAGCAACCTGAAGATAGAAGGAGGAAAAAACCCCACAAGATAGTGAATTCACTAACTCTGCCTTCCAAAACTACAACTGAGTTGTCACAGCATTGGATTTTTTCTCCAAAAGTGGTTAAAGCTCCTGGAATGTTTGTAAACTATTGTATTTCTCCACACTCTAAAGCCTGACCATTTCCTGTAGCACTTAGTAAACCCAAAACAAATGTTCAGCTCTGAAATGTTGAGGTATAGGGCCCAACACCATGTTTCCTAAACCAATGTCATTCCAGTTGACTGCAATGGAATTTCACGATAGGGAGAGGTGAAACTCCAATCTTCTAGGAATAAAGCACAAATTCCACTTTCAGTATCACAAGCCAAAACCCACTTTTAATTTTGAATGTCTTGATTACCAGGGATTCAAATCTCTTTCTTGAGAGCACCCTCTTCCTTCAATGACTCTACAAGCTCTGAGAATTGCAGAGTTGAGCAAGTAAAGACCAGGTTCTCAAAATGAGAAGACGTCTTTGAAGTCAAAACTTGCACCAAATCTGCCTGCATCTGCTCAGATACAAATATGGTTATTAAAGCAGTTTGTTACTGGGAAGGGGTCTCCATATAAATCACCTCAGCAATAACAAGGCTTCCTTCTACTCAGTCACAGTTTGACGTTTGAAGAATAAGTGTTGAATATCTCTGTTCTGCCTCAGCAGGTAATTCCTCATAAAGACAACAGAAAAGCCTGAGAAGGTTTTCTAACAAAACCTTGTCTAAATAACAAAGTTGCTTGTTTCTATTTACCTCACTGTCTCTGAGGTTGGTATCTCCTCCAAATAGAACAGTGGTGGACTCAGATTCCTTCTGCATTTTGTCTAACACTATTTGTAGCTGCTTTATACGTTCCTTGGAGTGATTTTTAGTGCTCTCCAGATGAGAGGTCATAAGGCAAAGTTCAATACCAGATATGTTCACCTATGTGTGGAACAAAGAGGCAGCGTTATTAGCCACATCATGATGATAAGCTCAAAGACAAAATCTAATCACATAGCAAATGACTGAATGACAGAGCTCTGGTTAATATTAGTTTTACATTGAAGAAAAGGGGCTGACTGATGTACAGCATGCTTTCAGTTTTGTTTTCAGAGGTTATGAGGCTTGAAAACAAAGGACGGTAAGTAACATGCAAGCATAAAAGATTTGTCAGTTTCAAATGTAACTGGTTTTATATGCTTGGAGGAGAAAGATATTTTTCTACTCTTTCAGACCATCATAGAGAAGAAGCCAGCTGAGCCTTTCCTGGGATTTTGTGTTTGGAAGGCAGAAGTACAGCTGCTTAGTACATGCTCACTCACATGCACAACCAAAAGGTTCCTCATCATGGTACTTGTTGGAAAAGGTATTATCTCCTGTTTCAGTAGCTTCACTCTCGATTTCTTTAACATTATGGCAGTGAAATAACCATCTATATCACCTAGAGAGGACAAAGCAAAGAAATGTTTGAGGACATCTTCTGCTGTGCCACAGCAGAACTGCCATAAAGCAGTTAAGGTTCTGAAAGAGACCTTTTTATCACAACCTTTTGCGTAATAATGGTCTGAATTGTTCAGATTTTTTAAGTGCAAATCCTTAAAAAATTACTTGTCTATGGTACATTTTGACTACCCTTGCTACCAACCTTTCAAAATGCAGCAAAAAATACAAAGGAAAAGGCCAGACAAGCAAGCTTTTCACATGCATAATTTGCATCAAGATACATGCTGATACCAAAACACAAAAGCATTGAGTGCTTCCTTCTTCACTATACTATTTCTATTCTTTAGTCTAGGTAAGGGAGACAGAATAAAGCCAAGCTTTATTTTCTGTTCTTTAGTCTTTAGCACCTGAGGGCTTTTTCTTACTTGGAATAAGGGTGTAATTCTCTGCCTTCATGTGGAGAAGAGGGAGATGTGGTGGGATAACTTCCTGTAAAAACACAACATCCGGACTGTATCTGAAATCAGCAAGGCAAGAAAAATTTCAATGAATTACTGAGAAGTAGTACTGCAACACTCTGAGGCCAAATGGAACAAAGTCAGGGATTTCAGGTGCACCTTGCCCTCATTTTCCTAGGTTTTTTAAGAATCTACTGTTTAAAAAAGAATCAGCTGTCTGCATTGTGTTTAGCAGCATGTGGACACCACCATTACTAAAAGGGAAGAAACAACTGTTATTATGAACATAATACCAACATGGGAATAAAATGCATGACTTCCTTATACCACCACCTTGCCGGTTTCATATACTACATGAGGGATTCAACTTAAGCAGCTGCAAAGTAGCTTTGGGACATGCTCTCTGGAAGAGTCTCATGAACAGGATGCAATTATGAACTATGTTCCTAAACTATGACTGCAGCTTATTATTAGACTTTTAAAGTAGCCATCTCAAAATCTTTAACCTCTGGCATGCTGCACAGGTTCACACCTCTTACAGTCAGGATAACAACTCTCAGCTACTTAGGATTTCTATGGTGATGGATGTGTTGCATCTAACATTAAGATAATTGAGGCATGAAGATCTGTAAATACTGAAATCAAGAAGCTTTTTCTTTGTTTTTTTTCTGTTGAATCCAGGTACACGACAATACAAAGAGGAGGTTGTACTTACAATGTCAAGTATGTACAGATTCCTCTAGCTCGATCATTCAGATTTTCTGGATGCAGCCCATCAATGTTCCAGGTGATCAGCGAGAAGTTGCTGTCATCTTCTTTTTGCTTCGAGTTTTCATTACTGACACCGGCATTACTTGCAGTGCCATCTGCACTGAGGTCAGTGCTAAAGAGAGACTGTATTTGTTTGTTAGCATGCATAATACTGATCTCTGTCACTGACTCACTTGTCTTCTAAAGCATGTATTGATCTCAACGTCGTTTAAAAGCACAGTTGATACACGGAAAACTGAAACTGAAAGACAAAATGAGTTTTAAAGTAGGTGTTAGTTTATTCAGCAGCTGGCCTCCAAAGGCATGTGCAGTCACTCACTCTCCTGGGTTCTCTTTTATCCTCTAAAATTTACATAAGCATCAAGTTTCGCAATACATCCATGCATATTCATTCCCTGGCTCTACACCATCCTGCTTCGTATGCTTATTCTCTTATCAGTCCATTTTGCCTGCGCACTTGTCTCTGGTGGTCACCTCGGGGTCATAAAAGATGAAGTAAATTGTCTTCCTCAGAGCTGAACTTCTCACCTCGTCTTCTTGCGCATGCTCACTGGTCATTAGGTCAGAGTCCAAACCATAAGGCTGATGTCATCTAGTTCTGGAGGTCCAAGGAGCCTTGTTATCTCAGTATCCTTTGGAGTTTAGCATGCTTGTGTCCTTGTTCTGTCCAGGTGAACGTCCTTCTCCTTATCACTTATCCTTGCATTCTTTCATGCTGCTTTCGCACGTATGCCCTGTCTTTTCCCTCACAAGCAACTAATTCTGTTAAAAAACCGCAGCAACTATTAAGCAATACACATCATCTAAATGTCTATTTCTAATCAATACTCTAGAGTTTCTAACCCCATGTTTCACAGAAACTAAAACATACAAGCACAGACCCATGGTACACAGGTGAAGTAAGTGGTTTTTCCTCCTTGTTACAGATGCAAGATAGCATTTACCATTGTGATGTAAGTTTATCAGATAGTAACCACTGTAATCCAATGCACTTGATTTGTTCAACTCTTTCCCCACGATCCCACTCTTAGCCTGTGTGCTTCAGAAACAGGCTGCTTCCAAGGGGATTTCCCTTGGAGCCACCAGTCCTGCCAGCAAAGCTGTTCCAACACGGGCTCCTCTGTCCATGTGCCCACAGGTGCTGCCAGGAGCCTGCTCCAGTGTGGGCTTCCCATTGTTATAAATGGTTAGAGGCCAATTCAAAATAAAATAACAAAATTTATTAAACACAATTTCAACACTGAAATAAAAGCTACAATAAAAAGGAAACAACATCGATCGAATGCTGGGTGGACAGAGTGGCGGTACAAAAGTACCCTCTAAATTCTGCTACACTGCTATGTTTCAGCCTGTGGGTTTTACAGTTTTTTTACCCTAAGGCTAAGTCTATTGAAAGTCTAGATATGCTGTGTTTCTAAAAGAGTCCTGTCTGCATGAAGAGGTTGCTTGATAGTTTTTTCTGAAATTCATCTTGGGAGGGGTGATCTGATCGTCCAGGATCTCCACCAAGATCGGTATCGGATGTTGAGGAGCTGTGAAGTGAGGGTCCACCCTTGATGGCTGGGCCATCTTCTTGCTCTGCCTTGTCCTTACAGTTGTAAATGTGTTTAGGAACTTTGGAATCTTGGAGACATTCTCGGATAGCTTCTTATTAGTAGCTTAAATCCACACGAATTTATCTATTATACTTATTACACCATGGGATCAGCCTTCTGCAGGTACTCATCTACTGCAGTGTAGAGTCCTCCACAGGCGGCAGGAGGATCTCTGCTCCACTGTGGTCCTCCATGGGCTTGCAGGGGCACAGCTGCCTCCCCATGCTCTGCACATGGGCTGCAGGGGAATCTCTGCTCCTGCACCTGGAGCACCTCCTGCCCCTCCTCCTTTGCTGACCCTTGGTTGGTGTCTGCAGCAGGGCTGCTTTCAGTTCTCTCTTCAGCTGCAGATGCTGTTGTGCAGCAACTTTTTACCCTTGATGTTATAAATAAGTCATATTAATACATGTTTTTCAGCAGCCTCAGATATAGGTATCAAAATTAAGTAGGTTAAATGTATTCCTCAGTGTGCCCCCTTTGCAGCAATCTATTCACAGTTGAGTGAATAGAAGGAATGCCATTCTCAGATCAAGCAGTAGGGATGGCATGATGGTGACAATAGAGAGTGGGCCAAGAGACCAGAGACCAAAACAACAGCAATAATGACTTAGCCATCACACCCAGATAAGCATAAGGACTAGCCATTAGGGACATCCACACCTGTGTTTGGACTAGGAAAATTCAGTCAGAACTGGAGACTCGCCCCAGAACCTATTTCAACCCACCTTTTACTCTGACCAAGAAGATTTAATCAAAACTGTATGCACATCCCGGAATCTGTTTCAACACACCCACAGAAATAAAGAAAACCCTATCTGCATTTCTAAAAACTGATCTGGATAATGAACTGCCTCAAGGTAGAAAAACTGTATAAAATACGGTTCTGGGAAGGCACTGGCGTGAACCATGGAGGGAACAGTGGTCTGGTGAGGCCGTGTTTCAAGTTCATCCAGCTCTGATCCTGGGCTCAGACCTGTCATTTGATTGTGGACTCTGTCTCATTTTGCTTTCATTTTGCCACTTTTTCCAATAAACCTCTAAAACAGAATATTGGAGAATTGTCATTTATAACACTTAAGTATATCATCCCAGAGGCGCTACCACCAGCACTGATGGGCACAGCATTGTTCCACAGCAGGTCTGCCTTGAAGCCAGCTGACTTTGGCTCTGTCGGACACAGAGGAAGCTTCTGGCAGCTTCTCACAGGAGACACCCCTGTAGCTACTCACTACCAAAACCTTGGCAAGCAAATGTAGTAAGAATAATGTTGATAACACACTGATGTTTTTGTTGTGCTTACCTCAAGATGGACTTTTCAGCTTCCCATGCTGTGCCAGGTGCTCAAGAAACTGGGAAGAAACACGACCAGGCGAGCTGATCTGAACTGGCAAAGAAGATATTCCATACCACAGATGATGAAGTTCAATGAACTTGGGAGGGAATTGGCCAGGAGGAGCCAGCTGTTGCTTAGAGATGGGCTGGGCATCAGTCAGTGGATAGTGAGGAGTTGCACGGTGCATCACTTCCCTTTGTTGGCTTCCATTTCTCTCTCTCTTTTTGTTACCTCCATTTTCATTACAATTAATTTTATGTTATCATCATTAATTTTAGTTCTACTGTACAACTGTTTTTACCTCAACCCACGGGTTTCATCCTTTTTTTCAATTCTCTTTCCCAGCCCACTGAGACAGTTGGTGGTATGGGAGGGTGTCATGCTTCTTGGTTGATATCTGGGGTTAAACAATAGCAGGCAGGGATCTGGAAAAGTGGAATTCCATATGCAGATCAATACACTGAGTACATCCTGCAGGTGTGCTGTGAGATGGTGTATGTAAGACACAGATCTTACATCTTCCCTTTCACAGGTACATTGAACGAGGTGTGCGTGTACATGCCAATTTTATTTCTACAAATAAAAATCTCTGTTGAATAAACAGGATGCAGCCAGTGCCATGCAAACACAAGGGAATCAGAGCAAACTGCTCCCAACTGAGAACCTCAGCAGCAGCTCCTGTTGCCCATTCACTGCCTGTGAACTCCAGAAACGCTACAAATCTGAGGGGCAGATGGAGAAAGCAGATTACTGCAGAGGCCAGAGACCAAGAAGGAATTTTCCTGCTGAGTCAATTCTTGCCTTTGGTAAGAGTGATGAGCTAATAAGTTTAACAGTGATGAACTACTAGGCTGAGTGTGATGTAAGCTATCTGAAGACCATGGGAGCTTTAAAATGTAGCCTACTAGATGAATGTTGATTCACCTCCAACTCCTCTGCACGGTAGGAGGAGTACTCAGTTGGGCAGACAAAAGCCCTGTGAAGCTGCCATCAAGCAGGACAGGTAACTCACTGCCAGACATCCCGGGTACTTAGGAGACCTGGCAAGCACCCATGCCATCAGCATCAAATGGCCCTTCTGCCACCCACCTGGTGCTGGTGGCAGGGATGCCCTGACTGGAGGCATAGCATTACTGGGAGGTTTCTCCCATTGCAACCCTCTGGGCACCACCCTGAACCCTGCTGTCCCCTGCTTATCTGCCTTGTTCACAAGCCAGCCATCTGCTTGGAGGTGCAGAACATGGCCAAGTTTGGTTACCAAACGTTGGTGAGAGTGATGTGCTTTTGCAGGAAGACCCTTTCCCCTCACCTTCCATCCTAAGTGGAAAAAATTCTGACCTGTTTTAGTCCAAGGAAGTGTCTGCCAACACTGAAAAGGGTGATTGCCTTCACCTCCAGTGCATCTGAGACAGATTATTTTCTGATTTTTCAGCAGTTGGGAGACTTTTTGAAAGGCACAAGAAATTGAGTTCCATTTCTTGGCCATATTTGTTCAGCCTTGCCAGTTGTACTTGCACACAGTATCTACTTCCAGGTCCAGGTAAAGGTTCTGCCTCAACAAATGATTTCTGAGTAGGTTTTTGTTAGCTCCTCTGTCCCACCACTATGAGGAAATAGTATAGTGAAAAATGTTATAATGGCATGGTGTAATCCTTCCTTTTTGTCTTTCATTTAAGTGTTATCACTGCAGAAACAGAATAACTTTCAATTGTTGTAATGAAGCAGCATTTCAGCCCATGGTGACTCTTGTTTAAGCCTCCTACTTCCTCAAATGTCAGTGTTACACTTCTCAGTCACTGGGAGTCTCTTTCCTCCGAACTGATGTTACACAACAAGCTATGTCTCCAAGAAATAAAAATATGCAATCTCATTAGTGATCATTTATTATACTCTTAGTGAACAAAACCCTGGGAAATTTACCTATTCCCAACCCCCTTTTTTTGTTTTAAATCCATGTACTTAACTCCCTATATGTTTAACATTTCTTTATTTAATTCTAGGTATCTCTCTTCTGTTCTGGCAAGTTCAAGCTCTTTTGATGTAGGAGTGTTTAAGTCTGGCTGGATTCTCAGAAGAAATTGCTTCTCTTGATATTTGGATCAAAGATTTAATGAAATAATGCCTCCAATTTTACATGATTTCCACAAGTACTGGTTACCACTGATTATTAATTTTCTCACATTCACATTTGTATAAATCCTTTGGGCTGTATAGATGCAATAATATTACGCTACAGAATCAAGAAAATAAATCAAATTACAAATTGCAGGTCAAGAAATGCTTTGTTTGGTTTAACTTTGCTGTTTCTACCCCTTTAAGTTTTAGTTGCCGTATTCAGATATTTTACATCACTGATCAAATTAAGAGGCAAATTAATTTAAAGGCTCAGACTGCTCTTGATTGTCAGCAAATTGGATGCTTATTAAGTGGTTTGAAAGTACACTTAATTAAAGATGTATTGCTTCACATCCAGTAGTCAGTGAAACATTTAGCTTTTTTTTTTATAAAGTATTACCACTTCTGTAGTTCAAGAATGCTTTCAAATTATGTATGCATTATTTCCTGATTCTAAAAGAATGACTAACCACTAATTGCACTGAATTGAGTCTTCCTCTTACCTACTGTTTATAATTATAAAAATGAATTGGCCCATACAAATGTTATGTCTTTGCTTGCTCTTACATCCCCCCTCACTATCTATTCCAAAGGTTAAGAAAGACTGCTGATCAAAGGAGGAATCAGTCAATGCAAGAGATGGTCTGGAGTTTAGGCGTCGGGATAGATCACACACTACTCTGAATGCTTCTTTTTCCTGCTTCTTTTCCCCCTGATTTAAAAACCCAGAACAACAGGAGTCAGCCTCTTTCATGTCTTCCAAAATAGTCCATAAGGTGCAGCCACATTAACAAAAGAAGTCGTAATACAGAAGGCCACATAATGTGGTGATTAAACACGAGTTTATTGTACTTTTCCCTTCTCAAACGCTGTTAGAAAAGTCAAACTGCCTTCACCTTCCCCACAAATCTTTTGGCTGGAGCTACCAGGGAGAGGGAGGAGGTGTAAGCCCTGACAACAAATGCCATGATATTTCTTCAGAGGCTCTTGGTAAGGGACAAGATTGTCATGGAGCGAGTCATAATGTGTGATCTGCGCCAACCCCATTTTAAGCCCAGAAGGAAAAGCCTGGCAGTTGTACCTATTTTTCACTTTCTTACAGAGTATTTATTTGGGAATAGAAAGAAGAGATTATAGGCTCAACATTGAGTTTAAAAATGTATCAGTGTTTTCTCCCTCCTTGTTTTTGCAGCCAAGATATTATAAAATAATGGGATATGCTGAAAGCAATCAAGGATTGGACATCCTTCCCAAAACTAGCTGTTCTCTGTCACCTTTCATAAAAGGAATTTGCTGTTTAATGTTTAAAGAAATGAAAGCAGAACAGGAGACTTGTGCAGCTGATTTCTGTGGACATAATTAACCTCCTGAGGTTTATTTGCTTGTTTAGTAAGGCTGACCAGGGATTCCTGTGGAATGAAAGGAAAACCACACCTACCTCAGGCCTCCCTGTTCCTACCACAAGAGGAAGAACTGGTTAACTTGTTCAGGAGAGGTTTAGAGTGGACATCAGGACGGGTATCTTTAGTGAAACAGTGGTCAAAGACTTCAAGTGGCTGTAAATTACTGTCACAGAATGTGATAATGGGTAAGGTTGGCAGTGAACACTGTTAAAAAGTAGCCAGTCACCAGGAGTATGTGGGTTTTGGGGTTTTTTTGTTGAAGAGAACAACTGGAAACAGGCATAAGGGGCCAGGCATAAGCCTGAAGGACCCCAGCAACAAAGCAGACTTAAATAAAAAGGGACAGCATGTGTGCTGGGTGCTCCTTTGGTCTCAAGTACCTCCAGAGGACCCCACTGCTCCCCGAGGGAGTCTTTTTATAGCCACCAGGTGGATCCAAATCATCGTCTTCTAATTGGCTCCTGTCTATGGGTCCTGACTGGTCCAACTCGAAGGGGCATTTCTGTCCAATTGTTTGGCAACTCCGCCAAGTGATTGGCTGCCGCGGTGCGCGAATCCAGGTTCTCCATGATGTCACTCCTTCGGCCAAAGCTCCCTCGTGCTATCACCTCTCAGCTTCCCTCCCGGTGGTTACTCAAAACAAAGTGAAAATCCCAAACTCCAAACACAAACCCAGCTCCAAGAACCCCATCAAGCAACAAACCACAGCTATCCCATTCAACCTTATTTGCCCACAACAAACACCAGCAGTCATTTAGCCCAACCGCCTGGCTGAAGCACAGTCAGTCCACTGGAGCACATTAGTAAGGAGTGTGCCCAGAACGCTTTTGATTATGGCCACTGAGGGCAAATCCACCCCCTCTGCAGGCAGCCTGATGCAGTGCTCAACCACCTGCCCAATAAAGTTGTTCTTGATGTTCCAGTTGAACTTCCTGGAACTTCCTTCTTTGCATGTGTTTCCAAAACAAATTAAGTTTCCCAGACCAAGGCTGTTTTGCCCATGAGGGCAATAGAGAAGTGTCTTGACCTCAACCCATGAGCTTTTCATATTTGGTTTTTTTTTTTCAGATTTCTTCCTCCCACATCATTGGGGAAGGGGAGTGAGAATGGCTGGGGGGCAGCCTGGCTAGCAGGTGGAAGCAAGCCACCACAGTAGTGCAGCAAAGTACAAGCTGCTTGTAAGCTTTGGGCTCAAGACCAAAGACCAAGGACAACAAGAAAAAGAAGGAAAAGAAATCAGGCTGTCAAACTCCATACACTTGACGTCACTGACTGGTTATCTGTCCTTCTCCATGCCTGTGCACTGAACTTGACATCAGAAAGTTAGGAGGCTTTCCCTTTTAAATCAGCCTTACGCATCTCTAAAGCCACAGCTTCTACGAGGTTGGTTACAGTGCTCTTAGAGTAGGAAGGCCTGGTTGAGCTTCTGCAAAGCCAGCAAGGCCTTGAGCTGTTGAGGCTTTGCCCAGCTGTTCATAAGAGCTTCCAGGAGCTCACTGAAACACAGCCCATCTTAATCTGCACCTGATATCCAGGTTAATAAACACAAAATAAGGTGTACACCATTGCAAGTAAATAACTTCCATGCATCTGCCTGTATCATTTTCTTGTCAAATAGAAGGAAGCGCCAATTCTGTGAGAATCTAGTCATTCTTTCCTCAGCTCCTTTACTGTCCTGCCTAAAGGGGCATGTACATTTAACCCAAACTTCAGAAGCTAACCCAAAACACTCTACAAAAGACAAGGTCCTAAAGAGGATGATGGGAATGGTTACAAAACAAACAATGAAGGCACAATTGAAGAAGTCATAAAATACAAAACAGCAGCCTTTATTGGGAGATCATAGTACATGCCAAAATAAAAGACATTTACTCTTTAAATCACTGAGTATGTTTATGAACTGTATTTACCAGTTTTCCCTGCCATTTTAAAACTAAGATTTGTTTGGTTTGGCAGCCATTTTTAAAAGAAATATTATAAAACATGATTCAAGAAAAGACGCATACAGCAGGAAAAGGGAAACGTGGCTTGCAATGAAGCCATTCCAAACGTGGCTGCAGAAGCCAAGAACCAAGAACATATTAGGGTTGAAAACTGGAATATGCCCTATCTTAAACTGAGAGAGTAAAATGTTGTAAACACGAGAATGAAACACCTAAAAACTAATGACGCAAAGTCTTTTTATCTTTTTTATAATATAACATCAAAATTACACAGAATGCCCCAGTGATCACTGGGAAATCTGCCACACTCTAGTTTTTCCAAACCAATTAAGTCCATGCTTCGTGGAAGGAAATGCCCCCCTCCCACTGCAGGCCGAAAGTAAATGCGGTCAAACCTCATCTTGCACTTGTAGGCTGCATTCAGGTTGGTGTTGGACTGGGTGTCCCAAGTGTAGCGGCAGTGTTGAGGTTTGCCCAAAACCTCCCAGACGTCCTTAATGTTGTCAGGTAGACGACCCAGCTTCTTAACCTGAAGATAGAAGGAGGAAAAAAACCCCACAAGATAGTGAATTCACAAACTCTGCCTTCCAAACCTACAACTGAGTTGTCACAGCATTGGATTTTTTCTCCAAAAGTTGTTACAACTCAAAGCTTCTGGAATGTTTGTAAACAATGGTATTTCTCCACACTCTAAAGCATGACCATTTCCTGTAGCACTTAGTAAACCCAAAACAAATGTTCAGCTCTGAAATGTTGAGGTATAGGGCCCAACACCATGTTTCCTAAACCAATATCATTCCAGTTGACTGCAATGGAATTTCACGATAGGGAGAAGTGAAACTCCAATCTTCTAGGAATAAAGCACAAATTCCACTTTCAGTATCACAAGCCAAAACCCACTTCTAATTTTGAATGTCTTGATTACCTGGGATTCAAATCTCTTTCTCGAGAGCACCCTCTTCCTTCAATGATTCTACAAGCTCTGAGAATTGCAGAGTTGAGCAAGTAAAGACCAGGTTCTCAAAATGAGAAGACGTCTTTGAAGTCAAAACTTGCACCAAATCTGCCTGCATCTGCTCAGATACAAATATGGTTATTAAAGCAGTTTGTTACTGGGAAGGGGTCTCCATATAAATCACCTCAGCAATAACAAGGCTTCCTTCTACTCAGTCACAGTTTGACGTTTGAAGAATAAGTGTTGAATATCTCTGTTCTGCCTCAGCAGGTAATTCCTCATAAAGACAACAGAAAAGCCTGAGAAGGTTTTCTAACAAAACCTTGTCTAAATAACAAAGTTGCTTGTTTCTATTTACCTCACTGTCTCTGAGGTTGGTATCTCCTCCAAATAGAACAGTGGTGGACTCAGATTCCTTCTGCATTTTGTCTAACACTATTTGTAGCTGCTTTATACGTTCCTTGGAGTGATTTTTAGTGCTCTCCAGATGAGAGGTCATAAGGCAAAGTTCAATACCAGATATGTTCACCTATGTGTGGAACAAAGAGGCAGCGTTATTAGCCACATCATGATGATAAGCTCAAAGATAAAATCTTATCACATAGCAAACGACTGAATGACAGAGCTCTGGTTAATATTAGTTTTACATTGAAGAAAAGGGGCTGACTGATGTACAGCATGCTTTCAGTTTTGTTTTCAGAGGTTATGAGGCTTGAAAACAAAGGATGGTAAGTAACATGCAGGCATAAAAGATTTGTCAGTTTCAAATGTAACTGGGTTTATATGCTTGGAGGAGAAAGATATTTTTCTACTCCTTCAGACCATCATAGAGAAGAAGCCAGCTGAGCCTTTCCTGGGATTTTGTGTTTGGAAGGCAGAAGTACAGCTGCTTAGTACATGCTGACTCACTCACATGCACAACCAAAAGGTTCCTCTTCATGGCAGTTGTTGGAAAAGGTATTATCTCCTGTTTCAGTAGCTTCACTCTCGATTTCTTTAACATTATGGCAGTGAAATACTCATCTATGTTACCTAGAGAGGACAAAGCAAAGACATGTTTGAGGACATCTTTTGCTGTGCCACAACAGAACTGCCATAAAGCAGTTAAGGTTCTGAAAGAGACCTTTTTATCACAACCTTTTGCGTAATAATGGTCTGAATTGTTCAGATTTTTCAGTGCAAATCCTTAAAAAATTACTTGTCTATGGTACATTTTGACTACCCTTGCTACCAACCTTTCAAAATGCAGCAAAAAATACAAAGGAAAAGGCCAGACAAGCAAGGTTTTCACATGCATAATTTGCATCAAGATACATGCTGATACCAAAACACAAAAGCATTGAGTGCTTCCTTCTTCACTATACTATTTCTATTCTTTGAAACGGTTGCAGATCTTAATAAGGCAGACAAAATAAAGCCAAACTTTATTTTCTGTTCTTTAGTCTTTAGCACCTGAGGGCTTTTTCTTACTTGGAATAAGGGTGTAATTGCCTGCCTTCATGTGGAGAAGAGGGAGATGTGGCGGGATGACTTCCTGTAAAAACACAACATCCGGACTGTATCTGAAATCAGCAAGGCAAGAAAAAGTTCAATGAATTACTGAGAAGTAGTACTGCAACACTCTGAGGCCAAATGGAACAAAGTCAGGGATTTCAGGTGCACCTTGCCCTCATTTTCCTAGGTTTTTTAAGAAGCTACTGTTTAAAAAAGAATCAGCTATCTGTATTGTGTTTAGCAGCATGTGGACACCACCATTACTAAAAGGGAGGGAATTGTTAATATAATTGTTTCTAAGTTCATAATTACAAACATAATACCAACATGGGAATAAAATGCATGACTTCCTTATACCACCACCTTGCCAGTTTCATATACTACATGAGGGATTCAACTTAAGCAGCTGCAAAGTAGCTTTGGGACATGCTCTCTGGAAGAGTCTCATGAACAGGATGCAATTATGAACTATGTTCCTAAACTATGACTGCAGCTTGAACAATATTGCACATTATTAGACTTTTAAAGTAGCCATCTCAAAATCTTTAACCTCTGGCATGCTGCACAGGTTCACACCTCTTACAGTCAGCTACTTAGGATTTCTATGGTGATGGATGTGTTGCATCTAACATTAAGATAATTGAGGCATGAAGATCTGTAAATACTGAAATCAAGAAGCTTTTTTTTGTTTTTCCGTTGAATCCAGGTACACGACAATACAAAGAGGAGGCTGTACTTACAATGTCAAGTATGTACAGATTCCTCTAGCTCGATCGTTCAGATTTCCTGGATCCAGCCCATCAATGTTCCAGGTGATCAGCGAGAAGTTGCTGTCATCTTCAAGTTGCTGCAAGTCTTCACTACTGACACTGGCATTACTTATAGCTGCATCTGCAGTGAGGTCAATGCTAAAGAGAGAGTCTATTTGTTAACATGCATAATACTGATCTCTCTGTCACTGACTCACTTGTTTTCTAAAGCATATATTAATCTTGAAGTCGTATAAAAGTACAGTAACTAAAACATACAGACCCCAGTCACACAGAGGTGTGGTACACAGGTGAAGTAAGTGGATTTTCCTCCTTGTTACAGATGCAAGATAGCATTTACCATTGTGATGTAAGTTTATCAGATAGTAACCACTGTAATCCAATGCACTTGATTCGTTCAACTCTTTCCCCACGATCCCACTCTTAGCCTGTGTGCTTCAGAAACAGGCTGCTTCCAAGTGGATTCCCCTTGGAGCCACCAGTCCTGCCAGCAAAG
Organism: Acrocephalus scirpaceus scirpaceus; assembly: GCA_910950805.1. Taxonomy (NCBI): domain Eukaryota; kingdom Metazoa; phylum Chordata; class Aves; order Passeriformes; family Sylviidae; genus Acrocephalus; species Acrocephalus scirpaceus. Next base: position 66,461,807 of record OU383773.1, on the reverse strand, counting down.
CTGTTCCAACACGGGCTCCTCTGTCCATGTGCCCACAGGTGCTGCCAGGAGCCTGCTCCAGCGTGGGCTTCCCATGGGATCAGCCTTCTGCAGGTACTCATCTGATGCAGTGTAGAGTCCTCCACAGGCTTCAGGAGGATCTCTGCTCCACTGTGGTCCTCCATGGTCTTGCAGGGGCACAGCTGCCTCCCCATGCTCTGCACATGGGCTGCAGGGGAATCTCTGCTCCTGCGCCTGGAGCACCTCCTGCCCCTCCTTCTTTGCTGACCCTTGGTTGGTGTCTGCAGCAGGGCTGCTTTCAGTTCTCTCTTCCGCTGCAGATGCTGTTGTGCAGCAACTTTTTAACCTTAAGTATATTATCAAGAGGTGCACTGATGGGCACAGCATTGTTCCACAGCAGGTCTGCCTTGAAGCCAGCTGACTTTGGCTCTGTCGGACACAGAGGAAGCTTCTGGCAGCTTCTCACAGGAGCCACCCCTGTAGCTACTCACTACCAAAACCTTGGCAAGCAAATGTAGTAAGAATAATGTTGATAACACACTGATGTTTTTGTTGTGCTTACCTCAAGATGGACTTTTCAGCTTCCCATGCTGTGCCAGGTGCTCAAGAAACTGGGAAGAAACACGACCAGGCGAGCTGATCTGAACTGGCAAAAAAGATATTCCATACCACAGATGATGAATTTCAATGAACTTGGAGGGAATTGGCCAGGAGGAGCCAGCTGTTGCTTAGAGATGGGCTGGGCATCAGTCAGTGGATAGTGAGGAGTTGCACGGTGCATCACTTCCCTTTGTTGGCTTCCATTTCTCTCTCTCTTTTTGTTACCTCCATTTTCATTACAATTAATTTTTTGTTATCATCATTAATTTTAGTTCTACTGTACAACTGTTTTTACCTCAACCCACGGGTTTCATCCTTTTTTTCAATTCTCTTTCCCCACCCCACTGAGACAGTTGGTGGTATGGGAGGGTGTCATGCTTCTTGGTTGGTATCTGGGATTAAACAATAGCAGGCAGGCATCTGGAAAAGTGGAATTCCACGTGCAGATCAATACACTGAGTACATCCTGCAGGTGTGCTGTGAGGTGGTGTATGTAAGACACAGATCTTACATCTTCCCTTTCACAGGTACATTGAACGAGGTGTGCGTGTACATGCCAATTTTATTTCTACAAATAAAAATATGTATACATCGAGTGTAATACAAACATGCATAACTTACACATACACAAATGTGGGTAGGGTAAAACTTGTATATGTGTTGCCTTGCATACAAGGCAATGAGAATGTGTCTGTGTCTTCTCCAAAAGACTCAACAATCCACCAGTCCAGAGGATCCACAAAGGGCAAATGAAGCCCAGAAGCCTGACTGCCTCTCCAAGGGAGAGAAACGTCGGGAAAGGACGAGAAAGGGTGCAGGAAAGGAACAGCGCCACCTGCCTCTCTACTTGTCAGCCGAGGTGCGATGCCCGGGGGAGGGGAGCGCTACTCCCCGCGATACGCCTCGGCCCGGCGACGGCTCTCCCCGGGTGTGGGGGCCCCCAGCGCCTTCCCGCCCAGGGGAACCTGCCTCCACCTGGAGAGGCTCCGCTCGCCCTCGTCCCCATTCCTCCTACCACATCCCCCCTGTCCCTGTCACCTACCAGCTGCCGGTGTCAGAGCAGGCCGGGGCCGTCCCGCCCGCCGCTGCCTCCGCGTCCGACGGCGAGTCAAAGAATGCGTTCAGCGCCCTCTGAAACACAGGGGCGGCTGGCAGGGAGGGGCCGCCGCCGGGCAGCCCCGCCGCCCCGCCGGCCCCGGCCGTACCTCCATGTGCCAGTCGCTGCCGGCCAAGAAGCGGCTCGCCACGGCCGCGTCGCTGCCGGTGATTTCGGCAAACTCGGAGCGCAGTTCCTTCTTCCGCTTGGAGACGCGTAGCGCTCCCTCATCCTCCTGTTCCCGCCTGTGCTCCGCCGGCGGCCGGCTCGGCGCTGCCCGCGCCCCCTCCTCCATGGCTGCGGCGGAAGGCGGGGGCAGGCACCGCCCGCCGGGGTTGCCGTTCCGGGGCGCGGGCGGGCGGCGGTCGGCGGGGCGGCAGCATGGGGTTCACGGCGGAGAGCCTCAAGGAGGCCATGAAATACATGCTGGAGTCGCAGGGCTTCGACCGGGTGCTCCGCAAGGTACGGGCGCTTGGAGGGCAGGGCTCCGGGAGCGCGGCCCCGCCGGGACAGCTCGGCTGTACGACCTGCTGTCCGCTGCCGGAATGAGGGGCTGCAGCGGGATCGGGGGGTCAATCCGGGGGGCTGCACAGGCCCGAGCCTCGGCGGGGCCGCGGCACGGCAGGAGCCCGGTGGTGCCGGCCAGGCTCGCCGGTGTTTCCCCGCGTTCCAGGCCTCGGCACCGGGGCGCCTGGCCGTGCTGCTAACACGGGGTAGAAAATACAGATGTTATAATAGTCATAATAACTCAGTTGTTAGCAACTCTCGTTAAATTCTCCGGCTGCCTTCCAGCAGCTCTCTGAAGGTGGCTGTCCGGAATAACCTTCAGGAGTCATTCAGCAGGAGGCATTCATGCCTTCGCAGTACGTGCGAAGCCACTAACTTCCAGGACCGTGAAATTGTGAAATAAACTCTTCCCTGTTTGAACTTAGAAAGATACCTCGTTATGACATCTCGCACCTGAGCCTGAAGGCAGACTGGAAGCACAGTGTGCACCCCAGTACTCTCTGAATTTCCACACCAAGGCCTTACACTGTACCTTCACTGCACCTTCTGGTGTAAAGAAATGTAATTGACTGGTACTGCTACAGTGTCATGCTACATTATGCTCAAAAAGAAGTTGAAGCTACTGCTCATTTACACCGTAAATTGTGTAGTATACAGTAGCATACCTGCTGTGTAGGGAAGTTCTTGTGAAGCAGTTTCAGCGTTCTCATAAATTTTCATTTTAATTTTTATTTGGTTGTGACATGGAGTGATGGAGTAAATATATCTAAGAAAATCAGCCATGTAAAAATTCATATGCTTAGAATTTTAAAGGAGCAAATGTTATTATAATGGAAGCAGTGCTTTTGTTGACAGCTCCATGATCTGATACATTTAATAGAAATGAACTGTTCGCAAAGTAATTCTTACAGTCATGTTTTTCCAAGACATGTTGGTGAGTATAAATTTTTTAAAAAATGCATAAAGCTTTAAGAAGATAGTTTACTTACTTATAGAGTCCGTTTAGTTCTTAGTCACCACTTCACTGTGATAACTTTACGCTCCTTTTAAGTCCTGATAAGTGGTGAGCAAATATTAGCATTTCAGCTTGTAAAGGTAGCTGGCTGGAAGTGAGCCTTGGAAGACAGGCTTCCAGTCTTGCTCTGGGATACTTTCAGATTATTCCTGCAACCTTCTAGAATGAGGATGCTAGGAATCTTATGATAATAACAATAAAAGTACAGTTGTGTTTGAATTAAAATTAACTGCTGCTTTTCTGGGGGATACCTGATATCTCTCTTAGCATAACTAAATGACTCAAGATTTTTTTTATTTCAGAGGAGACACATTTTAGTCTGAAACCTTTCACCTCCAGCTTCAGACGTAGTTTCTGGTTTAACTCCAATGCGGTATCTACCCGGGGTTTAATGACTGTGTGTTTAAAGCCTGGAAGCTGAAGCAGTGTGCTGTTCCCCGAGGCAGACGCGTGGGAGGACAAGCACAGTAGGGCTGGGAGAAGCACAGACCAGCCGCTCTAGCTGAGTAGGTCCTGGAAGTGTTCAAGTACTGAACTATTTTTGTAAAGGAGAGCAGGCATGTAGTGCCAGATCTGAGCAATGACAAATGGGACCAGATGCTTTCCTCACCTCGCTGGTGGGTTGGAGCACCAGTCCCTGGCGGGAGTGGAAGCCATCTGCTCCCGTCGTTGAGCATCAGTAAAGTCCTCCTTAGAAATTCTGTCAGAAGCTCAGGCCTCCAGTGCAGTGCAGCATGCCTGATTTAGGACTTGGGGTTTTCATTGATATAGGTGCTATTTCTATATTAGGACATGGCCTCAGTAATTTCCTCTCCGTTTAATACCAGTTTTTTCCATTAGAAGACTGTACTACATCGTCACTGATCTTAGTATCATTTGTCTGCAAAATTTGGATAAACTTTGGTTTATCAGAAAGGGTGAAATTCAGCTCTTACATTGCGTTATAAATAAGGAATGATGAAGCTGGAAATACTTCAACCTTAATACCTTTTAAGATCAAAAACTATTTCAATCAACTCAGCTGGTAACAGAATGGAAACATTCAAGTTTTAAAAACTGTGTAAAAAGCCAGAAAATTAGTAGGAATAAATATAATAAGTACGTCCACATTTCAGTTTTAATAATTTAAAGGCAATTAAAAGTCTTAGTTATACATGTAAATATATGTGGAACTTAGTCCTTTTGCATCTGCTTTCAGATTTTGAATATAGTGCTACTAACTGAAGAAATTTCAGTAGAGATTTTAAAATACTGAATTGCAGTAACTTCTTGGTCTCAAAATTCCAGCTTTTTGTGTTTGGTTATAGGGGGAAGCATGGTACCATAGGTGAGCTATAATTCTGGATTTACCACCTGTGGGCTGGAATAAAACCGTATATGCAAATAATGATGCTGTAACACTGTGATACAGCCTTGGATACTTCTACTCATGAATATGAATTTCCAGTCAGGGAGGCCAATCTGATTAGTATTTCCAATGCTCATTTCAAAATAATGATTTTTATTGAGGTTGCACTAATATAATGATTAATAAATTACTGGTGGTCTCATTTCCATTTTGAGAGCCAACAAATATGCCTTCACAACTATGGTACAGAGATACTTAGAGCAGTTTTGTGTTCCCTCTAATCTGGTCTTTCACTCACAGATTAAAGCAAACGGATAACTGAAGACACTTTCCTCCTAAGGAATTCCTGATAACAGAACTTCAGTACTTGCTATGCTAAGCTGTTAGTTTAAATATTTATCTGCGTTAGAAGTACCGATTTTTCTAAGGCAACAGTCTTCTCAAAATTTATGGAAATATCTAGCGGGGCAGTTGAATTACTGTATTTTCCGTATTTTGTCTCATGAGTCCAGAGTCAGACAACATTTACTTCGAATTTGATTGAGGGCAATATTGTTGATGTTGGTACTACTGCCACTAAGCTTTTTATTCCTTTCTTGGTTATACAGATGAAACTTCAATCCGCAACTCCTGGAAAAGTTGTTTGTGAATTGAAAGTAGAGGAGGAGCATACAAACAGAGGTGGCACATTACACGGAGGTTTGACAGCCACACTTGTGGATGTGGTGTCAACAGCAGCATTGCTGTACACAGAAAGAGCAATGCCTGGGGTCAGTGTGGACATGAACATCACGTAGGTATCATCCACTGTGATTACCAAAACATACTGACTTTTCTTCCCCTATTGACTCCATTGTACGTCTTTTCTGTGCTGTGGCACTCACTAAAACTGGGTGTTTTCTTTGGTTTCAGAAGTCCTGTTTTGATAAATTAAAGGAGTTGCATGTGTGTTTTTGGAGACTGCCATTTGGTTTCAAATGTTGACTTGGACCCTCTTAAGCGTTTATTCGTTACATGTATTTACAAGCCAGTGCCCATTCCTTCATAGAATGTAATGGGATATTGATATGTGGTTAATTTTACTCTTAAGAAATTGGTTTGATTTCAGTTTTTGCTTGTGAAGGTATGTTAATAACTCTTCAAAACCAAAGCTCTAGGCGAAGCAGCTTTCTATATAAACCCTTTTTTGGTATTACTCCATAAACCAGAGAAAAATACTAAAGCAGGAAAGAGTTTACCTCTCTTGTGTGGTCATATAGAGGGTGAATTACAGACTGAATCAGAATTTCTCAGTGGAAGAAGAATCCTTTGCTCTAGGTCATTTTAAGGTAGTTCTATACTGAGATTAGTTCTTCCTGTAATGAAAATTCATAGCATGGTGTCTTAAAAAAACAGTTGTTCTGAAACTTTCTTTGATCATGCTATTGTAGCTTGTCAGCTTTGCTTCATTACTTTTAATGAAGAGATTATGACCAACTGGAACTAAAGTAATCCTACTTGGAATAACTAACACAGAGTATTAAAAATCCTAGAAAAGTATCCCCTCATCAAAACTGCCAAAAAAAACCCTTTAAAAGTGTGTAGGGCGTGATGTATATCTTCACCAGATTGCCTCCTTTCTCTCTCTCCCAGCACCTTCTGATTTCTCCACTGGGTAGATGGGATTAAGCATCTATTTAAGCTTCATGCTACTACTGTGATGACTAGGATCTTTCTGGAAATTCTCCTGTCATTATGCGTTTTTTCCTGCAGTAGTATAACAAGAGGCTGAATTACTGACAATATCAGTTATGTCCACCCAATTACATAAGGGCTGAAATCTGAAGAAAGTGCTGTCTCTGGAGGTGATCCAAAATTACCTTTAGGCAATGTTACATGAAGCAATATTAATAGCTTCTTTAAACTTGGACTGCTGCATTCATTGAACAAGTGAGATTGGATATCAAATATTGTTACAAGAACTTTTTTCCTTTTTGGGAAGGAGCTTTTTAAAAAGTTGTCATGAGGAAGCTATTTCAGTATTGGAAAGAACAGAGAGAAACAGAGACTTTTTTTTTTTTTTGGTAACCGCAAGAGGATCAGCAGCAGCTTCTGGAAATGAGACAAGGCAGAAATCCTGCCCTTGTCAAGCAACAGAGCTGGTGCTACATCAGCATTAGGCATGACTGACATTCTTTTGACATGGCGTTGTGTATAAAAATGGACTGGTTGATGGAATTCATCTCAACAAGATTAACATCCACCAATTCTTCATTTTCCTCTGCAGCTCTGACATTTGAATATTGTTCCCTTACCTCAGATCATGGTTGGAACATGTGCTTCCTAATTCTTTCCAGGGGAATTCTTTGTGCAGAAATTTCTTCCTATTCCCCAAAGAGCGTGTTTTAAAAGCACACGCTCCTGCTCACGTAAATAAGAAGAGTTGTCTAATGAATGGACACAACATTTAGGGCCTGCTCCAGATCTCCATGACTTTCATCTAACCAGGGTATGAGAACAGTTAACCTATGCTTACAGTTCCATATGGAAATTACCTTCTGGAGCCTTTAACAGTGACATTTTGCAGCTGAAGCAGCCAGACTAGTTTAGAAAGGCAGTAGGAAGCCAGCAGTGGTTAGAATAGGACTTGGAGCTGAACTTTTAACTGAAGTCTTGGATACCTCATTGTTTCTGTTCCAAAACAGACTTTTCCTCATAACCCAGCCAGTGGGTTTCTTTCTAGCCTCGTTTCTCAGAGAACTCTTATACTTACTTAGAACTGCCAGTAGTCAGAGGAGCTCAAATCCATTAAGTGGGGGTTTGCAAGTAGGCAGGCAGACAGAGATGTGTCTTCTGCTAATTCTGCTAATAATATAAAATGCAGGAATATTCTTGGATTTCTCTTCTGTACAGTCTCTTACCTGTTCCTTTTTTTCTTCCTTGAAGATACACTTCTGCTGCTAAGATTGGAGAAGAGATACTGATTACAGCTCAGATTTTGAAGCAAGGAAGAACTCTTGCATTTGCCACTGTGGATTTAACAAATAAAGCTACAGGAAAGTTAATTGCACAAGGTAGACATACAAAGTTCATAGGAAATTAATATGAAAAAGTATTTTAAATAATAGTGTTGGACTTCAGAATCCAATATAAAATTAATTTCTCACTTACATAATATCTGCACAAAGTTGTGCATCTGCACAAAGTTGTGATAGTCTCTATCCAAGAGAGTTTGTCTCACTTCTATAATGAATGCACAGGTTTCTTAATTACCACCAGAATGGCTACAAGCCTGGGTTTGGAATGAACAGCAGAGTGTGACAACACAGGGAGGCGCCTGGCTTTTTTTGGTCAAGATAGCAGAAGGGAAGAGCCTTTGGACCAGCCGTATGGTTAAGCAGCATGACAGCATTTTGAGAGATCTGCTTTCTCTACCTGTGGTGTCATGTGACAAAACAACTCTGTCTTCAGGCCTGTCACAGTCACACTCAAACACCACTAGAAGTGCTTACAAACTGTACTTGTTCCCTGAGATGGTAGTACAGAGTTCCTGTAACATCATCCAGAACTGGTTTGAAAGTGTAAAGCAGGCTAATGCAAAATGTAATTTACTGATGTATTTATAACAAATCCAGAAGTATTCAATAAAGAATTCTGAAACTACTTTTTAAAGGATTGTTTCATAGTTTTGTAGCCTCTTTGCACTAAGTAAAAGCTTGCCAGCATGGATTGGTTGAGAGAGGGTGTGGTAGAACCCTTGTACACAAATTCACCTGAGATGTCATCATCTCCCTGTGATCTCTGAATGTGAAAATACAGTTATACTGCAGGCTTTTCACCTCTCCCTTTTGTATGTGGTTATATTTGTTTAAAATCCATCAGCTGTGTGTTACAGATGTAAAAAAAGTAATTTTGGTGACCTTTCATTCAGGCTAAGGCTGTAGATTATCTGACATGGGTCGAATGTGGTAGAGTTAAGCTGCTGTTCATCAACTGAAGCCTGGTCTCCTCTTGCACTGTTGTAGACAGGTTGCCTTCTTCAAACTGTTGACAACAGTTGACAAACATGGTAAGACTATCAAGCTGTCATAAGAACAGCAATGCTGTTATGCAGTGCATGTTTTTCTCCTCTAGCAAAAAGCTGATCTATGCTAGTAAAGGGCATGTGTAAGCTCTTGTTGTGGAAGTTGACTCATGAAGACTGTTGTCTTCAGTCTTTTGATTGTTGTGATGAGCAGTTAGGGTTTTCTTCTGTGCATTCCTAAACCTAAAGAAGTAATTTTCAATGAATTAGGTGACCTGTTCATGCAGACTGATTTTCAATACCAACTTGTACAAGTTTACTAATGTGTCATTAATCTTTCCAAAATGACTTTTAAATAACTGATACGAGCGGATAACTAACTCTTCTGTGGAAGTTCTCTTAAAAAGTATCTAGTGGGCTCAGGCCACCGGCATGTATTTTTGCTGCAAGTTTAGAACAGTTTCTCATGGTATATACATTCTCAGAAAAGCTTAGTCTGGGGCTACCTCAGAAGCATACATAGCTTACCTGCCTGTGGCTAGTTGAATTTTTAATAGTAGCATACTCTCTTTAGCAGTACATTCGTAATTGGTTTTCCCCCAGTACTTGCACTCATACTCAGAAATCATCCCTGAATCCCATTTAAAGAAACACAGTGCTTTGCTGAAACAGTTCTGCAAAGGTGCCTACCACAGCAGTAACCTTTTTTGGTTTAGATCTTTGCTCATCAGAACTAGATAGTTCACTGTATGAAATTCTCAATTTACAGCTCCCTCAGCCTGGAGTGTTGTTAGGAGTCTTAAGCATCTCCAGTTCCTCTGTGATTACTTGGATGAGCAGAGAGGATCCAACAAAGCAACTGGATGTACTTAGTGACTTTGACAATTGCTGTTCTGGTTATCTTCCTATTAACATGTTCTGGCATCTCCAGTTATCTTTTTTTCTAATTCCTAAGTTTACCAGTTTTCTTATGTGGGTTACTCATGTAGTAGAGTGCAAGAAAATAGTTAAAACCACTCCCCTCCAATTGCTATAAACCCATTCCCCTCACTGGAACACAAGAGCAATTTTGACTATTACCTGAAATAAAAGGCAGAGGGTGAGAATGAAGGAGGTGTCAAATTCATTATGTGCCAAAATATTGAGAACACTCTCAGCTCTACGTGCTGGGGCCACTCTGTCCTTGTGTAACTGTCCCACTGCAACTTAACACGCCTTCCCTCAATCAGCACTGGCTGCCTCAGGAACCTATCAGAGTTAAGTGGTCCCATTCCATCACTTAGCATTCATCATATCCACATAATTACAGCTGAAAAGCGTCCAGGCCAATTGAGAGTGGCAAACCTCAACACAGAAACAACAGTATCCTCCTGTTCCCATTCAAGCCTGGCAAGGACTGTTTTATGCTGAGGGAAACAGAAATAAACCTTCCTGAAATAACAAGTGAATTCTTTTCTCCCTTACTGCAGACTATTCAACACAGTATTTCAGTACTGCCTAATTAATGAGGGACATCATTAATATGCAGGCCAGTTATTTCAGAAGCAGTTAATTAAATGGATTATTTTAAGACAACCTTGTCTGTTATCCCTCACCAGCAGCAGTATGTTGACCTCGTAATTTATTTTACAACTGAACTCAGGTGCAGAGATGATCTTAGAAGGAACTGACACCATTGAGCTTGCCTAGCATGGAGAGTAAACAGTCAAGCATCAGACTTAATACCTGGAAGTGTTCTTTACTGATTTCACTCTAACCTACATGTTGGAAAATCTGTCTTACCTTAGCTGAATCTCAAAGTAATGGCAACAAATTACCATAGTAAGGACAAATGGTACATGACTCCACCTGGCATCTGAACAGACCTCCTGTGCAGTTGACCTGGTTCCATCACTGCAGATTTAGGCATAATTCCCTTACAAGTAAGCAAATAAAGTAATTTCATGAGCTCATCTTGTGAGTCTTAGTATATGCCAGATTATATATTCAGTAAGTGACAGACAACTGCAAGTTCCGTATCTTAACAGCTAAAAATGAGACCAGCCCTCTCATATTGCAGTTTGTTGTGTTTTGGGGTTTTTCTTTTAAATATACCAAACACCCAAATTATACTTATGTCTAGATGTCTGTTCTAATGGAGGCCACATAGTGGTATGAAAGGTTAAGGAACAGTTTGTCTCTCTCAGTGAAAGTAACTTCAACTTCCTACTTCATGCAGTACCCTGTCCAGCCAAGTGTTTCATGCTGGTTTCACATCACTGCTATTGCACAAATGCTTTCAGACTGACACCCACGGGCTTGCACCATGTACAGCTGTGCTTTACAGATGCCTTGAGAAAATAAGGAATCAGAACAGACTTGTTCCACTGGCATTTGAAACCAGGATCCAGATGCTAATCAGGGCAGATAGAGATCAGAGATCAAGATGCAGTAAGAATGGGGTTAGTTATTAAGGATTCCAGCTCTTGGGCAGACATCAGTGATAAACTAGGGAAAAGGTAAGGAAGGGTGTCACTGCTGAAACAGATGTTGAACTATCAGAACTGCTTTTAAGTCTTTTAGGTTGAGCCACCCATCGCAGGGGTCTCATGGATGAGCTGCTGGTTTACAGTTCTCAAACTCACAAACCACCACGTAATGGGGATGGGGGCAGGGCAGGCAGGGATGTGAGGTGAATTAGGCTGTTAAGTAACTGTTCTGAACAGCAATTCTAATATCTTCAGCTTCGTTGACTGGCTCTGAGCCACTGCCAGGGCATACAGAAGAATTTCCAATCACATTATAACATTCACAATTTTAGAATTTCCATCTGCAAAAGAAAACATTTTGCCAGAACCCCCCAAACCTCTCCCTTACCTCACTGTCCATGGTAATGAAAAAAACCCACTTAGATGCCTATATTGCTACTTGAGTCCAGGGCCAACATGATGACAGGTATTTCTTTCATGATTCTGCAATGCATTCACTGAACCACTGTTACCACCAGACCAGGATCCCAAGCTGCCATGGTTGTGGGACACGGCAGCATACACAGTTCTCGCTTAAGAGAGAATAAATGACCTGCCAGCTTTTATCAAAGACACATTTGCTATCCTTCAGGAAAAAAAACAAAAATAAATTAATTCAGCCAAACAAAAAGACCCCTATTTTTGTTTACTAAGACAGTACCTGGGGCTTGTAACACTGTAGTCAAATTCTGGATCTTGGATTTCTTTTGCTTAAAAGTAGCTGCCTGAATAGATTTCAGGAGTCCAGAAGAGCAATTTATTTAGTGGGTGCTCTAGCATACAGTAATTGTGCTTAAATTAAGGGACCTTTCCATATGTAAATCCTTTCCAAGCAGAAGTAGGCCATGGATATCTTTAGCCCTAAAAAGCATTTCAGTCAGCCAAGCAGAAGAGGAATTACACTTAGCTTCAGTTAACCTGTAGAGCTGATACAGCCCTCCCTCCAGAGCATCTGCTCTACCCAGTGAGCCTCGTGAGCTCCCTCCCAGCTGCAGTGCACAAAGCAGAAAGCAGCACATACTGCTGCGGACCTAAAGGGTTTTAAGAGTGTTTTGTCTCATTACTTCACTCCAGAAAGCTGTTCCAGAATCTGTAGGCTTACACAGGCTGTAGGCTGTGAATTTACTGCTGCAATAACTGCAAAATGAAAAATCTGAGATGATTTTCCAGGCTAATAAAAGTAAATAGCAATTAAGTAAACTCACGTGGCGTGTCTATCTGCTTAGTGAGTGTAAATGTACTCTACTCATTCTTGACTTAAACTATCATGCTCAATGGCAGTAACGTTAATGTAATATTAAATGAAGCCTCCAACAGTCCATTAGACTAATCTCACTATTAAGAGGCAAAAAACCCTTCAGTGACTCTTCTCACTGTTCAACCCCCCATATCCTGATTCAACATAAGCTGGTGTTCAGTAACTGCAAGTAACCTAAATGACTCAGCACACAAGGCTAAGAAAAAGCAGCGTTCTGGCAGCAGAACAGGGGTGGGAAGGGAAAGATGCCTGCAGAGCTCACAAGCTGCAAGTATGTGCAAGGACCAAGCATTTATGGCATTTGTATAACATTTTGAAGTAATTTCAAGACTAATACATCGCACCTTATGTGTCAAGGAAAAGATTCCCAAGGACCATAGCCACTTACTGTAGTGCCAACTGATACTCAAGTTTGTGTTTTCCAAGTACAATCAAGTAGAAATCAAAGTCTAGGTCATTTTACAAGTTACAATTCTCATCTTTCCACCTGCTGCTTTTCTAACAGACATTTTGCAACCAAAATAATGAACTTGCAGTGAGAGATCAGTACCTTTGATCTAAAACTTTCAATGCTCAGAGATTAGTAACCAATTGAGTAACCGATTTCTTCCTTTTTTAAAGAGAAGCACTGACTAATCCCAATGTGTTTCTACTACCTGGTATATCACTTAACAGATAACTTTCATGTTTATAAAATGAACACTAAAGCTGTAAAATAGCTTGAGTAAATATACTTTTTGAGACAGACATGACAAAGAGCATCAATTGCAAACTAACTACAGGCCTGTTACATTTTGGTGGTACTTGTACAGCAATTCCTGTCCATCTTACCATTTTTTGGTAACCCTTGCACAGCTTGAGAAGTGAAGAGAAGCTTCATAGTCATGCACAGACTGTAACATTTAAGAAGCTTCTCACCATCCAGGAAGCACCTGATGCAAGCTTCCCTTCACCAGACAATTCAGAGATGCATTTAACATTTAATGGCCTTCTGTCTACTTAATTTACCCCTGCCCCCTTGGCACTTAGCAAGGTTTCATGGCAAATCCTTAAGCAACTGCCCAGTTAAACTCCCATATTCAGGTGCAATATTGAGTGTAATTCAATTGTATGTCCAAGGGAGCCACACAAGCAGTTGACAGTAGGTAGAAACTAAAATTCTTATAAGAGAGCCTTTCTGTACTTACAAACAGCTCCAAAAATGATGTGCACACCATGACAAACTGTGCTTTGGACAATTAGTTTTGTGGGATAAAACCTACATTTTGAAAAAAGACTACGAAGAAGTCATTAGGCTGATATAAGGAGGGCCTGAAAGCAAAAGCTAGATATTACAAACTACTTCCATTCACTTCTGAAGGGCATTTTGCTAACGTAATGGAAGAATATTTTGAGATTCAACTGGAAGTTCATTGAGAAAGAGTGGAACAAGAATTGAATCTCTCCCCTCAAAAGCTGTCCTGTTTAAGGGGAGAGACACTCTTCAAAGATGCCAAATGATACAAGAACAAACTTACATATTCCCCAACATTCTCATGCTCTGAAACCTCTACTTACACAACAGTGTAATTCCCCCACTACTTACACAACAGTGATGGTTCTCAACTCACTGATAGCATAGCAAAAGTAGAAGGTTTGCTAGCTGAGTAGTAGAGACCACATTTAACAAAATTAGTTTTCCAATTTTTTGTTTCCGCTAATCCTGTGTTCTCCCCAAGAAGCATGGTATGGCTTGTCATGAGGAACAAATGAGCAGCCTGTCTTACGCACCCTGTACAGAACTAAAAAAGGAATTAAACAGAACTAGTTGTTTCCTGTAATACAGAGAATTAAAGTTAAAACCCGTATGATTACTGACACTGTACACAGCCACTCAGGCCAACATCTTGAGGCTTCTTCTAACAGAAACCAGACTGAAGAAAACCAAAATTCCTAATGGAAAAACTGTCATTTGTTTGCTAATCAAGGAAACTATGGATCACCATAGTGAGATGATGTCCAAAAAGACAAATTAAGAACAAAGAATGGCACTTAGGAAGCAAATTCCAAACTACTGAAACATGAATGTTCAAGACCCTATGAAACTTAGCTCAAGCTTCATGTGGACATTTTATATTACGCCTTACAGATCATTCAAAGAAGAGGCACTTAAAGTTGAGAAATTTTCAATACTATTAGCAGGTATGGTGGTTATTAAATATTTTAGAAGTCTTAGCATTCTGAAGAGCAGCACTTACAAGGTATTTCTTTTTAACTTAAGGCAACTATGAAAGTGAAGTTGGAGCTTTCAGGTGGTGTTTTCCTGGGGTGTTTCATATTAACCTGCAGGAACTTACAAACAAGGAAGTAAAAATACTTCCATACCAATTCAATAAGATACTAGTAATGCAATTTTTTCTGACCAGTACTTTTCAAAACAAATGGCCCCACATTTGCAAGAACACCTTTGCCACTGATCTTAACATTTTACAGTCTGTACATTTTCAGTGTTTGTAGTGGGTGACACTCTTAAGGTGCAAGATGCTAAGATTCAGTTAATAGGATATCCATAAATAAAACCAGCCATCTTTCACCTAATTTATTTAATTTCCAATTTTTTCCAATTCCAAACAAAAGCTAAATACAAGTTTTAAACAGGTAAGCACTAGTTTTATCCAAAGGGAGTAGGCTTATGCAGTTTTACTCCAGTAAAGTACTCAACCCTTAAGCAGAGCCTTCTTTGTCATCAAAACTATACAGTAGTCTTCCTTTTATCATTGCACAATCTTAAAATGTTCTGTCAGAAGCAACTTTTGACACTCCAAACACTATTTTACATTGGTTTATAATGTCTACTCCAAAAGAAAAAAAAAACCTCGATGGGTTTTCCATCAGAAATGTTTTAGAAACCAGTATTTCCTGCACAGTTCACCTGCAAGTTTACAAGTCTCAACTCTCAAGAAAAAATAATCCTCTACCAACATTGTTTCTGCAGCTATTATTTAACCTTTTTTGAGCTGCTTTAGCAACTTCAGACTCCAGGTCTGCCTCAACTTGGATGTATAAATGCATCCAACTCAAAAGAATACCTTCATACAGTTATACAGCAACTTGGGGAAAGAGATCCAAAACAAAAGTGCCAGTAAACTTAAGACATGGCCCAGCAAAATAAGAGAGGCAAAAAATGCCTATACATTAAATGAGATGCCTTTTTTTAAAGAAAGATTTCTTTCCCACACTTACTTCCTATTGTAATAGCCACTTCTTCGTTCATTAGAATGAATGATAGTGCTCTTCAATACAATCATTAACAGCAAAGCTGTAAGGCTTTTATACCCTTTACATTCACTTCTCACCCTCAAAATACTGATGGTTAACATTAGAGATGTTAAGGGGCATGACCAGCACAAATGGGAACACCACCACAAATGATCACCTTGTGCTTTTGGATACATTTGTTTCAATGTACAGTCCCTTCATTTCACATTTTAGTAAGATGCTGATGCAGTGCAGAAGTGTGCAGAGCATCCTCTCTTTCACAAGGTCCATGCAGAAAACATGTAAAAAAAACCCTGCAAAGTTCTGAGATACAAATGATTAAAAAAATCCAGGATGATCAAGTTTCACAATGTATAGTGTTCTGAACATGAGTCCATTTTCTTCTAAACTCTGAAAGAATAAAGTGGTGAGGAAAGTGAAAATCCACTGCTGCATTCTGTGATCTTCCCCATTTTGCTGGCTGGTACCTTACTCTGGCATGTAAGGATGGAGGTGATCCTCTATGGTGCCAACCGTCCAGTGAGTGAGCTGCTCCTGTGGCAGGTACAGGCAGATGCTGCATAACTTGAAGATTGTAGCTTTGTTTTTTGGAGTCTAGAGGTGAAGAAAACCCAAAGAAAAGGTATTAAACCTAGAAATTAACTCAGGAGTAACAGGCAGAGCCCCATAGACATTTAAAATTCACTGTTTTATACATATAAACAGCCTGAGCTTAAAATTAGTCTGCAAACTCTAATGCATAGTGTTTTCACTATTTTGTTCATTCTTCACTTGAATTATTTCTGCATTGTCACCCAAACCAAACCAATCCTTTAATTTTTCTTAAACACTGCTAGGCCTATTTCAGAACTTTTCAAAACAAGAACATAAATTCTGTGTGAATACATATGTGGCTGATAGTTTTTGCATGTATGAGTCCTATTTATAGCATAAGTTTCCCCTGAAACTGCCAAAATGCAATCATGAATGCATGGTAAGTTTTTCTACTTGAGTACCTTGCAGCAAAATCACTGATGTTGCAGAGAAGAAAAAGCTTTTTGTGATTAAAATACACCTGTTGAGGACAGAAGAAGCTTACCTGCAAGTGCTGTCTGTCAATGAAGAGAAACACTGACTGGTTAGGGTTGTTGACAACAATTCCAGTCTTGTCCTTTCGGCTCAGAACGTGCAGAAACTGTTTTTCATAGTCACCATGATGAAATTCAAACTTGGCCTACATGGTGTAAGAGAGGGGAATAAAATATTTTTCAAGATAAAGCTCACATGTAAACCATTAATTTCCTTCAATCTGAGGCTTTACAACTGCTTTTGTTCTTTCCTTTTTCTGATCTATTCTGAAAAGCAGAAACTGCGGACCATGGCAGTGTCTTGACAAAATTTAAAGCATCTCCTAATTTCATTCTGCCAACACTGACATCAGCCATTGCAATGGCATATTGACAATACAAAGATACAACTTTACCTGTAGAATATATAAAACCCAATGTACCTTCCTGTGACAGAAGATCCCTGTGCAAGAATTTCTAGGCAAAACTATAATGCAAAGGTTCCATCCATCTCACTCTTCCATCTGATCAAACACAGCAATTTGGAATACTGACAGAACTTTAACAACACCATCACGTTTAGACAGAGATTCAATTTGTATGCATTTATACATATGTGTCATTTGCAAAGGCCCTTTGGAAACTTACATTTTGGAAGGGCTAATACAATGGTGCATAAAGATAGGAGGCAGAATTTGGCATTCAGAACACTGACTGCTTTATAAATAAAACCAGACAGCATATTTCTCTAACATCCACAGAACTCACATACCGTATCAACTTATTGGTTAAAGAGAACACTCCCACCAGGAGTAAGTCAGTTACTGAAGTCAAAACCTGAAATCAAATACCTGAACAGGCCTAAAGGGTTCATCAGATCCCTTCCACCGAGAGAACAGGAGACAGACTATCTTCTCAATATCATTACGAGGCCATAGAATGAAGTCCATCTCCTGGGTACAGCCGATCACATCCTGTGAGCAGTAAAGTTCTGTACTTACATTCCTTCCCTCCAGTGGTCAAATACACAGATATGCAACTTATCTATACAGGCACATACTTTAGACGTGATACTTAGACAACATTTGTTTGATTTTACATTTGTATTACTCATACCACAACTGAAGTCTTCCTTGCTTTCCACTCATTTTTAGTATCAATACCCACTTAATATAAACAACTTTAAGCAAACATTAGCAAAGACTGTCTGTCTTCTAATATTCATAAAGCAAAATCAGTTGTACAGCAGTTGTTGCAAGAATTATTAACACATGCCTTCTAAAGATGGCAAGAAGATACAATTCCCGAGGCACATCTCTGAATGAGACAAATGGAAGGTAAAGCTTAAGAACTACGTATTTGAACAGTTTCAGAACTGTTATTACCCCATTGCTACCCTTAAACTAGACCCCATAAACACAGGCCCGCAAAGCCCTTACGCAGCAAATGAGAAAACAAAAAGGCAGGATTAGCCTTAAGATTCACAAGGAAAAGGCAAGTGTTGAAAAAGTATAATTCAGCAAGCGTAAGAAGGAGCCTTACCCTGCGCATAGACTGGTAGCGGGGTGCATGGAGCTGTACTACATCCTTCTGCAGAAGCTCTAAGGAACTTTCCAAAGAATAGCTGGAATCCCGCACACCTTTCAGGATATTTTCTTCATAGTTATTGGTCATGACTGGTATCACTTCAGACACTTCAAAAAGCGCTGACTTTTTCTTCTAAAAAAAGCACAGATTACATTAAGATTACAATGCTTTTTAGGAAACTACGGGTAATAGTTTATACATTTATACAGAAAATCACAAATCCTGAAGTAAACATCACACAGGCTAGGACTTTGACACAAACTACACTAAAACTTACATGCAGAAATTTATTAAACAAACAGAATCAGACTGACAACTTTTATAGAAGCTGAACAGGTTTTTGTAGTCTCCAATCTTGCAAATACTAAAATTCTATCTAAACATTAAGAGAATTGCCCCTTCTTCAAGTAGAATACATGGCTTTGGGATGACCAAGAACTTCTGCAAGCTTCTCTCTGCAAATATCATTTAAATGACATCTTTTTTCTCCTTTTAAATTTTTTACAGTTGGCCTTCTATGAGAAGTGAAATCTTTCAATGCCACAGTTGGTGACAACAAGTGATTGAGATCCCATCTGAAGTTAGCTGTCATCTTCTCAAAAGAGGACTATTTTCATGTTAAGTAACTTTTATACTCAGTACAAATATGTCAGCATCTCTCAAGCAAGGCCAAAACATTTTAAGAATGTAAAATCAATAAAGTTGTATGTCTGTTTCTGATAGCTTTCTTACAGCTCTTTAGAAGTCTTGACCTTTTTAGGGGCCAAAGTATATTTTACCAAATAATGCCCCACTTGCCTTCCCCTCCCCACCCCCCCATCAGAACATAGATAACAGGCAACTATTTGCTGACCAAGCTAACTTGAGCTAAACTACTACTTTGGGCAAACTGGTACAGAGTGGACATCTTCAGTTCACTGTGACATAAGCAAATATAACAGGATTTAAAACAAGTATTTGCAATGAATATCTACAAAGCAACCAAAAAGTAGTATCAATGTTCAACTGAAAGAGTTAAAGCTGTGTCATCTAAGAAAAACTATGGTTACCACTGCTTAAATATTAATTTTCATGTTACTATGACACAGTAACCAGAAATTATACCCTCAATGCATCCATCTCTGCTTGCACTAGAACTGACAAACAAAAGCAAACTGAACTTAGGAATTTTAAAGAAGCTTTTCAAAGAAAAGTCTTAATTTTAAACGCCTAATTATTACAGCAAATGCAAAAACTATACATTGGAGAGGATTAAATAATTTCAGTGCTCATCTACATGCATTTTGCACATTATGTACTCTGTTGCCATTCGCTTTTATCTTCACTTCCTCAACATTAGTTCAGCACATTCACTTCCTCTTCCAAAACCTACTTTTCTTAACATTCTGTGGATAAAAACTCTCCCACAACTGCGGGTCTATAGCTGGCTTTAGAAAGACCCAGCTCCCCAACCAGATGTGCAACATCCAGCAGCAGAGGAGGCAGCCAAGCAAATGAAGACTTCCTCTTTGCCCTCCCCACTCCCGTTCAAAATGACAGCAGCAGTTCCACATATGCCTGCGCACTTGGGCCATTTCCACATCACATCTTGCGACTCCTCCCTTCAACTGCCAGGTCTTCCCCTTCTGCCTTCACCAGATAAACACACTCGGCAACCGCCCCAGCCAAATTCCGTTCACAGCCACCAATTGTGCCGGTCAGACCCCCATTAGGCTTAACGAGTTACAGTGATAACTTTGAAAAATATCTACCCAACACACAAGTTACCGAGTAACCACTTAATGAAACACTGCAACCCTCCTGCGTTACAGAACCACAAAATACGAAGAGCCATAATGCCAAACATGAACGAGGTAAATATTATAGAAACTAGTAATTTAAAAAAAATTCAAAAGTCAATGGAATCTGTTAAGGATAAAACATTTGATGCAATCAGGCAGCAAAACTCTGCACGAACACTTAAAACGCAGCAAACACAGAGACACACTAAAAAACCAAGTTACCTTGTCTTTGAACACAAAGGCAATGTACATCTTGAAGTCAAACTGGTCAGCTAAAGATTCTTTTTTCTTTCTAAGCTGAGCACGAAGTCTGTTCAGAGCTTGTTTCTTCCGGGAGTTTGGGTCCCCCATTTTGTAATACAGGTGGTACTAAAGCCTTTGGAAACTGTCGCTAAACTATGGGCACCTTTTCGTAAGACTTAAGTACAACAGAAACAAGCCGTTTGATTCCTGCTAATACAACTGAATAGATCAAACGCTAATGTAACCCAAAACCGCACCTCAGGCAATATTTGAGGAGAATGTCGTATTGAAGGGGTCAAGAAACAAAGAAAGTAGTTGTCCAGCCATGGCTGGACAAGAAGTTTTACAATAAATCAAGGTTAAAAAACCCAAAGAATTTCGAAGAGAAAAATTTGAACAGTTTAGCCGCAGGAGTAAGTGGATAAGAATGAAGGAAAGAAAAAAAAAAAAAAAAAAAAAAAAAAAAAAAAAAAAAAGAAAACAAACCCCAAACAAATCTTATCACAATTTATGTGTACAATAAAAAGCAACTAGCACAAGCCCAATCCATGGGGGGGTACTTTTGCTCTGCTTACAAAAAAAAAAACCCGAAGCTGAAATTACAAGTGGCGTTTTACCCCAGCCAGATTCATGACTCTACTGATTATTATTCTCAGCCTTCCACTATTGCTATGTTGCCCGTCTGATTCTTTAGAATTATTACACTTGGTGGAGAGCAGAGAAAAGGGTGCAAAGGAGGAGTGCACAACCCGGGAAGTATGACATTTCTCTGCCGCCAACAACAACAAAATCAACTACAGTCAACACAGCGCTGGTTTGCAGGGGAGCAAAGAGAAAAGACAGCGGAGTCATTTCTAACTTCATCCTGCTCATCATTGCCCTGAGGCTACTGCTGCCGAAGAGGAGAGGGATCATGATGGCCATTGACAAGGGGCGGACAGGGGTTCAAAGGACAGTATTCTCACCGAGAGACTTAAACCTGAATCAGTGCCCCAAACCCGGGCTCCCTACCAGTGGGAGAGCCCTACATATCCCGACACCTCATACACTCCCTGGGTTGCTGATCCCCCGGGGATCCTTCCCTCTCTCTCTGCTGCTGCTGCTGCGAGCACAGTCAGCCGAGGCTGTGCATGGCCGGCACTCTTGGCTTTCCCTTCGGCTTCTCTCTGCGCGCAGGGCGGCCGCGCCCGGGGCAGCGGGACACCCACAGCAGCACCGCCTCTCTCCCCTCTCACTTCATGGCCACGACTCGGAAAACATGGGAGTGCGTTTTGCTCCTGCTTTTCGGTGACAAAATTTTTTGCGAGGTTTTTGTTTTGGTTTTTTAAAATTGCAATCTAGATTGCAATTTTAAACCTCTAAATCACCCTCCCCCGAAAAAAAGCAAATCCCCAATTATCAGGTTATTTTCTTCCTCTCTCCAGACATTTTTTCCCCTCCCCAGGTGTTTGATTAGTCGGGGTTAAAAAGTTTTTAGGTTAGCAAATTCGTCGGACCAGGTTTAGAAGAGGAGGGGGGGAAAGTACTTCTCCCCCTTCTCCCTCTGGAGAGAAAGGAACAAAAACCAAAGGAAAACTAAAACAAACAAACAAAAAAGGAACCCCTCCCAAAGCTTCCCCCCCAGTTAAGCAAGAGACTGAGAGGCTCCGACGAGAGCCCGGGACCGTGGCCCGCTCGCTACCCGCAGCCAGCGGGCGCAGGAGGAGCAGTGGAGGAGGAGGAGGCGGCGGCGGTGCTGGCAGCACGGAGAGGAGCCATGTCAAGATAAAGCCACGAAGCCGCGGAGCCCCCCCATCCCTGCCGCAGGGGACACGGTGACCGGGCCGCCCGCTCTGCCGCTGCTCGGCCCCGACCTGGTCCCCATAGTCTAGCTCAGCGCCCCGGGGCCGGGGAGTGGGGAAATGGTGGCGGAGAGAGAAGGAGAAAGAAGAGGCGGCGACGGCGGCGGCGGCGGAAGGAAGAGGAGGAGGAGGACGCTGTCCCTGCGCTAGCGGCTCCTACGGAGGAGGGTGGCGGGCATAGAGATCCCGGAGCGATGTCGAAGGAGGACCGGGACGGCCGGGAAGAATGATGAAAGGGCTGAGGAGAGCCTCTTTTCGCCCAGGCGGTCCCGGGACGTCCTCGAGGGCGACGACAGGAGCGGGGAAGAGGGAGTGGGAGCGCCTGTGCCGCGGCACGGAGCGATCGCGGAGTGGAGCTGCGCAGGCACCGCGGACCCCTCAAAATGGCAGTGCCTGAGTCACACAGGCACCGCCCTACCCGCACCCCCGGCGCGTACCAAGCGCCAGTGCCTCCGGGGGGTCGAGGCACTGTTGCGGCGGAGGCAGTAGAGCTCAGCCTCGACGACCATCGTGGACACGCCTTGTCAGGAATGGTAAAAGGCGAAATACAATAGCGGCTTGGAGCGTCTCCGAGCTCTCACTGCCCCAGGAATCCGCACTGCCTTGCTCTTTCTTCCCCACCACCCCTCGCGGTCACGCCTCGTGTAATCGCCCACTCGGCCCGGGTGGTGCCGACGGGACAAGGACCCGGATGGGGCTGCTCAACGCCGTTCTCGGGGGTGGGGAGGGCGTACACCGGGCAGGGTGTGAGGCAAAGGGGAGGGAGGGAACATCCCTCCCCCCTCGCCCGAGGTGGTATCTGCCCAGGGCAGCTCCCCTCCCTCGCTGCTCCCCAAATTCCGTCACCTTACGGGAATACTTAAACTTGTTCCAGCCTTAAGCGTGGTGATGTTATAGGTAAACAAGTCTTGTAGTGGCATATTTTGTGTAATTTGGTCCGTCGGGGTTTGTATTCAGCCCGTCCCGCGTATGCCAAGTAAAACCGAATAGAACAACAGCTGAAGTCCAACACGTGTTCAAAGCTGCCGTGGCGAGGGGCTCGGCTGCAGCACTGATCTCGCCACAGCAGCCAGTGTGACCGTCCGTGCTCCTCCGTGGAGGTCGCGGCGCTTCCCGAGGAGGCTGGCTAAGTTTTATAAATAAGTAATTGCTGTTTCAGAGGCACAAACCTAATCCTTGGAGAGAAGTAAGCTGTTTTATTTCTCACTACAAGGACAGGCAAATGCCCTCCTTCCCTTCCCGTTCCCTGGAAGGAAGGAGGAATGGCATGGAAGCAATGGAAGCGAAGCGAGAACACAGCCTGTTGAGCGTTCTTCCTGTGGGAAGGCCCAGGGCGAGTAGGAGGAATGGCCATCCCAGCACCGGGCCCGGCCGTCTGCTGGCCCACCCCTGTGTGCCAGGGAAAACCTGCTTGTCCGACATGCCGCGGATCGGGGATGCTCTCCCGAGCCCCCGCTGCGCAGGGTCCTGCTGCGGAGCCAAGGGTGGAGACCGGCTGGCTTGTGCCACAGCAAGGCGCGGGCTGCCAGGATGGGTGAACGCATCTCTCCCACCTTTCCCTGGAAGCTGGCGCCTGTGACTCACCGGAACGGCAGCGATATTACAGAGATTACAGGCAGAAGACAAGTGCGGGCACCGTCTCTCACACTTGATGGTGTTTCAAACTCGGCAATGGCACTCTCCAGTAACTCCACATTGCAGTCTTGGCTCCCCCAGTCTCTTACTTGTCCCTGCTGATCCCCCTTGTTCTCTCCTGATCCTCAAATTAGTTATTTTCCTTTAGCACATCTTTCCCCTACATACTTTCCCTCAAACATCTCTCTCCTGCCTGTCCTGTAGGCAGGAGCTGTGTTCAGCCCTTGGACCTCAATATCTTTCCCCAGGTGTTAGTAAGCCCCTGTAATACGAACAGTCACGGGCATTGCCCAGAACATTCCTCTGCTGTTTGAAACGGAGCAGAACGGATAATTTTTACCTACTTAGAGGTTGCTGTTCAGTCCTAATGGGCAATGCCGATTGAAAATAACCCTTTATTTGGTGGTAAAAAGCAAGACAGGTAAATAGGAGGATTACATTAGCTCTGCACTTCTGTGGCTATTTCAGACTGACAGAGTTTTTTAACTATAACATCAATCTGTCCATAAGGAAAGCCGCGTTTAAATAACCGCTCTTCCAGCCGGTTTGGTCCAGTTTTGTTTTCCAGGCTGCCCTGTGCGACATTTTGTGCTGCAGCCTCGCGCCCGCTGCTATTTTAAGGCATGACTCACACTTGGCCTGTGACCCTCTTTGTGCCGGCACAGCGGACGCAGCGAGCGCTCGGCACCGCCTGGCGTGGGGATTGCCCCGGCACCGAGGGCCCGCCGAGGGAACTGGCGCCTTGCCCACCTGCGCGGGGGAAAGGAAGGCGTTTTCGTCCAGCCTGGGGACTCCAGCTGCCCTTCTGAGTGTAGGGATGCAGTCACAAGGGATCGGGCAGCTGCCCAGCCCCAGGCTGAGGAATGCATCCAAAAAAATTTTGTCAAATCTAGTGCTGGTGGAGCACTTTTTCTTCTGGAGGGCTTTATAGTAGAGCTATGAGGAGAGGAATATATATACTTAGATGACATATACATATACATATACATATACATATACATATACATATACATATACATATACATATACGTGTGTGTGTGTGTCTGTGTGTAGAGGAAAAGGGAGATCAAATACAAAGCACTACATGTTAAGCAGCCACCACCTGTCTTCTGCAAACTCAGGCTGCTCAAATCCTTTCAGAAAGGGATGGAGAGCTGGAATCACTCCAGGTTCCTTCTGTAAAGACTGCTGCTCCTCCTTATATTGACAACTTCCTTTCTTTAGCAGGCTCAGAGAAGATTTTTTTTCCTTTTGGCTCATTGTCTAGTAAAGGTACCCTGACAACATACATGCAAATGAGTAAATTAACCAGCCCAAGTATGTTTATTATACATTTACATGCAGAAATATTTGCACTATAAAATTCATGAGCAATGGCTGAGTCTTGTCCTACTTTTATATAGTTGTGCTTCTTTTTCTCCATCATGCACAACGATGAAGCTCGTAAGGTAGAAAAATATCATCATCTTAGTTAAAACATATGTTAAAAAGTAGCATCTCTTCATGAAGGGAGAGTTAAGACTTAGCAAAATAAACATTTGTATGCTATTCATCCATAATTCTCTTGACTACATAATTGCATATTATTGTTATGCATCATACTGGTTATGCAACATTGCATCATTTATAAGAGAAGCTGTGGCCTTGGAAGCTGGGTGTGTATTTTGCAATTATAACATTTGATCCAATGACAGACTGCCTCCCTTCAAATCTAATTTAAAATAATATAAGGTTTATCACTGAGAAGAGAGGAATGTGCATGCTATACAAAACAAACCTCACAAGTAGGTTGTGGCATTATATGCAGTAATAGTTCTCTTTTTTTTAGGCTTAAATCCCATTAACACAGAAAAAAAATAGTGTTTCTTGTGCATGTTAAATCCAGGCTGAGCAAAACAGCCAG
The DNA here is from genome assembly GCA_910950805.1 of Acrocephalus scirpaceus scirpaceus. NCBI lineage: Eukaryota > Metazoa > Chordata > Aves > Passeriformes > Sylviidae > Acrocephalus > Acrocephalus scirpaceus. The sequence continues at coordinate 66,436,179 of OU383773.1, read as the reverse complement.
CAGAGTGGGTCAGCTTCTGCTTGGTTAGCACAGCACAGACAAATCAGCTGGTGTCCTTGAGGCTTTCCCCCAGAGTGAGAAGGACTGTGTACAACACCACGTAGCTGCAGTCCTGTACCCTTGGAGGAGCCAGGTGCACAAAGACCCCTCTGAGGACTGGGGTAGTGGCATCAGGGCTGCCATCCTGCAGAAATACATCCTGCAGAATCCGGCAGCATGGAAAATAGCCTGTGTGAAGGTAGGAAAGACCTTGTGGCAAAAAATATATTCCTTGGGAGAGAAAGCGAGTAATGGAATTTTGAGAAGCACTGAAAGTTTAGAATATCTGGTTCCTGGCTATTCTTCTCTGAAAAACTGGTATTTTCTAGTCACCATGTTATCACATCCTCACTGTTTTCAGTGAAATCAAGCACTCATTTGCATAATAACTTGTGCTTTTCCTGTAAATTAAAAACAATTTATAACTTTATAGATACACCTTGTTGGTTTGGGTTTCTTTTTCCTAAAATTTTTGTAATTTCAGAGGCTAATTCCTGTTTTTAGAATTACATGTTTACTCATAAGCATGTGGGCAAGATTGTACTCTTATGCCTCTGCTCTTAATTTCCAGCTTAATGATTAGTTACTTAAAATTTAATAATTTTATGTTAATCATTAGTTTTTTAATAGATTGTCACAAATTATTATGTATGTTATAGACATATTTAGGAAAAGATGAGATGGATTCTGTTATATTTCTCCTGTACATTCCACACATACTGTACTGTATGTTAAAAGTAGAATCAGCCCTGAAGCTACTTGCTTCAAAACCAGAACTATGATTAATTCAGTGCCAAATATTTATTCATCAGACAAAAATAAATTAGTATTCTTTGTAAATTCAAACAAGACAAATTAGGTGGTAATTAAAACTCTTTCATATACTTCAGAACATACTGATTCACTCTTTTCTGCCTTCAGAAAAAAAACATTTGTTTTTAAGACATAACAGGAATGCTTTTGTGCAAAGAAATGTGAGTGTTTAATGTGTACAACATTCCTTATATTGTGTTCTGGACCCAGTTAGGGGTCCAGAACACAATATGCTTCACAGAATCATGGAATGACTTGGGTTGTCCACCACTGTCCACCTCTTGTAGTGATGGACAGCAGTCGACAGAAGAAAATTAACTCTACCCCTGCCAAAACCAGCACACCACTGCACAGCTGTTGCTACAATATTAAGCTTCATTTGGCACTTCCTTATGTCCCACCTTCTAGTTTCAGGGGGGTGTGGTCATAAAATGGGACATAAATTCTTGGGCATGTAACGTATTGGTCCTAAATAATGTAGGCTTTGTGCTTGATCAGCAGATGCTTGCAAGAATAAGGGTGAAGTTAAAAAAACCCTTCTTTTATTCAGTCTGTAAATAATATTCTAAATACTTGCAGTCAACAGTAGTTTTAGCTTATAATTAATTTGTAACCTTCATAGAGCACATTTAATTGTTAAATCTTAAAGCACTTTTATAAATGATTTTTTTTTCAAGCTGTGGGTTAGGACCTAACGGTGTCTTAAGGGATGTCTCAATGGCTCACACAGTACTTAACTAGGGAAAAAATTAAACAGGTGAGATGTAAATTTTTCTTTTAACTTTTCACCTCTGAGGAACTCAGGATCACGGTTCACAGGACAATCTTTTGTTCTAATACATGAAAATTGTGTACTCTGGAGGGATCTAATTATTAACAGTGGCCGTCATTGAAACCTATCCAGCTGGCCTTATCAATTATACCTGGATTGTGCCGTGTACATAATCCACGAGTTTCATTAGCATGCTGCCTGCCACGTTGATTAACCCAGGGAAAAGGAGACAAACTGTGAATTTCTTGTCTGTAACACACGAAGCAAGACGGAAAAACAAGAGGCAGAGGGGAGGGGAAGCGTGATGCCACGCTGCCATCTACTGTCACCCGGCGGACTGCGGGGAGCCCTTTCATCCCTGAAATCAATATTGGACAGGAGGGCCAAGAGAACAACAGCGAGGGACCCTGAGGCCACAGGTCTTATGATTCAGGGATTCCAAATGCGGCCTCGGGGTTTCCTTCCCCAGACCTTTGCAGGGTTGCGGCCAGGGCAGGACTGAGATGAGACATTCCCGTGTGTCAGAGCCTCAATGAACACTGCAGTGGGTCCCCTGGCCCTCTCCCAGGGTGTTCCTCTGCATCCCAAACACTTAGAGTCACTGCTTACAGTAAATACTAACAGATAGGAGCGCATTTATTATATCTATGTAATAACAGTGCACAAAATTTTTAAAAACCTCAGTGTGGTTTACCTGTACTTAATGCGGCAGGTAGAAATAAAGAGTCCTTAAGCAGCCCAGAGCTAGATCATTATCTGCAGAGTACAAAAAGGACCTTGACAAAAGGCACGGTGTGACTGTCAAGTACAAATATGTCTTTGCCAGGGCTTGATTCAGATAGCCAAGTCCAGGCTCTCTGCAATGCTTAGGAAGGTTCCACATGCTGGCATGTAAACAATACAGGACCCCCAAGCTGCTGGAGACCCATCTATTCCCACGTTCCCAGGCACATGAAGTCCTCCGAGGAGCTTTTTTTCAGTTGTCATTTGCTGTAAAAACTGATAACATTTATCAACAGCAATGGAGTACAAAAGCTCTAAAAAGTACACATTCTCAGCTGCCATGAATAATCTAACAAATTGGCTGAGCTCTATGGGAAATCTCAGCATGTTTGCTTAGGCTCACTTGAAGTGCAAATATTCATAAGTATTCATGACAGAGGGTTTTATTTTTTATGAAGCAAACAAGCTCAAATGCACTATATTGCACTCAGTCTGAAGAAAAAATTATTCTGCTAGCATTGGGTTGACATATTTTTGCATGTAAAAATGCCCCAATCCCTATGTAAGTTAAAACTTTGGCTACAAAAGGGAATTGTTACAGTAAAGTAACCTGGACACTTTTGTTTGTTTGTTTGTTTGGTGAGGTTTTTGTATCATTATACTGGTTTCCCCCAAGGCTATGATTCTAATAATAAACTCTCAGAGTTCTTTCTGAGATGGTGATGGGGTTCTTTACAAATCTTTCAAACTGAAGAGACTGAACTCTGAAACACGGTGGTTAGTAAGAGAACACGTTCTTAGGCTGGATAAATCGAGGGAGTGGCAGCTTTGTAATAAACCTCCAGATTGTATGCCTCCAGCAAGGAACAAATTAAAAGGAAAAACAAACACAACTGTCACATCAGAAGCATCTCCCATTACCTTGGACCCGTCCAATTACCAACATCTCCAAAAGCAGTTATTCCACTTCTGAACTGTAAATCCACCTGAAATTTTTTTATGAATTAAACCTGAACTTCGAAAAGGTAATGTCTTACCTTTCTTTTAGGAATCCATCATGAAAGTTTCTTTCGAAAACGTAGTATTTACAAGATGTACAATTTATGTATTGCAGCCCTAAAATGCACACAGTGCTTCTTATGTGTGATTTATGATAAAAATGGATGCATGCTTCTAATTTAAATGCTTAGTCTAGTTTTTATTGAATTTTTAAATTTCTGTATAAGAAAACATAAAATGTAAAAATAGGAATGTTTTTATATTGTGCTTGTATAGGCACTACCTGTATTGAGGCTTTTCTGAAAGGACATTCAATGCTGGTAGGATTTGTGTGCATATAAAACCAGTTAAGCATATCTGCTGGTGTTTTGAAACCTGGAAATCTCAAATTCTCTTCTAGAATCAACAGGAATCAAACTAACCTAAGAGCATGAACTTTTTTTTTTTTTTTTTTTTTGGTACTGTAACAGAACAATGTTAATTTAGATGACGTTTTTGCGTGTGTCATTTTCATTTTCTATATAGAAGACAAAGCTTACTGAGGTGACAGCTTGCTTGGGAATCTATATTATTCAAGATAACAAGTAGGGACCTGACTGAAAAACTGCAGAAGGACATTATGGAATTGAGTGATGGGCAAATACAGCAATGAAATTCAATACAGATAAACATCAAAGAAAATGCATAAGAAAAAAAAATCTTAATTTCACACATTGAATGACAAACTTTGAACTGACCATCACTCAAGAATAAGATCTCAATTATGGCGGGTTTTCCCACAGAAATGCCAGCCCAGTGTTCAGCAGTGGCAAATCAAACGCCATACAGTTCAAAAAAGAGCAGGAATATGGAACAGCTTTCATGTCAGGGATGGCTAAGTAGGCCTGGGAGAGAGGACTGGAGAGCAGTCTGTGTAACAGTGTTCTAGATGAGGGCAGGTTGTTTGTTGTCTCTTCCAGTACAGGGACTGGAGACATCAAGTGACAATATCAGAATCGGGTTCAAAAAATAAAACAAAAAAAAAGGATGGTGTTCTTCAGACCAAAGGTTATCTGAGCTCTAGAGGTACTTGCCAAAGGACATTGAGGACAGTGAAAATTTAAATGGGTCAATGAGAGACTGAATAAGTTTATGCAAGAGAGATCAGCTTTATTTCCCTATCCTTGTTTAAAGATTTCCTAATGCACCTTTTTTATGTTCTGCCTTTCTTGCTTTCATCGGACCATGACATTCTACTTAAAACATCCTCGTAAGTGCCATAGAATTTATTTCCGAACAGGAGACTGACAGAATGGCAGGCTAAATAAATACTTCTCTCTGTAATTATCCTAATTTCTAATAGCTCCATCATATTGCCTGGGAAAAATGTTGATAGCTGTTCTGTGAGACCTTGAATGCAAGGAATGTGTCCTTAACTTAATAAACAAAATGTTTATTCACAAGTCAGCAGAAGATACTATTAGTACAAATAAGAGATAAATGTGCAAATATTTGCAAGAATATAATTGTCAAGTGGTTTCTTACAAATTTAACAGCACGCCTTAGGCATAATTAATAAGAGCTGTAGTCTATATCATGCATAAAATTAGCGTGGTGTAGCAGTTATTGTGGCTTAACACTGCCACAGTGTTACGAGAGAGAATTTTCTTCTCTCGTTTTGCCGGTTGCACCGTGTTTAGATGGGAGTGATGAGAATAAGCGGAGACGTGATTAAATCTGATTTGGTACAACTCCTTTGTAACTAAAACGAGAAACAAACCCCAGGAGCGACCAAACCCCAAACGACAACGCGCAGCGGCGCGCGCCCCCTCAGGAACCGGCCCCGGGCGCGCGGGGCGGGGGGAGCGCGGCCCGCCATTGGCTCGGGGCGGGGAGGGAAGGGGGAGTCACGTGACCGCCAACGCGCTCCGTATAGTCTGCGCGCCGGGCGCGAGAGGGTAGCGGGGTGTGCGAGCGCGCGCCGTGGTGTCCGTGCGGGAGCGGCCGCCGGTGAGCGGGGCCGGCGGGCTCGGGAGAGGGGCGGCAAGGACGAGAAAGGGCTGCTCTCCATTTCGGTAGAGCCGCCGCCACCGGCGGCGTGGTGGGGCCGCAAGCTTCCATGGCCGAGTTCGGGTGTTGGCGGGCTCCTGCCTCGCTGTTCCCCATTGGCCGCGGCGGCCCGCGGGGCGGGAGGGGCCGTGCGAGCTCGCTTGGCGGGAGCGGGGCCGGGGCTCGGTGTGGGTGAGTGTCCGGTTTCCCCCCGGCCATTTCGGGTGTGCGCCCGGGACACCCCCCGCCATCCCTGCGAGAGGGCCGCTGTGGCGGCGCGCCCGCCGCTGGTGGCTCCTGAGGGAGCAGCCTCAGGAGGGGCTCGGGAGCAGCCCACTGACCGCGCCGTGCATGGCTGCCTGCCCACGGCCGCCATGAAAGCTGATAAACCGAAATTGTAATGTTCCCTAACTGGTGTTTCCCGAACTTCGGGAGTAGAGGGATGCTGTATTAATTTTACTGTTTTTCTTCTGCAGTTGATCTTATGAATTCCAAAATGAAACAGAAACTGACCGCAGAGAAGTCCTCAGGATCTTTGCAGGTATAGGCTTTAAAGCCTTGATGCTAGTACCTCTGTCTGACACAAGCTTCTCTGTCCACTGAAGGAATAGAAAGGGATCTGTTGCAATGTGCTTACACCTGGCTTATGTCCATTTGGCTTGAGTAACCTCCTGGCAGACAGTGTGTCTTGGGGAACATGCTGTCCTGCTTGGGCATATGTGCTTATGACTATTTCTTTCCTGTTGCTCAGCAAGTCTTTTTTTACTTTGACAGTGAGCTTATTATCTCTCCGTTTAATTTTTCAGGGTTATTTTGGTTTGTTTGTCCTATGTGCCTTTGCTTACTGAATCTGTCTGGTTTATGCCTAGGGGTTGTAGAGTAGCTTTTGTAGGCTGTTCTTTATGGTTGGGAGCTTATGAAGGGTTATGTCTGCCTTGTGTTGAACATACTTTAACCAAAGTATTCAAGCTGGCAGTTCACTTTCTAAAGTCACCCTCATGAATTGTATTTGCCTTGGAATTGGTGGAAATGCTTAAACAATTTAGGTTTTTAAGAGTTAACTGATTAGACACAAACCTTAGTAATTTTTCTTGGTAAATCTTTTAATGTAGGCCCTAATCAGAATAGTAGAAAACTGTATATAATAGAGGCTAGTAGTTCTTGTATGGTGAGGCATAGTGACTGGAATGAAAACTTCAGGTATTAATGAAAGTTGCCAGTTGATAGCTCTGATTTGTGGCAGTCTTGTCCCATAGGGTCTCTAAGGGTATAAACTGCTTGCTGTGGCTTTTTGCACTTTCAGTGGGTTAGCTTGAGTATTGGCCAGTAATTTCTTGGCAGACTTAATTCTAATCCTAAGTAGCAGCAAGCAGTGTTTGACACACGGTGTGATTCTTGTTCCCACAGCAGTTAATGTTTGTCCTTTAGTGGAACAGTAGGATAATTGGTGGCAGAAACTACCGTGGGAAAGGCGAGCTCTTGTCCTATGAAGAACGGTGTGAGTCGGTAACTTTCTCACGCTGGTGTGGCATTGTATCCTGGCTGTTCTTGCTTGGTTGTTTGCCATTATTTGCTATCCCATGGTGGCAGTGTAACCAACCCAATCAGAAAGCTTTGATGCAGGAAAGAGGTATTTATGCATGATAGGAAGGGTGATAAACAAACTGGTTAGACAAAACAATAGCCTGTCTGGATGGAAGCAAGGAAGCTTTTGATCCATTTTAATGGATAATCAAAGTAACACATCTATTTAAATAAACTCTGCTTGATAGTGTGTTCACAGGTTATAAAACCAGCTACTGCCTGATGTTCCTTTACCCCACCTAACCTTGCAACTTGCCATCACTTTTGTCCCTGTCCCCAAGAGTCTGAGACTGCTGCTCTCAAACTTGAGTTTGAGAGTTCCAGCTAAAATCACTGGCCTTGAAATCAGAGTATTTCTGCTCAAATTCCTTTTTGAAATGTAAATGTTTCTTAAGAAGCAGGGATTGATAATAGCTTCGTGAGATTAAGATTTGTCTCTGCTACAAATAATTAGATCCCCTTCCTTACAAAAGCCTTAATAAAGGTTACAGTGTCTCTTTTTTTGTCTTGAAAAGATGAATTGTGTGTTACCTTAATGGAAGCATGATGGATTCTTAATTTTCAGTTTGTGTAAAGAAGAGTGGCTACTGTCTGAACCATATTTGTCTTTTCAGAAGTACCTCACAGATACCACAGGCAGTGCTGCCCCAAGACAGACTCTTAAAATGATTCAGCCTTCAGCAGCAGGTAGCCTGGTTGGCAGACGTAATGAGGTATGAACTAAAAGATAATATGTGGATATGGAATTATTTCTAGTCATAGTGAAATGCTTTTGAGCCTTTAACTGAAGACTAATATATTTGAAAAAATATAATGTGATAACTAATCTGTTGAACTTGCTATTGTTCTAGTAATAAACAATATTAAGATCTGGCAGTTTCTGAGTTCTTTGGGTATTAAGGAAGATGTCTAAACTAGAACTATAATGTGAAGAAAGCAGGAATTGGAGACTTACTTGCAGGCTTAGAAGTTTGTATTTTTGTGAAGGCTGAGATGTTGCTCTAAACTTAAACCTGCCCATGTTTTATGCAGAAGAAATCTTCAGTCAGAAGGAAACTCTGGAACAACAAATTTGCCTCAAAGGCTTGTAAAGCTGAGGTGTCTGTGGACAAGGAGCAAGAAAATGAGAACAATGTCATTCAAGCTGAAGATCTCATGATGAAAGGTATGTGGTAACTCCTGACATGTTTTCTTGCACTTTAAATGCTATGCTGCTGTTGGACTACTAATTGAGATGTATTTCCCATAAGGGCTTTGTGGGTCTTTTGTAATGACTAGCAGGAGCTGATGATACTTATTCTCTACATTAAATAAAGTATAGATGTCTAGTATTTAAGAATGAGTTCATGATAACTAGAAGCTGAGAAATCACTGTGTGCAGCGGTGTTAAGGAGTCTTGTTTGTTATTTTGGCTGGACTATAAGTTTTCCAGTGACTAATAATTAAGTTGAAATGAAAACCTGTTCTGGCACTGTGTTGTGTGCGCAGTTTCTCAGAACCATTATGCTCAGTGTGGACGATGACTTGGAAGTAACACTTCTGTCTTCCACAAAGCAAACATTAAGAGCAGCATTTGCAAATGTGGCAGTCTTGCAGAGCCTGCTGCCATTCTTGAGGCAGCTTCCTGAAGGCACAATTCAGCCATTAATGCAGTGTAGGGTCTGTTTCCTGTAACCTTGTGTCACTAGTAGTAGTTCTACAATGAATCTTTGAAAACACTATACGGAGTGAGTTCTTAGTATCACAGCTCATAGAATACTTGTATACAAATTAGATATCTTAAGGTGCTCTTAAGAAGTCTTACCACAGACTTACTGTAGCCTCTAACTTCAGGAAGTCCTTCATCTCAGTATTGGAAAGAAGTGGCTGAAGAAAGGAGGAAGGCTCTGTATGAAGTGCTTCAAGAAAATGAAAAGGTAGCTACTCAAAGATACCTAACTGCTTCATTGCTGGCTATTATCTTCCTCTTCTAACGTTTTGTTATTTGAACTTAGTTGCACAAAGAAATCGAGCAGAAGGATGGTGAAATTGCCCGCCTAAAAGAAGAAAATGAAGAGCTCATGTCCCTTGCTGAGCATGTGCATTATATGACCACTGTGATTGAGGTATTTAAAGTAATTTCCAGTTAATGTTGTAGAACAAAAAAGTGAGAAACCAGCCAAGGTATTTATAATGAATCATTACTTCTGTTATAGTTGCTCACATGACTCTTCATTTTAAATTGCTCTCTGACCTGTTTCCTGCAGGGTTGCTCTAATTCTAGAGTCATAAAGCTCCTTATAGGGGATGAATTTTTCCCATCTTAGAACCTAAGGAGTAATGAGAGTACTAAGATGGATGTGTACTGAAGGAGGGATTCAACCTACTCTCTTAACAAGATTTGCATGTTGGAGATAAGGGAAGAAGAGTTGATTTTTCACTCTTTTGGGATGACTTAAATTCATGTGCTTAATAGGTTGGTACTGGCTGTGTCGTTTGAGAAACTAAACTTGGAACAGAGTCACCAAGTAGAGCAGTGAGAGGGGGCATTATGGACTTAAAAGTCAAGGCTTTCTTGTCAAGGCAGTGTCAGTTTCATGGCCCAAAAAGCGCTGCACACAAAGTCTCTAGGGTTCATAAATTTGTAAATTTCCTAACAGCTCCCTCTGAGAATTCCTTGGGGCAAGTAGTTGTGTCATTAATTCCATGGCTCCTGTAGCAGGGGTGCATTGTTTGTAAGAGCCTCTGAAACTGCAATAAATATATAGATAGCTGTGGAACCTTGATGTTCTGGCTTTCAGGTTGTTTTTGCAGGGATTAAGCTGGGTGCCTAGCAAACTTAGGTTGATCAGGTGCTAGAGACTGGGTCTTTAAGTTCATCTAGACTTAATGTAGCTTCATTATGTGTCAGTAAAATGGAGTAAATTGGTTGCACAGTAATTTTTCTAAAGTAAATCCTATATGGTACTATAGTAAATACTTTACTTGGGAACCAATTTCCCATATTTTAGGTTGCCTGAGATAAACAGTTCTTCCTACTGTAGAACCTTAAGAAAAAACAGTCAACTAAGCAAGTGGTGTGCAAGTTAAGAGCTAGTAATTTGAGTTGAACTTGTGTCTTAAGATTTTTGTAACTGAGGAATGTTTTGATTATGTCAACAGCCTCCAAATGAAGGTAATAATTAGTTGGCTTAATTTAATATGCAGAGTCTTATTTCACTATTTCATAGTTATTAAGTAGAAAAAATATTAAATTTGCTGTCTTGTTTCTTTATAGAGGTTAACTGGGCAAGCATCTGACAGTCTTGAGACACTGGAGAGTCTGGCTCTGGAGGAATCCAGACAGGAAAATGAAGAGCATAACTGTGGAGATGAGGCAGACAGCCCTTCTGAAGAAGAGCCATCACAAGTATTGTCTGGCTTAAGAGAGAATAGATCAGATCTTCCTTCAAAGGAAGCAAGCCATTTGCAACTGGAATGACAACCTTTAAATAGGCTTATGTATGTGGCTTTTAATTGCAAACTTCCTCTTGAAAGGATAAACTAAACCTCAGGTATAGAAAGCCTTGTGGGAACATTACAGGTGTTGGTATTTTTAACTGGAATTATGTAGCAGTGGGAGGAGTATCTGAATACTGCATGGAAAGTTTACTACAGGCTGCATGTAGTTGCTTGTATGAAACACAAATACTGTGTATTTCAACTGTTGTGTAAATATCTTTCTTATCAGTTGGTCTGACATGATATATGAAAATTGATAAATAAATCTTTGCATTACCAAAACAGTCTCTTAATTGAGAGGGGAATGGCTAATCCTAGGTTTAAATCAGTTATGACTACTGTAGATGGAAGCTTTCAAGTTTTTAGGGGGAATGCCTGAGCAGTTTTTAACTCAAAAATTTTTAGATTTGCAGAATTCTGGAGAACAAAATTGCTCTCCTGGTGGGTAGAAATGGGAAAAAGCAAAAATTTGTGTGCTATTGGTGAGGTTTCAGAAAGTCAAGATTAGATAATAAGAGGCAAAATCTAAAGGTCAGTTAGATTTAGGATTTTCAAGTTTTTTTAAATTAATTTCCTCTGCCTTCAAAGGAAACATTTTGCAAGCTGTGTAATGAGAACTTAAGTAGGAAATATTAAACCATTTCTTTTAGTAATTACTTTCATTGTCTTATGAAGAGAAGGTGGTGTGTTCTTGGTCCCGGTAGCAGCTGTGCTGAAAACTAATTGGAGACAAAACAGCCTATTCTTCAGAACTGTTCTGAAAGGAAAGGTGCTGCTCAGGTATTTACCAAGAGATGAGACACCCTTTTAGCAAGGTACTTAGGTTCTGAAAGGTTTACAGGAATAGAAAGTGGTCTCTAAAACCCTGAGCACCTTATCTGGTATCTGCATGGGGTGTGGCTGAGCAGGAGAGTAAATAAATTTGACGTAGATTTTCCACTACTGAGTGAACTCGGGGCAGTTGTTCTGTAGCAAGGTCTTCTAAGGAGAGGCTTTAACAATGGTGGCTGTTACCAAATCTTGGGTGGAGCTTAAAGTTGAGTGGCTTTCAGGAGGCAGGAGTGATTTAGAAGGATCCTGGTTCGTGTGGATCTATCTGACCTTGCCAAAGATGGTTGCTTCAGGGTATGTATGAATGACTGAAGCTATCAGATAATTATATTCCTTCTGTTTTACTTCCTCTGGCTGTTGGTAAATTAACAGATGTTTTACAACTGACTTCAGTTGTGACATCCAGGAAATGTCAGAAACCATTGTAGGAGGTAATACTCCCGGTTGCCATTTTACCTCAAGCATGTTAACTAAGCATCACAAATTCTTGTGAACTTTGTAAACCCAAGATTATATCCTTCAATGTGTGCTCCAGAGGGTGCTTAGATGTATTCCTTTCCATCACAGTGCTGAAAAGGTGATAAAGGTGTGTCCTTTATCTTGCACTGATGCTGTCTTGAAGGAAAAACAAAATTGGGTGCTGGGCAAATGCTTTGTAAAGCAACCTTGGTTTTCTGTTAAGAAGTGGATAAGCTTGTCAAGTGATGCAGACCTCTCCTCTCTCAGATCCTAAGCAACTTTCATAAGAAAATAGTTCAACATTAGTAGATAAGGAAACATAAGTTTCATTTTGATACTATGTTTTTTGCAGTTCAATTTAGTTTTGGTTATTGTTAACGCTAATTTTTTAGAGGTGGCTTTATTTTTAAGCATCAAGCGTATTGCATTTGCAGAGGCAGTAGAGGGGAAGAAAGGGCTGTGGCATAACTAGCAGACCAAAATGAGACAGCAAGTGCAGCTTTCCCACTATTTCACTCCCTTCTCTGTGAACTGCTGTAGTACAGGTGCTGTTGTTGAAACAGAACTGCCAGAAAGAGACAAATCCAGAATTTTTGTGCAGAGTCTGTTTCTTCAAGTTGCTCAAGAAGAATGCTTATTAGCTTTAAATCTTTTGCTTTTTCTGGATTGGTTTTATTTGAATAAAAGATGTGACAGTCCCTTGATATGCTGCATCCTCCTGTTGAAATAGACTGTGTACAAATAAATCATGGAAGTTCTGCAAGTAGGCTGATGGATGTGTTGCAGCATTTGACCCACCTGTAATAGAGCAAATTTTTACATCAAAAAGGCATGTATCACTCAGTAGTACATAGTAATGTTTTAAAGACTACTGTGGTATTAAGTGCAATTTGTTAACAGAGAGGGTAGTTTGCTGTATAAACTGAAAAAAACCTGTGATGCAGGAGAAGGGCAGGTGTCAGAGCCAAACTGTGCCATTGTAATAAAATCTATGTACATCCTTTGTCACAGATGTAGTGAACCTTGGGCAAACACTGACTTATGCCTATTGTATCAGACATGAATGTATAGAAATGCTCTCAGCAGTTTTAGGATGCTGCAATAATTGCTGTTTAAAAATGTTCTAAAAGAATTGAGTTTGTTTATTGTTCCAAAAGTTCCTGAGTGCTTTTTTTGAACATGCATGCAGTAATGCTGTGCTACATATTAAGTCTAGGAACTTTGTATTTAGATGCTAACAGCTTGTCAAAGGTGTAGATATTATACAGAGATTTTTTTGATTACTTCTTACAACCATCTGACATTTTAGGTATACAGGGAAATTCATTTATCACTGGAACATAGCTATGTAGCAGCTGAAAATCAACATCACTGAAGACAACCTTTATATCCCGCTGAATTTGAGATAACATTCTATGTAGCACAATAAAATTATCAGTTAAGAACCCAACTACAGAATGTGATCCTTTCCAAGAAGTCAAGGGCATCTGTGCTGCCAGCATGCTGACTCCTTTTCACTGCAGAGGGTACAGACACAACCTTGTCTTTCACTGAAACAGGCTCAGGCTGTGTGAAAGTGGGATGTATCTACAGCATCCTAGCACTTCTCCCATAAAATGTGCATGTCTGAACAGGGCTCAATTTCAGCCATGCAGGAGTAAAGACTGGGGAGGTGGGTCACTTGCAGGTGTCAGATGTTTCAAGAATAACCAGGGACAGGGACAAGCAAACCATGGGGCAGGTGGTGGATTGTTTGTCTGAGGAACTCATAACTGGTTTACACTAAAAATTGTTATTTTTGCTAAACACCCATTGTCCTCAAGACAATGTGTGGAGAAATTAATTAGACCCTAATAGCTACTTGTCTGGGCAACTGAAACTGGCTTGGTTTTTGGCATTGGATTGCTTATGTGAGGGCGTGCAGCACTGTCCTGTGTTGCAGCTTGTGGTGTGGCCTCTGCATAAGTAATGAAGTTAGTCACAGGTTATTTTTTTCTAAGAGTGTGTGATGCATATTCATTTACTTTTCCTCAAGGGCCATCTCAGGTTGTTTTCAGAACTGGATTTGAGAATTTAATAAAAAGATGTACAAACTTTGCCAAGGCTGTGCTTTTCTGGCACTCCAGTGTTCTTAAGACTGAATTGCATTGTCATCAGCTTTTTTCAGCGGAAAATGTTTATTGTGTTATTCATTTATCTTTCTATTATTGTAATAACAAAGCAGTTCAGAAACTGATAATGGTGTTAGGAGGAACCTTAGTTTGCTGCTGTTTGGACTGCTGGCAACCGTAAAGGAATGTGATCAGCTGTGAGGACACATCTGGCCTACCCTCAGGGGCACTGCAGCCGTTTGAAGCTGGGTGCTATGGATCCTCTCTGGAGGATGATCCCACTGCAAAGCTGGGAGCCATACCTGAGATACAGTTTTTTGCAATTGTATTGACTCCTAATTTTGAAGTCCACATTAATCTGCGTATCCCAGACTGCAGGATAGGGTGAAGCTCTAGAGGATAACTTTTCTGAAGGTCTGATGGATACAACAGCCTTGCCAGTAGCAGTGTGAAACTGGGCAGCCTGACATGCTGCTGCTGTAGCTACAGTGGTATAGGGGTGCTACAGGTTTTTATTTATGGGGCCAAATACTGACACAGTGAAGCATGGCAGGGGTAGTAAAAACCACCACAGCATAAGGGAAGGATATGACCAAATAAACCCCTTTCCCAAATGCATTTCTAGTGAGCTGCCTGTCTCTTCCATCTGCACTGCTGCTGAGCTACTTTGGTATGGGAACTTTTTCCTAACATACTTTCCTGGGGAGGCCCTGACCTTTAAATTTGTCCAAGTAAGCCTTCTGCAGCCCTAAGAGCTTTTGTAATTACTGCCTGCTGCTTCCTTCTTTACTAGTCAGTAGGCATGAGCCTTGTGATGCTCATCTCTGTGCATCTGGTTTTTCCTACTCCACAAAGGGGTGCATTAACATGCCAGAAAAAGGCAGCATTGTCAGCTCTGCAAGCATAAAAATGTACAAACTACGAGACAAATGAATGGTTTGGTCATTTTTATTTGTCTTTAGGTTTTGGAAGCTTTAAGGTCTGTTCACTTTGTCATGGCTGTCATGAATCTTGTTAGAAGATGGTTATTTGTGTATTTAGTTTTCTAAAACTGTATTAATGGAGTATTAATGCTCCAGGTGAAACTTAGCCTCTATACATCTGTATCCCAGGTTCAAGCTTGTCAAGTCTTGGATACCACAACAGGAATTAAGTTTGATCTAACTAATACTAAAATTCCTGTGCATTTCCTCAGTGACTTTATTCAGAGCATAATTTGCTCCTTCCTATCTGGCTCTTTTGAACAGCATGCATGATTTTTAATGTAATGTAATGGTGTAGCAGATCAACTTCAGACTAATAAACTTCTCAAAGGGTGGCTTTAAACTACAATGAGATGAGAGACACCCTCCATGTGATGCAGTATCTCTATATGTGAGCTGCAGCTTTGGCTCCCTGCTCCATAGGCAGCTCTACATTCCTCAAGGTGTGTGCTGTAAGCCTGAATGTTTGGAAAGGGAAAATGAATGGAAGGAATGTCTTCTGTCTGAGGAGAGTCTGCCTTCACAGAAGGGAGGAGTAACCAGTGCAAGTTTGGTAACAATCCTGGAGCCTCTTCAGCACATCTTCTGGTAGCCCCTGTGGAGCCTTTCTTGGTAAGTGTCTTGAATGATACACAAAACTGGCTTGCTCTGAACTTAAACTATGAGCCTGATAGTGAAGAGGCTGCTGATGGAAAGAGTGACTATAAATGTGGACTGATGTGCTTAGTAATTAAAAAATAATCTTTATTATAACTTAAATGTGATAGGAAATATGGTGAGTACAAATGCCACAAAACTAAAAGAAAAAAAAATTTAAAAAAAAAGTAGATACAAAAGGACACCTTGACAGGATTCAAATGATGGGACAGGTGTAGTATAAAAACCGTAACATGGCTATTTCACCTTCTGCAAAAAGAGTTCGTATCCCTCAGTAAGCAAGAAAGCATTTTGCACTGTACAAAATGTACTTTTTTAATTAAAGGAAGAATATATATATTTATAAATATACAGATATGTACATTCTTGTAACATTCACAGTAGAAAAAACAAAACAAATGACCCCTGCCTGCCAAAGCATTTGGCTCACAAGGTTTCCTTTTGATGTGAACTGTTTGCAATATTTTCTATGTTGTCTATGCAAATTTGGATACTTCAATTGACATCTAAATAGCATTTCATGCATAATGAACACAGTACGGGAACACTCTTCTGTTAAATTCTATTCACTTCCTCTGTTAACTTAAGGCTTGTAATCAACAGTTTGAAGCACTCACTGTCTTTCAGCCTTGCAGTGCAGGGAGGGGAGGTGCATTCACTTCCCCCTCTGTTTATTACTGCCTCCGAGGTCCACTTGAGTTCGTTCTGTTCTTTATATTGAAATCATTCTACAGAAACTATGCTCCACTAATTAGAATGTATGAAATCCAACCCTGCTTGCAACTTGCAAGGACAAAATGATTTTGGGGACTCGTGCTATTAGCGGTATTCACTCCTTCCTCTCAGAATAAATAAATGCCCTTTACCTTTTCATTTAGTTTTCAGAAACCTACATGATTGTTTGATCCCCCTCACATATGCTGGATTAATGATGGTTTGTTGCTGGAGGGCAAGAGAGGGGAATAAAAGACAGTGGAGGCATTTAGAATGAGTCACCAAAGTGAGGCCTCCCAGGGTTTACATCATGCTGTTTCTCCAGGCAAAACTTGTAGAACTTTCCCTGTATTTCATTACCAAGACACAACTGAGAAAGCTGAGCAGCTTTCCTGCCACTGTTTCCAACACTGAGTGTTGCTGGGGACACTGCATGGCAGCAGACACCTCATTTGGGATTCAAGGGAGAACTTCTTTGCATGCCTGCTCAGGTGGCCTCCTGATTGTCCTTGTTAGATACAGTATCACACGTCTCAAGCTTTCACGACAACTTCAAGGAAGTAAATATAATAGGAAAATATATGGAGATGCCAAATTCTAAAAACCTCACAAAAGTCTGTTAGGCTGAATAGCTGCAATTACATTATTTGTTTAGAACCAGTCAAGAAAATCCATGTTCTTCAGCATCCAACTGTTCCATCATGAGCTGCAACGAGGAGCCAATAGGAAACCTTAAGCTGGATTTTAGATTTTGCTTTTCTTTAAGAAGTCTGTAAATTGCTACATTTTGTTCCCCACACTGAAGTGCAGCTCCATCCTACTTTAATGCCTGTTAAATATTAGCAGGTTCTTTCCCATCTAAAAAGCTGTGGCAGCTTCAGTTCCACGGCGGCTTCCAACTTTAACAAATTCCCGGGGAAATTTGTCCAGCTGTTCATATGCCAGTCTCCCATCTTCACCTGAATGCAAAATGATAAAGCATACTAATGTATTATGTCATTGCCCAAGAACATTTAATATACTAGATTCTCTGCTGTTAGAAAGTACTGATTGGCCAATAACTTCTACCCCTTCTTAAAAATTATCTTGTTAGAAGCAATTCCAGAAATTAGTTGGAAAAGTTAAACATGCTCTGAATGTTCAAATTATTATTTTTTTTTATTTTCCCATGTAACTTGCTTGGTTACAGAGCAAGCCAAACAGAAGCAGATGTGGCTTGTATGATTAGGTGACGGTATCTGCACACTTGTACTGAATGACCTATTGTGCTTGTCAAGGTCTCAGCTGCTGCTGTGATGTACTTGAGGTAAATGATGTTTATCCCCTTCAACCTTGGAAAATATAAAGTTTATCCACCTCCCACTTCCTGGCACTTTAAAGAAGTGAGTCTATCCACATTGTTACTTCTCCTGAAAAAGAGGAAGCAGTATGTTTGCTAAATATGATTGTCTTTCAAACCCTTTTTCCTTAGCTACTGCCATCTATATACACTTTCATGAAGGGCCTAATGTGTTGAACTGGCCATTAGGAACCAAAAATGGTCTCTGTATGTTGCCTAGAAGAATAGCAAAACAATCAGAGTTTTCAGAAGTGTCCCTGGGGTAGCTGTTCTATAACCTGAGCAATAACATGTCTAACAGCAGACTGAATTCCTGCTGTAGTGGTGAATGGAAGAGAGCATATTTGAAGGGTTTGCATAATTAAAATCACACAAGGACACCTCCCCCCTGGAGAAGAATTTCATGCCTAGACAAAAGGCCAGAAAACCACAATTTTTATGTGCCACTGAAGTACTGGTGCCCGGAAACTGTGCAGATTAATTCTCAATTATTTCTGTTTCTCAACTTCTCCTTTCCTATCCTTCCTTTTACTGCTTCCCCCTCCTGACTTACACAATTCCAGTTTCTCTCTTTTAGGCTCATTTTCAAAATGAATCATTTTTAAGAATTTGTATTTTCTGATTTGTTTAAGTCACTCTGCAAAGTTTTGTTTCAATTTACAGTCTCACATTTACATATTTCAGGTGTCTTACATGCTGATCTGTTAAAAAATAAAATTAAATACTGCTCTAAACCAGACAACTCACCAAGGGAGAGCAGAGTTTCGGATGCCACTTTTCTGATCTCTTCATTGTCAGACTGGCAGAGCGTGACCAGCATTTTAATGCTCTCAGTAGCCTGGGAAGTGCAAAAAGAACTGCATTAGCACCACACAGTACACTCTAGGGTTTTTCCACAACCTTGCATGGAAATAGTAACCATCCTCTGCACTGCCCTTCCCACTGCAAGCAAAGGGCTTTGGTGGAGACAGGAGGAATGGGGTTTCCCAGAGGGGAAGCATTTGGAGGAGATATGTTTTCTGCTGCTGGTGTGGACCCTTTCTAATTTTCCTACCCTATGCACCTAAATCTGGCAGACCAGCTCTGTCTGCCACTTCTGACTGTAGGATAGGTGATGGGCTGTGGACCAAGGCCATAAAATGCCAAGGTAAGGGCACAGCAGGGAAATGAACTGTAGTCAGGGGTCTAACAAATGGATTTCCTATAAAGCACGTCAAGCCTATGCTCACCAATATTTGCAGGCTTTTGCCTTGTCTCTGCTGCTTTTGGGAAGAAAGTAAGGAATAATCCTGTGCTGTGATACAAAAGTGTCAGGTCTTTGGGGAGACCAGCTGTCGTAGTGTCTCTGGCTGGCTATTTAATAGTACAAGAGAGATGAGTGAAAGGAAGGGCAGGTACTGCCCCAGTGTGACACCTGGAAGAGGCACTGAGCCACAGAGTCAGGATTAGTATGAGCCCTGTCAATCCAAGGGCACGAGGTCTGGTCTACATGCTCTGAATGAGGGCATTGCTACCAGAGCCATTAAATGTCATCACCTTGTCTTCAGTGTGGTTGCCTGCGTGTGACTCGGGGTAAGGCTTCACCTTGGGGGTGCATACTGGTGACTACAGCTCAAATGCTTGTGTGTGATGGGGCCACAGCAACACAGAGCTTGCTGCAATCTGAAAAACCCCTCAGAGATTCAGTGGGACCTTGTGCAAGTGATGTGGATTAAACTGCCTTGGGTTACCCCATCCACGGCCACCTATCCATTGTAGCATTTCCATGTCTAAAGGAGTAACTTCCATCTTCAGCTTTTTCTTTGAAGGTCTCAAATGATGATACTTTCCCTCAGTAGCTTTTTTCCCCAGCCATTCTCACTATTCAAAACTCACTGGAGCTACAGTGCTCAAGTTAAACTTATCTACCTCCAGTTCCCACCACTGGTTCCTAGACTGAGTTTTCCAGAGCAATCAAAAACCCCACTGCACCCTGCATGCAGCAGAGATGTAATGTCCCTAACCGTTGCCTCTCAGGGATGCCTACTAGCTTCTCATTGAAGGGAAAAGTTTTCATATTTAAACAATACTGGATTATGTATTGGATGGCATCAGTTGTGACTGGGATGAAGTTACAGTTTAGAGCTGCCTTCCAGGGGACGGATTAGAGGGAGAAATAGTCAGTCCAAAGTGCCTCTGTCTCATGGAACACTTTTTTGTCCCGTGTCCTGTACCAGCCAGGCTTGGGTGGCTGCTGTCTCCCATGGCTCCATACACCCAAAACAGAACTGCATTTCCCCATCCTGTCAGAGGCCAGAGTGCAAAGATGGGTACCAGATGCTAGCTGAAGCTGCTGTGCCCAGATGTACGAGCTATTTGTCACAAAACAAGCTGTGATCTCTCTTCTGCTACTGTAGCCCACATGCATTAGAACTAATTTTATCCTGGGAAAGCATTTTTTTATCCTTCTTGGTCAGTACTTTACTGATTGAGATGAACACTTTTTTACTCTGTGATGTGGAACTGAGTCTCCTGAAGTCAATATGAGAGGGCGGAAAAGATGACATACAAAAGATAAAACTTTGCCAAGGTCACAGAGCCCAGGTGTTTGTTGTTTAGAAGGGTTTAAACCATTCCCTTTATCTGAGACAGGATGGAGCACCGCAACACAAAACAAAAACACTACTGCTGCTGTTATTGCAATTCCTATTTTGTTGTTTGTACCTATCAGATGTCCTTTCTATAAAGCAAAGCTAAGCACCACGGTGTATTCCTTTTCTCTTACCTTGAGGTATCTTAGAGCCAAGCAAGCTGCTTTCTGCAGCTGGAGGTTGGGCTGGGTTAGTGCTTCACAGTAATAAATCAAGGCCTGAAAACAGATAAAGAAGAATAGCAATGAAAATGTCTGTGCCTCCATGGAGAAGGCTGGAGCATGCAGGTATTGCTACCCTGTAAAGGGAGAGCAATTGCAGCCTGCCTCCCTGACAGTGAGCATGTGGTAGATGTGACAGCGAGCAGATGGTACAGGGTAGAATAATTCCCTACAGCAGATCCAGGCCAGACCACTGGTCATAGATCAGCAGGCTCAGGCCAGCTTTTGGTGAGGAAAAGTTCATGTTAAAGGGAGATGCACAGTCTGACACCTTTGAAGGCCTCTCACTGTACATCACCAAAGAGCTCTGAATGTGCCTTGGAGTCTAAATATATCAAGAGGTGGCCCTTGGGACAGTCTCTTTAATGTAGGGATAATAATGAATTAGTTGGTATAGACCCCACGGAGACTTAAAATAATGATTACAATGTTAGCATGAGCTGCTAGACCAGTTTACTGCTTGACCCTAGAAATTAGTAGCTACTACTGAGCAGCAAATCTAAGCTGCACTCAGCTGTATAGCGAACTTGTCTGCAGCATAAGGCTGCATAATACCCTCACAGAAGCCCCTCTGTGGTCCTTCCTGCAGGCAGTGGACCAGGTATCAGCTCCACATGCCTGTTCCAGGAGGTTTTATTTTCCCTGAGATGCTGCCTCCAGGAGGCTGGCGATGGAGAAGGATGGTATGAAATACCAAGAGGCTGCAAAAATGGAAGATGAAGTGGGAGGGCAAGCAAAGAGGGGACTGGATTGATAGACAAGAGAAGCAAAGACTGAGCTCCTTTTTCTCTTCTCTTTGCCTTCCTTCTGCCACTCTTCCTCTTCCCGCTGCCTTCTCTTTTGCTCTTTCCTGACAGAGAAGAAGAAGGATAGTAGGGAAAGGTCTGCCATGAAAGGGTAGGAGTCAACCTCTAATTTCTTCTTACTCCTCCTTCTCCCCTCTATTAAATTTCTCTGTTTAACGTGACCCTGCTTGTTGCATTTGGTATCAGAGATAGACTCAAATCTTCTCACAGCTGATCTATGTTTGCCCAAGGCAGGTCATCCCCTTCAGAAATGGTGGGAAGTCCCATAGATGGCAGACTCCTTTGGAAAAAAAAATCTGACACCTACATCTTTGCGTGTTGGTGATGCTGGGGAATGTTACCTTGAAGCCTTGGACTGAAACCAAGTCTGAGACAGGGCAGAAGAAATGCTGAAATGTGGAAGATAGCTGGAGAGCATGGCACGCATTAAGTATTTGCAGTTTTGGTTAGTACCTGTTTAGTGTAGTAACAGGTAGAAGCAGACTGCCATAAAGACAGAAACAGACCTGCACATGTGCAGAAAAATTAGACAGGATATCCCTCTGGATCAGTTTAAATCAAGCTTGGATCAGTTATTTTATATGCATAGATATTTGAGACACATAGGCAGAAAAAAGTCATGATGACATGGGTCTCTCATGCAACAGGTGATTTTCTGCCACTTACCTTCTCCCTGAAGTGCCTGTTTTCTGCAGTTGCTGTCAGAAGTGATGCCACAGTCTCACTGACTTCATTTCTATTTTCATTGAGAAGTAAAGCCAAAGCTCTTAAAACTTCCTGCTGTGGTGGAAGGTTGTTGGAGTTTATTTTGGACACATTTTGCTGCAGTTTCCCATCTTTCACTGACTGCAGCACCTGAACCACAGACGCTAGAAGTGCAAGAGAAAAGTCCATGTTACTTTGTCCTCTCAGTATTTTGGATTGATCCTTTCCTCACAGCAATCCTTGATTTATACTACACACACTGAGGATATGAAAATATCCCCATCTGAGCAACTGCAGCATGGCAGTGTGCCTGCATGGGGAATTGTCTGGGCTTTAAGCTGGGCCAGTTTCTCAGACCTTCTCCAAGTGAGGAGCTGAGTAGATGGGCTGTGGGATAGTGCAGCACTTAGACCTAGCCAGAGCTAAAGGCTTACCTGTCAAATCTCTGCTTTCTGCTGGAAGATGCAAATTCGCACTCCCAACAGTTGAAACCAAATATCCTTGCCACTCTATTGACTTCCAGAGCATCTTTGTGAGAGCTTTTCCTGGACAAATTGATGCCTGCCAACAAGCTAGGGCTAATATGTTTCAGAGGTGAGTTGAAATGCCATTTTGCTTCCAGGCTTTTGAGCAAAAGCTCCCCTGGTACGTCCAAATAAAAAGGAAAACTAGGCAAGTTTCCTCAAATTCCCTCTCAAATAGAGAAGGAAACTTGGCTTGCCAGGGGCTGCAGTCCAGCACACTTTGTGCAGCATCTGCTTCTCTCTTTAGCTCTTGGTGGCAGAGCCTGCAAAACTCTGAGGTGCTGTGATCAGCTTGACCTTGGTTGCTAAAAATTGCTCAGCACTTCAGAAAGTGTCTCTCTAACAGATGCTGAAAGACCAAGACATCATCCAAGCTGTGGGCACAGAAAACTTCCCGGACCTTGGGCTCAGCCCACCACCATCAGCCATTTCCTGAAAAACAATGCTTTCAAAACAGTTTTTCCCATTTGAATATGGAAATAAGAAATGACTGAAGGTCTGTCTGCATCAGCTCCTTTCCCTTGACATGTACAACAGTTGAGGTGCATTCACTTAATATCCAGGACACTTCTTTGTCACTTTTCTTTCCTCCTTTTGAAAAACCAGCCTCAGGGCTGAACTGCTTTGTGTTGAGCTCAGGAGGACTGGGATGTACTCCCTAACTAGCCAGCAGAATTTATATACCCTACCTTCTTTTGCAAGCTGTAGCAAATAGCTTCCAAGGTCACTGACACTGTGGCTGGCAAAGTAGTTGTAATACTGAAAGACAGTGATGGTCTCAGAGGACATGCTGGAGTAGAGAACAGGCTCTGTCCGGTCCAGGATCTGAGACACCAGGATCCTGAAGACTGCCATGGACAAAGGGACAGGTTAGTGAGAGCAAAAGCTGCAGGCAAAAGTACACAGTCCACTTCAAAACCACAAAGAAAGAGCAGCATCTGCAAGGCCAGGTACTTCCCAGTGTTTCTAAACATTGGGAACATCTAAACATTGGTCTCATTACCAGAAAATATCCTTGTAAGGATGAACCTCTGCCAGTTTACAGTTGGCTAGTGCAGCTTCCTGTGCAATCAGTACAGCAGCATTTCTACTTAAACAATATTCTGAATCATAAACCCCTCTCCACATGCACTGCCTGTTGCATCCCCACAGTGCCACTGAGGCAGGGGAGATGTGCACAGAGGCAGGATTTGGCTTTGCTATTTTTTATGTTCCTGCACTAGTGTGGCATGCAGAAAGCTAGTCTGAGGCACTGTCTGCAAGAGCTGTAGCATGGAGCAGGAAGGAGAACGCTGCCCTGTGTAGGCATCCACAGTGCAGGTGGACACACCTTGGGCATATCAGCCTCCATCCCCGTTCTGTCCAAGGGAGAGCTAGTCAGTATAGCTGGAGTTCGAGGTGTGATACATCCCATACAAGATAAGAACTTGTGCTCTGACAAACTCACTTCAGTGTGGATTAATTTCACCCCAGTGCACTGTAACGGGGCTTGGGCATTATATAGATACATAAAATTAAGTGCAAGGATTCCCGATTCACTGAATCATTTACAAATCTGTATTTGGGAACAGACTTTCTTTCTGGTCAGCTCATAAGCCTTAAAACAGTATTTTCTGTTAACCTCACCTCTATTTTTTCATTATTTGGGGCCAAAACTGTTTCAAGAGTTGTAGCATTAGTTTTCAAATGAGATCTTGGAGCTGTGGCCAAACAGATCTCTGAGGCACTGGGAAACAAAGCTCAGTACACTGAGCTTTGAGTACAGTGAGTACACCAACACATCTTGATGGCTAACACATTTTTTGCAGCAGTTTGTACCTGTTTCTGCAAGTCCTGGACACTCCTCATTCACAGTGGTGGCAAAATTGATATCCAACTGCTTCATCATCTTGTCTGCAGAGGTGTGATACACTCCTGAAGGGCCAGTACACTTCATCCAGAAAGCCAGCAATGACAGCTTCTTGTGGAACTCTGGAATTGCTGGGGAAGACAAGATGAATGATGAAACAAAGCCATGCTGGAAGCATCAGCTTTGAGAAAAAAAAAGGTAAGAATGGAGGAAATCTCACCCTATCCCACACCCTATCCCACTGATAAACAGTTATTGTTTGTTTGGTCTCCCTGAGCCATTACCTTCACAGAGCATGGCCATGCTCACCCCAGTTTTATAACATGTTTTTTCTGTTTCCCATGGCAATGTGAGAAAATTTGCTCCTGATCTAGTTCTTGGCATTGATGTCTCTTCCTTTTAAACAGCACGAAATACTAGGGGAACATCACAAATGGTCTGCACAAGTTTGGTCCCTGTCCTAGCACTGCTCTATGGCTTCAAGTAAGTAATTTAATTCTTGCCTCAATTTTCTGACATTGTAAATACACCTTGTAGTATTTACCTATTCTGCCAGAGTGTACATGAGGGTTGACAAACTATGTGTTTGTCAAACTCTTCCAAGTATTAAAATAGATGCAAAAAGAAAAATAACTAAGAAGTTCTCCATGGAGATGACTAAAAATGAAAATGTTCAACAAGTTGTATTATGCCTCTGATATTGTAATGCAAATCCTGCCTTTCCTCAAGAAAAAAAGGTGGAAGAATTACTTGGGTCTTCAGAGGTAGAAGTATCCCCACCCCATAATATCAATGACATTTGTCCATCTTCTGCTGGATATGCTGTCTTTTCTCACTTGCAAAATTCTGGATACCAGCGTGTGTGAGGACAGATGTAGGTGACACCTGCCTGGCTGCTGCACCTCCTGGTGACCCTGAGCCAGCCCTTACTACAGTCGCATCTCCTGCACTGCTGGTGAGGTCTGCAGAGTGATTATTTCAGCAGACACACTGATGCCCAGGCAAATCTTTGTCAGGAAGGAAAGCCCCTAAGCTGTTTCTTACCATCAGTAAGAGAGGTGATGTTTCCCAAGTTCTCAGTGCTGATCTCTGCAATATTCTCCATCACGAGGATCTGCCTGGACAGCTTATCCAGGAGGTCTCTTGTCACAAATGGTGTTTTACTGGAGAACACAATTTGCTGGTGAAGACAAATGGGAAGAGACAAAAAAGTCATTGAACAAAAAAGAAACCTGGCCTCAGGAAAAAAACCAAAAAAACTCCAAAACACCTGAACTGCAATGACAAATTCATTGCCTGGAACCACAGGATATCCTTAACTCAAAAAATTTTTTGTCTTTGGGATATTTTTTGGTTCTAGTTGATATGCATCATTGCTCGTACCTTCAATATCTACATCCAGATCCAGACACCTGATTATCCAACTAGCCATTTGCATAAGTAATTTCTGATTTACACACTCCACAAAGTTAGAGGAACCCATCACCACAAGTTGTATTATGCCTCTTATTGTATAAAGCCAGGCAAGAGTATTAGTCTGACTTTCACACAACATAGGTTGTAGACTTTCAGGACAACCCTGCATAGAAGAAGATCACAAGTTGCTCTTTCTCCATTCCATTTCAGCTTTGATCAACTACTTAGGTGCCATTATTAATTTTATTAATTAATTAATCCTTGCTAATACTCCCTACTGCTGATATCTGCATCTTCTTCAGCAGTCTACGTAAATAATGTTCATATTAAATCTGCTCTGTGTGTGGACGTGGTTCAGGTTCACCTTGCTTACTGCATATTTACTGTATTTACTCTTGTATTGAAACCAAAAAACCTTCTTTTTTCTCATGGTTATGAGTCAGCAGAGTTTCCAGCTCAGCACTAAGGGTGCTGGAATCAGGCTCACGCTCTATTGCTTCAATGAGCCTTTGGGAAAATAAAGCTAATTATATCTCTAAGATGGAAGAGTAAAATAATTGTGAAGAGGAAGTTGCAGCATGTTTTGATTTGTCAGGAAAACCCTGATGACCTCACTTACTGGATGTTTAAATTTGCATTTGCTGTGCATAGGCTCTGAAAAAAAAACCTACAGAAAAAGCTCTCAAGTTGTAAGCATGAACTGACAATTTTGATGTACTGGGGGGCTGTCTCTTGCTGCCTTCCCTGTTTGCAGAGAGAATCTCTCTGCCTCCTGTGCAAAAATTCATCTCTGCTCCTCAACGCGGCAGGCTCATCTGGGGCTCAGTTAAACACTGGAGACAGAGCTCCTGTTTTACCTCTGAAGACATGGGCTGCTTTAACTGGGAACTGACTCCCCTGAGGACCTCACAGCAAAGCCAGCAGGAGTTTGTAACCCAGAGCAGGGGATGCCCCTGTCCCCCACTGCCCTGCCCCTCAGCCCTCCTGGGCAGCTCGTGCCAAGGGCCCCAGCTGTGAAATGGGTCAGGATGGAAACGATGGAGGCACTTGTGGCTGGGGTGAGGGTGTCCCCATCCTAACCCAGCACGGTGTCTGTCCCAGCCCTGTGCTCCCACTACCTCGCAGGAGCAGTGCTGACCTTGCCAGCCTGCTTGTACCCATGCAGCAGGCAGGAATGATTTTTAAATAAATGCCCCAAATGAGGCGGGCCCGGTACCTGTATGAGCTGGGTGCAATACTGCAAGTGCTTAACTATGGTTATATCGAGGCTGTCGTTGCCTGTGGTCAGGGGCAGAGGGCTGCCAGCCACGCTGGTGCCCACACCCGTGTCCTCGGTGAGAGCTTCGCTCAGGTGGCCTCTGGCTTCGGGGTGCTCCGTCCTGTAACTGGGGAGGAGGGAGGGAGGAGGTCAGTGCAGGGCCGGCAGCTGCTGCAGCACACCCACACCCACACCCACACCCACACGCCACCACATGAGCAAAGAGCACGGCAGAAGAGCTGAAAGCACACACAAACCTGGTGGTGAGCACATCACATCACAAAGGAGCAGGGCTGCCCTGGCTGCGTACAGGAGGGTCATACCCATCTAGGGGACAGACCTGTGCCCTGGCTGGCTTGCCTTGCGTGATGTGATGCCCTCAACAGCAAGCTTAGTTAACCTGTGGTTACTGTCCCTTGGTGGTGACAGCTTTCTCCCTTTCATCTGTGATGAATCACCTGCTGAGCCCTCTGGATTAAGCACTATGGCAATTTGTACCTTCCCAAGCACTGAGCTGCTAAGAACAGCTCTGTGCTTTCAGAGTCCTCCTGCTGCCAAATTTAAGGCTCATTGCAGAAGGAAAGGAAAACCACTGCTGAAGTAAGAGACATGATGTTTTCATATGCAGCTTTAGACACAATGTGTAGAGCTTACTTTGCCAATTGTTTCTGCAAGAGCGTAGAGCTAGTCTTACTGTGTTTTAAATCATTATTTCCAATATTGTCTTGCTGTACAAATGATCCTCCCCGTGTTTAAATGCAAAGCCTGAGGTCAGTCCCCAGATGGCAAGTGTGTTTGGCTGCAAGTTCAGAAGTTTCAACACTTGCAGTCTTTACACTGAGTCACACACTTACACATCTAAAAATGGAAGCGGGAATGTGCACTGTCTGGGGATGAGCCAGAGGGGGGGAAAAAGAAATTTTAATTTCTGTTTTAACTGAGGCTAGATCCTTAAATCGGCACAGACTGGACTGAGGTCAGAGTGCCAGTTTAGCAAGCAACACAATTTCCCAATTTTTTTTTCCCACCAAGTCTTATTCTGGAATGAGGACATGAGATGATGGGAACTGCATGGTGGTTGCTTGTTGCACTCAAATTGCTTCAAGCAAGCTGTGAGTAGTATAGCTCCCTGTTTGGAAAATGCAGGCAGGGAGGGAACCATGTTCCTTTCTTTTTTTTCCAGCTCTAGTGCCGCTTACGTGCCTGCTGGGCATCGTGTCAGCTCAAAGGATGCAAACATGCTTTTAAGATCTAATGATTGAAGCACAGCATCTTAAAGTCACACAACAACGGCAGGCCACGGCACAACACCACAGCTTTTTTGTTTTCTCTTTTTTTTTGCTTTTTTTTTTCTCAGAAAGACCAAAAGTGATGAAAGAAGGGCAGGTAACACGCAGGGCCATGAACAGAGTACCAGTCATCACTCTTACATTCCAAAGGCAACCTACATCATGCTGCTTAAATCTGGCCCTGTGTTATTGTTACTGACAAGCTTAATCCACTGCAAAGACTCATTCGGCTAGAGAGAAAAGACAAAGGGAGGGGGGAAAAACCACAGAGGAATTAGTAATTACATCCAAGGAAAGCCAGGTCCAAACCTATGTCAAGGAAGAGGCTCTGCCAATATTGATGTCAGCTTAATTTAATTTACCTTTCTCCTTTGGAGGACAGATTGCATGTATTGAACAGGGGGAAAAAAATGGTCCTGGAAACTAAAGATTTTGTATGCAGCAGCCATGGGGAGCCCTCTGACCCTAAAACTCATCAAGGATTAGTCAGTCTTCCTTGAATAAATTGTGCACCAGGATCCCCTGTTAGTGACAAAGAGCCAGGGTGTCAGTTTGGCGTAAGCACAGCTGGCAGGTACTACAAACTTACCTATTCTTCTCAATCTCAGTATCTGAAAATACTGAGTCTGCACCTCCTCCACCATTACAAACCTCCACACCACCACCATCCTCATCATCAAAGTCAGAGGTGTTCAGGAAATCAAAGCTTTCTAAAGCACTTTCAACTGTTAGACTTAAACTGGAGGACCTGCTTCGGCTTACTGCTGGCTTGCACTGCAAAAGCAGAACGAACCAATGAAAACCCCAGATATTAGCTACTACAAGAAAGATAAGAAAAAAAAAAAGATAAAGCTTAAAACTCCAAATTTTTCATTTTATTTTTAAAACTTCATTTTATTGGGTGTTTCATTTCAAGCCTTCATATTCATAGCATATACAATCAAAGCCTGAGAACTGGGAAAAGCCTTTCATTCCTTCTCCCCTCATCATGCTACCCACTCTCTTCCCCAAAGGAAAACCCTCAAAGGCAAAATTCAATGTGTTTTATAGAAATGTGAAGTACTTCTTGAATCCAAGTTTTGCAGCTCTCGGCATTTTCCAAAAGGAATGTCGGGAATTAATGCAATGGAAGTTGAAAGGGGAAGGCACATTCCTTAATTGCTGTTCTAGCTACAGAAGCCAATTTATACATATCCAGTGGCACTACCTGATTTATTCCAGATGTAACTCTAACAGACCTTAGCTAGGAATGAATTTGGTCCCATAGCCGCACTTTTATTAATGGCATCAGAGGAGTTTTGTGGCCTTTGAAGCCAAATGGATTATCAAGGAAAAGCCAATAAGGCATCAGATTCCTAGGTGACAGAGACAGGCAGTATTGTAGCTCAGAAATTAACAGTGCTAGAGAGGGGGGAAACCATCCCACTTCACTGCAGGGAAGAAACACAAAGGAAACCTTGCTGTTGCTGTAGGAAGTATGAAAGACTGTGGCCCCATGTGGCAATTCATCCACATGCGGCCACAGAATTGCTTCCAGGGTCATCCTGAAGAATCAGATGTAACTTGACGATCATCTCCATTGGTTGATGCAATGACTTCAACATCTTTCACACTATGTGATTATTTGATCAGAAACAGATGTGAGCCATGATGCCATTACACAAGCCATATCTTCCAGTCCCAAGCAGAAGCCATGACTTTGTCTCAGCTCACAGAAAAATGCATTGGCCTCCAAGGAGTTCAGATTCAGCACCAGCTGCTCTGGAGCTGAAGGGAGCAGGAATTCTATTTGTAGTTTGTTTGTACACAATACTAATGGTCATACATTTGCACTTAGGATGTTTGAGTCCTTAAATTGACTGACTGTACAGTCATTAGCTGATAAAACACACTTCCCAACATGTCTGTGACAAGGACAAGTGCTGTATTCTGCCTCTTGTGCAGCACCAATGGTTTCAGCTTCCATTTCCTTCAGGGCTTGGTAGTGCAGCTTCTTCGAGCAAATACAAACAGCAACACATGGACCATATTCTCTGCTCATCGGTTATGGCCAGGAGAGGTTTCTTCAGCCACAGCTGGATTCCAGATCAACCTTTCTGCATGAGGAGCCCATGCAGCCCTTTTCTGAATGGTTGCTGGTGATGTTGAGTGTCAGTCTGCAAGCTGATCAACAGGTGACACCCAGACTTCAAGAGATCTGGAGAAGGCGTCCATCTCGAGTGTGCAGGAATCCTGTCTGCACACGTCCATCCTCTCTGCCCCCATCCCATGTCTGTCTGTTTGTAACTTCTCATCAAAGCAGCCTATATAAACAGTCTCCATTGTCTCTCTGCCCTTTGGATAGTTGACCTCTTTGTACCAAGCTAGAAAATAATAGTAATAGTACCTCTGCCTGCTTAAACCTCTCTAGGAATAAATAATGCAAGGAAAAGGGGCTGCAGGCTGTCAAAAAAAGCACTTAGCTTGGGAAAGTACCATGCAGCTGTAAACACCAATGGAAATAAGGAGGTTAACAAAGTTTCTTTGTAAAAAGATAATGCAGAAGAATAAATGATTCCCTGCTTCCTCCTCAGCCATGTTTTTGAATGATGAGGCTTAAATGACTAGCAGACCAACTTGCATATGAATATGAAGCATTTGAAATGATTATTTACCATATAATACTGTTTGCAGAGTAACATGTCATGAGTTGTTATTCATGGGGGAGATATGAGTAACAGTGATCCGCAGTAAACATATTAACAACACACATGCAAACCCCTTCTCTTCTGATTTTTAGCATTATTCTCTGCATCTTGTTGTAATGACAGGATGTCTCTCATTATGAAAATGGATGAGGGAAAAAGGAAAAGGCCATGCCCAGGTGACATGGGGACAACAACCTTCAGTGATACTCGTGCTTCTAAATCCCTTAGGCAATTTGGAAAATTCAGCTTCTACAGCTACAAGGCCTGATCCTCAGCTAGTGTAGTTTTGCACAGCTCCACGGAGTTCAGGGGTAGTATGCTAAAGTACACCCACTGAGGATGTGACTCATGGATTTCGAAGGTGAAAGTTTGGCTATATTTGATCTCCAGTATGGCACAAGCAAAATGGGTTCACAAGTGGTGATTCACAATGGTTCACAAAGCGTTCAGAGAAGGGTGTAATTTAATTACCCTGCTGTCATAGCACCTTTTTCTCTTTCCCCCGAGTTTAGATAAAAGATCTGTTGCTTGAGGACACAAGGCTATGGTAAGCACATTGCTGACAAAAGTTTAAAAATGCAACATTGTGAAAGGATGCTCCAAGCAGGAGCAAAATCTGCTGCCAGGGATTTCTACTGTTTTCCAGAAAGCCTACCTTGATGTTTGTGAGGCAGGTGAGGAGACTCTACCTGCTCAGATTTTCTTTAGGGTAGTATTTTCTGAAAATGTACTCACTTTTAGGATGTCATCTAGATGCATCACTTCTTGATCCAGGTCCTGAAACTCTTTATACTGCTCTTTATGTGGCTCAAGAGCTAAGAGAAGCCCTTGCAAGGCTTCCTCAATGCTTCCATCAAGATAAGACTTATATCCTTCTGATTCCCCACTAATGGATCCCTCACACGGCAGCCTCTCTGGGGTCAGGGGTGTCTCTGCTGATGTAAGCCTTTTGACCAGCTGCTTCGTGATGTTGCCCTCATAGGTATCCAGCTCCACAGGCTTGAGTTCTGAACCTTCATCCGTGTCCTGCAGGAGAGACACCGGGACACTCACTTCTACAAAGACACGATCGCTCGCAGCATCAGAGGTTTTTTGGCAAACTTCGGGAGCCGCCCTTGGGGTGTTCTTGCTCTCAGCCACCGCTCCCTCTCCGTGGGACGGCAGGTCCTTTGGCTCAGCAACAGAGTCTCTGCGGGAGTCGCTGCTGCTGCAGTCCAGGCTTGAGCTCTGGGAGGACTCCAGGGCTCGGTGCTGGGTGGGGGTCACAGTGATGTCAGGGCTGGAGCTGACATGAGCAGACGAGGACTCTGCTGCGTTGGCAGGGGGCACGGCATCTTCGTAAGGCAGGTCACCAAAAGTGAAGGAGAGAGGCCGCTTCTCAGTGGCCGCTGTCCCATTCTCAAATACATCATCTGGCAAATTTGACTGAAAAGATAATAAGGAGAAAATGTTTTTCGTGCAGCATTGGAAAGAGGATAAAAATACAGCACGTGCCCAGGAAAGAAAAAGGCAAGGAAAAAGATTAAAGAAGCATTCAAGACTTGAGAGATGGAAAAAATATTTCAAATCATACTTCCGCTTTCATCTGGCACAGCTCCTCAATTTCAGCATGAAAACTGCTGGAAAACCTGGGCTCAGCATCTCTCTGCTAAATAGAGTGCTCTGGGAAATAATCTCCAGAAGAGAGACATGAATACTGCTCACCCTACTATATTCTCTCAAACAGCATTTCCAGTGCACTGCTCTAGTTCCTGTACCATGGCTCTTTTTGGGATTGTATGTAAGCCACCCTGTCTGCATTTTCCTACTCATTACAGATTTCTGTTCTACTTATTTTCTGACTTCTAAAGTAGCAATCCGTAAAATGTAGCACAGTTTGCTCCAAAAGTTTCTCTAGTGTCATGGTGGTTAAATGGTGCTACTGTGCTATTTCTTTTTATCCCATGTCCTGCATGTAGCATGGATGTCTGGAACAATTGAACAAGAGTCCTGTCCACCATGAGTTTCTGCTGAAATGCGTCAGCAAAACTGGTGGTATATTGTGCAGGACACTGATCATTTAGGAAGCAAAACCAGCCTATGCAAACTCCAGACTTATCAAGGCAGATATATATAAATATATGTTCATCTCTGACTGACATATGGGGAAAAATCACTATAGGAGTCACAACCTGCCTATCTGACCTACAGATCTTGCTTTGTTATGTGGCCAGCTCATGGAAGCGCATGGCACAGATGGAAGGCAACTACTATTTTGCTGACAATTTGCTGGAAAGAACTGTAGGCGTTCACATGTTGCTAAGCTTAAGGTTTCAAGTGTCCAAAACTTGAATTTTTTTTCTAGTATTATTAGCAGCTTTTTTTCCCTAAACATAATCATAGTCAAAGGTTTATTTCTTCTTTCCTTTGACAAGGGTATGCTTTTAGCTTCTGAAAGATATGTTACTAGGCAAATGTAGAACGTCAATCAGTGTAGCAGGAGATTTTTAAGAACACTGTTGGCTTGTATTCCTGCCCTGCTCTCTGCCCACAGATAGTTGACTTCTGATCATTATCTCTATAGAAACCAAGAGGAATTTTGATTTAATGTGAGCTGCATGGGCTCACAGTTATGTCCTGCCCTCTAATCAGTCAGCAAAATGAGTGAGTTGCAACAGAGAGCAACACATCAAGCATGCGTGGGAACGGAAATGCCACACAGGAACTGAAAAAATCCTTCACCAAATGAAAACCAGGACTCACATATAGCTCTAGCCCTGCTTTTGGGCTTAGCCTGAGCGATGGCAGGTCACTAAAAGAGCGACTGCGACGAAGCTTGTCAAAGAAAGTGTCTTGAAGAGCATCTAAGATTGTCAACTTTGGCCTGTCTTGCAGGGGATGCAGCCATTTCTTCAACAGTTAAAGCAAAGAGGGTGTGAGGAAGGGCAAGTTAAATGAATGCTTTGTAGCAGAGTTCTAAATTACAGGCATGGGATGCGGCACTTGTAAAGTTAATCTCTGTACAGATGGCCTGATTAAGCATTCAGAATTCGATTCATGCAAAATGTAGGAACACCCTGTGAATATCTTCAGTACAGGGGCAAATTTTATCACAGGATACTTAAAATACTTGTGCTACAATAGTTGTTCAACTACTGTTGCAAAATGAAAACATATTTTTTAAAGATTATTCAAGTATCGCAGCAGTCAGGCAGGAAGGATAGGTATGCATTAATTGGCCACATAGTTTCAAAGATGCCAGGATCATAGTCACCTTCTTTTAGGATTAGCAGCTAGGAATGCACTTGCTTTATAAGTATTTGTAAGGGTAACCTGCTGGAACCAGGGGAGAAAAAGCTTAGACATGTAAAGCAATGAAATGTTTGCAGTGTTTGAACTGCTCTAAGGTTGCTCATTACATAAACACGAAGCCAAACAAAGCTTACAAAGAATGAGTGGTCCTTGAAGGTTGGTGTTTCAGGAGTGCCTTGGCTGTACATGGACATTCTCCTCTGGAGAGCAGATGCCTTGCTCACATTTCCTGTGGATGGGGTCAAATCTTCAACATCAAAGGGGCTATGGATACACAAGCAAGAGGGGAGAAAATAAAAGGTTGTTAGGCTGAGCGAGAGGGACTTTCAGGTCCATAGAAACCATTTTTGAAAGGGTGGTTTATTAGCACATCAAAACCCAGAGGTAGCAAGTTTTTAAACTGAAGTGTTTAAAGAAAATGTTGTTAATTAGACAGCAGTCTCAGAAGTGTGGTTTTTGGTTCTGATAAAAGTGTTCCCTCAGAAATCATTTATGTAGTGTAGTCTGATGTTATTCTTCTCACATGAAAAGTATTCTTGGATTTGAGTTGCCAAGTGTCACACATACTAATGAGAAAGGTGCTCAACTATTAATAGAGCTGTTGCATTATAAAGGAAACCAGGAGCTGTTATTGCTGGCTTCATGTTTATTGCATTACAAGAAACAGCACACATGATTATTAAAAGTTAAATGCATCAATGCTTCTTCAGAAATGACATTTACTTATTTCATAAAAATGCAGTGAGAATAGGGTTTGTAGCCTAAGGCTACCAGCTCACCTATGCTGACCAATATGAATAGAAAACACCAAGAGATTTCCCATCACTCTCGTGGTGTATGAAGCACTTAAAAGCCAGCTTTTCAAGAGGGGCCAGCTCCTGAACTTTGCTATGCTAGTGTAAATCCATAAATCCAGCACTGAATATACACTGATTTTTTAAAATATTATATATATATATATATATATATATATATATATATATATATATATGAGCACTCAGTGATAACCCATTTTTAAGCTTTGAAGTAAGCTTTAGGCAATTCTGAGATCTATCATCACTAAGCAGTTTCCATACCTTGTAATGTACTCACCAAACCTAATTTAACAGCTGAAACTAGGCACAACCCTCTTTACCACAGGAAAAGCAGGCAAACTGTGGCTTGACATGAACTACTTCTCATATACCAAACTTGGGCCACAGTTCCTTCACAATGTTCCTTGGCAGGGAAAAATATGGACAGAACAACCCACATGGATGAACTGTTTTTCTTTGGTTGAAGTTTTGCAGCTGATTGATTGAATGATTGACCAACTGACCAAGGAGTTCTACTTACTACCAGGTGATCTCAAGGTTTAGCTTCACTGTGCCAAGGTCATTAATGTCTACTGCAACCACCTGAGGCCGAGCTGCAAACAGGTCTTTTGTCTCACAGGTTACACTTCCCACAAGGATATGAGTAGCAAGCCCTTTAACTTCTGTGACCTGCAAGAGACAAGAACAGGATATTTAGGACCACACAAGGCATTGCAATCCTTAATCCCAAGATAACAATTTTGGTTGGCCTGCCCCGCTTGCTAAAAAGCTTCTAAAATATGATTGTTTGTTGCATTACTTAAGGAAAAAATCTAGAGTTTGGTGGTGGTTTTGGTTTTTAAGAAATGCTTAGTTGCATATGATCATGATTCCATATTTTCTTTATGTTTTTTATAGGAATCAGAAGAGAACAACCATATTGGCTCAGACCAATGGGCTGTCTAGTCTTGTATTTGATCTTTTCACTAATCATAACAAGAGCCCAAGGGAAGAGTGAGAACAGAGAGGGAATAGAGTGTCTCAGCAGTTGACAAATTCCTGACTGGGAATCTCCTGATGTAACTTGCCTAATTAATAATTCGTAAGGGAGCTCTATTCCAGGTATTTCTCTCTTGTAACTCTGAAGCCATGTAATTGTTTGCACCAAGGGTTGCCTTTGGTGAGGACTTCCACAAATCTACTGTTGAAGAACCACCTCCATATATGTTGTTAAAGTAAGAGTAGAGCACTATTCATATTTAGAGATATATTTGCCTGGAAATTCAGAGTGATAGTTCTATATGCAGCTCCTACACAAATCAGCCTTTGGCTGTTTGCTTGAAAGTCAGTTCTTGAACCTTTTATGTGAAAGTGTTTGGACAGAGTCCCAAAAGGGAAGAGAATATACACATTAACCTTAATAATACTGAGATTCTTGTGTACTATAAAAAGGGATTCTCTCCTAACTTTCTGCCTTAAACCTGTGTGTTAGATTGAGGAGTGTGACTCACTGTGTGTCACAACTTGCCTTTCATTGAAAACCTACTGTCTCACACATTTGGGATTATTTTGGTTGTGGGTTTTGTAATCACCTGCATTTTTTTTTCATAAAGTCTTTGCAGTGTCTAAGTGGTCCATTTCCCCTAAGACTTTTAAGACATTCTTATGTTTAAGCTACCTAAGGGACATCTGGAATGTTTTTTAGCAGCAATTTCTAGACAGGGGTCAGAGATTGGGTATCTCTAGGTTGGAGGCTTGTTGGAAAGAAAGCATATGGACCTTCTGCCAGGAGAAAACTGTGTTGGGAGGCTGAGGGCAATGAAGAGACAGAACAATGATGGAAAGACTCCAGAGTTTGAGAAGAAAACCTCTCCCACAGCTCTCACAAACTGATTAGTCTTGTGGTATCTAAACTGGACAATACTACAGCACTTTAGCAGGCGTGTCAGAAATAATAATTATGGCTCATTTCTAAAGAGTTTAATGATCTGCTTCTGTGTTTTTGCTGATGGTGCATGAGAAGGCAGGTTCTTGACTCCTGCCTTGCTTGCAGGCAAAGGAGTCAGCATGCATACCTTAATAGAGATCAGTCCAACAATGAGAGGGAGGAAAACCATCTCTTCTCCATCCCAGCTTTGCTTGCCATTCACTTCTATTTTGCCTTTCAGTTTCCATCGCTGGCGACCGTAACGCATGAAAATCTAAAAACGAAAAATCCTTTTATTTTCTTGAGAAATCTGTTCTCACGTGGCACAAATATCAGAAACAGAACTGGGGAATGGGTCTGAGAAAGGCTGGAAGAGTTAGTGGCGTGTAGAAGAGTAAGTGCTGCCCATTCACTTCCCATTGAGTCTGCTGGAGGACCTCTGTCTCTCTGCTCTCCTAATTGCTCCTTTTGGTAGTGTACCCAAGTTTTTAACTTCATGTAACTTGATGACTCATAACAAAGCTGCAAGGCATTTAATTCCATTTACAGGGAAAGTGGCAGGGCAAGGGAAATTTGGAAGGGCAGGATGAAAGCACCCATAGTCTATCCTAACATCTACAACTTGCTGGATTTTCTGCCTTCCCATGCAGGTGAGTTTTCAGCCATTCCCCATCAGAGACCTCCCCAGCTGTGAGGTTTTGGCTGTCTGGTGATGGAAATGAATGACATCCATAGTGCAGTAACCCTTTGAAAAACTTGTTAATTTTTTAATTTGAAGCATCAAGAGCAGGAAGACCACTTTGGGCCAGCTGGGAGACACCTGCACCAACTAACTGACCCCACAGAGGAAGCAGGAGTGAGAGCAGCAGGAGTAATTTGTCACAGGGAATGAGAGTGGGTATAAATGAATCTATGATTGAGGCAGCTAGGAAGTACTGGTTGGGAGGACCCACTATCAGTCCACTATAAATTTCTTGCAAGGTTAGTTCTGTTCTGGTAGAGCTGGAGGCTTTTATTTTAATTCATCTCTAATTATAAGGCTCCTGATGTTCTCTACTGAAACACTGCAATGACCGAGATCCTGATGCAGCCTCACAGCAGGTAACATCTGGGTCTTGAGAAATGAGAGGAATTCAGTGTCCTTCTGTTGCTTAGCTCTATGATGAAGTTTGGCTCTTCATATATTCAGTAAAGGATCCTTGCAAGGATGTGTTCCATTTGCCCTATGTGCATGGGATGGAGCATATGTTTTTTTCCAGGGGAATTAGAAACTTTTGTCACAAATAAGATTTTTAAAAGCTAAAAAATAAAAGCTCATAGTTCTTAAAATAACACCATCACCCAGTTCTCTGCATGTAAAATCCAGGTCTTCTGACATATGCCCTGACAAAAGCAGACATACAGAGAACGCAAGGTTTTTCAGAATACATATGGGAAAAATAATAGCTGTTTATTGAGATGCTGTTGTGAAAAGGTTTTATTCATCATGATGTAAAAAGCAGCAGAGGTATGCCTTCCTTTTGATTCTTTTGCTATTTAATAAACAATAAACTCATGCACACATACCTCATATTGATCTCCTGGGCAGAGCCGAGCGAAGCCAGCCAGACCTGAGAAAGAAAGACACAGAGGGGCTGTGGGAGGGCCTGGGCTGCCAAGCACAGCTGAGCCCAGAAGTGGGGTGCACTGGTGTGCACAGGGCCATCACTGCTGCACTTGGAAAGAAGAGAGCAACACTCTCCTGCAGCCCCCCAGCTGCTGTTTGTATCCCCCCTCTTACTGCTGCCTGTGCACCCTCCAAACCAAGACAGCCCACCATCTCAACTTTCTATTTTCTTCTTTACTTTGTATAAAATTTGTTGGGCTGTGGTTTTTTGCACATGAAAGATTTGTACCTTCCAGCTTTTTTCCCTATGAGAGCCTAAAGTTTCCTTTTATATAATAACTATAGAAAAAGGAGAAACTGCTTCCTGACGTCATCTGTCTTCAGACACTCAGCTGAGAGCCCTTCCCCTGGTGAGGTGTAGGCGAGCTGCTGATCCCCCTGCAGTGCTGCTCAACGCTAACCCAACTGAGCTCTACACTTTAACACAGATTCCTTTTTAGTACATCTTCAGAGAGACACAGCAAGCAACAGGGGATCCTTCTGCTTGGCGTTTCCATAACATTATCATTCCCATAATAGCTGAGTGTCTTTCAATAGTAAGTGCATCACAAAATATGACTGACATCTGTAATACCAGAGTAATCCCATTCTTCCCCAGAGTGGGAGAAGTAGCACAGCAAAGCACTTGTGATCTTGTGATGTGTGGTTTGGGGGTTTTTTAAGGTAGGACACAACAATGCTATTTTTATATCAGCGCTGTGTGTATGAAATGAAAGTTTCCTGAGGGACCATGCTGAAATCCAAGGGGAATTACCACCCTTCTCCTGGCCTGCTGACCTGCTTTTCTACAGGATTCAGCTGGCTGTTTTTCCCACAGAGGGAGCTTCTCCTTTCTCACAGATCCCTTCAGTACGTAGCCATTGCACTTGTTCTGGTATAAAAACTTCTGTGTTAGCCTAAATCTATGCCTCTAGTGTTGCAGTGCCCAAAGAAACCATCTTGAGGCCACATACAAAGCCCTGTAGCAGAGAAAGGGATTCCCCAACAGCACATACAGGGGTGTGTTAAAATCAAGGCAAGTATGAGGAACCCTAGTGTTGGCTGCATTTGCAGGGATGAATTAGTCCTGCTAGTTGTACTGTAGGAGCAATTCAATCCCTGCATGCAGTCATGGACTGCCCCCATGATCTGCTTATCTGCCTCTTCCATTTCTTTGACAAGAAAATAGTTTTCTTTGCTTATCTTAGTATTAGCAGAACAGAGAGGCCCTCGCACACAGCTCATATTACCAATTCCTTTCTAATTTCTTTACTGTTTGTAAATAATTTAAGATTACTAGCACTCCACCACTGCTTCTTTCTCCCCAGGCACGCTTTTGTAAGTGAATTTGATCTCTCCTGGGACACATCACCAAAAGCACGTGAGGAAAATAAAAGGTCCTTTTTTTGCCCAGTGGATGGGGTGGGCGGGTGAGGAAACTCCAACTTAAAACTCCATATGGATGTTTAGGTCTGTGAGCTGTGACTGGCCCAACCAGGCTGGTCAAGTCTTTTCAGCACGATGAAGAGGAAGCTAAATGCTGACTTGACAATAGGGCATAAGTACTTTCACAGGAAACATGTTTTTGGTGACTGAACGGCTTTTGAGGACGAAAAAAATTACTGGAACCAATGGCTCTATCATACAATTTCAAATATCATTCCTTTTTAAAAGATAGGAGATTGCTTCTGGGGGGTCAGCATAAGTAATAAGGGGACAGGGCCATCCATCATGTGGCTGTGGCAAGGATGCAGGGCCACCTGAATCTCCTGCAGCATGTGCAGCTCTGCTGGTGTGCAGTGATATTTGGACTCCGGGACTGTGGCTGCAGGTGGTGGGCTCTGTGCTGCAGAGCCACCAGTGTGTCAGGCCATCATATTGCATCTCCCTTGAGATGAAAACATCTGGGCTTTTCACCTCCTGCTGTCCAGGCTCTTCAAACAGCTATAAGGGCACTTTCCTGTACATTACAACAGGACACACAGATTCCATACAGGAATTTCCACACTGGGTCTCCCTGGTAAATTTCAAAAACTGATTAATCCTGACCAGTTAGCTAAGCCTGCTGGCACATTTATTATCTTGATTTTGAAAAATGATTAGGCTTTTTTTTTTTCTATAAATATCACTCATAAAAGGTCTGTGTAGTTCCCCTGCTTCCTGACAGCATTGTGTAGGTTGGCTTGCTTTCAGTGTAAGTGACAGAGGGCACAAAATAAAAATAACTTTCACTGGAATGGCTAGGAACAGATAAGCTTTGGGGAGAGGAATGCTTTGATTTTAAATTAGATCCTAAAGTTAGCTGGATAAGCTGCAGTGTAACTTAAGGGGGAAACTTGCTGTGTGATCTGCAGGCTTTTGTGCCAGAGCTGTTGCAAGCCTTAGCAATAGTGACGGCTGTACTGTCCTATAGGATTCCTATTCCTAGGGAAAACTATCTAGATAGAAATCTCAGATGCCCTAATTACAGAATACTTAATACCGGATTTCTCTTTGCTGTTTTCTAATTTGGCCTTCTTTACGTGATGCAAAGTGAAGCAGCTGCTGCTTGTGCTTTGTGCTCTGCTCCCACCTGTGAGTGCAGTACCTGCCTTCTCCAGAGCCCTTGAGTTCTGCCAGAGGATTTGGCATCCAAAAGAGAATGGGCCAGACCTCTTCAGCCAAGACATTTGTGACACTGTGACACCCTCTGCAACATGTCCTGCTGTCAGGAACTGTGCACTGCATTTATACCAAGCAAAGAAATGCTCCAAGGCAGCTGGAAAATCTCTTTATACACTCTGTGACATTGTTTCATTCAGCATGTCCATGCTGTGGTTCTGCTGTGTGTTCCTGTACAGAAATATCTGGCTCAGTCTCTTGTGTATTCATCTAAAACCTGAGGGATGGAACTAGAACTCCAACATCTGCTGCAAATAGTTTTCTCTAATATGAGAGTGCAGAGTAGCTATTTTAATTTAATCTAAGATTAATCCTGATCTTATGCAATGCAATCATAGGAAACAACTGTGACAAGGCAGGCAGAATCAAAACCTTGTATGAGATTTGTGAGCTCTCAAAACTCCACCAGCAATACTGTGGATGTTTTAAATAGCAAGATATCAAGTGAAGAATTAAGAGTTCATGAATATTTAGGTGCTGACTTTGTTTTATAGAACTATTCTCATGCCAGTGACTGAAGATCCAAAAAAGATATCCCCTCCCAATCTCTTCTTTAGGACATTGAGTCTTAAAGGGATAACAGCATTAGCAATACCCGATGATCCATTGAGGCCTCAAGTTAAACTGATTCCATTGTATTCAAACCCATAAACTCCCCTATCATAAAGACAAGGAATAAAATGGAAAGGTGAATGCCATCACAGAGTTATCTAGGAAAACTATCCCAAGCTTTTTGCTGTTTTTACATTTTGTCAAAAATAGTATTGGTCACAATTAGTAAAAGAGTTAGAAATAGCTCATATCAAATTAAGAAGGTATTTTAAATTTCAAGTTCAACTCCATGGAAATTCAGATAATTTCCCAGTCACCTTCTCAAAGAATTACTGAAATAGAGGCAAAAATTACAGCAGCCTTCAAAATTGAATTGCTTTGGCTATTGGGAGAAGTCTTTGTGGGAGGTAATTAGTCTAGAAAACAAAAAGCAGAATCTCAGAAAGTCTGTAAGCATTGGTGTTCTGTTTCTGTAGTCCTTTTCAGTGGGTGGGGGTGTAAATTGGGGGTTTGAAGGCCCAGCAATGGGTAGGGGGGGTGGGAAACCCCACCTGTCATAAATGCATGTCACACAGCATGTCTCAATTCCCTCACCAATGTGTGCAGCAACTGCTACTCCTTCTGAGAAAGAAGGGAAAGGTGAAATGGCACTTACCTTTCATCTTGATGCAAAACTCTCCCAATAGGTTTTCCAGCTCTGCTTCTATGGTACACATGTTCTGTATTGGAAAAGAGAACAGTATGATCAGACAAAACTTCTCTGGGATTTTTTTTAAGGTCCGTTTGTAAGGATAGATTCTGTTAGGCAAATTAAAGATATTTTGCAATAAAATCAATCTCAGAGTCATCCTTCTTGTTTAGCTAGGTCTGGCTGTAAAAAGTGGCAGCTATGCCTGCTTTTTTTGACACTGCAACCTCGTGCTCTTCTACTGCTGTGTGCTAATCCTCCTGATGGCAAAAGGAGGATTTGCCCTTGGAGCATAACCTGCTCACTCTTCTGGTCCTCTCCAGCCATGATTTGTGCCAAGAGCAGCAGCTCTGTGCCAAAGTGGCTCCCAGCATGATTTAATCTCTCAAGATACATGAACTACATTAAGGAAAAAGACTGTGAGAGAAATGGGTATTAGACCCTCTCCAGCTCTTCCTTCAGATTTTGGAAGGTGGTCACAGCTTGTGTGCCAGGATGTTTGCAACACTATTAGACTGTTGTTCAACATCTACTGCCTGTTTAATAAAACAGATTTCAATCACAGCAAGTGCAACATGTAGGATGCAGCATATGCCTGTAGGCACATGGTTTCCAGTCAACCTGCCATCCCTAAATCTGCAGGGCGGAAGGAGGTAGCTGGAGTTTAGGTAGGTTTGGGGCAGATTTATGCTTTTGCTTTTGCGCTGCAGTTCCTAGGTATAACCCTGCTCTCATAGAGTCTAAACAGTTATTTCAAGGAACTCTTTGGGCCCACATAACCTGTCTTTGTCAGTCATCAGGCATTCACCTGAAGAAAAACAAAAACTAATTCTTCGTTGGGGAGTTTGCTTTTATGTCTTCTATCTGGATGAAACTCTCCCTGAAATTAGTGGCAAAGTTCCCATGGCTCTCAAACAGTGTGAGAGTGAAAAGCACAAACTGATGAGGATGTACCTCTGTGTACTCCTTGTAGCTCCTGTTGATTTCGGTCAAACTCTCTCGAGCTGCTTTGCTGGCAGGAGACATTGCAAAAGCTTGCTTCATTTTGCTGGCACCATCACAGAGACGCCTTTGGATACAATAGGCTTCGTAAAGCTCATCCACCTAGTGGGAACAAGGAAAGTGTACTGAAAAAAACTGAAAAAACCCTCAGAAAACCCAGCAAAATAAAACCAACACAATGAAGTCATTTTCATTAAAAGAAAACTCAGCCAATTATATCCAATGGAGGGGCTGAGGAAATGAAGCTGTGAAAGTGTTACAGTCTGTGGAAAAGAAACACATGATAAAACTTCCCCTGTAAAAATCTCAGTAGAGCAACAATGGATGCCAGCAATTCACCTTCTTGACCTGCATGCCTCT
Source organism: Acrocephalus scirpaceus scirpaceus (assembly GCA_910950805.1). Taxonomy (NCBI): domain Eukaryota; kingdom Metazoa; phylum Chordata; class Aves; order Passeriformes; family Sylviidae; genus Acrocephalus; species Acrocephalus scirpaceus. The sequence goes on along the minus strand of OU383773.1, from coordinate 66,392,342 downwards.
AAGCATGGCTACTCGTGTTCTCCCCATCCTAACAGGGAGGCAGGAATGCGGCCAGTTTCTCAAACATCTTGCTGTGGAAGAGCTCTTTAAAAGGCAACTGCAATGCCCACATTGCCTAATGTGACTGGAAGTGGTAAATGGCACATTTAACAGGGTCAGCAGTGGCTTTGGTTCCTTAATATCAGCCGTGGATCAAGACTTGCAATATTTGACTAATAGGTAGTATTTGAAGCTGGGAAGGATATTTTGAACTCTTACTATCCATCCTCCAGAAACTGGGAGTCGTACTAGGAATCAGCACAAATGAAGGGCTTACAAACAGCTGATGTCAAGTTAAAAAAGTATTTTGCACTTCAACTTTCCCAGACATTTACATCTAGTCATCTTAGGGGTGTTAGGGACCTAACATCTTGTAAGCGCTCTGGAAGTTTTGCAAAACATAGTCACACTCTGTTTGAAGTCTCACCTGGATCTAGCTTCAGGGGGGCAATGGATTTACACACCTCATGCTTTGGTCTCCCTTTTTCCTCTAATCCCTGTACTGAATGTATACATTTACTCCAACTGAGTAATATATCTACATATATACACCAGCTATATATAGTGGTTTAGATTTTTATAAACTAAATCTGCCAGATACAGAAGATGTGGGTTTTCTAACCTGAGTGTCAGGGTGAGAAGAACAGGAATGGAAGAAGCTGTCTCTTCTTTCTGCTTCTAATGTCCCTCCTAAAACAGGATATTTGGGTTTTACCTAAAATAACTCTTTCCATAGTTATCTCTGAAATCAAGAGGTTACTCTGTGTCCCACAGTGCTCCTGCTCAGTAACGGATTTTCATGGCAGAATTTCTCTCTATGGAAGCATCCAGCACCTTGGCTTCATCAGTCTGTGACTCTGAGTGCTGCATTACAGATGCCTGATGTGACAATCCAGGCATGTTTCAAATCCCATTTTCCAAGCCTGCTTAACCTCTAATAAAAAGTGCTGTTGCTAATTTGTTTGGAACGGGACTTGTCTTCCTGATGGCTTCAAAGCCTTGGGTTAATTCTTACAAGGCTATCTTGGAAAACTGCTGGCTGAAGCCTCTGACTTGAGGGCACCCTACCCAAAACAGGGAATGCTTTGCAAAGCGAAAGAGTTCAGCATAAGGTAATGAAGACACAGGTAGCATTTTGCCATTTTGAAGTTACAAAAAAAGCTTTCTGCACTCATACTCACTCCTGTTTCTCTTGGAAGCCAGCAAGCTAAAGACAGCTACTATAAATAGCTGTCACTTGGTATTTACTTCTGACATCAGAGTGGAGCCTTGGTCTGGGATTGATATCCTGCTCCTGCCCATGTGAGTGTGGTTAGGACATGCTCAGCTGCTCCCCAATATGGGGATGTGGGATCTGCTGTTGTGCACCCTGTCTTCCTTGCTTTGCCTTCTTTACAGAGCAGTGGCAGGTAAAAGACAGAAGGCGTGTCCCTGAATTAATACTGCTGAAAAAAACCATTCTCTATCATTGGAACCAAAGATGTTTCTCCACCTGCCCAAGCCTGTGGCTTTAATGCCACACACTCAGTTCCTTTTGTCTCTGTTGCCGTGGGTTACAGAGAGTGAACTCATATAGTTGGCAAGCCTGAGCAACACTGACCAGCGTTACCTCTTGCGTTTGGTGCTTTTCACTCTTATTATAAACCCAGAAACCATTAGCTCTGAGCAGGCTGAAGTGGGAAGGATTTGAATGGAAATGTTCTTCAAGTACTAATTTTTGCCATTCATGTTGCCAGCAAGAGAGTAGGTGGCTTGGGGAACAAAATCTCCGTCTATCGCCTTATGATTTATATTTTTATTTTCGGCTCCAAGAGTAAGAGAGGACTGAAATTAAAAGGTTTGGATAGGTTGTCATAATTAGAAGACTTGAAGCTGCACAAATGCTTTTCAAATGACTCTCAAAAGACATTTCATCTGTCAAAAATAATTCATTCCTTTGTCAGGCCCAAAAAAGCAACTAATCACTAGCGGATATGTTTATAAGTAAGAGAATACATGCCATGGATTTTATCCAGCTCTAAAACGTATTAGTGTAAATCACAAGTACCTCCACTGATATTCTCACCGATGCATTCAAGTGGATGTGGGCCCCAAACCATGCAGTAAAAGCATTAGCAGTGAAATCCAGGAATAAATCCAAGCTAGCTGCTGTGTGTGCTAGAGATAACTGCTGAATTAAATTGCTTTCAGATGCAATTCTCTTTCTACCTAAAGCCTGACAACAAGCATGCTGTGAGATAGATTTTCCCCAGCAAGTCTCCAACCCTATGTTCTTGCCGTACCTAAAAGCATGTGGGAGTGTCTTGGGGCACAGCTGGACCTTGGGGTCTAGATGGAAACCCTTTCTTTGGCTCCGACCAGCCTATTGTGGAAAAACCAGCAAATCTGGGAGTGGCCTCCCCAGCACAAAGGGGCAGCAGAAAGCCAAGGGTTTGTTTCCTCAGTAATACAGGAACAGATGCAGAAGAAAGATGATAGGAGAGAGCGCGTTACCTTGCTAATGTGGAACTCCAGCCTTCTCATGTATCTCTCAACCGCTTTGATTTGCTGAAAGAAAGGAAAAGGCAGAGGGTGAGGCACCTTTAAATAAATCAGTAAGACACTGCCACACTAGCTCTGCTAGTCCCCATGGATCCCACATACTCCTCCTTAAAACACAGAGGATTTCCTTGACCATGAATCTGGAATCAGTTGTCCCACCCTACTACTGTTAAGCTGCTGCTGACAATGGAGCTCCTTCACTTCTTAACCAAATCTATATTTTTAAATAAAAAAACAGGTTTTATTTGATGGAATTTCTTTAGGTTTTTCTAATTATTCTTAAAAAAAAAAAAAAGAGAAAGCAGAGCTTTTTTTTTAGGTTAAAAAATAGTATTTTCAGTACTTTGAAATCTCTTATTAATATCGATCAGGTTTTGCACTTCAAGATCCATTGTCTTCCTTAGCAAGCTGGTTTAGAGAATAAACCCAAGCTTGGCATTTTGACTGAAAAAAAAAGTCAGACTTGTTCAGGAAATGTTTTTGAAAGCTTTTCTTTCACCCAAATTTTCGTGCAGGGAAAATACATTTTCAATTTTTCTCTCCTCAGAACTGGCAGAAGCAGGAATGAAATGGGGCTTGACCTGGATCCACCCCCAGCCCCCTGGTGCACCTCTATCAGCCCCCATTTGACTGGAGCTGGCGGAGAGAATTTGCACAAGGAAATAGATTTAATGGCTGTCAGCTGACAGAAGAAGGAGAACAAAGTCTCTCCTCTGCTTCCTTCCTTCCTTGCCTGGCACAGGTCTGTCTCTCTGTCTGTGCCCATCCCAGAGCCAGTTTGACCCAGCAGACCTCAGAAAAAGGGTTGGTGGGGTACTTTTGATGCCAGATTAGTGAGCACACTGTGTTTGATGCTGCATTAGTGGGCAATACCAGGGCCCCTGGGAAGAGGAGGGGAGTGGGATTTTTTCCTTTGAAAATGCAGGTGTTGGTATGGCTAGCAGATCCCTCTCTGAAAGGTTTCCATGTACGCTGTACAGATATTAATGCTTCCTTGCAAAATGAGTGTTAAAGGGAGTAGCATACCTTATCTAAATCATACAGGACTCCCTGCAACAGAGAACACAAAACTGATTAATTTTGCAACACAACAGCACCATGAGAAAGTAGTGTTTGACACTCAACAGAAATCACAAACAAGATCATGGCTAGAAGGGAAGAAGAGCATCAGTGCAATTTCCTTGTATCCCACACCCATCCCCTGGCTGCTCCAGCACCTCAAGAAGGCCACTGTGCATCTACATGATGAAAAAGCATGGCACGTACCAGGCGTGAGTTTCTTTTCATGTCTTTTAACTGAGTAGTCAGCTTATCCAGCTCTGTCTGGTGAACTTCCAGATACTCACTGCAAACACAAACCAGAGAACGATGCATGAGCTCTGCAACACATACCAAGCTGGCTGATGACCATCCTAAAAGAAAATCTGTAAACACTGGATGTGTTTACAGACAAAAACTCATTTACATTGATCTGTCCTAAAAGCAGCTCCTGCTGCCTTTTTGGGAATAAATAGGAGCCTACTTATTTAACTGTGTGTAAGAGCTCGGTGTTCTCTTTACACTGAACAACCAGTTTCAAGTAAGCTAATCTGCTGCTTAGTTTATGGGCTGGTGCTTTCCAGTCGCTGCCCCTGTATCTGGCTGATAAAAGTCCTGTTATCATTTGGGATGTTATCTGAAAGGCAATATAAGGCTTTGATAGGACTCTAGGAAACTCAGAGAGAAAAAAAAATCTGATGTTGAAATCCCAGACTTTGGGAGCTTTTCTCAAAATGTGAATGGAAATGGGATTCTGCCTCCTGTATTCCTGTTTCCCATACAAATATTTTAGATAGTGTCACAATCCAGACTTCAAGAAGTGTATGTTTGTCTCTTACAAGGAACAATCCTGTTCTCATTTCTCTAGGCTCTAAAATGTCACAGAAAGCTTCAACCAACATGCAGGATAAAAGCTCTTACTTCAGGCCACTCTTCAGGGCTCGGTAGACCTCTTCCATCCTTTTAGGCTGGGGTTCTTTGGGCGTGGTGCTGTTCTTATGGCCCAAATTATGCATTTTCTTCACCTTTGCTTGGGGCTTCTTGAGCGCAGAGGAATTTTCAATAAAGGAGTTACACCTGCAAAATGAACATCAAAGATGAAGAAATCCCTATAAATCATAGAAATCTCAAAGGAGTGTAGCTTGAAGTAATCTTCTGATATTATCTCTGCTAGGAAAAATGAATCTGCTTCTGTGCCTGCCAGTTAAAGGACTGCATTTCTTTACAGGTTAAGAATCCGAGCAGCCTGGGATATGTGCTTCCTAAGACATAAATGCTTGTCTGGAAATGCAAGGCCAAGTCTGAGGCTTGTCAGACATTTCTCTGTCTTATACCATGCCTGTCCTAACTTACATTAGAGAGCCCATGAGAGAGCTGAGCTACATCCAGGTGCTAAAAAGAAAGGGGAGGCCAGATAATCTCAGGTGTAAAACCTGCAGGTCCTAAGGAAGATTGGGATTTGATTAGGAGAGTTTCTGGAGAACAGCATCACACCACTAGTCTTGAGTGTGGAATGTATGGCAAAGTGAGGACAGCTGTGCTGCAATACAGGTGCCTCTTTGGGGACTTTGCAGGTGGGTAGGTCAGCATCTAACAACCATCTTGTTGGGTTGACAGTAGGAGGCAACCCTTTGCCTGCTGTTACTCTTCAATTGCTAACTGGTGGTCTGGCACTGGGAGACTACACAAGTTAAAATCAATTGTAAAGTAGCCTCTGGGAGCATCTGGGACTGGATGGCTTGGGCATGCCTGACTCAAAGCCCTAAGTGCTGTCTAGCTAAGGGGCAGTGCACAGAATGGCTCCGCAGCCAAGCTCAGGGAAACAGCCTTGCTTTGAATTCGTAGTGGTGCAGCAATGAGAAAACTGTCTTTTAGGCAGCAGGGGTCTGAAACAGGAGGTGATGGCAAATGTATCACGTGCAGTGCTCCTGCACGTCTCATGTTGAAAAGATCACTGCATAAGTTAAAATGATTCTCTGAAATTCTCTCACAGCTCTGAGGCATGTGAAGAAGCCCTGCATTAATGGGGAAGAGGCAAACAGGCAGAGGGTAACAGCTTAGTTATACAAACAACATATACAGACATTTTAGCCTCAACACTTTATTTGGCAGAGTCAGAGAGAAAGAAGTCCTCTCTCACCCCCTTTCCCACTTCATCCCCTAAAGCCCAGGACTCCCTTACAGCCTGATTTTGAAGTTCCCCTTAAAGAGCAAGGGCACTTGCCTGGACCGTCTTTCCTGAAGCCCGCTGAAGCCAGCGAAGGACTGGCTTCTAATAATCCCATTAGGACCTCCTGGGGAGAATGAATGTGATCCTATTGACATGATTTCAGGGAGCCTCGGAGATATTCCTGAAAAACAACAGAAAGCATGTCAGTGAGGATGGAGTTACAGAAAAAGGCAGCCAGTGAGGCAGGACAGCCTGGTGTCCATCCATGACATTAAGGGGTACCTGAACCCCATGAGGGGCTGCAAGCCAGAGCACAAATCTTTTTGCATTTCCAAATCATCCCCAGTCAAAACCAAAATTTTAATTTCTGACTTCCGGCCCAGGGACTACTGAAAATGTACCAGAGACACAAAGAGGGTCTGGATGTGGGAGTAGAAACCAGATACTTCAGTGTGATAATCCCAATGCCATCCCCAATTTCTACCATGCCTGGCATGCTAGTGTCCTGGGAATTATTATGGGAGCACGCAGAGCTCTTAGGAGGCACTCACCTTCACTGTGAAGTGTGATAATATACAGTAATAATTTTAAAAGGATTGGTACATCATGAACGCCCTGCAGCACACTTTGATCCTTGCTCCCATGGCTGTTCAGCCCAGGGGCTGCTGAGAAGGAAGATGGGGTGGGTGTATGTGCAGCCATGACAAGCCGTGATGAGAGGGATGCCCTCCACCATGAAGGGAGAGGAGCAAACAAGCTCCAGGCACTGTATGCTCTGCATTTCATGTGTCTGGGGGGGCTCAGCAGGGAGGAAGCCCTTGCCCTTTGTGTGCTCATTTCCAATGCCCAGCTTGGCATCTGCACTAAACTAGATGATTTCAATCCATCCACAATAAATAGCAGAGAAGTGCTACAGTTCACAGCAGCTCTATCTGCTGCCACAAGGGAAAAGGGGGATGCCTTTATCTTCCTTTTCTCCTTAATCCACTGTTTTCCTTGTCTCTGCCCTCGGCAGATAATTAAATTGATTTTTCTGCTAGCTTGGTTTTGTGCTGCTCTGGCAAGAGGAATGGCCCCACCAATCTGTGAGGAGCACCATGGCAGAAACAGGCCAGACAGCAGGGCAGGGAGCAGGAGGAAAACTGGGATGCTGGAGAAGAGGGAGCTGATCAGTGGTGCTGCCAGACACGGCTCCCTGTCCTGCAGGACCCATCCTCTCACTGCCTCCATCCTACCTGGGATGGCAGTTCAGCTGATTACATCACTTTGCTGTGAAATGGACTGAGAAACTAGGCCAGCTTAAAAATAACCCAACAAAAAATAAAAAAGAGGAATTTTAGCAATTTTTTTCCATCAATTTTAAAAGCTGGACCCAGCCTGCCCCATGCCCCCAGTTCATTTCACTCCAGTAGCTGGGCTGAGGGATGAGCTTGGTAATGAAGCAGGATGGTATGGCAGGGGCTGCAGCTGCCTGCAGGCAGTGGAGCTGATGTTCTGTGAAACTCTGACCTACAGGGCTGAGGGGGTGACAGCAAGTCTAAACCACCCTCTCATCCCCACAGATCAGGAATTATTGCGAGTGCCCAAAAAACCAGCCATTTGTGAAAGCCAGAGATCTAAACTGTGCACCTTCACAACTGAATGTATTAATGATAAGCACCAGAGCTACGTGGTGCTTGCATGGCAAATATTCACTGCAGAAAGCAAATATGTGAAGAAACATTGTGCACTGCTCAGTTATGTTTAATTTGTAACATTAAGCTGGGCAAATACCCTTTGGTGTGGCAGTAGGTGCCACGGTGAACTACTGTTTCTCTTTGGAGGAGACTGCATTGCCCAAGGAGCTGTTTTCTCAGGAATATTTCTGCAAGACCTCTGCCAGAAACACTTCTTCCAGTCCCAGCATTGCCTGCACTACCGCTAATGAGACATTTTCTCTATTGCACAACCCAACCAGAGTACATCTTCCTGTTTTGGAAGTGAGGGCTGCCCCCCTGACTGAACAGCCTCAGAGATACCACATGGGGTGCAGTCAGACAGTTTTCTCCTCCTCTGTGGTCAGCAGGTAATGGTACTTCACCATTCATGTCCCTGGCCTAGCTCAGATGCAGCCCACCCAGCTCAGGGCTCAGAGAGTTCAACCACAGCAAGGATAAACCCCTGGGACAGAAAAGCTGCTGTCAGGCAGACCAGGACCATGAGCACCTGTATTGGGCAGAAATCCACGGTAAGGGGAGAGGGTGGAGGAGCAGAGAGGCTCTGGAGCAGCTGCTCCTCACAAACTCAGAAGATACCACAGTGAGGACGCACTTTGGCTAACTCCCACAGGATAAACATGCTCCAGCCACAGCTGGAGGTACTTGAGTCTTCAGTCAGTGAGAGCCCAAATTTGGCTCTGTACTCACCCCTACATCCATAAGGTTCTTTGCACAACTCTGCAGGGCTGAGCTGTGCTCAGGCTTGCTGATATCTGGCACAGCACTTGCCAGAAGGCATTTTGCAGCTTCCAGGGTCAAACCTCACATCCCTATAGATGGTACAGAATTTTCCTGTGCCAGCTTATGCTAAACAGTTCAAACTCCATAGAGCCACTGCCTGAGAGACAGAGTGGAAACTACCCGACCACAGTACTCTGGGGTCTGCACAGCAAGCTCCCTTTGGGTTTGCAAATAACCTTTAGACAATTAGGCTGCAATCTGCATGCTCCCATACAAGGATTTGCATTAAAAATCGGGTCCAGAGTGCCAAGGCACAGAAAATCCCTTGCAAGTGTTCAGCACTTGCACTGCTTGACAGGATGATTAACACACACACCCTGACAAACATCTGGAGACTTAGGAGGAGCCAAACAACACTGAGAGTCAGAGGAGATTTAGCAGCATAAACATCAACCACTCCTCAAAAAATAAGAGAGATAAAACTTGAAGTTGGGTGCTCATCACAACCACATTGGCTATGAAAAGGAAAGGGCTTTTAGGTTAAAAACTGTTGTGAAAATGCTACCATCTTCTGCATGATGCCTCTTCTCTATAAATATGAACAGAATATGAATGGCTTTCACTCTGAACAGAATCTTAGTGTCCAAATCTGACTGTGCAGAAACACTGGAATTGTTTTGATTTTCTTTTCCTTTGGGCAAACTTAAAAAATAAATAATCTTGGAAAAGGAATGTACTTATTTATTTTCTTTATTTTGCTCAAGCACTCAGATGGCTTTGAAAGGCTTTAGTAGCTAAGACTTTCCCCAAGATACCAGAAAAAATGTGCAAGAAGTGCAATTGAAATGCAAATTGAAGACCTGCCTGGAGCTACTTTTGCTTTGCTTTTGCATAAAATGGTCAGAACTCAGAGCCCAGATAGGCTTGTGGCCTCTCCCTATATATTATATATAATCTTGGTGAATAATGTATGTTTAATTTCTGTACAGAAGAAAATTGAGATAAAAGGAGGTAACAGAGTCGGAACTGATGAAATCTCCCAGTTCTGTTCAGTTATTTTCCATTGGTCAGGTTAAAGGTTGACTCTATTGTACAATCACCATCTGTTCTAAAGATTTAAACTAATATTCACAATATGACATCTCAGACACTTCCAACCAACCTCAGAAAATTGCAGACTCTGCATCAGCCCCTTGGCCCAGATTCACAGAGACAATGGCTGCATATGGGCACTGCATTGATGGATTATTAATGATACCCATCTTGCAAATACACTTTGAGTGATGAGTATCTGTCATGTTGTTGTGATATCCTTTGATGAGAGGAGTTTATTTTCCTGCCTCTTAAACCATTCACAGGTCTGTCTGCTATCAACTACATAAACCTACCTCTGAATTTAATAATACAGTTGTATCCTGATGATATGCATGGATGCAGTTGCTAGTATAATTTCAGTCAGGCTCAGCCCATGAGGACTCACCCAGATCTCTTACTGACCTGACGGGTATCCCCACAGCTGAACACTGCTAAGGGAATTCTGGTGCTACGCCAAGGTGGTGATCAAGTTTCTTGGTCTACATTTAGCAGTTTTGTGATATAATGCTACTGTCTTCTACATGCAGTATAAATTTTGTTCTCAATATAATGTAAGTTGCACATCTAAAATGATATTAAATGCTTCTGCAATTTGAGAGATCCACTTCAGCAGTGGATATAATGACTACGCTTAGACTTTTAAATCTATATAGTTAATGAACCAGGGATGTTTCATTTTAAAAAGACACCACTCTCCTTACTGCTAATATAAGCATGCCCTGTGTAGAAGTATAATTAATATAATTAGTATTGCCCATGCTAAGTGCACAGCAGTTGAATGATGAGCCCATCAGTGAGTCAAGGGATAAGGTGAAATCCTATCAGTACTCCTCTGCCCTATTCGCTGACAGCTTGCAGCAGGGAATGGCAGATAATTGATGATGTCTCTGTCCCCAGGGAAATAAAAGTCCCGTCTCTCAGATCTCCTTTCAGTCTGGAAATGGGGAAACAGCTGAGCCTGAGCTAATGAGCGGGGAAGGGACAATCACTTCCAGAGGGCTGCCCTCTCTTCATCACCCTCAGCACAGACCTCTACCTCCCACAGTGCCAAAATATTTGATAAACAGTGTGGACTTTGATTCAAGCTAAGAAGGGAAATATAGGCAGAAATATATTTGCTAAATCTAGTTTAACCTTCGTACAGCTTTTTTTTCTTTGCTTCTTCCCCATGACCAGTTTGGAGATGGTATTTTTTGCTCACCACATGATGAGGGGAAGTTGGTTTTGCTAGACATGTGCTAGCAACCATGTAAAACTGCAAGGTAGAATGGTGATGGTGCCCTTGATTCCTCCTGCTCCCTCCTTGTAGCAGCTACAGGTGTGGCTCCGGGTCTAGAATTAGCTGCAAGGTGTCAGGGAGCTGTCTGCAGCTGAGGCTTTGAGGACACTCCAGGATTACATATAATCGCTGATTAAATGGGAAGGTGGGGTAGGACTGAGTGACAAAGCATCCTTGATAATCCTTTTTTCCTATATTATTTTCTTGTGCGACAAATGGTTCAAGGTCCATTCTGGATCTAAGGAGAGGTAATCCCTACAGTGAGATGGTTTGTATGTTGATTCTTTTGTTGATCTATGACGGTCTGCAGGCTGTCTGTTAAAAATTAAGTGATAACTATTTAGGTTAAGGTGAGCTGAGGTGGTCCACTAACTAATGGATGGCTACAAAAGTCAACTGATTCTGTTTGGCATGCTAGGAACATTTCTTACCTGCAAACCTGGGGTATGTCTGACAAATGAGCTGATGTCTTTGTGACTAATGAAAGAAAAGACCATTTTCCTCTCTCATCTGTGCCAGGGTCTGTATTCTGCTTATTGGGCTGGCTAGCCTACAAAGGTAAAAACTTTTAAATGCGATGAGATGACATTTAGGGCCATGCATCTCTCCAAAAGGCAATCACAATAAGGGAAGGAACTGTTATGCCCTAGAAGTCATGTCCTCCTCCCAAAGAGCCAAGTCTTTCTGCTTTGCATTCATAAGCCCAAAGAGCACAATGCAGTTCTAAACTTACACAGGCTCAGTTTGGTGCCAAGCTCATTCTGTGCACCTTCAACTCATGCTGCTTGCTTTTGTAGCCATAAGTCTAGTAATATTTAATATTTATTTTCCAACTTCTTCCCTCTGATTTAGCTGAATCACTTTGGCAATACAAGGCCAGCATGGCTAGTAGCCCAAGTAACCACCTGGAATGTATGATTTCCATGTTCTCTAGGCTCCTAGAAGGTACAATGGTATGCATCTTGGATGTGAAAGTAGACATCCTTTTGGGGTTTTTTAATATAAAAATTTGACAGTGATATGTGGGTAAGAGTGCTCAGGAGCATTATAAAAACTTTTACAAGAAATTTAATTCTTGCACAAGAGTTTTTACACTTTCAAGACAAAAACTCTTAACCATGAGTGAGCAGGCTCATAATTTCTGTATATGTCAGGAAGATTTCTGATGGGCAGGGGTCTCCTGCAAGCACCTGCAGAAAGGTGTCTTCTGTTGGTCATTCAATTACACAAATTACAAACTTCATGGCACATTTTATGCTCCCAGTGATTGGGCTGCTCCTCCCTTGTGCAGGGCAGCATTTGCTAGAGCTGTACAGATGTGAGCTCCATCTGAAGCACTATTCTTGGTTGCCAGAATAAAATCATGTGCATTTATTTCACTGAAGGCCAAGGCTTAGCGATATTCCTAAACAGTAGCATATGGCTACACTGACAAGCACACTTCCCAAGCCTACGTCAGCCGGTGAAAGGCCAGTGGATCCATGAGCTTCAGACGTTAATTTTAGCATACAGAAAGAGCCATGTGGGCTTACCTGCATGGCTGCAGAGAGCACTGCTGCACAGAGAAGGAGCTGCAGCTCAGATGGAGCCCCTTCCTTCAAACGAGAAATGTAGGAGCACATATGACACGCTTGGATGGGCATCAAAGCCACTGGTAGCCACAGCATAGGAAAGGAAACTTCTGCCCCATCTCTTGCAACAAGAAGAATCATAGCTTAGCCCAGCTTAGCTCATCCTGCTCTTGCTGAGGTGGTCTCTTTCCCATCATGGACATCCCCAGCACTGATTATCCACCAGGATCTCTCTGAAGGCTTAAGCGCACTTCTCATTGACAACTTTATGTCCATCAGGGACATAAATCAATCATCTACAGTGATTATTTCATTAGCTGTATTTCAATACCTTCAATTTGGGTGGATTCAGTTTCTACAATGCACAAAATGTTTATGCAACTGATGCATCTTTTATAGCTCTTAAGCCCACAGCTGGGAGCTTTACTTTTTCATGCAGAAATCCCCACAAGTGAGCGCAAGGTGCCATTACCTGTTCCTAATAAATGAAAATGTACTATTTCAGTACCAAATTTCAGCTTTTGTTTCAAATAGTATCAAGCCTTAGGAAAAAGGTTAATAGCAAGGCTTGTACTTTATGATCTCGTTTCTGTAAGAACATTTTAAATGTTGCACGTAAAGGCATTTCAATTCCAATGCTACAGTATTTGCTAGCTCATCACTAGACACCCTGAGCAGAAATACAAATTGTCTACCATGTCGAACAGCCCATGTTGTTTGTTCTGCTCCTCCTACCCAAACTAGATGATGCACATAAACCAAAAGGCAAGAGTAACAGTAAGAAAAAAGCTAACAATCCAGGTCAAGAGCAAAATGGTAAAGTAGATATGGCTGTAAATGCATAGAACCTGATAGCTGATGCTCCCACTGCAATATAGCTCTATAAATTCAGTAACTCATCTCTCACACCAGTCTAGGTACCAAAGTCAGTGTGAGAACTTTTAATTTAATTTTATTTTTGTTGTAAAACATGCCTGTGGCTCTAATTCTCGTCACCTCGCTAGAACACAGAAATAAGGATTGGCAGTGGCTAAGGTGAAAGTAGCACTTTTTTTGTGTCATACCACAGTTAGCTTTCTTCCTACCCTTTTTGCAGCTACTCCTTCACCAGAGCTCTCAGTGCAATGCCCTCATTTCTAGGTTTTTGTTGCCAGGGAGCCTCCGCTTAACCTCCCCTCAGAGAAAGACCTACACTGCACCTTCCCCTTGGTATAGCTGAAAACCTAAGGAGAGGGAAATGCAAATGAGTTATTTCACTGTAATAAACCCAAGGAAAACAAATTTGATCCTAAATGGCTCTGCACACAACAGATGGGTTTGTGGCAGCTGACCTCCTTTTTTTCCAGTTCCAACATTTATTTCACACTGGTGGCTGGGGTGAGCATGCGCAGGAACCCACATGGAGCCCTCCCTAATCTTGCTCCCTACAGCATTAGAGACACAGGGCAATCATATTCAGCTGGCATTAGCATAAATAAGCAAAATTTGGTCTATAACTGTACTTATGAGCATGGCTGAGGGATCAGAATCTGACCATCTAATTACATTTGACATTCATTCATCTCAAACCCACCCCAGTATGCAGAATTTTGTTTGATTAGAAGTCAACTCCAATTCTACTCATCACTGATAATTCTTTATGTCAATGTAGGATTTAATTAAAAACTAAGTCCCACTGCCGTTCAAGCGCTGGCAAATAATCTAAGGAAAAAGCACTTCTGAAACCCAACTGAGAACAATCCTCTCATGCCTTAAATCCACCTTGCACAAAATCCCTAACAAGCGGTTCAGCACAAGTGGCCTGAGCACACAATTAACCACACTTTCCTTCTGGCAGCGCTGCACTGTGATAAAGGTGCAAGACTTTGGGCAGCTCTGTTATCTATCCCTGCATCAGGAGACAAACTACTAGGAGCAATCTTGTGAGCAGTAGTAGGACTAGCAGGATGCAAAACAGGTTGTGGGAACTCCTCCATCTAGGAGCAGCCTGGCTACTTCTCTACCTCTTTTACCATATGCCTGCTTGACCACAGATGCTGGGTAGAATTTTAGTTTCTTAGCTCAGACCACAGAAAGTGACCAACTTATTGCCCATTTTGGCAAGGATAAGTGTTAAGGGAAGCCTAGGAACCCACGAGTGCTGTGGGTGGGTCTCCCTTGACCCTTACTGACCAACAGTAACACCTGGGCAAGCCCAGGCGTAACATCTGAGCACAAGTGGGGTAAGACAGCCCTGATGTCAAGAGATGCAACTCCCGTGGGAGTCCTTTGGCAAAATCCATGATGAATCTGAGCAGTGACCTAAATTTACATGTCAAGTGTAAGCAGCACAGAGTGGCTTCACTTTCTCAGGCTGTGCAAGGAATGAATATAAAAATCTTCTCTATGACAGGAGAAAAAAGCAATAGCTAGCAAAGTTGTCCTTGAGAATGCTGGTTTCTTTAATTACTTTGCACCAATATTTTTGCTGCTTATAACCCTCATTTAATGCAGATGGTAGCAGCATGGGCAAGGATAGCAAGCTGAGCATATATTTCTTTGCAACTGCAGGAAAGTAAATGCATCAAGTAAACACATGCAGGATGATTTGGGTAACCAGTGGGCTGTTCTAGAGATTGTTTTGCTAAGACAGACAAACTAGCTGTTCTTAGTACCCACTCCAGGTAGGCTCTAATATAAGCATGAGTGAGCTAAATTAAACAAGTAAGACAGGCTTTTCATCCCTGAAAGGAAAGTAAAACATCATTGTTGTCAAATCCTTTCAGCCACTAATGAGATACAAACGCTTTGCTGCTCCTCTTTAAATACATGGGATTAGGGTGACTTAAAACTCCGTGGATGTTTATATGATCGTCCTATTTCCAGGAGTGTCGTAATGGCACACTGCTCACTAAAATACTGTTGAAGATACACCGTTATGTGTGCTAGGACAAAGATCTTTAAAGCTAGATGTTCTTCTCCCAGACATGTGCATTGCAGAAATGGATTTACTTAATCTTTTTGACACCTTACAAGCGTGGTCACTTAAAGAGCATTGCCATAAAAGTCCTGTGTTACTTCATTTACATTTGGCTATAGCATCTATCTGAAGCTCTCTTCCAGTACATCAAGTAGTTGAACACTGTCCATGCAAAACCAAGAATGTCTGTCTGCTCTGATGCAACTCGCTTGTCTCTTGGCCTCAGCTCATTTTCAAATTCAAAACTTCAGTCTTCTTACATACACAACTTTTGGAAATTTTATTTAAAGTTATGGCACAGTTTATTATTCTCTTGGCTACAGTATTTTAAACTTTAAAAACCTCTTGAAGGCACAGGATACAAGAGCACATACTTAATACCACAAAACAGCCTAAAATTCTTCCAAAACACCACCAATTTCTGTGGTCAGAATCATTAAAGGATCTGTAAGAAGCATCTGAAAGAGGATAAAGGGGTATGGTTCTATGCTAGGGTCCCTCTTGGAAAAAGCTTGTGTTAGTGATACTGGAAAAAGAAGACTGATGACTAATGGGGCAGCTAAGCAAAATAAAAAAGGTGACTGCTATGTGCAGACTGCCAGAAGCCACAGCTATCCCAACCCTGTCCCACACAGTTATTGTATACCAGGCATCCACAAAAAGAGAAGAACAGCTTTATGGACACACAAGTGTTTACAGGAACCACTTGAAAAAATAGCTAAAATTTTAGGGTGACCTGCTCTCCTTGCCAACACTTTCTGAAACCACATTTCACTTCAACACTTATCAAGATGACTGAACAATGTGCAGTTAGAGCCCAGAAAGCCAGCAATATTCTGTGCTGCATCAAGAGCAAGGTGGGCAGCAGGGTGAGGGACACGGCACTGCCCCTCTGCTCTGGTGAGACCCCACATCAAGTACTCAGTCCATGTCTGGGGCCCTCAGCACAGGAAAGACACGGACACACCACTGTGAGTCCTGAGGAGGGCCACAGAAATGATCAGAGGGATGGAGCACCTCTCCTGCACAGACAGGCTGAGAGAGATGGGGTTGTTCAGCTGGAGAAGGCTCCAGAGAGACTGGATTGTAGCCTTTCAGTATTTGAAGGGGGCTTGTAAGAAAGATGGGGTCAAACTTCTCAGCAGGCCCTGTAGTAACAGGACAAGGGGCAATCTTTTGTAACTAAAAAAGGGTAGGTTTAGACTAGATACAAGGAAGAAATTATCTACAATGAGGATGTTGAAACACTGAAACATCTACAACACAGCAGCTGCAGGTGCTCCATTCTTGGAAACATTTGAGGTTGACTTGGACTGTACTTGGAGCAAACCTGGTCTACTGGAAGGTGCCCATGATGGGGACAGGATTGGAACTAGATGGCCCTTAAAGGTGCCTTCCAACACCAACCATTCTACAACTCTGAGTTTCTCAGTACAGAAAAGCTGTTCTCTCTTAACTCTGCAATGGCTTTTTGCTCTTTGGGGCAAAGGAGGTTACACTGAACAGTCACTGACAGAGTTCTGGTTTGGGCCAGATAGGGCTTTCTTACAACTAATTGTAAGAAATTAATTGTATTGTATTATACATATTAATATTATAAATAATTATATTATATTAATTGTATATTATAATATGGTATAACATTAATTGTGACATAATATTAATATATTATTAATTAATAATAACTATTAATAATTGTAAATATATTTCTTACAAATATGCACAACTACTGTGCATATTTTGGGAAGCATGGACCAAGGACCATTTCCAAAGCAGATGTACTTTCCTCCTTTGAAGGGCAAGGGAGTTTAATGCCATAGATACAGGCTGGTCTGTGCCTGCTGCTGTTCCTGCCCAAAAACATTCACAAATGCCTGTAGCTTACTGTCACAGATAAAGCCAATGCAAACCTGATGAAACCCTTAAATCTACAGCAGGTAGATCTACTCAGGGTTAACTGGTAAATTTAATTTGTAGTGGACATTAAGAAAACCCAAATCCTGAGTTTAAAATGCCATATGCTCCAGCTATGCTATAGGATTAGTTACTATTTGAGTTTTCTAGACACAGAGACATTACAGATAAACCGAGCATGAACCGAAAAGATCTGACAGTGCTTTTTGTCACTGAACTACAAGGTAATTATCTTGTGTAACTTTTCATTGCACAAATTAAGGCAGCGCATCTTGGCACATCCCTGCTATTCCACAGTATGCCATTTAAAAGAAAGACCTACTGGGGCCATTGCAGGCTAATGACAAGCTTTTAGGAATGACCCCATAGCTTGTCCTCTGCTGCCCTTCCTTTCTTCTTTCCTTCTCTGTTGATTTCTTTTTCCAATTCACATCATATTAACAGACCACCATTAAGGATTTCGGAAAAGGAGCATATCATGGCTTTTCATGAGGATAGAAAATTATTTTGCCTTTTTGCCAATGGAGGCAATTGTCTTCCTCAGCTGGTGGCAGCATGACATGCCACAGTGCCTGGAGGAACCCTGCGTACAGGGCTCAGTCTAAGACAGGAGCTGTTACACTGGATCCACTGCTGCCACCTTCTTTAGTAGAAAGGATGATTATTTTCTTTTTAAGGGTAGAGCTAGGAGAGAATGGGAAGAAAGCAACTTTTTGCTGGATAACTGCATACGAAAAGCCATCTAACCTTCACGGAACTTCTGTTTTCGGTGTAGGGTATGGAAATCAAATGTATTGGAAGCCCTTCTAGTCCAGCACTAGCATGATGGAACAAGGCTTTGTGGTCCAGCTGTCATCTGGAGAGATGATGACAACATTCCCCTCTGATTTCAAAGAATGCAAAACCTTAGTTTATGCAGGCAGAATTTTAAGCTGATAATTCTCTGGCCTCAGCTCAGTCTTAGCATTTTTAATACAGCTTTGGTTTGGTTTTGTGTAGCACCAATGACTTACTGCAGTGAGCAATTCTAGCTCCTGGCTTTATTAATCTGAACATCTAATAAACATTCTTGTCTGTTTATTTTAGCAAACATCTCTCCTTATATACAAGATTTTGTGTATATCTAAGCAGATGTGGCCTGCAAGTGTCACACTGCATTCAAGAAAAAGTCTCATGCATCAAAGTCAACCTCACAGCCAACTGCTTCCAATGCCACCAGCACCTCTTTGTGAAAACCCCAGTCCTTCATTGAACTAACAGAACACTATTTTGTGGATGTACAGAACGAGATAAGGAAAGGGCAGTCAATCATGCAGGACCACACATTATACACTTAATTGAGCATTAGCAACAGCATCATCACCCACTGACATGCCTGTATGGTTGGGAAAGTGCACAGGGATAGCTGTTGCTGCCATGACCCAGCAAGGCTTGCAGGGGTGACCAGAGAAAAATGTGTGTCCATACCCAAGGAGACTCTGTGGCCAAGGACTACTTGCAGGGATATTATTTCACAAAGCTATAACATATGCCACTACTTCTGTACCACAGTTAAAAAGTTTTAAAAGCAAGCATTTTTAAATTAAATAATAACAGAGGATGTTAAGCTGCTTAATTATGGAAAAGGCATTTCCCTTCATGTTATACAACAAGAAAATGCCTATCAGATTTTGAATACAGAGCTATACCGTCTGCCCTATCTGCCTGCAGCAGTATCACAGACCAGTGTCACCATCTCAACCCCAAGCACAAGCCTTGATCCTCAAGGCTTCTAAGGCATCCTCAAGGGGTGTGTTTGCTACAAGCAAAAATTTTTTTCCTCTGTTCAGTCAGAGGAAAAAAAAAAAAAAAATCTGTTTTTTCCTCAGATTCAGTCTCCTAGCAGATACAGGACAAATCTAACAATGAAGAAAGACACCTCACTGAGGCACAAATCAAGCAGTTCTGGCTGTTCAGACAGCAAGATGTTAATTTGGGGAAAGAGAAGGGAAACTCTAGTGTTCAACCTTGCATGGTCTGTTGAAACATGAACCTCCTGCCACTATTTACAGATGCTTATTTGCCTGTCTCCTACAGATTTGAAAAGGAGCTCCTTCCTTTGGTCAGCTCAAATAGAAATGTCTAAATAGTAAAAGATAGGGTTGGTCTAGACTGGTGTTTTATAGAGGTAAAGGTACAAGCTAAAACCAGAACCTCGGTGATGACCAGATAGATTTTTCTCTATTGCAACTGCTTTTTTGAGTTAATGGATGACTAGAAGTTTTCCTGTTGATGAGGCTTTTCAGGACAAAATCATCTATGACAAATCTCTGGGTGTTGCAGCTAGATGAGGTTTTTGAATAAAAAAAAAAAGAAAGGTTGCTTTCAGAAGGGATTATTTGAACAGTTCTGGTGTCACTGAAGGGCTACCAGCAGGCTGCACAACCTGGAAAGCAATAGCTACTGCTGCAGCTAATCAGGCTGTTTGAGGGCCAGGAGAGAGGGCAGGCTGTGAGCAGTGGGACAGCAGTAATGAGGTGGTTGGCTCTGCCAGCCAAGGTCAGCTTACTGGAGGCATCAGAGACCAGAGAGCTTCTGATGCTCTAAAAGGGCTGGAAGATAAAATGTATTATTGTGACTACTTCATGTGTTGCGCTGGTTCCCGGGAACTGTCAGCTTCAATTTGTTCCTCCCATTGAAAAGAAAAAAGATGCTCGCATACTTCTGTGCTAATCCGTCATTTCTTTTGTGCTGGTTGGGAAGTAAAAATTACAGGATACCCTTGCAACATAAAAAGACATAAGAAAAAGATAACTTTAGGGAAAAAAGGCCGGTTAGTTCTTGTGTCATGCTTAGAGGACCCGCTTCTGGAGGCCACTGGGTGCAGAACCTGTATGCAAAGAATAAGGCAAGGTCTGTACTTGAGGCTGCCAAAAAGCAATTTAAGTACACCACAAACCTGCCCTTCTCCACAACTACCAAATCCCATGGGGCAGCATGTGCTGGGATTGTTGTTTTTGATCATGGCTTGGTTCCTGGGGCCTCATAGCAGCTCCCTAATTAATCTGGATGGATTGGGGAGGGGGAATCTTCCTTCTTCCAAACAGCACCAGACCCAGCAGCAAAAACACTTCAAAGCTAGAGCTGAAGAGCAAAAATTCAAGGGATTTAATCCAAATCCCCTGAATGCAGACTTGTAGTGATAAGAGAAGGGGCAATGGTTTTAATCTATAAGAGGGCAGATTTAAGCTAGACATGAGAATATTTGTTTTTTACAAATGAGGGTGGTGAAACAATGGGACAGAGAGGTGGTAGATGCCCCATCTGGAAACAATTAAGGTCAGGTTGGACAGGTCTCTGATGAACCTAATCTAGCTGAAGATGTCCTTGCTCATTGCAAGGGCTTGTACTTGATGGCCTTTAAAGGTCCCTTCCAACTTGAGCCACTCTATGATTTTGTGAAGGTTGAGATAAAACTGGTACCCACTTGCTGCAAAACAAGAGCTGAAGGTTGTCTGTCCCTAGGCTGCCAAATGGGGATAACATCACTTCCCAGAAAAGATTACCTGGCACCCACTGCTTCCTTTCCCCCTGAAATACCTGCCTGGAGGTATTTCAGGTGCCAGAGCACCAGCTTTCTGGGAAGGGACATGACAGGATTAAGCCAGCCCCAGGCCAGCCACACAGCCCACGTGGGTGCAGATAAGTGACAGCACGAGCAGCGTTTGCACTGAGGAGCAGAAATAAAGCTGCAGAACAGCTGTGGACAAGAAAATGCAGTTTCTGCTTTGATTTGGTGTATGTAGGGAAGGACAGTCATGGAGCTCAAACTGAGCTGACTGCCCAGCCTTAGCTAAGCCATTCCTGACATTAGGCAGAGAGATTTAATATGATCCAGTTTATTGCATCCAGGGTTCCATTGCCAATCTCCTTCCAGCTCTCTCATGAGGAGTTGGCAAAGCCCATCCTGCCACACCTCCTCCAGCCGCCTGGCTCCCCTGCTCACAGACTGTCCTTCTGCCTTTGCTCTGGTGTAACTGAACTGTCTGAAGGATAGCACTGGAAACAAAGATGCTGGCAACCTTAATTCTCGTTGACTCTGTTATGTGCTTAAAGTGCAGCCACCATGGTTTGTGAAGTCTCCCGGAGCAAAACTGCTTCTGCTCTCAAAAGACTTCACGTTTGACTTTAAATTCTAAGTGAGCCCAGTTCTTTCTCTCTGCCTCCTAAAAGGGCAACCACATCTTGGACTCAATGCAACAATCTGTGAAAAACTAGTGGAGGGGAAAAAAAAAAAAATCAGTGTGTGTTCTTCCTGATTAATTTTGAAAATCTCTTACTAAGAAACTCCTTTAGCAACCTCTCTTTCAGAAAATCAGCAGGCACTGTAAGCTGAGCGAGCAAAACAATGACCTCCAAGCTCCTGCTAAGTGAGAAAATAACCATTTTTTTTCCCCTCCCATTTTGTTAATAGAGTCATCCAGGAACCACACAGCTTGAAAGTGATGTGACAGGCCCCTATCTGATACTAATTCACATCCCAGCCCTCTCTAACAAGCCTGTGCCAGGAGTGTGTGTTCAAGCATTGCTGTCCTCACTTCCTTCCCAGTCTGCTTTCAGCCGATGCTCTGTGCAAGCTGAATGGCCACAGACACAAGCTGCTGCTCGCAGCCTAGCTTGCCTGATGAAAACTACCCCAGTTAAGTGGGTTGTCTGGGAGCAGCTTGTCACTGCCACATGTATAGCATCAGGGGAAAAAAGTGTCAAACCAGCCATCCCTTTTTTGGAAAAAGCCAATGCTGCTTTTAGTTTTCACTCCCACATCTCCCTGCTGGAAAGCAAGGCGGCTTCCCCGGACCTTTTCCAGCAGGGCACTTTGTGTGGAAGTTACCATTCTGCCTATTCGGGTTTAAAAATATCAAAGAGCAAAAGGTAACCCTGCGTGGCATGTAAACGTGCCACTGTGAGCTTTGAGGCTGTGCTTTGTACCACTCTTTGTTCAAGTGTTTGTTCTGTGATACAGGTGAATAACATGGTCATGTGCCTTGAAAACACAAGGGAAGAAAAGCACCTTTTTCACTTACAGATGCTCCTTCACAAACCACACACTTCTACACTTACACGTTCCCAAGCATTTAAGAAATATTAATTCTGCTGCAGAAAAACCTCTAAGGTATAACTGTACTGTCACTCTAGAGAGGAGTAGCAATAGAGCTAAGTGCTCTGTTTCTTATGCCGGATCCTGGAAGAAATTCAACGTGTTGCTACTTAAAAACAAAGCAAAACAAAGAAAACCCCCCAAAGCCCACACTTTGTCATGGAAATGCCGCTTGGATGGCAAAAGTTAAACCAGCATCAGGTTATGGATGCTGAGGTTGTAAAAGTTCACATTGCACAAGTGCTTAACCTGTGCTTGCAAGCAGCACAGACACCATCTTAACTGACTGTCCTAATCTTCAGTTACCAGCTTAGAAAATGCTGGATTTGTGGGAAAAAAAGATAAACTTTGCTTCCTCTAGACTCCCACTGTGCAACATATATACCCACCCACACTCATTTAAACGTGGAACAATCTGTCATATTTGCCCATTATGGTTATAAAGCAGGGCTCCAAACCCATCACAGCGGATACCTTTCTGAGTCTGACCACAGAAACCTCATCACGTTGTGTCTCTTCCCACTGCGTGAAGATCTCCAGGACAGCTGGGCAACCAGCACAGGAATCTTTCAGGAAATACACCTTCCTCTTGTCTCCTTCCTTAAGCTCTCTGTTTGGGTATGCTCCCGCTTTTGTTTATGCAGGAGAGGGATACTTGTGAAACCTAATTAACCACTGGAGAAGATGATGTTTCTGTTTGGGAGCGTGTTCCCTGCCCCGGGCTCCAGCTGCGTGACAGCAGCTCAAACACGGTAATTAAAATGAGCGTGGCTGAATGTACGACCAGATTAATGAACGCTGAAATTACACTGGGAATACACTCAGCTCTTCCTAGAAAGACGGATGAAAGGGTGCAAAGGCAGCACGGCCACAAGCACACAGTTTCCAGAAAGCTGTTTGAAACTTTGAATGAGAGACAGAAAAATGCTCGCCTAACACAGCAATAGAAAGACCAGTCACAGGATTAGGATGACCTTTTGTAACCAGGGCATTCAAAGGTAAACTGAAGAGCAATGCCAGTGTGTAATGGGTTTGCATCAGTCCTTGGGAACGAGCCAGAGGACGGGAAAGGGAACTTAAGAGGGTCTAAGCTCTCCTCTAACCAGTAATGCCATAAAAGCCCACTGGAAATAGAAAGAAAAGACCTAAGGAAAGGCCGAGACTTTTTTTATGGAAACAGGGCTAAGCACTTCCACGCTCTGTGAGAAAATATTAAGCCAGTTTCACGTCCCTCAGCGAACACCCACGTTCAAGATTTTTTTTCACAATCACAGCCCAAAACCATGCCCGGGACGCCCCGAAAGAGCGCCTCTGCCCTCCTCAACACCTTGCCGCCGGCAGATGAGCGGGGTCGGGACCCGCTGCCGTGAGCGCGGCTCTCCAGCCCCGCAGCCCCGGAGCTGGGCTCGGCCACGTCCCCGCTGGGCAGCGCCCCTTCCTTCCCCCGCGGGCTCGGGCCCCGCACCCTCCGGGAGCCCGGCCGGGTACCTGTTGCTGCCGGCGGTGCTGCCGCGGCTCACAGCCCGCTCCGGGACGCCGCTCGCCCGCCGCCGCCCAGTGCTCCTCGGGCACCGCGGTGCCCCATCCCGGGCGGCAGCGCCCGCAGCTGGAAAACTCACAAACAGCGAATAATAATTCTTTAAAAGAGGGTAAAATTAAAGTTTTAAAATGAAATAAAAAAATTAAAAACGAGGAGAAGCGAGAGCAGCTCGTCTCCCGCGGCCGCGCACCGCCGCTCTGACAGCGAGCGGAACCGCTGCCGGCTTTTCCTTGCGGAGCTGCGGAGGGAGGCGGAGGAGGGGGCGGAGGCGGTGCTGCCGCCGCCCGCCCCCACGCCGCGGGCAGTGCGGGGGTGCGGAGCCCCCCGGGCTCGGCCCCCCGGGATGCGGCGGAGCCGGCGCTGCCGGTGCCTCCGTACCTTTTTGGGAGAGGCGGCGGTGAGGCTCTTCCGCTTTTTCATTCGATGCGCCTGGCCCCTCAGGCCGTTTGTCCCAAAGACGGAACATCCGCAAAATCCCTCGGACCCTTCTCGCCTGGAACGGGCCGGGGAGCGGGCTGCCGCCGCTTGCCTTCCCCGTGCCCGGTGGACCACTCGCTGCAGCCTCGTTGCCTTCAGCAGTGTGTGTGAAAGCTCTAAATTTGGATTCTGGGCGGGCTGAAGACAGCAGTTAAAGGCGAATATAAATGAAAGAACATTGCAATGAATGGAGCTTGCGTTTCTTCCTTTAAGCATCTTTTCTGTTATACCAAGGAAAAAAAAGGGCATGAATACCGTATTTTCCCAGAGATTGTGAGGTATTTTCTTCAAATTTAGTCTTCCTTCCAAAATGTATAGTCCTATTTACTTATCAATATATCTCTCTAGAGAGATATGGATTTTACATCTATTTGTTGCTACCTTAGGACTTCTTAATTTCTCTTCTGTGTTTCTTTTTTTCTTTCTCTTTTTTTAATACTGGACTTTACATCAGACACCCAGCAGAAGTACCAAACACACGTTGTATTTTCTATACGATTTGCTGTTCCTCTGCCAGCATTTAAAGCTGTTGTAGGGTCCTTCAACAAGCTCTCCCTTGTGCCTCTTAAACAGCTGTAAAGTGCTTTTTTTTTAGGGGAAGGGGGAAAAAGGAGTGAGGGGCAGAGGGAATCCCTGGTAAATCTATGGGGTTGGTAAATAGACCTAATTCGGAAGGAGGCTTGAGACGTCAATGCTGATACCCTTCCCATATTCCTGTATCTTTCCCCATTTGGGTCAGGATAGGTAGACTCACCACTTCGAATGCAAATGTTTTATGCTGAGTACACTGACCTATCACACAGAGGATGATACTATATGAAGTAGTTAAGCAAATGATAAGGAAGACAGAGCTAGGTTTTTACAGAGCAACCCCCAAAACTGTCCCTGAATAAAAAATCCAAGCTACCAATTCCAGATGACCTATCATCTTAAGTAATTTTCAGCAGGAATAATGAGCATGAGTTATTTATATTGTATGCTGAAAATAAACCCTGTAGCCCTTAGAAAGTAGAAATGAGAGAAAATTACTCCAGATTTAGTAAAAGCAGAGAAGGATGCTCTTCACACTGGTGTGTGGACCTCTGGGGCCTACACGTCGTTTCCAAGGTTTCTGAGTTCAGACAGGCTCTACAGCAATCACAGCTGTGGTATTTCCACATACCCATTTCTCCACTAGAAAAAGTATAGGGGCTGTTGCCAACACAGTGTCACTGCTGTAGCTCCAAGGCAAAATTTTAAGGGTGACCTTTCTACATCTCTGATTGAATCAACTATTCCCCCATTTCATGTGTGTCACATAGGATGTGAACTCTGAGGCAAAGGCAGAGGAGTCGCTTTCTGGAAAAAAGCAGCTGCGCACTTTGGGCTATGGAATGCCAGGGAAAGAGGAGAGGAAATATTTGTGGCAACGCTGAAAGCTATAAATGTCTCATCATGCACACTTAATACGTGTTTGAGTCCATTTCAGCCATTTAGGGGGTGGCAGCTCTCACTGTGGAAGCCTGGTTAATTTGTTAAAGGTTTTCAGTGCCACAGACTAATTGCAACATCTTACTTCAACCTGGAGCCTCCTACAGTTCTGGTCAATTGTTACCGATTCCCTCTGGCCTTTTTTATCTTATCTTGCAGAAGATTTTTTGAACTTAAGGTTGCAGATGCAAATTACCTCATTTATATTGCAGCCTCCTCTTTCAAGGAAATACCCTCAATCCTATGCAAATACATGTGATAGGGATGTATGAGCTGTTTCTCTTGGTTTCTCAATATAGTTTAGCATAGCAAATGCAGAAAGCTACCCTCCTCCTCCCCATCACGCCAAGCCCTACACACACTCTCACTTCTCTGCCCCCAGTGCTTGTTGAAACAGCTGGGAGACTGAGGAAGTTTATGGATGCTCTAGATAAAATCTTTGCCCCACTTAGTCCTTCTGGACGTGTATTCATCCTGACACACATGCTTTTGAAAGGCTCGGACAGCCATTCCACGTGTGTCTTGTTTTGCTAATTCAGTGGAAATTGCCAGAGAGCTCTGTCTCCCTCCATCATCAGGCAGGAACTGAAGCTGCCATTGTATTGTGGCTGTGATCATGCTACTATGCCTATAAATTATTCACGGTATTGCAGCGTAGTCTTCTGTTATGTTAAAAATAGGTCATCATGAGTGTCCCCAGTGAAATTTCTAAGTGACAACAGCTGATTTTAGCTTTGTCTCCAGAAAACAGTGACCTTTTCAAAGCAGTAATTGACAATTATGGTGTACTTCTATCTCTGTGACAGCTCCAGTGCACCTTCACAAACATTAATTCTCAGCAATGGTAACCCCACATAATACTTGAGACAACTAAACCAGAGCTACTAAATTACCTGCTGAGCTTTGTCGAAGCACTTTGCTTTCTATTAGCCTTTGCTTCCAGGCCAAAGAGTAAACCAGGATTATCAGAGAAGAGATTATAGTCTGAGAATACCTAAATGCTCTGCTCCTCCCAGGCACTCAGAAACCTTCTTGAAAGGGCTGATATGGAGATGTACTTAACTTTTTTCATTGCCACACAGACTCTAGCCCACTGAATCCCCTGAATCAAGAGAGCAGGAGGCTTTCAGGTCCATTGCAGACCTAGACAAACCTGGAAAGGTGGAGCACGACCCAGCAGTCTGGACAGAGGCCCAGGGGAAACTCTCTTTTCCCCATAAGATACTGTGTGGGAGGGCTCTGAGTGGATCCCCCCCAAAACTGGGATATTGTTGAAATTTCCCTTGTTTGCTGTGGGAATATATGTCTGTTACACAGATACAAAAACTTAGCTCAGGCCTGGGTGACTTCATTCACCTAAAAGCAAGGACTGGTGGTGGGTGGCAATGCACGGCAGACCAAGCAGACAGTAATTTGCATGGAGGTCTCTTGTTAGCACGTTCAGAGCAGCAAGAGGCCAAAAGAGGTTGGGAGTGGTTGGGAAGACCACAGCTTTGAGCTTTTGGGTGTCTGAGGTAGATCAGGCCTGCTCTAGCCTTTAAGGAAGACAAATTATACCCGGCTTTTCCTGATGTAACTTGTCTTTGCTGTGTTTATGTATAACTCTCATGCTTAGAAGGGATGCACAAGGCATCTTCATATTGCTGATAGACATCCCACAGGACATCTCCAGCAGGTATCACATCCAGGGAAGTCTTCTGTGGGAACACAGGGTGCAAACCTGACTGCTCTTACCTGGGGATCTTGGTCCAAAAATACAGGTGAATGATCATATTTGAGAGTGGGAAACATGGCAGGTGCTGGAACCATCACAGGGGAAAGCTTTTAGGGGAGAGGTAAAAGAGAAAACCCTGACCCCAGCCATGAGCAATCTGGGCAAGACATGAGCTTTAACATTCTGACCGTATGCAAGTTTGCCATTACTCTTTCAAACTAGACATATTAAAGTGTTGCCACAATTCTCCTACTGCACCCTGCCCATGCTGCTCTTTGGATTGACTCCATTCCTTATACCTTCTCTGTCCAGTTTGTTGGACATTCATTGTCATCGTGTAACACTTCTTGCTCTCTTTCTAGAAGAGTGTGGTACCCACTTGTTTTTCTCTCCTCTAACCACTGTGCAATCATTTCCCCCCTTTTACTTCCCATCACTGTGTTGCTGCTCCACCCTCAAGTTCCTCATTTCTCATGATGATGCTTTTGCAAGTCTTTCCACTTGCTGCTCTGGGGCACTTTGTGGGGAAAAGTTACTAGTGCTGATCTTCTGCAGTGATTCAGGAACATATTCCATTTGGGAATTTTGGCCAGATGCTCAGCACAGCTGGATCTTTGGGAATGACCAAAGCATAATGGAGTGGTTGTGTCCTGTGGCGTGGTGGTCAGGACACACTTGGTATGCCAAGGAAGAGCTATGGATACAGAGGGAGAAGGCCAGAGACAGAAAGGGGACTCATCTTTAGCTTTTGATGTGCCACAGAGATAACACCTTCCCTAGGTAATCCCTCTTTTATCTGTTCTTTGTCCCACCTGGCTGCATTTGTGGTGGTCTGAGATAACTGGCTTCAGATGAAGAACACTTCCCATAACGGCCTGTGCCTCTGGCAGCATTTGATGTTCGGGAGGTGTATGCACAAGCACACACCCTACCTATCCTCACGTGTATAACTTGGGGGAGCAGGATGGAGGAGCCACCAATTGCATTTTCTTCCCCCAGAACCTGTTTCAAAATCAGCACTGATGCCTCTTCTGGGCAGGTTTTGCATGGCGATGTTCATGCAGGCTTGGAGAGAGCAGCACATTCCAGTTTCTCAGACTGCTTAGCAACCAGGGCTGGCTGAGCCGCTCTTAAGTGCACACCAAGTGTGTGGATGGCATGTCTAGTACTGCAGCTCTAGCCTTATTTTTTCCCTGTCTCTTGTTTTTGAAAATCATTCCTTGTTTTCTAGTTAAGGCACCTGAAAAACTGCTGGAAACTAATTTTTGATTTCCTGGACAGCTAGAAGTCAGTTACACTATGAGATGATCAAAGCTGCCATAGGAGGGATTGCAGACTTGGAGAGACAGGCATGGCACTATCAGCCTGCTTTTTGGGAGCATGACTGCAGGACAATATCATCATGCTGCTGGTAATGGGCTGGCTTGAAGTCCTGCTGCTGGACAGCCATGAAACCAACTTGCCCAGAGGAGCGCAGGGAGTGGAATACATTGCTTTCCATGGGTCTGCAGCATGTGAGATTCCTGCTCAGAGCTGCCTGTTTCAGTACAACCAACATGCTTAAGATCAAGAAAGCCCTGTTAGACCATTTCCAGGAATGGATTCAGCTTTGTAGACAGAAAGTCAGCACGTTCCTAGCTTCCTCATTGGGATCCTCTGGAATCACTAGGTAATCTCTTGCCTTTTACTTGTTTCTTGGCTCTCAAATCCCAGACCTGTTTCCCTGCCACAACCTTCACTGTCCATCATGACAGCAGGCTGAGATTCTGAATCTGTTTGGGGTTCTCTTAGGGACTGTGCCCATTTCCTCCCATTTCATCAAGCAGTAATGCCTGCTGCTGAAACTTGCTGCTTAATCAGGACTGCAGTTAAAATATGGTCCCAGCCTATGTTCACCTCCATACTCCCCTGGCACCCTCACCTGCATTTGAGAGGTAAATTTTAGGCAAGCTCTAAAGCACAGAGGAGGAGAAAACCTTTCTTTATACATGCCCAAGCACACTCTGGTTCTCCTCCATCCCATGATACGAAGCAGAAGACTGGCCTGGAAGGACCAAGGATCATGAAAGATTGTATTATATGGGGGAAGACACTGTAGGATATGTTGGCAAACATCAAAGGTGTCCTAAGTCCATGACTGAAAGAGCAGGTCAGAAGCACATAGGACTTTGGCCTGCCTAGCTGTGACCCCCAGCAGCAGTAGACAGGCCCTGCCTTCCTGCTGCTCTGTGAGCCACACAGGTCATGGCAAGAAGGGGAGGAGCTGCAGGGATGATGTGCATGGTCTGAGGAAAATGATGGTCAGGTAGAAGAAGGCTGCAAAGGCTGGGGTGGAAGCAAAGGACCAAATAATGCCAGACAGTTTAAAAATCTAGTTCTGTGTATGAATCCTGCAGTGCTGCACACCTATCTTCCTGCATGTCAGGGCAATTTTGTAATAGAAACCCAAAAGGAGTCCTCAGTTGCAAAGGCTCCAAGCAATTTCCATCCTTAGTTATGTTAGTGTAACACCAGAGTTGCTTTGTAATCATTCCCTCGATGGGTGACCCATCAAAGTCCTTGTTACAGAGACTGTGCTCCTTTTTCCTTCTTGTAGGCCAAAATTCCACACACAGGACTGCAGCTTTGAGAAACAATTTTCACTCCCTCCCCGCCTCCAAGATACCACCACTTCCCTCTTTTCCTCACCAGCGCATATTTCTGTGGCTTAAATATAGCAAACACAAAACAAGTGCAGCACACACAAAATGCCATTCGGGGGAGCGCAGCGAACATGCTGCCTCTGTAATGTAATGAGCCCCAAGTGCATCTGCCAAATATTTGGACTGAGATTCCAAGGGAGAGGGGGTGGTCTGGAGCACAGAGAAGCTCCGACCAAACTCTCAGACCATTACTCCAGGCATGTCTTGGGGGGATACAGGTTCCTTGTTGGTCCAGCCTGCCCTCACTTGGAGGTGATTGACCACTCATAGCAGTTATTTCCTCTAGGAAAGGTGAAGAGCTGCTTTGTGTGAGTGGATTTAAAATTCACAAATAATATGTAAAGCAAATAAGAAGTGTTTTTCTTCAGGGGCGTGTTCTGGCTTTGTGGCCGAGGTTAAATGACACCAGTGAAACCATGCCTGTTTTTGAACATGTGACCCTGTGTACTATTTTCAGTGCAGTGATTTTTGAAGTGATTAATGACAACAACTTGGCACTACTCAGAGGCTGGTGTTGCTGATTAAGCTAACTCTTCCTTGGCTCACAACAAGCATCAGGAATAGAGTGGGCAGGAAGCTCCCCAGAGTGATAGAAGAGGCAGAGCACATCAGGACCTCCCGAACTGCCTGCGTTTCAATGGGGAAATTAGGAAAAAAAACCTACTGACATCCAATTCCAGAGCTGAGCTCAGCAGTGCTGGAATGCTCTGTTCCTCCTGTGGCTTTCTTTTTCTTTGAGAATATTTTTGTATGGATTCTTTTCAACATTCCCACCCCTCTCAATTAAAAAAAAAAAAAAAAAAAAAAAAGAGCCTCCCTTGTTAAGTGTGTGCTGGGATTGCTAGTGTGGCACTCCATGCATATGTTTGTAGGAGGATCTCAGAGATGCTATCTGGTTTCAAAACTACCTACATCTATAAAGTATCTCTCTCTCCTCCAGGACCCTCAAGAAAACAAAATCTGGTATTTCAGTGTGAAGGCAGTGAGCAGGACTCCAAAACTTACAGGAGCTCTCAGCTGGCAAACTGCACTTCCACACAGTCACAACCAGCTGCTAAAAAGAGCATGGTACCTGGTAGACAATATCCACGTTCATAACAGAGCTCTTCCACTGCTCTGAGCTACCAAGAAATGAGAAGGATGTGAACAAAGCTCCATTTGTGCCATGGAGCCTGAATGCTGGCCAATGTTGTTAGCTGCTGGCATCTTAATCACAAATTTGAGAAAGCCGTGGGGCTCATGTGTGAGATTTTATAAGCTCATCTCCCTGAGGTCCTGAAAGTGTCCTTGAAAATTTAATGTCTGTTTTAATGACGTATATTCACAGAGCTTTTAGCCATCCTGCCAAGCCCCTCAGAAAGGCTATCCCTCTCTCTTCTCCTCTCCAGGGAACCTCCTGGATACTGCTCAGCTGCTGCCATACCTAAACCATAGATGCATTCTTCTGGGAGCGAGGAGGGTTGGGGGCTTTTCACTCTGGTGTTACACAGCATGAAGAGAGGTTCATTTGCACAAAAACTCATCATTGCAGGTCACTTCCCCTAGGGCTGGGCACAGGGAGGGCAGGAAGACAGGGCTGGCCTGAGTAGCAGCCTGGTGTGATGAAAGGGGAGCTTTTGCAAGCCCTCATGTGCACTGCTGTGGGCACCTCAGAGAGCTCTGACTGAGTTTTTGGGGCAGTTTTGGGGTTTGCTTTCCAGGGTGGTCATTTTGCCTGCGATTTTGGACTTGAGCATTTATTTCACTGGACTCTTTTGAGTGTCTTTTCTTCTCTGTGGAATGGGTTGTGGTTAATTGTAGGCAGGCTCACACACTGCCACGACGTGGGCAGTAAATGCAGGGCAAGGCTCTGGTTAGTGATGCTACAGGAGCAGCCTGGGTGCTGAGCTCCCCCACCACGGTGCAACAGAGCAGCACCAAGGGCAGGCAGTTTTCCCAGTGGGGCATAGCTAAAAGCATCACAATGTACTGGGGAAACCTAACCCAGGCCTGTGTGGGCATCACCTTAGCTACTGGATCATGGTTAGAGGCAAAGCTTAAGTAAATATCACTTTAATGGTAAGCAGCTGCTGCCGGGCTTCCTCAATGAACCTGCTGTCACAAAGATGAGTGTACCCCTCTCCTGCAGGGGATCTGCCTCCTGTTGCCCTGTGGATGGGAATGCTGGGCTATGGACCCCAACAGGCACCAGCCACACTTGTGCCCACTGCTGGGGACTGCCATAGTCAGCAAAAGGGCCCAGGTCTTCCAGCAGTGAAGGATCCCTATTTCCATGCCCTCAACCGACAGCTGGCGGGGCTTCTTGTTTCCACCCTTGCCCTCTCTCCTTCCCAAACACACTCACTATTGACTAAGAGGAACATAAGGTAACCAGTTTGAGGAGCTAGAACACTAAATCTCAGAGAAGGCTGGAATAGAGGTCATTCAAACCGCCCCAATTTGGGTGCAGCTAGATGTGTTTGTCCACTGCCATCTGTTCAGGCAAGGGCTGGTCACAGTGGGCTTTTCCCCCAAATACTAGTTTATTTTCTCACTCTCTATGGCTTCCTATCTTTCTATTTCACTTCTTGTCTTCCAACGTTTTTATCAACTGTTAGAATCAAGGTATCATTTCCAAGCTCTGCATCCCTGAACTTTCCAACTCCCAGACTACCTGCAATTAAACCGGAGTAAGCCAGTGCTGACCCCCTTAAATTATGCAGATTGAAGCCTTTTTTGCTCAGGAAGACACAGGAATATCAGGGACTCTCTCACAACATAAACCCCTGCTTCAAACCATCTCCCTGCTCCTGGATGCCAGATCAACAACACACTGCTTAAAATTCTGCGTGGCCTGACAACACCCCTCACCCCCACAAGCAATGCTGAGACACAGGGGAGAAATCCTACTATTGGGAAATCTTCCCACGATCAACTTTTTAGTGCCTCTGTGACATTGTCAAGTGCTTGACTACTGTCTCCCTCTCTCTCCCCCCGTCATCCTTACACACAGACTGTTTTCACTCCTCGCCTTTTAACTCTGTACTTCCTGACCCGGTTGTTTTGTGCCTGTCACACCCATGGTACACCAACCACAAGGCTTTGGTTCAGCATCCAGGCAGGCGGAAGCTCATTTCACAGGCGGCTGAGCTGTGCCTCGAATTATTAAAGGGGTGAAGTTGTTTACGCCACCCACTCACGTTTGCCAAGACACATTTTATTTTGTGAATTTAATGATGGGACTGAGCGACAAAAAGCTTGTGTTTCTTGGAACTTTGTGAAGATGCTATGTAAAAACAGAAGGGGAAAAAAGTGTGAAAAGAAAGGCAGTTTTGCTTCAGCCTTTGGTGCAACTCTTGTTTTGCAAGCTTAGAAGGTGCCCCAAGCACACCTGATCAGTGGTTTCTCTCTGGCTTGTACATACCTTCCTCTTTTCTCTGAGGGCTGGTTAAATGCCACTTGTTTATTTGACCTGAATTTTCCCCTCACTGTTGTTATTATTAGTGATCTAGAAATATCGTCAACAGATATGAACCAAAAAAGCTGCCTTACAGAAACGAAGAAGGAAACACCAAAAAGATCAAAGGTCTTTAATTAAAAAATAGAGAGAGAACAAAGCAGGAAGTGTCTCTCATTTCAATCTTTTTTTTTTTTTTTCATTTGGGCCTCATGGTCTCAAACTTTTCTGCTTCATATATGGAGTGCAATGGCCTGTTAAAAATAACCCTCCAGCTGCCCATGACAGCTGGAAGTGCCAGAGCACTGCGGGTGGGTCAGTGTGGGGGCGGCTGGGGTGGGGATGGGCGTCTCACACTGACTCCTCTGACCACAAAAAGCTCTCTCCCCCGTCTGCATAAGTCTGTGTCCGCCCGTGGACCACAACCAAAATGAAGCAGCTGCGAGAAGCACGTGAGTGGAGCATTTAGTGTAAACAGGAATAACAAAAATGCTCCATAAGACAGCACCCTTTTCTCCTTGCCATCCTTGTCATGCATGTTAAATAGGTCTGATCATGCTCTTGCAGAAAGGTGCTTCAATCTGAGTTTATAGGCCAAATATAAAGATATAGGCTCACTCCAATCCATCTACCTGGATGAAGCAGACACTGTTGCCTTGGTGATGGGACTTCTCATCCTTTGGGCTGCAGGGAGTACAGCACACACTTTCTCCAGGAATGTGAGATAAGCCAAAAGGATAAGTAGGGCTGGTGGGACCTGTAAACGTTTTCAGGACACTGATCCGCAGTCTCCCAGCAGTCAGGAAGGAGAAGCTCCCATGCTTGATACATTGCAAGGCTGCTCATCCTTACAACAGCCTCCTGAAGTATTGGGAACTGGTATGCTGGATAAAAAGCTGCCATGTCAAATTCTTTGGGGTGAAAACATAGGAAAAAGTATACAGTATCTCTGTATATCTCTGAGGTAGGCATATGCTGGAATACCATACTGATATGAACACGTGAGTATCCTTAGAAGACATAATTCTCTTAAAGTTACACCACTTTGATATACTCTCTGGGGAGGGGTCATACCTGAGGGGTCTCACCAGGGCTAGGTACAGCAGGGAAAGAAATCTGGTCCCATAGGTCACAGACAAGCTGTGACATGGATGTCTCTGTGTGACGTTTTGACAAGCCACTGCAGTTGTACATCCCAGAAAATCACAGTGTCTAATATTGCTTTAGGGAAAGAGAAAAGTTGCTTAACCTGAATTGTTGCTGAATAAAGAGTCTCAACAATAAGTTGACATCCGAGGCTTTATCCTCAGTTTTCTCTGACATCTCCAACCTCATTATGTGCAGGCAGTGCACATAACCATGTAGAGCAGCTACCTTTCATTTCAGCTATGCCTCAAAGCTAGTCCCAGACCCCAGAACTAAAGCTCTTTTCTCTCTTATAAAAGACAAGCAGGCTTTACAAGGATGTGAATGCATCTGGTGCATTTTTGAAGCACACCTTAAACATTTGATGCAGTTACTGTTCTCCTGGGAGCCTTGATGGGCAGCAGTGCTGGAATGTATCTGTATGCCATAAGCAGTATGTCAGTCCTGGCCAAGGAAGGGGCCCTGGACTCTGACACCTTGTAGTGTCAGAGTGGACACTGTGCAGTGCAACATCTAAAATGGGACTCTGGTCTACTGAACTGGAGCACACACTTAATGAATATAATGAAAAAGACAGTGTTGGTTTTCCCCCCCATTCTTTGGAAACACTGATGGGATTTTGTGTGGCTTTGACCTGAGAGGAAGGTTATGGTTACCCCATGTACAACCAGAGGGAATACACAGGAAGTGGGAAGTGGAGGTGTGACCAGAGGTCAGTATAGAGCAGCCGCATGAAAGTATCTGCAATGAATCACAGCTTAATTCTACTTTTCCTGCATTCTCAGTTTGGATAGGGTGGTCAATGCTAGCAAAGGAATACCAAGCAAGTTTGCCAACAACACTAAACTGGGAGGAGCTGTTGATTCCCTCAAGGGCAGAGAGGCCCTGCAGAAAGACCCCAAAAAATTGGAGGACTGGGCAATCACCAGCTGTAAGAAGTTCAACAAGGGCAAGATTCTAGACCTTGGATGGGGCAACCCTGGTTGTGTGTATAGACTAGAGAATGAGAGGCTGGAGAGAAACATTGTGGAAAGGGACTGGTTGATGGCAAGTTGAATCTGAGCAGTGCCCTGGCAGCCAGGAGGGCCAACCCTGCCCTGGGGTGCATCGGGCACAACATCACAGCTGGGCAAAGGAGGGGATTGTTCCACTCTGCTCTGCACTGGGGCGGCCTCACCTCGAGTGCTGGGGGCAGTTCTGGGCACCACAGTATAAAAAAGATATTAAACTATTAGAGAGCATCTAAAGGAGGGCAAGAAGGGTGAAGGGCCTTGAGGGGAAGCCGAATCAGGAGTGGCTGAAGTCACTTGGTCTGTTCAGCCTGGAGGAGACAGAAGGGAGACCTCATTGCAGTGTACAGCTTCCTTGTGAGGGGAAGAGGAGGGTCAGGCACTGATCTCTGCTCTGTGGTGACCAGTGACAGGACCCAAGGAAACTGCATGAAGTTGTGTCAGGAGAGGTTTAAGCAGGATACCAGGAAAAGGTTCTTTACCCAGAGGGTGTTTGGGCACTGGAACATCCTCCCCAGGGAAGTGGTCACAGCACCAAGCCTGCCAGAGTTCAAGAAGAGTTTGGACAATGCTCGTGGGCACATGGTGTGACTCTTGGGGGTATCATGTACAGGGCCAGGAGTTGAACTCGATTATCCTGATGGATCCCTTGCAACTCAGCATATCCTATGACTCTGTGATATGCTGCCCATGTTTGATGACTGCTTGCAAGTTCTGCTCATGGATGTGTCTGCCTGATCTAGGAGCTCCTGCTGTGCTGAGCCTCTGGTCCCAGTCAGAGGCTGAGCTGGTGTGGTGGCATCACGCCTCTGTGTGAGCCCTCAGCTCTCCTCCCAGGAAAACCAGGGTCTGCCAAGAGAGCTGACTCGTGCTTAAATCTCCCTCACTCTCTGGGCTTGGCTCCTCATCTTAGAGTCAGGGAAAATCCATACCATCACTGCAGGCTGCAGTAATGAGGGGAAGCCTAGTGCTAGTGGAACAGATTTCTTTTTAATGAAATGTAACTTCAGAATCTCAGGCACTTAGAGCCACTAAAAATTAAACAGCATTTTCCCCAAAGTGGGTGTTTTGACCTTACAAAGTTGTAAGAGTAACTGAAGACACTTGGTTTGATTTAACATAGTGAGTAGAGCTTAAAAGAAATTAAACTGATCACTTCCTGTGCTTTCAAAAGACTAAAAGAATTCTTTTTGAAACACTTGTACACTACAGCTGTGCCCTGTTCAACACTGGCCACATTGCAGAGGAGAGGGAGTTGTGCTTCACTGAACCCAAGCACAGTCACTTGCAAAATCTCTGCAAAACCTCTGAAGGAGAGAGAGCACCATGTCAAGTGCAAGTCACTGTTATTACAAAACAAGGGAAAGAGCTAACAAAGTTTCTTTGAGGATGAACATTTCAAAGCTTTGAATACCTATTGCATTTTTGTGAAGATAGTTCTAGACTATTTTGTCATACCCAGCTCAGTGACTTGTGATTTCAATATATAATAAGGAAAAACAATGCCTGTTGAAGCATTAGTAAATGAAAGTTGTGGAATTATGAATTATGCTGAAGAAAACACAGAAGTTTTCAATAAATGTTTTGGTTTGCATGTGAGAAAATATCAGTGCCATCTGACAGTCTATATCAATGGGAAAATATTTCCCCCTTGATCTTTCCCAGAAGAGAATTTAAAACTGTAATTTTGAGAAGAGTTATCCTAGGAACTCCTTGTTGCTATTTCTGAAAACTTGAAACACTGGAGGAATTCCAGAGAGCTGTAATTTAATGTTGTGTCACTAATGATGTGATAGCCTGGTAGTGGTCTTGGCCTCATCTAGGAATAGCTGATGTAGAAGTCATATAAGAAAAATTAAAGGGGATGAAGCACAATCAGTGGCAATCATTAGGATTTTAGAGAAAATAATTGTATTGATAGTGTACTCGGACTTTGGTAAGAAATAAAACTTGGTACTGCAAGATCTTTACATACTTTACCAGCTGAGAAATCATCAAGGATGCCAGTTTCTAGAGAGGACATCCAAAGATTGGTTCTCCCCCATGGGATTGAACTATTTTTATGTCAGTGATCTGAAAGGAACTTTAAACAGTGATTGACTGAGTATGCAGATGGCACAATGTCTGGAGAAGTGGAAAACAGGCTAATTGAAGT
The DNA here is from genome assembly GCA_910950805.1 of Acrocephalus scirpaceus scirpaceus. NCBI lineage: Eukaryota > Metazoa > Chordata > Aves > Passeriformes > Sylviidae > Acrocephalus > Acrocephalus scirpaceus. Next base: position 66,354,511 of record OU383773.1, on the reverse strand, counting down.
AAGATTCATCAGGCTTTAGTATGGGGATAGCTGTGAGCAAGGGAGATAAGCCATCCTGACAAGATAGCATTGACTTTGTCCTGAGAAATTTGACTCTGAAAGACTTAAGGATTAAAGAGGAAAATATTAGAAGAGCCAACCTTCATGTGATGATGCAACCTGAAAGGACTTCAGCAGATCCTTGAACTGATCCTGATATATTATATATATACTTCAAAAGTATGAGTAAACATATAGTGCAACTTCTGGATTTGTCCCTGGTCTAACATTTTTGGAGCACTGGGCTCCATGCTGGTGTCCACATCTCTCCAAGGGACTGGTCTCAAGAACCATGAAAATGCTTAACAGTTTATAAGGAAACAGTCATTGATAATAGTCTGCTTGGCAAAGGATAAGAGTGGTCTGAATATTGCCTGTAGATAGTTATATGAGATTTTTATATGCACAAGCAATAGTGAGACCTTAGCTCTCGTGGACAGGAAGGAAATTAACTCCAAAAGAGTAGACAGATCAGTGCTAGAAGATGTAAAGAAAATGCAGCTGTCTTTAACTGTGATGGTAGCTAAGCCTTGGGATGAGTTAAAAAGGTGGACAGAGATTTGCTATCATCACTTTTCAAATCAAGCTGGATGTGGAAAATAATAAAAAATAATGAAAAAATAATAAAAATAGCCCATGACCTAAGAGCTGAGATCTGCACTGAGCTAGGAGCTCAGTGCCTGACAAATGCCTTCATCTGGCCTGAAAATCTGCAACTAAGCTTTGGCTGTGACTATATTTTGGCTGGCGCCTAAGTCTGCAGCATGAGCGGGGTGGGGGCTGCCCTGTGACCCAAACGGGCCCTGCTCCTCCCTGCTCACATCCCACCCAGCCCGAGGGAGTGCACTGGGTTGTCCAGGGTCAACAGCGCTCCAGAAATAGCAGCCAAAAAGTTAATGTTTCCTTGCTAAGCCATTCAAGAGGGAGGAGAGGGGGCTGAAGGGGAAGTCTAGCACTGTGTCTGTGTTGTTTGGGCTCTCCAGCTGGCAGGTTTGGGAGCCAACAATCCCTCTGTCTGAGAGAGCAGCTGGGATACTACTGTTTCCAGTTACACGTAGGTGAGTTGAAAAGGATGTCACCAACTCATAGACTCATAGGATACCTCAGGTGGGGTGGGACCACAGAAGATCATCTATTCCAACCTCCTACTCCAAGAAGGGTCATGGAGAGGTTTTTAAAATGTTCCTGCCTTTGAAAAGCAGAGCCTCCTCTAGCTGTTTCTGGATCAGCCCTGCCAGAAACAACTAAGCTGAGAGGCTGGAACAGATTTTTGAAGTGGTGTATCATTCCCTTTAGATAACACAGTCTGTATGTCGACTAACCTGCGCACATTTCTCTCCTTCCCTTCCACACTTCTGATTAAGAACATGGGCTAAAGGTTTCAGAAACAGCAAAGAAGCTTAAAAACCCACTGACTCTTCAGAGCACTTGCAAATGTCCATATCAAGTCAGAGCATGTGGATGATTATCCTAGGAAGCAGCATCCACCTGTGCTGAGTGCAGGATGCAGCAAATGCAATGGGGTACTTTCAATGCCAGTTGATTTGCCCACTGGCATGAGGTGTTTCCTGGACTATCAGGATTTCTTCCACAATGCAAATGCACACTGACCTCTCCTTTCTGCAAATTCATTGCCCTTCTGAGCCCAGACTGGGATACAGGGTGAGAAGTGGGGGCATAGAGATGTGAGAAATGAATTTGAGTACAGAGAGAACATCATTGAGACTGCTTTCTTTTCTGAGCTGATGCCTTTCACTGGGGCTCAGATAACTTGATTTGGCACTATTCACTGCTAAGTTTTCCATACCAACCGCAGCTGAGCTTTGTTTAAATGAGGCTTGCTGAAGCTGTGCTGAAAGTGAGTTTAAAGGTTCACAGTCGTTGGAGTGGATCCAGGCAGCCCTTTGTGCCTTCAACTCCCTTAGAAACTGTGAGGGCTGGGGGCCGAGAGAAGATTTGCATGAGCAAGTTCTCCCCCTGGCTCGAGTGCAAAGGGGAGCAATGAGCAGCGGCAGAAATTGAACACCATGGGCCAGATTCTTCCTCCTCCTCTGGGCCCTCTTATCTGTGTTTCTGCTATTTTGACTTTATGGCACTCGGTACTCATGTAAATGATGGTACAGGATGCAAGCAACCAGGAATCAAGCACCAGCAGAATCAGTTTTAGGGATAAGAAATTATCACACCAGCTTTGTATCCCAGGTTGGGGCAGTTGGAGAGGAGGATGTTAATTCTGCTCAGATAATTTAAGTAGCAAGTCATCTTTAGCCCCTGTAAAGAGCCCCTACTACTTTAAGGACAGCTGCACCTGTGCTGTTGAATGCCCAGTGTGCTACTTTGCACAGTGCAGCCACTGTAGAAAATATACTGGGTGTCCCCCCAGCTTTCTTCTGCAGTAACTTCCTTGAAGCTACTGAACCAGTCTGAAAGTATTTTTATTGTATCTATGGTCCCTTTGTTCTCCATTCTCTAAGGAGAAAAAGAGTCTGGCCACCCTGTGACCTTGAAGCCCACAGACAACTTCAGATTTACACAAGAAATACCACCCGGGCTAGTAACCAGTCTCTAGTCTGAGTAGGAGAAGGATTAGTTTAATAAAAGATGACTTTACCTTCTCCAAAGGAATCATCTTCTTCTCCGGTTGCAGTCAAATCTTCTTGGGAGTGCTGCATCGTGGCAAGGGCACAGTTCAGAGCGCAGCCAGAGCCGAGTGCTTGAGCCTGTCCCTATGCTACAGCTCGACTGTTTCCTCTCACCAGTTTCCTAAATATTTTGGTGGTAACAGCTTCCGCATCTGCACTTACGAAAACAATCTCATTCATAGAAATGGCGCCTCTTGTTTTCACAGTCAGCCTTTGAGATGAGCTTTGAGGTGGAGTGTCCTTACTGCTGAGAGAGAAGTTGATTTTGAGAGCAAAAGAGGCAGGACAGGCTTGAAATGCACCCTGCCCTGTTGCCGAGTGCCATAACTGCGCAGCAGCGGCAGCCCTGTCAGCCCGGGGTGTTAAAAGTTTTGCATATGAATGGGAATGTTTTCTGGTGGCAGAGGTAGAGCTGGGGAACAACTCACCCTGCTCGGACTGCAGAGCAACTCCTCCCTTTCACCCCAGGGACAGTGTGACACAAGGAAACCCCGGGCTCTCTCACTGTCATGTGTTCATAGAACTAATTTTTCTTTTAGCACGGCAGCAGTGACATCACTTTCTTACCCACGCTGGGGTGGCCCATAGCAATGGACATGTGGACAAGCTGGAAAACCATAGGTGATGGCACTTGTCCCATGGGCAGATGCCTTGGCAGGGACATGATCCTCACGGTTACACTTATCCGAGTCATGCACTGTCATGTGATGCACTACCAAACCCCTAAGGACCTTCCTGATCAGGTGTACAACAGAACAACACCAAAGTAAAACTTGCTGTCTGCCAACAATAGACATTATTTGAGTACCTCTCTTACTACTAATTCGGCATCGCACTGGTCTGTTCTGTCACTGTGTTTCTTGAACTTTATAGAGCAAGTTTACTCCTTTGTGTCAGGTCCCTCAGTTTATGAGAGGGCCCTACCTACAAACTAACTTACTCTAAACTTGCACAAAAATATGTTTGGCCTTTAGGTAGTGTCTGAGCCTTGCTTAGCCCTGCTGGATCCACTCAGGGATATTTCATATATATGTTCGTCCACTGTGGGATCTAGCACAGGCAGTCCCCCACAGGTCTGCTATCAGAAGTTAGAACGTAATGACAGTAAACCTGAACTGAGCAGAGATTACTCAGTCTAGTAATTGCATGTGTCACCACACCCTTGGAAGCGAGACTCCCAGCACAGCAGCCATGTTCGCTGCAGCTTCCGGCAGATGAGTCACGGATATAATGAGCTCTTCTCTAGTTATTATGTTGGGATTTTGTAAAGCTCTCCCAGTGGATGTTTGCAAGGCACTGCTCAACTTGAACTAAAGATGATGGGACAAGTCTATTTGAAACACCTGATCTCACCCCAGCCCAGGCCATGTTCATTAGCAAATCCTATGGTAGCCCTTTGGTCATCATAGGAAGATGAAGAGACACTTCCCAGCTCAGGCACAGCCTTCCTCTGGGTGCAGGGTCCCTGGGAAATGGTGCTGCATCCCACCTGCTCATGCCTCCCCCTCGCTGTCACGTCAGGTGTCTTGGTTGCAAGACCTGTGAGTTGCCACCTTGCCAGGATTGGGAAGCTGTTTGCTATTTCCTAGGTGGATGTGATTGAAGCCAAGAGCATCCCAGGACTGGTTTTTAGCAGGGCATTGTGGTTTGCCCACTGGGTTGTTCCTCTGCCACAGCAGCAAGATTCCTTAAGGAACTCTGTTCTCAATATGCTCCCCTCATACTTGGCTTTGCTTTTGAATTACATTTGTTCAAATCCCCATGGACATGGCAGCTTGGTCCAACAGGCAAAAGAAGAGGACTTGTCTCTGGCCCTGCTGGACAGCCTTGGGGAAGTCACTCCTCCTTTTTTAGACATCCTCGTTTACCTTTTTTCTTGCTTTGCTTATTTGAAATTATTTTTTCAAGCAAGGACCATCTCTGATGAGATAGTATTCAAGGAGAGCATCCCTCTGCCTCAGTACAGCCCTCCTGCCATGATGCTGAGTAGATGGAGAAAGTCATAAAAAGAGAGAAACACCATTATTGGATGATTAGGGGAAACAGAGAAGAGGGGATCAGCAAGACAGAGAGGTACGAAAAGAGGAACATTAAGAGACATGAAAGCTGCAGAGGAGAAGCATCAGTCTGGAGGGAAGGGAAGCTGGCACAGGAGGCTGGGACCTCTCCAGTCGCAGCCTCCCAGGGTCAGGGCTGGGAACCCCTGAGCTTGCAGAGGCTGGTGGGGCCAGCAAGTGAAGTGATTTCTGGGGCTGAGGGAAAGGAGAAGTGCTGAAGGAAAGACAGCCACAGGGTGTATCTTGTCTTAAAGCTTCCCGGCAAGACCCACTCCCAGCAATGGGCAGCTGCTGCCCCTGGTTTCCTTGAAACAGCAGGAAGTGGTTGGCAGAAATCTTGAGTCCTTGTAAAGTCAATGGCTAAACTGCCCCAGGGTGCTGTGGAGCCTGTCAGTCTCTGAGGACTGGGGAGGGCCAGAAGAGGCTTCTGCTCTGCTGAGGAAGGTTTTGGGGCTTGATTAGAGTAAGTTTCAAGGTGAACGATGCTACAAATACAGATGTGAATACTCGAACCAAATAGACAGCCCAGCAGGAAGAATCGCAGAGAAAATACAGCAGTGCTAACTTTCCTGCGCTGTCCCACAATTGGAGCTCATTTGTAACCTGGGCATGGGAAGTTTTAGCCATTTACCGCTTCCTTCAGAAACGTGAAGGAGCAAGCCACACTGTCCTGGTTATCGTGGCAGCTCCCTTTTATGCTGCATTTCTCTGGGACTTAAAGCTATTTCCTTACCCACTGTTTTCAGTCAGCCTCTCCGGATGCCTGTTACCTTGACAGCCCTTTTTTCTTTTATTTTCAGGAATTAAAAGGCATCAAAAGCTGTCCTCTCTCCCGAAAACAACTGTCACCAGAATTAACACACCAGTCGGGCTAGTGATGAATGGTAATGACTCAGCCTCCTTGCAGATGCACAAAGAGGAGTTGCTTTGATTCGTTCCCGTTTGCCACATCGTCCCTTGGCAGCAGCCTCACCTACATTGCTCGCAGCATGTGATATTCCTCCAGAGACCTGTCCCCCAGGGGATCACAGTGCTCTTTCCATCGAGACAGGACAGATTAACACAGACAAAAACAATCCACCTCACACGGATGCCCAGGTTACCCTTCTCCCTGCTCCATCTTTGCCTTTGGAGCAGCAGGATCTTGCACTAGCAGTTTGTCTTTGCTGCTTACTGATCTCAACCATCAGCCTAACAAAGAGACTTCCTCCCTGCTTTGTTTTGTAGCACATATGAGGTTTTCCCTTCTGTACCCACAAGAAGTATTTTTTCTCATTCTTGTTGAGCTGTTTTGAAACACAGTAAGTTCTTTTCACCTGTTGGCTTATAAAGACCCACTCTACACCCCCCAAAAAGCCCCAAATCAGTTTTGCATCTACTGCAAAACTCTCACATGTGTATTTTTTGTGTAACCACATCTGATGCTGCCATCAAAAAAAGCCATCACCCATTTTCTAAGAACCCGTCAACAAAAAGCAGGGTAGCCTGGGAAAATGTCAAAAACAAGGGTGGATCAAGCAAAAAGAGACAACTTCTACAGCAGCTTCTTTAAATTACTCCAACCTTATTCTTCTTCCTCTGCAACTTAGTTTATTAGAATTTCTGTTCCAGAAAAAAGTCAAATGTTCTGATGTTTTATCTTCAGATACAGGACTAAAAGCCATTCCTAATGAAAAAGAAGTGTAAAAAATTGTGCCATTTAGAAGTTTTGAGGTTGTTTTTATTCAACCCTACCTTTAATTACTAAGACCTCAACAAGCAGCAGGAGAGATGAGTGGGCCATTTTCTGTGTCTGAAACAGCTCTGCCCTATTCACATCTCCTCCTGTTCCAGCACTAGAAAGATTCTCAGGATACAGAAAGTTGCAGGCCACAGAGGTAGTTAGTGCCCTGCTATGTTCTGAGGCTGTTTTGGGAGTGAAGATCACTCATCATTTGGTAGAATAACCTACACGGAAAACAAGGAGGGGAAAAAAATGATAAAGGAAGGGCAGATGACTCTGAGGTGGAGACAGTATGAAAGAGAATGTAGAAAAAGGTGGCTGACACTGGTCAGTTTGGGAAAGTGAGTGTTCATATGCATTAGGAGTAGCTGTAGAAGTTTTGCTCTGGATATTGCTGCAGTGACAGTCCTCCAGCAAAACATGCTCCTCAGCAACCTGATAAATAGAGTTACAATAACTTGTCTAGTTGTTAACTCATTTGCAAGTTACAGGGACTCCAGGGACTTAGATTATGTTTAAACAGTCTGTGTCAGTGTCTGAGTGAGCTTAGTATAATTTTTTCTTTCCAATTTTTGAAACCTTTTGCACTTTTTTGCCAAAAATCTAAGCACTTTTTAAAATTATTATTCTTATTTTTAAGTAAGGATATTCAGTTCCAGAGAAAACCTGGGAGAATTTCTCCCTTTTACTGTCCAGAAGGAGAGTCAGCAGGCCAGGCCAGTAGAAGACATGACTCACTGCACACTACTCCACAGACATTAAGAGCCCTGTGCACCAATCTTCACAAGGCTGTGAAATATACACCATGCATTTGGGAGAGCTGAAAAAAGGGCTGGCTTCAGGAACCATTCACACAGCAGACAGGACAGTAGTTCCTTAGGACCCCTGTAGCACATTAGCTTTTTGCTCAGTTCCCCAGCAGACACACACTGCAGTGAGCAGGAACCATGGCACACATGTTGTTCATGTTGTTGGTGTCCATTCACGTTCCCCATCCTGCTGCGAGCAGAGAACCCATTGCATGCCCCAGGGGTGAGTGGCATTTGTGTACACTCAGGTGTGACACTGCAATCTACAACACCTAGCACATCCCACCAGCACATCAAAGGTGACTTTGGCTTCTTCCAAGACAGCATTTTTTCATTCCAGTATCATTTGACCTATTATCTTCTTGTAGCAAAATATTATTTCAGTTCAAAAGGAGGAAGCAAACCATGCTGGATGAAACCCCTACAGAATGAATATAATCTTGAAATTTGTACTCAGTTAAGTAGTTCCCAAGTGGCTCATTATCAAAAGATAAGAAAATGGTCAAGCATGATTTTGCAGGGCTCAGCCTTGGATCTGGTATTATTCAATATATACTTTAATATCCTAGATGATATTTAAAGCCCAGAATAGATATGATCCCACTCATTACAATTGCAGGTGCCAGGCTTCCCAGCATATGTACACTGGAGAGCAGAACCAAAATTCAAACTTATAGTGGCAAACTGGAGAAGCAGTCTGGAAACAATTAAATGCAAGAGAATGATCTGTGAAATCCAGACCAGCAGAAATAATTTTTATACATGCAGGCTGGGGGATGGCTACTTTAGTATGGCTATATTAGTAGCATGTTTTCAGAAAGAAGGCAGGAGGCAGCAAAAGGGGATTCAGCAAGAGCAGCCAAAACCAGCAACCAACAGGTGTTATCAAAGGCAGAGACACAAAGTAATTTCGGCAGTGTTTGAGGTTAATAAGGCCTCTGCCAAGGCAGGACACCGCTGTCGGACACCTCAGTTCAGGGAGGATAGAGACTGTTTGGTGATGTTCCTGAGGGGAACAACCAGACTGTTCTGCCGGCTAGGAATTGGGAAATTAAAGAAAAGATTGGAGAAACTCTAGCTACTTCATTTGAGGGAGAGAGAACAACTACAGGAGGTAAGAGCAGGACTCAAGACCTCTTCTTCACCTTTGTTGTGAACAAGGTGCCATGAAGTGAGACTGCAGAACGCAGGAAGCAAACGAGGAGGCAGATTAGGTAGCAAACAAGCAGAAAATAGGAAGAAGTAAGTTAGGAAAAACTACTTTCCAACAGAAGACAGTGAAGCAGCAAAAGACAGTGCTTTGGTGAGTCAGTGCTGAGTGAATCAGTGCTACTTTAAACTACAAAGCATATACAGGGCTTTTGAAGAACAGAGCAGAAAGGTAGTTATTGGGAATAACAGAATGGTTGATTCTCTCTTAGGGAAGGGCAGTGGGGATAGGGGATCTCTTGAGGTTAGACTCTGCTGTTTTGCTAGAGCAGCTATTGAGTAATACTGGATTTCTACTTGTTAAATTTATTTCTCAGTGACACTTAGCTGAGTGCTAAATTTTCCCACTGCTTGAGGGGTCCAGCACATTCCAGTGGCTCTTGACTGGGATGGGAATATTTTTGCTATTTCAAGCAATTTAAGTATCCCTACTATCTTTCTCCTTCTGTAAGAAATCTTCATGTCTGGTTGCTTTCGCCTTTATTCTTTCTTCCTAGTTCTTTTGTCATCTATTCCTCTGTAATCCAGTGAGGTCATTGTCATCAGCAAAGAATAGAGGATAGATTTTTCATCCTTTGATGATTAAATCCCATGGGTTTCTCTCAGAAGTACCTCAGATTGTTTCTATAAATTGTTAAAGAGAAGCAGTCTGCATACCATAATAATATGGGAGCTTGCTATCCCCAGCATAACCAACAACTATGCTCAATCCTGCTAAGCATCAAAACCTTATGTCTTACTAAGAGTCAGATATCAACAATATAATACTTTTATCAATGTGAACAAATTTTAAAATTGTCCCAAGAGGTCTAGACAATATTCTAATGTCTATGCCAAAGCCACAAAGATCCCAATTTTGTCTACCATAATTCTTGTTAATAATACTTTTTTTCTCCAATACTAACTACCTTGGGTGTTGGAGGGAATACAGGCAAGAAAGTCAAAGTCATTGTTCAGCTGTATGTCTTCCATCCCAGGCAAAGGATATTGCAAAGTGATTCACAACATTATTTTTGTAATATTTCAAAAAATACATGAGTTCCCCTTCTTTCCCTTTAGGTAAGACTATTGGAAATGGAATGAAAGCCCCAGGTCATTTATTTTAAACTCCCACGTCACACTGGCAAACAAATGATGCCTGTTGATGAATGCCTTTCCTTCACATTAATAATTCTGCCTGTGAACTATTCAGTTTGGGGGCCTTTATTTCATTGTGTACATTGTGTTTCCAGTTCCTCCAGCTGCTGGAAGGAGTTCAGGAGCTGGCCCTCTCCCCTAGCCTTTGCTTCTTCCAGCTCCATCCAGCAGTGCTCTTTCTGCTGCTGGGAGATGGTTCTTGACCAAACTGATCTTGGGTATTTTGCAAGACAGTGTGGGTTTTTTTCCCTTGCCAAAGGGTTGTTTTTTTTTTTAATGACATTCTCCCATATTCTGGCAAACTGTGGGTGAGATGGGCAGCTTCAGTTGTGAGATGGCTCAGACTCTGCCTGGGGCTGGTCCCAAAGGAGCAAGTGTGCATTTCTCTCAGGCAGTCTGACTTAGCTGCTTCCATCTCTAGGACACTGCCAAGTCTCAGCGTTTCCCACTTGCCTACAATGCATTCTTCTCATCAGTCCCAAAAATGCTATAAATTACTGTTTAACATCTCTCTTGCAGAGCACTTAGCAGGGACTAGTGGACATAAGGAATTGCTGCTGCAAATAAAGCTGCACGCAGGAGTATGAATTTCAGGCAGTGTGAAGAGTGGGAGCATAGACTGTAAGGGTATCAAAGCCCAGGAAGTGCTTTGTTTGGGATCCCCCTGCTCCCCCAGCTTGAGCAGTCATTATACCACAGCACCACAATTAAATTACTTAAAGAAGCCAGATGTCTGGGACTTTGCTAGGGGATAATTAGGACTGAAGGGATAAGGGAAACTTGTCTGTGTGAGCATGGTGTCTGGATGGAGTCAAATGGGGGACCCATTGGTTCAGTGAAACTTTCCCCTGTGAAGGGGCTTTGGTCTCAGCAGTTAAAAATCTTGGGTGCTGGGAATGTGACTGTCAGAGTGGCATCTGAGTGGCACAGAATGGTCAGGTGGGAAAGTTTCATTAACACAGATTCTGTATCTCCAAAAGCTGAAACAGCCCTAAACCTTGAAATTCCTCCGTTTTGTAGGAAAATATCACTTCATTGTAGCTTACACAGGTAATGACAAAGATGGTGTAACATCAGCTTCACCAGAGAGGTCATTTGGTTTCAAGCCCACTCCGTTTTCTCTGAAACTTTTGCTGGTACTGGCCCTGACTTAGGTGCTATCTCCCAGGCCATGTGTCCCTGACACCTGGTGCCAAGGTCCCCGGAAATCTGAGCATTTACTCCTAAGTAGTGGCAATCTGAGCACTCAAGCTTTTGATCCTTCCCCAGTTCCAACCCATACACTGCAGGTGGCCATGACACAGTCAGCAGTGGGGTTGTATTAAAACTGGAGCACCTTGGCTTTAGAAAAACAAGTTGTTTCCAAAGGATGGATAAGCTTTCATATTACCTATTGTGCATGTGTCAGCAGAGGAGAACACTTTCATTAAGGACAAAAAAAGGCTAAATTGAGATGGGCTTATTCTGTTCTGTATTTCAGGTACCTTTTTGAGAAATTGTTCTGAAAAATGTCCCTGTTTTGTATTTGCAGCCTCTTGGTACATTGGTAACACTCTGGGATCGAGTTCTCTGAATAATTGCAACAGCAGGATTTACTTCTCCTTTATCTGAAGCCCTAGGAAAAAAGCGTAGCTGAGAACGGAACCTGTGGTAAAGGAAATCGCACTGCAAGGCATCCCCGCCCTGTTTGCCTTCCTCCTTGAGCAAGTGGTACAGGGTATGTGCAGGGGCTGGATGTGCACACGGCTGGTAATAGCTCTCCTGGAGGGATTGCTTCATTTTTGCTCCTATAAAGTAGGGCAGAAAAGAGGAATTTTTAAAAAATATATATTTTTAGCTAAGTATCACCCTTTTTGAAATTTGTTGAAGTGATCAGCAATTCAGAAACAGTGTAATGACCACAGCAGACTTATCTGGCCTTTTTGGGTTTGATTGCTTTTAACTGAAGAGTAATAGCTCTCCCTTCTCTGCAAAGCACAGAGGGTTCAATTGGAGGAATGTGGACTTGAGGTCCCTCAAGAGAAAGTAGTGAAGAGCCACATCCACATCTTTCAGGAAGAAATTCTGGCAGCTGGGTGGACAAACGATAGCATTCGTAGAATATCTTAGAATGAGGAAATGTCTGCAAACATTTGCATGCATCTTCAGTTCTCTACTCTGAAAATATAAAGTAGTTATAGACAGGAAGCAAAGTTCAGGTTTTCCACCTTTAAATAATGGCAGTTGTTGGCCATGGTATCCCAAACAAACTTCACTCATAGAAGGTATCTAAAAACTTCCATTGTCTGTACATGGCCAGGATTTTGAGTCCCTCCTGCTGCATTGCTGCACTAATGCTCAGCTGGCTCAGGGAAAGATCACCACCCACTGCATCAGTGATTCTTCAGCAGCCTTGATTTTGCTAATCAGCCTGTCTTTCATCCTGGCCTTGTTTGCTGAGAGAGCAACTTCAGAGAGAGCGGTACAACACAGAAAAGTAAAAATAGCAACAAGAGTTTCTGCAAAATGTGGCACTTCGTGCAATTACTTTTCTTCCTGTTTCCATCTCCTGAATTAACTTTTTCTAGGAAGTTTAACTCTTGTTAAACACACACATATTGAATCTAGTATGAGGTTCTTCCAAACAGCAGTGTACCGTGGAGTTAGTTTCTCAGAGTAAACAAAAAATGGCTCAGTCTGATGTTAATGGGTTGTAGTATTTTACACAACAGGCAATTCAGAAATAATATTCATGGCTGATAGAAAATAACATAAGCTGACCAAAAAGAAGGAAAATCAGAAACAAACAGCATATCCCTGTGAGGAGGGTCTTTCTTCTAGGACAGGACAGTGTTATGGTTGATCTAATAGCCTCAGCACAGGTTTCAAAACCACAGAAGAAACAAGAAATTGGTGATAACAAAGTAGGATCTACACTGAGTGACAAAGCAGCTACTGTGGAAGACACATTGGCATGCCCTACTTCGTGCTCTCTGCGCAGAGTGTTGCAAAAAAACCTGTGAAAAAACTTGGGGGTGAGGGGGAAGTGTATTTTATCTCGATTTGATTTCACAGTCCTAGAGATGGGCAGAGAGATGATACTGCTCAGGGAGGATGGCAAGAACGGAGCAGCCGAGTGAGGACTGGCTTGGTGAGCACTGGTGGGCCTGGCCCAGGACACAGCAGCTTATCTTTGCCATCACTGTGGTGTGAGGCAGAGCCCCAGGAATGGCCTCTCCCCACCTCTGACAGGGTATCTGCCCCCTGCCACAGCACCCTTCCCTCCTGCCACACCCTGGGTTGGTGTGCAAGGGAATGGTACCCCTCCTCCCTGCTTGTCTGCAGAGTATGGCCAGGATGGGAATAAAATCAAAAGAAAAAAGGAATTTTTTTTTTCCATCATGCATCTTAGCAACAGCACCTACACAAAGATCTAAGTATAAGATCTTTTACCCCCCACCTTTCCAAGCAATTAGCATTCTGAAATGCAGAAAAAACCAGGATGGCAATGTCAAAACTGACACGTAGGAAGACCATTTCCTTTTTGCAAGGGTTTCACAGTGTGGACCAAGCAGGCTGAGAACAATTTCTGAACCTTTCTCCTCCCCGTGGAGAATTGCCTCTGCAGCAGCTTTGGTAACCCTCCAAAACTGACTGCTTTTGGTGACTGGCACTCTCCTGGTAGCTGATGCCCAGAAGGTCTCACATTTTCAAAGTAAGAAACCCCAGCCCCCATGGACTGCTCTCCACTGAAACTAGGTTGCTTAAAAACATCTGAGAAAGGTGGGAAAGGAAGGCTGCCTGTTTGAAGCAGATAGGCTGTCTTTTGGAGCAGAGCAGAGAAGAAAGGCAGCTGGTGACATATTCAGTGCAGCGCTGGCTCCATCTGAGCCTTCTTTTGTCAGCCAAATTTTAAATTAATCTCAATCTGGTCTCTGAATCTTGCTGGCAAGTTTTCTGGTAAATTTAAGACTCAGAAAAGACTAAAAAAGATGCTAGGCAGACAAATTTATGTTAGGGCTTCCAGGTGTGGCCAGCATTGACTGGGAAGTTATTTGTGAAAACAGAGGCTGCTGTGGGAAACAGGGAGATTTCCTCCAGAGCCACATACCTCCTCTGTGCAGGGAGAGCAGGCAAAGCCCCCTGGCTGAAACACAGCCAGGTCTATGCAGCTGGCCATGAACCAAATCTGGTTACTCTCACAAGCTGATATTCAAGGCTTGCATTTTGAATAGAGAGTTGAGTGAATCCAAGCTCTTTGGTTTTGCTGTGTTTTCCTTCCTAAAAGCAAATATTGATGGTTTTTAATCTCTTAGCATCTGAGCACTGTTATTTCCACCCAAAAAGTATGTTGTTCCAGCCTGCAGATGATGAATGGAGCAGACAAGTTGCAGGCAGGATGTTGCTGGGGGCAGTAGGGAACCGGAGGTGGGAAGGAAATATCTGAAAGAAACTCCTCATACATGTACGAGCCTTCTTATACATGAAATCTCCACAGAGTTTTAATCTTCATTTCTTCATGTTTATTGAGACTTGCCCTCTGAGTGTCTTGTCAGTGATAGTCTGATTCTGACTCTCCTTGCACCACAAGGCTGGGATGCTGCCTAATGACAACTCACCCTAACACTTCTTCCCAGAGTGCCCACTTATTCCTATGCCACACCTGGGGATTTGTGACTGATTAAAGCAAAGCAAAAGGCCTTCTCTTGAAGGTTTTAATGAAATCTCCTGTGGTCCCCAGTTGCTTTAGCATTCAGGTAAGCAATCCATCACTGCTGTGTTTGCAGGCCCAGCTCTGTAAGTGTGCCTGAATATGGCTGATTCCATTTTCTAGGCCAAAAGCAAACTTTTGAGGCAGGCGATAAGCCTGCAATTAGGACTTGAGAGTAGACTGTTTTTTAGAAAATGCAGTAACTTGTGGAGTGAATCACTGAATTTGAAGTTGCTAGATGATTTTTTTCCTTAGTGGTCAAGGTTAAGCATAAGAAGAAAGAAACTCAGCGTAGGAGGATCACAAAATATGTTAACAGCATAACAGCAACAGAAGGACTGACCCAGCCCTACGAGTTTGCAGATTTTTATTTTTTCAATTGCTTTTTGAGAATGAGAGTGAGCTACCAGAGCAGCAATACACTGAGATTTCAGCCCATTCTCTTCGGTTCCTTCATGTCTCACCTTCAGTCACAGTCAAGTGACTCTGCCTGGCTCTAATGAGCTCCAGTAAGCAGGGGTGAGGAATCCTTGCTCGCTCAAGCCCTTTTCTGGAAACAGGGAAGGCAGAGAAAAGCTATGCTGCACAGGATAGCTTCCATCTGTCAGACCTGACTGTGGGTGAGCTCTCACCTCTCAGCTGCTTGCTCCACAGCCCCATGAGTGGAGGAAAGCCACCTGAGACAGGGACACGTGTTCCTCAGTGGCTGGCTCATGCTGGTGGAGAGGACTGCTACAAGAGCTGCTGAGCTTCTGTGATCCACTCCCCAGCCCAGACTACTTTTTGTTAGCTGGCCTTTCCTAATGTATATATGACAGTAAAATTACATTCATTAAAAAAAAAAAAAACTTGCACAAGCCAGAAGCAAAAAGATCACCAAAACACTCCACTGCACACGTTTATCCCTTTGGGGATGGGAAGAAAGAATAAGCGGACTATGGCAGCTGCCAGCCATGGTGCCTGCCATGCCCCTGGAAGGTGCACTTGCCATGGGCATGAGCCCAGCTGGAAACCTCAGCAGAAAATAGAACACAGCTCCTTGCAGGCTTGCACAGTGTTCATTTAACCTGAATTTGAGGGAAGTCCATCGAGCAAAGCACTCTGCATAGGAGTAGCAGCCCATCCTGAACATCAGGATTCTCTTTATCTTCCATTTCATAGCCAGTGCTCAGGAGATGCGGGCATACCCACTGCGGGCAGTGCACACTGCCTCTGATAGCACATTACCTCCTGATCTGCACACAGGAAAGGCATCACAAAGCAGAGCTGGGCACGTCTCTTGCCCGAGCTGCGTTTAAGACGTTGCTTTCTGTGATCTAACAGAAACAGGTTCCCAAGAGCACATAAATATATTATAAAGCAGCAGAACACTCAATAATTAATTTTCAGCAAAGAGAGGATTTTATTTCAACTGGAATGACATAAAAAGCCTTCTGGATTGTCATAGTCTGTAAGTGAAAAGCTGAGGTGATTCAGTCCAAAGACTGTTGTGCAGAAGGCTCAAACAACCAATCCCCATGCACTGATACCCTGACTATATTTGGCAAAAAATGCTATTTTCTGTGCAGAAAATACAGAATACACCAAGCAACACATCCCTTTTCAGTCCTTTCCTCTTACTTTGCAACTAGGAATGGTCTTCTAGGTCTTTCATTCTTTCAGCCAGAGTTGCAGCACCCCAGAGAATCATCCCACTCATTTCCACCAACAGTGAGCACTCTGCGCATATGTGGTGTTGCTCCCTTTTCATGTACAGTTGACTGGTAGTTGGGAAATTGAGTATTTAAAGTGTATTAAGGCAGAAATGGTTGAGTTATGGTATTGCTGCTACTTTGCAAGTGTTTGGAACAGCTAAATAATTCCTTTGATTAATTACCCAAATATAAATGGAAGTTCATGAAGGATTCACTGTCTTGAGACAACTGACTCAAATAACTCTAGCTAGGGACAAAACCTCTTTTCACCAGCACTTTGTGGGGCAGAGGGCAGTGAAGCAGCTCTGCTTGTGTCAGGACGATGCCTACATGCCACAGCTAGTTTAAGAGAACCAAAAAAAGACATAGGAGATTTGCTGAAAATACACAAAACCTTCATAATGAAGGGTAGTGCTACCAAGCTGGTTACTATGAGAACTTTTCTGCATGCAAAGATACACAGGATTCTCACTGAATGACTTACAAACTACTTATACTAAATTTCACTCCTCATTTATTGTCTTTATTTGTTTCACTGCTCAAAACCCAACATCAGATAAATTACTACCTCTACACAGTGCATTAATCCTGTGACTGAGTTTTTTAGTGCTTCCACTCTGTTACCTTGTCTGTCATTCCTGGCAAGTCCTGCCACAGCAGTACAGCTCAGCATCAGGGTGATGGGGCAATGCACACAGCAACTCTTCCTTGCACAGGCAGCACCTCCTTGCACCTCCCCTTCCTCGGCTCTGCCCCACCAGACCAGCTGCCAGCAGGACGTGCCAGGGACAGGCTTGTCACCTAAGGGGCTGAGAGAGGCCCAAGAAAGCTGAAACAGCTATGCAGCCCCCAGATCACAATCTAAAAATAAAAGCCAGCTGCACTGGCTCCTGGTGCCACTGTTGAGTCTAAAGCCAGGGAGTTTTCTTGTGAGGTTGCCATTCCCTCACAGATTTATCCAGCAGGTGTGGAAATTAGGGACGGAGAGGTTCTCTTTTTCTGAGCATGCTGTAATTAAAATGCAGTAATAAAAGCCTAACTACTGTATGACTGTGGGCCAGCAGGTGGGCTGGTGCCTCACAGCAAGGAGTGAAGTGAGCTCGTCCCCTCTGCCCAGCAAATCCAGCACTAGCATGGGGTGAGAGGTGCTCCTGTAGCACCAGTTGGATCCCACTCCTGTTGTTTCTGTGTTTCAGTGACAGTAGCTTTTTTCTAGTTGCTCTTAGCTTGCTGATGCTTCTGGTGGGAAGAAGCCATCTCTATTTCATACCAGCCTTCTGTGAATTTTTATGGCAGCTATTTTAGAACTCATTTCATTGAGTTTCCTCAGATTTCTCAAGTCTGAAATGCTGTGTGTTCCTGTAATAAGAATGCCACTCATAGCTAGAAGCATTTTTCCTACATTATTTATTCATTATTCTATGTGATAAATGTGGGATGTGTTATGAATCCATGGTAGGAGATCTGGAGGTAAACTCATTTGCCTTTAGTACTAAATGATTAAAAAGAGACTCTCTGCTTGCGTAGGCAATGAAGGTATTGAATTTCTCTTATCACCAAGATGGTGAAAAACTTGATTCCTTTCATTTCCTCCATCAAGGAAGCAATGACTGCCAGCATAAGCACACACAGTGTGATCTATTCAGAAGATACAGAGTTGCTAGACTAGATATGTTCTCATCACTTGCAAAAGGAAGAGCCAGGAAGTAGACATTTAAAGGATAGCATCAAATATTTAGGAGATAGAATCTGCACAGAGTGTAAAATGAAAGATTTAATCTGAGTCTTACCTTAAAGAGCTGGGTTTGTTTTCCTGTCTACTATCTGCTGCTCAAATTCAAATGAAATGTTAGAAGATTTTACATTTGGGTAAAGGCAATAGAGAGTTCAAAATCTTCTGGTTCAGTAATGTTGTCACTCAGGGTTTTGTGACAGAAGTACAGGCCTTAACAACCAGGTGAGATGGTCAGAAGTTACATGCAGGTTTAAAAGGGGATAAATGAAGAGACACATCTTTTTGGTTTCTTTGTAGTCCTACAGCTTCATCCTACCATTCCAACAAAAGACCCCAAACCAAAACCCACAAAGCCCAGTCCACTTGACAGAACAGGCTGGCTTTTCTGAAGGTGAGCATGTGACTGGCATTCAGGAACTGCAGGGTGACAGACATGCCATAGTAGGACTGGTGTTCTTCGTCAAGGAGGATATTGGTACCTACAGGCAGTACCAAGACTTTTGCATGGGCATGGAATAGAGAACAAAAAAAAGATGGTGCTGCTTGGAGCACTGCCAGGACCTGCACAGTATCTCAGAACCATGGAGATGGGAGGCACAGTCAGATAGGCATGACCCAAATTGCAAGAGATGGCAACACTCTTAGGCAGAAGGCAGTTCTTTTCCAGATGGCTGATGCATTCATTCAGTAGTCAGTCAGAGTGGCCCTGGGAGGCACTGGAGGGATTGCGCACCAGTATCCCAGGGGACAGACTGTGTAAATGTACTGCTGGGAGCATGGCTAGGAAATGCCCTGCATGCCTTCACTGCTTGCTCAGCCCTTCTGTGCTCAGCCCTGGGCGCCTCCTCTGCTCCTCACATCTCTGCCTCAGCCCCACAGTCCTGCTGTCACCTGCCCTGGGCAGAAACACACTCACAGGACCAAGAACTCAGTGGTAGCTGTTTTTGCCTAGAGCTTTCCTCTGCTTTGCTTGCATGGTTTCACTTCTGATCATGTTCACAATGTTCACTTTAATGCATTGTGGCACTTTGTTTCTCAGAGTATTACTTGCACAGCTATTTTGCTGAGTGTCTTAGTGCTGAGGGAAGAACTGGTACAGGAAGATCCAAGAGTATAACGTCCTTTATTCAGTTGTCCCTGGAGGCTAGGAAGCCTGCAAGCTTTACATCCCAAGCTGCACAGAAATATCTGCTTGTAATGGCCTGATGCACCAAAAATCCATGCTGGCTGTTGGAGTTAAGGTGTCTCCTCTGCTTCCAAGCCATGGACAGGCCAAGGAACCATCAGACACAAACCACTGTAGATCAAAACAGCAAACACTAGTCCCACCAAGAGTCCCACCATCATGCACACAGTTGTCACCATTTTGGTTTTGGGCTAGCCTCCTGGCTTTTCCTGAGGGTAAGGAAGAAGTCCTGGTCTCCCACACTCAGCTTCTGCCCAAGCCTATCCTGGCACTGCAGACACTGTGCAGACCACAGACAGCAAACAAATCCCTCAGCCAGAGGCCTTCAACAAGGTGCCAGTGACCATTCTTCAGGGCAGGCTAGCAGTGGTGACAGCAGGGACAGCCACCACGTGAAGCTTCACAACTTACAGCAGTGAGGAGCAGGAGAGACTGCCGAGGGTCATGGAAGGATGGTGGCTCCATCCATCTCAGCTGCTTCCAGAGTACCTTGTGGAAAGCTACAGCATCACACCCTCAACTGCTGCATCCACAACCACTGGGTACAAAACAGCCTTATGGTTGCCAACAGACTGAGGGTGGGTGGAGAAACAACTTTTCCTCCAATGGCTTTCTATATAGTGGGGAGGGAAGGAGGACAGCAGGAGGAGTTGAGATATGTGTTTCTTTTATCATCCCAGACAAACTGGGAATTGAAGCCTGGGATTCAGGCCTATTAAAAGGAGTGAAATTTCAAACTGTGTGAGAAATAAAAGTATATTGGTATAGCTTTCTGAGCGCAACTTCACTAATTGAAATTCCCTCTCCTGCTAACAAGTACTGGAAGGGTTTTTTTCTTTGGTGTCAGGAATTGAACTCTGAAGACAAATTTTCAATTGCGACACTTTGAAAGGATGCAAACAAACAAACAAAAGAAACCAAACCAAAAACCCCCCAAAACAAAACTCAAAAAACAACAAAAGAACCCCCCAAAAGGTCCATGGTGGAAATACAGAGCTGTACAACATTTTGGTACACAATTAATAAACTTATCTAAGAATAGAAGACATAATTTTTCTTTTAAAAAGGTCAAGTTTAACACAAATATACTATGCTGGAGACCAAATGCAAATCCAATGAAATCACTTTTAACCAAACACCAGCTCCTACTGACCACACAATCTCTTAATCTGGTTATGGGCTGGAAACATGGTTGTCAGGAAGACAATTTATAATTTGTAGATAAATCACGGGACTATAGAACTGCAGAAGCAGAGTGAGAAAGACCCACAGGTACTACAGCTAAATCTGGATACATCTTTGCCAAATTTTTCTGCTGAAGAAGAGGATGAAGAGAAAAGGGACAAAGAAGGAAGGAGTTCAAAGAGCTGGTTGTGTAGCACCAGCTAAATTAAGCCCCTGGCCCAGGTAAGCCTCAGCAGCTATGTAGGAAGCCTGAGAGAGACACCTCATGACAGAAAGAGATGCTGAAACCCTGAATGAAAGTTGTAGTTCACCAGAAGGCGAAAATCTCTTTCTCAGAAAAGACCTCAAATAACTCTCTGACAATACATTTTGTACCATCTCAGTGAAGTTAAGCAATTTACCAGGAGAAGCAGAAATCACGATCAGCCATAATTTCCTCTTGATCTGAAAACTTGGGTCATGTATGGAACTGGTAGGGCCCATCTCACCAGCAAACACTCAGCAGCCACATAACTCTTTTGTGAATATTTGAGAGTTGGGAAAACTCAGGCACAGATGAGGAACAGGTTTACCCCAAACCACCTGTCTGTCATCAGACAAATCCATGGCATTGAAAGGCAGAGTGTGATTTCTTGCTGAAGCAACTTGGCAAAATGTCCTCTCAGGGCAGAAGCTGAGCATGGTGGTGCAATTGCCAGGAGGCCACTGCTTGGCAACAAGTTCTTTGCCACATATAAAACTCTTTACTTCTCCTGACAGTAGGTCAGTCTTTAAAGAGCAGGAAAAATGTTTAAAGATGACAAAATAAAATAAATACAAATTACTGCAGCTTGTGCTTACTCGCCTTATGCAAATCCCAGGGTGTGTTCTACATCGTGTGTCCTCTCGTTACAAAATAAACCCTCAGAAACTTTCTTCATCAGCAGAATTTTAGCAATCCAGGAAAACAGAGTGCACTAAAAGCTGAGAATCTCATTCATAGAGTAGCTTAAAAGAAGAACGCTTCGGCACTTCTGTTAATTTTTTCTTTAGCACAAAAGCCTGACTGTAGAAGCCACACAGCCAGGTGGTGAAGACATCATTTGATGATGATGAGGATGGAGTCCTGGCCTGGGATGTGTGGTGTGGAGCAGCCACATCTCCTCAGCAGAAGATTGTGTTTCTGCCTCCATCACCATTCTTGTGGGTCAGGGAGGAGATGAGCCTCTGGAAGCTCCCTTCTTGGCTCCTCCTGTATCCTGCATGGCATCTATCTCCCACTTCAGCACCATGGTGGGAATGGCTGCTGGCTGCTACCCTACACTGAATGGGGACATTTGTTAAGGACAGAGGTACAAAGGAAAAACCTAGAAAATTAAAATGGGGTGGAAGAGACAGAATCACAAAATCACAGAATTGTTAGGGTTGGAAGGGACCTCTGGAGATCATCTATTCTAATCCCTCTGCCAAGGCAGGGTCACTTAGAGCAGGTGACACGGGAACGTGTCCAGGGTTTGGAATGTCTCAAGAGAAGGAGACTCCACGACCTCCCTAGGCTGCTCATTCCAGTGCTCTGCTGCCCTCCATGTAAAGAAGTTCCTCCTTATGTTGAGGTGAAACTTGTGATTTAGTTTATGGCCATTGCTTCTTGTCCTGTCACTGTAAACAGTCTGGCACCATCCTCTTGGCACCCACCTTGGAGATATTTACATGCATTAATGAGAGCTCCACTTCAGTCTTCTGTCCTCCAGACTAAACAGGCCCAGTCCCCACAGTCTCTCCTCATAAGAGAGATGCTCCAGACCCAAATTACCCTTGTGGCCTCCACTGGACCCTCTCCAGAAGCTTCTTGTCTTTCTTGTACTCAGAAATCCAGAACTGGACACAGCCCTCACCAGGGGTGAGTAGACGGGGATGATCACCTCTCTTGACCTGCTGGCCACTGTTCCCAACACACCCCAGGATACCACTGGCCCTCCTCACCACAAGGACAGATTGCTAGCTCATAGCCAGCTTGTCACCCACCAGGATTCCCAGGTCCCACTCTGCTTTCTGGTAGGTCAGCCTCCAGCCTGTGGTGGTACCTGAGTTTGTTCCCCACCAGTTGCAGGATCCTGCACTTTCTCTTGTCGAACCTCATTAGAACACTTCTCTCTACCCAATCCTCCAGCCTAGAGATGCTACTCCAGACCTGCAGAAGTTACTTCTTCTGCCCCAAAGTGAGACCACTCTATACAGATGTTTGCTAAATTGTTCCCTAGCACCTTGGGTTATGGAGATCTTGGCCTTTTTCAGCAGCCTGTCCCAGTGCTTTGTGGTCTCCACCCTTAAAAAATGTTGCCTAAAATCTAAGCCAGCTCTGTCCTGCTGCAGTTGAAGACTAAACATTGGTACAATGTTTACTTTTAGCAAATACATTGAATTTATGTACATTTTAAAGGAACTATATTGATTAGGGATTTTTTCCCTTATTTTTCTTGAGCAAGGTATTTAGGAAGCCCTTACTCGCAATAATGTCAAGCCTCCTCCTGAATTTTATTGATAGTCACTTGTCAAAGGGACAACACAAGAGCAAAGATTGATTTAGGAAACAAAAATGTGTACTTGTCCAAAAACATTATGGTTTTGGGTATAACATCCCCTTTATGAAGTTAAATGAGTGTTTGGTTTCATATCACACCCTCAGCTTTACAACAGAAATCGACTACAGAGCAGAAATTGCTGGGTTTGTGCCAAGGGATAGATGCAAAGTGTTGGTCAGACAGGTCCACTGCAGACTGGCTGGCTCTGGGACCCCAACCAGGTAGGCAGCAGGATGATTGTCATGTGTGAGCAACCCCCTAGATGAAATCAAGGCTCCCAATTCCCCAGCCCAGTGCTGCCTGGCACCCCCACAAGCAGCTTTCTCCCTGTCCCCAATGCCCCTCTGTGCCCTGTCAGGGGCTCCTCCCACGTTGTCCTGTCCTGACCTCACAGCTGGGTATGCACAAAAAACCCCCAAACAAATGAACCACACCTGATACTTGTTGCTGCCAGAAGAGGAAGTTTGGGATGCTTAAGTGTTGCTGCAGCCCCTGTGCTTGGCACAGGTTCAGCTCTGCTTGTAGCTGGCCATTCATGATAGCAAACATCTGATATCACCACGCTGCACATGAGCTGTAACAAGCACGCAAGCTGCTGGGGAGGTACAGGGCACGGCAGAGAGCAACCATGTCCAGATGAAAGCAGTTTTGAGTGGGTCTTGGTGGGAAAACTCTTTTTGTACATGAGGGGGCGTGGACATAGAGGAGCAGAACATATGCTATTTTTGGTGGGGAATGAATTGGTTAATTCAGTTGAATAACATCATGAATCAGCTGCTGCTGGTAGTTTTCATAAGAAAAGGAAATACTTTATGTAAGTAAAGGTTTACTAAAACTAGTAATAAAGAAAATATAAGACAGGGAGGTTCATACATAAGCCAGCCCATATTCTAGGATGTGCAATGCCCAGCTGCAAGTGCTAGAGCTCTCCAAAAATGTGCAGAGAGATGATGCTATGTGGTATTGCTTTTGCTATTTGCTGCTTAGAAATGTCTCACTGTGAAAATCAAGGGGAGTCATAAAATAACAGTGAGTTGTTTATTTGCATGACTGTCCCAGCAGGAGAGTACTGGTTTGCATGCAATCTGAAATCCCAGGGAGGACGGGGTATAAACCAGAGAATGTTCCTCCAAGATTGCAAAGTATGTTCCAGCAACCCTAGCAGCTCCCAGGAGAGAAAAACTCTCATAAATTAATGTTTTACTTGTCTCACTAGTATCACATGGAGTTTTTGACGCAGGGCTTTTCTGTGCATTATCAAGATTTTGGCTGATATAAAATGTTTCTTAAAGCTTTTTGAAAGCCATTTCTCCATGGCAATAAGAGGTAGGATTCAGAATTACTATTAGAACCCCACTGCTGCTGGCTTGCTTCACAAGGGTGTGAAGCTCACTTTCTGTAGGAGATGGGATTGGTTATTCTTCACTAGTACATGGTATGGCAAAGCTATTGATGTCCAACAGTGTTTGAGTATTTTCCTTCACCTCTCATTCAGCGCCTGGTGGATCATGCAGTGCTCACCTTGCCATGGCACAGTGTCATCAGTGCCCTGGAGCAGCAGCCTCAGTTGCTCCCAGGGTAGGTAAATTAGGCACTTTGGGTTTGTCTGTGACCTTAGCACCTCACAATACTGCCTGCTCCCTGGGATGGTCAGAATTGCCAAAGCTCTTCTCCTAAAGCTGGTTTGCCATTGGTTTCTCAGTCTCTGCCTCCATCTCCCTCAATATATCTACACAATTACATTTCGTGCATAATGCCTCTTTTTGGTGTGTGATTGATCCAAGTGTTTCATTGATCCAAATATACTATGGATGTTCAAAGAGTCATACTAGAAGGTATGTCTCCTATCTTGTATGCCAGTCCTTGAATTTAACTCAGGATGTGGAAGTAAGTCTCTGTGTGTGAGTGCAAATGAATCCATAGATTACAGTGCCCAAGACTCACCAAGATGAATGTGTCTTCCATTGCCATGAAATGTGCTGCTGTGAGAGCCTTGGTGTCCAAGAAAGAGGGCAGAACAGCAAGCAGTTAAGAAAAGGTGTTTTTTTTTTTAAAAAAAACCCATCAAATATGTAATCCTCCTAAAGTACACAATGTTCTTCCCCATTAACGAAGAAGAGCCCCAGGATCAGCATAAAGATTTGGGCTGTTACATGATGTTCTCCATCTTTGAATTAATCTGTGTGCCGAGAGCAAAGGCAGCGCAGCTGTGCCGGAGCTGCTGCGGGTGTTTCCAAGCCGTGCGGCTGGCAGGCACCGAGCGGAGTCATCTTTAGCAGCACAGCTGAAGACTGAAGGCAAGTCCCTATGAAGGGATCTCAAACCATCGACGCCCTTGGTATGCATGCACGGCAGGCATTTCAACAAGCAGTGAAAAGCAGCTGCTGGGGGAACTCCCTCAGGACACTCCAGCTCTACAGAGAGCTTTCACGAATCAGGACAGGACATTTACTACCTATTTGTGCTATTGTGTAATTTAGGGACACTAGGCAAAACTTTTCTTTTATGCTCCTGTCAGCTTGGCTTTCTTGGCAGAACTTTGCAGCTTTTAGACAAGAAAATTCTATTAGGATTTATATTCCAAATCAGATAAACTAAGAGGGGTCATCTTTATGTGTAATGTGTGGTATATTAAGGTTAGGGAAGCCAGATTCCAGCAGTTCAAACTGTAGCCACAAAATCTGTGCCTTTCCTCAAACAGAATCTCTGGAGCAGCCCAGGTAACTTTTTTGCTCAGTCTTCATTAAACAAGAGAGCTCTGGACTGCACGGCCTGTGTTCACAGATCCTCAGTGTAATTGTATGTAATTTGTGACTGTGATAAAGAATCTTTAACGGTAAAATGCACTATGGAAACACAACAGAGATAAGATCAAAATGACTTGAAATTGGAACACTTGAAAACTTGGCAGAGAATCTGCTTAGGAAGTTTGCATGGCAGGGAGGAGTGTGATCCCCCAAATGCTGGGTATTACATTTCCAAAATTACAGCAGGGATATGCAATAACAACTCCATAATATTTTGATTAGTAAGGAAGCAAATAACATACTTCAGGATGCTGCTGTCATAGCAAACCCCTTGGCAACGCCCTCTTTAAAGGAAAAAAAAAAAGAAAAGGTGGGGAAAAAGGAAATCATCCCACTGCTTAAAGATAGATAGGGGTAAAAGTCAATGCTTGGAGAAGGCATTTCCTTCCCTTTCCTTGCTGGCTTTCCTTCCCTTACCACCATTTTCCTCTTTGAACCCATCAAACAGAAATCCCTATTTACAAAAAAACAGTTGTAGCCAAGTAGAAAAACTCATCTTCAAGTCTGCTTCAGCCAGCGATGGTTTCTTTGGGATCTAACTAGTCTAACAGGCTTTCCTCCCCTTTCATGGAAATTCTCAAGGTTCTTCATTTCTGGTCAATCTCACTAACTCAGCAGACACTTTCCACCCACTCCATGCTCTCACACAGTGACATGCAGAGAGGCGAACTCAGTTATAATGATCACTTGTGATAGTTTTGGGGTTGAGCACGTTTGAGACTGAGGCTGAAGATGCAGCCATAGCAGGAACTGTTCTGGGTTTGTGGGCTTTTTCTTGAAACTGGGGTGTTAAAATAGCACTATCAGTTCCTCTCTCATGAGTGCCCACCACATCACCTAAAATAGAAAAATGTCCCAAAGGCCAAGTGTCTGCCCAGGGCACAGCAGGAAGCTGGCATGCTATTCTTTCCAACACTGAAATATCAGCACTCTTTTCATCTGGGTTCTGCTTTCATCCTGTAGAGCCTTTCCTGATGCTTGTCATGACATATCTTAAACATAAAAAAACCCCTAACGTGGGTCCACAAAGTATTCCCAAATACTAGACTGGGAAATAGAAGTTATACTTCTACTATTATTATTATTACTGATAATTATTACTGATAATTGCATTATCAATAAATGCAATTGAGACACTGATTTCATAGCAAACAATAATTCTTCCATGTCTTATCCCAGTTAATCCTTTAACATGACAGTTACCTATTTCTTGTCTGTATGATGGTGGCTAATGATTTAATCACCCTTTTTCTGTCTAGCATTCCCCATTACTCCATGGTTACAAGGCATGCTCTTCTCTTGAGATACCTAAAGGATTAGTGTTGTGAGGATAAACTCTGCAGTATTACTCAACTTCCAGTACACGACTTGGTTTTAGACTGCTGCTTTCCACCCAAAGGAGAGCTTCTGTGCCCAAAACCATGTGTTTTGCATTTTCAGTTATATCTGTAGGCTGAAAAGAGAAGGTCCCATTCAGTCTTGTCTCACTGCAACTAATAATTTGATACTTTGAACTTATTAGCTAGCATCATTGTTAGCGCTGAGCAGTTTTAATGTGGGAGTGAGAGTATGTCCTTCTCTCCTGTGAGGAGTCTTATTTCAGACAGAGCAACTACCTCACAGTGAGAGAACAGACTTGGAAGATGCTGAAATTAAGAAGAGCTGCATTATATTCATGACCCCTCCATTATACAGTTTATATAATTAGACATAATGACAAAGTTAGTACTTGGTATCTGGCATCCGGTCCTCCTACAGATTTCAGCAACACTGTGGATCCATAGCTTTTCCAGGTCCTTCTCTCTAAGTATTCCTATTGCTAAATACTGAACATCAGCAGTTCGCAAGTAAAACCACTCGTGTATATCCAGCAGGAAGCCTTCCAATCCAAACCAGACATTTGGTCTTGTTTTCAACACTTCAATACCATCTTTTAGCTATAACTAAACTACTTGTAGTAGGTCACTAGATAATACACAGGTTACCAATTACACTGTCTTTATATCATCCCCCAAAGTAAAAGAGGCTCCAAAGTTAATTTTACCAGTCCTGAATCCCTCATGACTATTGTTGCAATGCTGCTGAAGTGGCAGAGGGAACAAAGGGGAAGGAATATTTTCAGAATCACAAGAGTTGTTACAAACATAAGTTTAGGCACATAAAAAGAAAGCGAGTGAAGTGCAGTGGAAACCTATTGCAAAGGTCTCAAAAAGTGCTGTGAAATGAGATTTTCACCTGCTTTATTGTGTTGTCCTCTGTGCTTGTGCATAATGGAAAGTCTAAAAAAAACCAAACACCAAACCCAAACGAAAAAGAACAAAGGCTGCTTAACCTACAGTGCAACTTGGGTGGAACCTGCCCTTCTCAGTCCCCTCGCAGCGTTGAAACTCAGACCAGCCAAAGCTCCTCAAGGGTTATAGGCACCAATATTTTCACCAGTAAGCACACCCCTACAAAGTTTCATACTGACTTCCAGAGATGCTACCAAGTATCTCAGCACCTCTCAGACATGAGAGTATTTTCATTGCAGCAGCCTGGTGTCCCCAGGCAGTAGGAGGAGGCTCCTTCACAGGATAAAGCCATTTATACGGGCCTTATGGTGGTCCTGTCCACTCTGCTATTGACACCAGCACTCATCTACTCCCACAAAGACCCCACTGATGCAGCTCAATCAGGAAAACCTAAGCTACAGAACAATCTCCCTGAGCAGCTGGGTCTTCTGGGTGAGTTGGTGGACTTCTAACACATGCATCAGCATGTGCATATTACACATGCACAAAGCAGCTGTGCTACTTTGTTATTCAACATTTACCATTGTCAGGAATGCTGGTCCCACCTAAATCCTCTTGTAGCTCAGGGCTTTAATTAGCAACATGTTCAAAATACTTTGAGTGCTTCTGGACAACAGCTATAGGTGCTTACAGACAATGCTGAGTGGTGCCAGAAGCCTTGTTCTGTAAACGGAAATGTAGCTGGGTGTTAATGAGTGTCATGGGGAATTAGGCTCACTCAAACAATCTAACAAATTCATTTCTATTGACATCTCCATTTATAGCTTCTCTAGGTATTTAACAAAGGAACATCGGTGGTAAAATAATGATAGAAAAACACAGGACTTACATTAAACTATTTTGGCTAATGAGCAGGAAATCAGGAACTGAAGTGATGAGACCAAAGTCAGCTTCCTCCAGATCATGCCAAACCTTGACCACAGTAATGAGGTGGTACAAATTGCACAAATGTGAAGGAGCATTAGCATTAATAACTGCAGCTGCATATCCCAGTGCATTTACTTTCCACTTGTGCGTAAAGCTCTTCCCTGTGAAGGATCAGGCCAGTGCTTAAAGAAAATCAGCGACCCTTTCCTGGTGCCCAGTGCTGTTCGCTGCTTGCTTTGCTTCCCTCATGCTTTTCATCCTTTTCTGCTTTCTGAAAATGGATTATTTCTAGGACATGAGCAGTCCCTGGGCAGTGGGTAGCTTCCTGGCTGCCTGCACAGGTACAGAGCTAGCACAGAGCATCCACACTGCAGCTACCAGCAGTAGCCATGCTTCTGCTCTTTTGGGAGCTGTGCTCTTGTAAAAATCACAGCTCTCAGAAAAACATCTCACACAGGATGACAAATGCCTTGCTAATAGGCTGACACATTATCTGAACAAGAATATATTTATTTAACCTGTCTTGCATTTTAATTTGATGTACTGCAACATCCCAGCATGGCTTTTTTGGCTTCAGTTGATAATTGTGCTAATTTTTCCATCTAAATTAAGCTATGTAAGGCTTAGGGACAAAACCAGTCACATTATGATGTGTATTAGAGTCATGTTGTACAAATACTACCAGCAAATCCCATTGTGATGATCTTCAGCAGCCTTTCTTATAGCAAGCAAATCGGAAGGCATTGGAAACATGGCAGGAATTTTTTCTCTGCAGAATCAGGAAAGGGAGTTGGAATTGGTCCACCCAGGCACAGCAGCTTGGAGTCTCATTTTTGTAAGGCTGCTGATGGCTTGTCCTCTTGTCTTCCCAAAATGTGTTTCTCTGGACCCTATGTAATGGCTTGGGAAGAGTCTCACAGAGACAAACTTGTCCCTCTGAATCAGTGGGCAGGAGGTCACATCATCTGTGAGGAGATGGGCATGAGATTCAAGCCCAATAGGGAGTGAGCCTGCAATGAAAGTGATCTCTGTAGGAGCCAAAGTTTGGTCATCCCTCTCAAGACCCACAGCTGAAAGAACTGTCTATGTAAGTTTGGAGAAGGATAGTTATCTTTCAATTTCTTGTTTCCTGTAGCTGCACAGGAGATACCCAACAGAGTGCAGAAACCTTGGCAATAACTGCAGTGATTGCAGACAGAACTAGCAGGGTTTGGCTTCATCTGAGAGAAGATCTGGATCCCCTATCAGTGGACTTGAAACACAGGCTCCTGCAAAAGGGTCGACTGGGTTTGTTACTAAGGAGGTCACAGCAAGTTTAACCTTTGGATATTTTAGTCCTTTGTCCCTTTATGGCCTCATCTAAATCCAAAGATGGGAGAATTACACCTCTCTCCCTCAGCTTCACAGGGTGGTTTATTTGCTTTGGGTTCTTTTAAATTCAAGGACATAAATGCTGGACAAATTGTACCTAATTCCTCATAACCTGGGGGTAGCTGAGCACCAGATATAATCACACTGGAAGTGCCAGCCCCTTGACTCCCCGATTCCCTTCCCGCTCAAAGAGGGAAACATTCCTTTGGAACACTTTAGGATTTTGTGCCACATCTTTGATGAACCAATTGCAAGTCCACCAGTGGGGAAAATATGCATTCACAGTCTCTGGTGGGACTCTCAGGGACTGGAAGGAAAAGGTGGAAGGTCTGTATCACAAGTCAGGGAGCATGGACCACTCAATCCTGATTGATTGCTGTAACAAAAATGTGCCACCAAAGAGCCATGACCACCAGACTTGCTCTATATTGTGTTAGTAATTCAAGCGGATTTAGCAGCACATACAGGTTTATCATGCATGCAATTGATTTGCTTTTATTATGAGCCTTATCCTGCTTCCAATTGGATACTTGCAGTACCAACCTGCATATTTCTCTTCAGACATACTGTTTCTATGTGACTGGACAATTCTCATGAAGTAACTAAGACTAAAAAATGGCCTTGTTTTTGGCACTTTCTATGCAGAGCTTGTTTAGAGAGGTCTGGCATAAACAACTCAGCATCTCTGTCCCAACCACACTGTAATGTTTCCACACAAATGAAATCATAAGTTGGACACACATTTTTGCCCTGAAGGAGTAAATGCCCCCCAAATCCCATCTGCCACCACAGCAAGAGAGTTTAAAGCTTCCGCTTTTCAGCAACAGCAAGAGCAAAACCTGCAAAAGAAATGAAAAATCAGAGTAGAGGGAAATCTCAGGAGGGGGATTCTCCAGGGCTGTGCAGAAGGGCAGGTCCCCTATTCCTCTTCCAGGGGGAGATCCCCCACTCCCATGGGTGTGCTCACCAGAGCACCCTGCCAGCCCTCAGTGCACACAGAGCACGTACACCTTGCTCCTGTTACTGAAACATGCACACAACGAGCCCATGCTGTAAAAAACTTAGGCTTAAAAGAGCCTTGAAATCTGGTTTTGCCACTGTTCGTTTTTTCTAAAGTAAATTATGTTTAATGAAAATACCTGAGATACAAAGTACCCTGTTTTCATCTTAATTAGCAATTATGGTTGCTAATTAAGGCAATACCAAAATAATTGTGTCACAGTACAAAGGTAATGCCCATGTTTCTCTGTGCCAGAAAAACAAGATTATGATCTTCTGCCAGTTCCAGCACAGATAATAATCTACTAATAATTTTTGCAGGGCTTAATTTAACATGTGTATGAGGGAGAAGAACTGTGCAGCTTTTGATATATGGTGAAGGCCACCATGTCATATAGAGATGGAGGGAGAGATCACAACAATCCTTGTCTTTGAGTTGAAACACAATTAGCCAAATAATCATCTTCAAGTGATCTCACATTCTTCACCCTCTATAGTTTTTAAAATCTTCTTTGTATGTTAAAATATATACACTATCTTATATGTATTACATATAAAGTATAATCTATAATTCTGTTGGTATGAATTTTCTTCACCTAGTGCCTTCACACAGACACATCTTTGACCATTTACCCAGGGAACCACTCATTGAACAAGACTTATTTCCTGCAAACAACTAAATAGTCTTTTTTTTTTAAGCAGTAAAGAAAGGCATATCCTCCACAAAAGCTAATTCATGCAGCATGACTCTTTGAATATATAGTCTAGCAATACCCAAGTGTTGGAAGTAGCACAAAAGATCCTTGAAAACAGTTCTAATTGATTAATTCAGCAGGGTAGCACCATGGAAATGATTGATTTTAGTCTACCAGACCTCCCTCTGACCTTTTTAGAGCCTCTGTTGATGGGTACTTGAATGGAAAAAATTTAAATACAAATGGCAATATAACAATAGCACTGAAATTCTCATCATTTTAATATAACAAATTGATTGCAACAGGTTTAAGATGCCACAAGGACCAAAGCTTTTTTTTTTTAAATGTATCTTTAAAATAGTGAGAAGTTTAATGTCAGTAGTAATGACTTATCTCAAATGACTGATCTGACTCACAAATAATATGTGACTGATTTCTTCTTAGCTAATGATGAGGTGCAACAAACCTAGTGATAATGACTATTAGAAAGGGTAGAACAACCCACTGCAGTACATTTCTTTGAGGTCATAAAAAAAATTGAGGTCATCAGGTTAGTTTCCTGTATAATCCTGATTTATTACAGGGTTTGCAAAACAAACCAAGGGCAGGTACCTTACCGACCTTACTTAAACTGAAGCTGCCCCTATTTTGCCAATCAATGTAAAAAATGTAAATAATGTGGGCTGATATTTCTGCCACTCATCTGGAGTTTGGAGGTGTAGCTGCACTGAAGACCTACAATTATGAAATACCAAAATGAGAGGGACAATTCCTAAGTGTTTGATCCTTCAGCCTTGACTCAGGCAAACTCCCACTCCAGCTCCAGCCAACCTTCAGAAACCATGCTGACCTGCTGCAAAAGGAAGTGTTTTTCCTGCCCTTCCTTTGGCTGGATAATGTTTCAACACAGTTTGTGGGTTTAGAAATAACCATGGTTTTTAGAAATAACCATGTCACTGTGCTTCCAGGGTACTCATGTGAAATATTGATGTGCTGATGACAGAGGAGGCAGGCAGTGGCTGTGAAGGAGACCCTTCTCCATGGGAGAAGGACTACTGCTGTCTCCTGCCCTGAAGTAAACCTCTTCCTGATGAACCTATGGCTCTTTGGAAGCTCCTTAGCTTTCCTGCACCCGTCCTGATCCCGGGTTGTGGGGGTGACATGGATTTCCCACACGGATGTCTGCATGGACAGCTGAGCAGTTGAGGGCTCAGCAGGGCAAGCAGGACACTTCCCAGTCCCTGAATTGAGAGAGAAAGCAACCTTTGTCCTTCCTGACAACCCAGTCTGGTGTTAAATACACATCATATGCTTGGTAGGACCTGCTTAAATTAGAAAGGGAAAGCATGCAAACTCATGCTCATCAAAGGTATGTAGTACCTTCCACAGATATTTGCAAAGGGATTTTGGTTTTTTGACATCTCTTGAGGGTCCAAACCTGGTAATGTGATTTCACAGCTTCCAGTGGTGGCTGGCTTTGACCAGATCAGGTGTATTGCCAGACCCAACCTGTGCCATCAGGACCTGCAGCTGTGGAAAATTTCACTAAACAAGTTACAATTATTTTTTCAGATGTCATGGTTGGGGCTTAGTCAGGCTGGCAGTGACTCAGATTTATATGCATGTGTTTGTTTCAAAATGTGCTAACTTGTTTCCTTCAATCTCAGCTCTGATTTATATATGTATTCTTTTGCCCTTGTTGTAATGCAAACTGTGAAAATTATTCAGAGTCTAACCAAGCAATATCTGCCCAAGCTATGAGCTGCCTGAGGAAGTGTCAGTACTGATGATCTCTCCTCTCTTCCCTGTCCCACAGAAAACGCATAAGGAAGAAGGGGGGAGTATTACCTTATCTGCACCTGAAAACATTTCCAAGCAAATGACCTAAGCAGAAAGCATTTCGGTTTGGAGTGAGGCATGGCACCTCCTAGATAAGTCCATCCTTCCCTTCTACCCGGGTGGCCCATCAGCTAGGAGGGAATTACAGCATGGAAGGCTCACAGATTGCCCTGGACTGTGAACCAAGCATCTCCAGTGGAAATTCCTCCCTGCACATTTGCTACCTTTCTCTGTGGCTGTTAGTCACAGTGCAGGAGCGATCCACTAGCTGGCAAAATGCTGTGATGCTTTTCTCCTTATCCTTTATTCCCTGACAATTTATAGCTTTCTGGCTGCATGTCAGAGAGCTCTGCATCCCACCTGCATATTGCACAGAAATGGGATTTTTCTGTGATCCTCCCTTAGGTCCTTGCTATTGGGAGCCATGGCACTACACTTCTCAATATTCAACAGACAACTGTCTTCTGTGGGCTGCAATAATTTAACTTTTTTTCCCAGTACAGGTGCATAGGAAGCACCATGAAAGTATGTGCCTGAGTCAAGCTCCAGAGTCAGTCCCTGTTAGCAGTCACACGGGCTCATGAGATTGTACAAGGGGCAATTGGAAATGGCTTAATCAACCTTACTACCACAAGCACAGCATTAATGAGCAAGAAATAGTTCACACCAGAGCTGTGGGCTTACCTCATGACAGTTTTCATTACAGAGGTATCATCAGCTAACACTCAGCATCAAGAAGATGGCAGTGGGGTTGAAACTAGGTCCCTTCCAACCCAAACCATTCTGTGACTGAGCCAGAGGGTGGTTGGGCTCTGGAACAGGCTCCTCAGGGAAGTCGTCACAGCACCAGTCTGACTGAGTTAAAGAAGGATTTAGACAATGCTCTCGGGCACATGGTGTGACCCTTGGGGCTGTCCTGTCAGGAGTTGGACTCAATTATCCTTATGGGTCCCTTCCAGCTCAGAATATTCTGTGATTCTACAATAAAATGTGGTCATTTCTCAATTCCAGCTGAAAAACTTAGATGCAATGCTTCAATGTTTCTAAAGAGCATCTGAGTATATTAAAACACCCCCATATGCCTGTGTAGATAAAATATTAATTAGTTAAGTTTTAAATTACACTGGATTTATCCAGCACTCTTGCACTAGAAAAGCAAAGGAAATACAAGTAATTATAAGCCAACTGAATTTCTCTGTTCTACATTCTTCTTAGAAGTTTATTTTTTTCTGCTTCAAGGTGATTTGACATTTTTGGGTTAGATTTTAGGAACTTGGTGCAAAAGCCTGGCTTTGTACTGCCGCTCCAAACCAGAAATGATTCAATTATGCATCAGCCCATCCCTTCCCCAAAACCGTCTCAGATGCTGAGCTCCCTTCAATACAGGTTTTAAATAGAAAGGGTAAGTAGGGTAAAGCTGGTTGTGGGAATTACTTTCTCTTCCATATTTTCCATAAGATGGTTCCTCTCACCTGGCCAGACTCTGAGGTCCCTGTCTCTGTTTTCTGCTGCTGAGAGAGGCCAATCTTCTTGCATTCTGTGGATGATCAGGAGTGGGAAAGAGAGACACTTCTGCACTGCAGAGCTCTCCTCCCTAACTGTGGGTCTAGCTGCTATTCTGTTGAGATTTGGTGACTGCAACAGAAGCTGTTTTAATATAAGGGTTCAAATTTTATCTCACCTTTTATATTAATAAAAGGGCCTAGTTTAACTGAAGCATGGTTGTGTGAAAGCATTACATGACTGTTCATCTTATGAAAAGTACATAACAGATACTCCTACTAAGCAGTTTTGCAAACATGGTGACAAGATTATTGCTATTATTTTAGAGCAGACTTTTTCTTTGATAACTGGAATATGTTTATCTTTTTTTCAGTTTTGTCCTGGTGTTCTAAAATATCTATGTTAAAAACAACACTGTAAACTTGAGCTTCATTTCTATATTGTTTTCAAATATGCTAGTTTGCACGCAAAGAATTTACCCCAGCAATTTGATTTCAGCATCAGAGCAAGCAGTGTAACATTTCTGGAAGTGGAGAGGTTTGCTTGTCACAAACATGAAAGCACCTTTTGTTTGGGTATGCTGTAGAATAAGAGATATGAAAATTAGAAGTGAAGAGCTCACTTCAGAAAATTTGGCAACTCTAAGTAAAGTGAAAAGTATTTCTCTATTTTAATAGCATGATAGTAGTATGTCACTGGAGGTCTGCATTCCTCCCAGAATTTGCTTGATGCATACTGATATTCCCTCCAGCTGTCCATCACTTAGAAAGTAGTGCTTTCCATTATGCTTTACAAATACTTCTGTAACTCAGATTCTCCTCAAGAGAAACACCCAGTTCTCGCAGAGGTACAAGAGTTCAGCCACGGGCAACTGCAGTCCATGCTGGTTTTTGAAGGTGACTTGCAAAGAGGGCTTCAGGATCTGATGTCTTTCTTGGAACGCTGCCACCAGCACTCAGAAGCTTTGAGAAATGCAACTTCTGATGTAGCGGCGCGTTTTCTGTTAAATCGCTTCATTCTACCAATGGCACAGGATCATAATCTCCAAGGTATTAAAAACCGTCTCATCATAAACACCATGCCACAGTGTCTACACCAGTGACACATTTACCCTATTTGGGTTTAAGTTTTTGTGTGACAAGGCTAAATTTTGTTCTTTTTCATATTTTAAAATATAAGTTACATGCTTTTATCTGGACTTCTCAAACCAGCTGCTCAGTTTAGTGACCGCTCCATGCCTGTGACTGTACTAACACTTTTAAGGCTCTTAGGTGTTCTGTGCATTTCTTATGCCCTGATACCCTTCACTCTGCACAGGCATAACCTGTTCCTTCTCATTATTTTCTGTTTGCTTTCCAACTTAGTTTTCCAATATATCACTCCTTACTCTGATCAAAAGGATTAACAGAGCTAAAAGGCTTAATAAAAGCAGACATTATATTTGGCACAGGGTCACTGGTGCCTGTGCTGTGGACACTGTAACCACTCTGTTTAAATGAAGAGCTTTGAAACAGCTCATTATAATTATTTTCAGGTACATCCTTAGCTATTTTGTAAAAAATGTTGAAACCCTCTTCAGAAGATCACTGCAAAAGGGATTTATCTTGACTAATTTTATCCATCTAAGTTTTGGTACTAGATTAGGCTCATACAGTTCTCAGAGGAGAGCAGCAGCACCGATATGGCAGTACAAAATGTCCAGATTGATCCATTCCCTTTGTCTTCAGAGCAGGAGCTGAGAGTGTTATGCTCAGACTTGGAGGTTGTGCTGTGCCCTCTGCGTGGGAGAAGATGCTGTGGGGGCAGTTCCCATCTTCCCCATGTAGTACAAGGCTCATACTCCACCCCTAAGTACAGTCTAAGAGGTATTTAAATGGTACTGGCCCTAGGCCCACTCAGGGATTTAATTCCTTTGGATTTATGTATGGATTTTATTTTACCAAAGCTATTTAGCGCAAGGCATTAGGTAATGCAGCCTGCTTTGGAAATCTAGGGCTTGTGGGTTTTACTAATGCCCAGCAGAACCGTGAAGCCCTTACTGTATGAACGTAGCAGTTTTAATGCAAGGAAAAAGGGAAACATTTGGCTGTTGGACAGAGTTATATCCTTGCAGTGCCCCTAGTGCTTGGCAAGCATTGTTTCATACCCAGGTGAAACTCGTATTAAGTCCCACAAGTGCTGGGAGAAGGTTGGTGCCTGAACACCTTCCTTTCATTCAGCAGTTGTCTCCTAAGGTCAAGGCATCCTTGACAAGGCTTCACAGGACACCTGTAAGCTTGCATTGTATGAGAGTGAGGAGCAGTAGAGCCATCCCAGTAAGAGCCATTGCCCCAGCACATCACCTCTTAACTGATGCTGAGTATGAGACTGCTTCCGTCCTGCATGAGAGTTACCAGATTTGCTGATAGTTCAGCTGAGAAAGGCTAAGCTCTTGTTGCACCCAGAAGGATGAAATGAAGAAGGGTTTGTTTATATGTTAAGCATATAATAATAAGGCAGAGCATAGCACACCCCTTCTGAAGGAAGGGGTAAAACACAACAAACAAAGTAACTGTTGCTACTGGTTTAAGTTACCAGAGGTTTTGTCTGTTTTCCTCAGGTAATTGCAGTAATCACCTATTTTCTTGGAAATCTTAATATTGGTACCTGTGAATTATTTCATGTTATACAAAGTTATCGTTTACATTTTCATCACCAGCTGCCCTGCCAGGGGTCTGCTGCAGACTCACCATTAAGCTCTCAGGTTCCCCAGTTGTAATGAATAATGACAAAGAAGTTCCACCTTTTCTGAAATGCACCCAAAAATGAATGGTTGAGGGGTGATACTAAGAAAAACAAAACAAACCATGCAAACGGTTTCGAGGTTGTTTTGAAAGACTTATTGATGTGAAATTCTCACTACTTTAATCATTATTCAAAATGTACCTTGAATCTCATTATGATTTGCCAGTCATTGAAGGATGGAGTCGAAGCATCACATGGGTACAGAATTAACAAAAGCTCTGTGGGAAGAGCTTTTTCACAGCCATGGATGAATATTAGTCATACTTGCCTATTCTTTCCACACGTCAAAGGTCTGAGAAGACAAAGAGCTGTGCCTTGGATGGCTTTGAAATCCATCAATCTCCACGGGTCCTGAAAGAACCCCTCTGAGGAAAGGTTTTTTGCCCACGCAAGTACCACAGCATTTCAAGGGGCCCATGCCTTCAGGTACATAACACTGTGTTTCCAAAGAACACTTCCCTGAGGTAAGAAGTACAGCTATCCCATATGGCATGAAGTCTGCACCTTTGCAGGAGAGCAATCTCCTTCTCTCTTTCCAAAACAAAAGCGTAATTTAAAATTATTACATTATTTCCAAGAATG
This sequence comes from Acrocephalus scirpaceus scirpaceus, assembly GCA_910950805.1. Classification (NCBI taxonomy): domain Eukaryota; kingdom Metazoa; phylum Chordata; class Aves; order Passeriformes; family Sylviidae; genus Acrocephalus; species Acrocephalus scirpaceus. Next base: position 66,316,106 of record OU383773.1, on the reverse strand, counting down.
AGTAGGATAAACAGCACAATTTTTTTAAAAATTGCCATTTAAGTGTAGTTTAAATCCAGACTTACAGATTATTTCCATTTATAAATATAAACAATATTCTTGCCTTCTTTCCCTAACACCAGTGACTCATATGTTGGGTTTTTTTCTATAAACCAATTGCACACCTCACAAAATAAGGTAAATTTTCATATTGTGAGGCTATGCAGTTCATGTACAAATTATGCTTTTGCCATTTTTCTTTTAAACATGACATTTTTGCTCCTGCTTTCTTTCTTTTCTCAGATTTTTCATGGCAAATTATTTTTTTTTCAGTTGGAAACAAATTGAAATACAAAGCAGACCTTTTTCTTTCTAAATTGCACAGCCAGTTTAGATCAGAAATAATAAAAGACTCTTCACAACATTACTTTAGTAGGCCATGCTGGTGAGGAGAAAATGTGCCTAACAATGAATACTTAACGAGATTTGATTAAAGCTTGCCATCAATTCCTTGCCCTAAATGTTACAGGTTGTGAAAGTACATTAGCACCAGAGGATACAGCTTCTAAGGCCCATCCTTGCACAATAAACACCATGGCTGGATCCCAGATACCTGGCAGCACTCTGGGATGAGTTTGTGCTGATGACAGTCAGTGCTGGCAAGGGCTGGACCCAGACATGGACCTGGACCCAGAACCAGAACCAGAACCAGACTCATCAGAGTGCCATGGGTGACCAGCGCTCATGGGGTGAGCGTGTGGACAGACACCCTGTCTGTATGGCCCCACCTGGGGTTATGGCTCTAAACAAGTCACTAAATATTTCTGCTGTGGCTTCCCCAGCTCTTGCCTTTTTACCCAAAGCTTTCAGCAATATGTGAAGAGGTACAGATGGGCCCAACCCTGCAGAACTGCTGAGACCACTCACGACTAGAGACCGTGCAGCCTCTGAGAATTGGGCTGGTATGGCAAGACAGCAAAAGCCATCCAAAACAGCCCTCGGCCACACAGCCAGCAGCATTTCCCTATTTTCTGACCTGCATCAGGGACATACAATCCTTTTGCTTGGTGTGAACTCTTAATATTTTCTGTGCAAGTCCCATCTGCTAAGGTTCAGGAAAACCCAGACAAACCTCCTCCCCACAGATCCCCAGGGCTTTAACATGCATTGGTGGCCAGAAGCCAAGTACATTTTGGGGAGTAGCAGCAAACAGCTGCTTTTCAGACTCTTCCCAACACAGTTTTAAGACTTGCTCCATGCAGTTATTACTAGCATGATCCAAGCTCAGCTTCCAACCTTGGCATGAACAGGACCTATTAGCCTGTTTTTCTAAGGAAACATTATGCACAGTGATCATTAATATTTTTTAAACCCCTGGCCAGTTTCAATCAAACCTAGCAGCCAAACAGCAGTCTTGGAGACCCCAAGTTCCTACAAGGTTCATGAACCATATGTGTGGCTGGGACAGTGGAAATGGAAGGAAAACCAGGCCAACCTGTATGAGACCTCAGAGAGCCCAGCAAGACTGAGATGTTGTGGATGACCTGCTCCAGGAAAGCTTCACAATGTTTTTCCATCTGCATGGACACAGGAGTGTCCAGAGGAAAAGTAGATTTCAATATTTCCAGTGTCATTTTTTACAGCAGTATCATGAACTTACACTCTCTGTCCAATGTCTCTCTGTTGGAACCAGCCCTTGCTGGGAGGTGAAAACAGAGGATTAATTTTGTGAATGTCAGAAGCCTCTCAGAGGGTTTCTCTGGTGCCAGCTGCAGTTGCTTCCCCTTGGTCAGAAGGACAGCCACATCCAGCCAGGCAGTGAGGAAAATGAGGAAACTATTGCTCTTCTGTTTGAAAACGTGCCTTTGTTCAAAGCAGTGTTTCTGCCATCAGCACACGTGCCTGCAGGGAGCTTCCTTCAGGGACTCGGCTGTAAAATGAGGCCACAAGGGCAGGCACAGAAGGACTGCAAAGTCCCCCGGCTGTTTCTTTGAATGGCTGCCTTAAAAAGGAGGTACAATGACAGCCTGTGCTCAGAGAGACTTCGAAAACCAGCCAGCAGTAGCTTCCTCATTAGATTTTTTTTCTTTAATTCTCAACTGCACATTTTTAAACAGAAGATTAGCATGTCTCCTGTAATAGCAGCAGTTTTGCTGCAGTGCCACAGCAGAAGGCAGCTAAAGAGGACAAACTGAATCTGGACACAAGGAATTTGCAGTGAGCAGTCCTTCCTCAGGACTGGCCTCAGCACAGATCACAGAAAGCTGTGCTTCTTCAGTGATCCAGGCTAAAGCAACCTAATTAAAGATGCCAGAGGTTATTTCTAGTAACAAAGCCAACAAACACTCTTCTGAGTGATTAGCATTTTTCAGACTCATTAAGAAATAAAAATAAAAAATCCTTATCCCTTTCTTTTGGTTCAGTGCAGCAATGTTTCCCTAAGGCAGAGGCCAGCTAAAAAGAGGGGTTCTGAAAGATGTGCAAAGATAGCACCTTTGTCAACCAAAGAAACCTCCTTCAATTATTCAGAACATCTGCTGTTCTCGAATTTCTCATTCTTAGAGCTCCAGCTAAGTGGTGCATTTGGCAGTAGTTCTTATTAACTCACAGCACAGCACAAGTAAGGAACATATGTATTCACAAGATAATTAATGCTCAAAGTGAATATTGTGGTAAGAAGTTTCCATACACATTTGCAAACTATCTGCCAAACACATATTTTTGAAGAGTAGGGAACTTCATATGGAAAAGGTGAATGTAATCCTAAGTAGACAGGAAACAAAACTGTCTATTTTTCTACTTCATTAACAGCCAGAAAATTGACCAAAATACAAAGGTGCAAGGTGCAAGCACTGAAAATCAGTGAACACAGTCTACAGTCAACTGAAACTAGGAAAATCAGTCTCTCTGACATCTGTAATATTTTGCATCTGAAAGGCACACTGGAGTTGAATTCATGACAAAACAATATTTAAGAAGGTTGCTCTGAGAGCTTTGTGTCTACACTGCAATGCTATGAGTTAGAAAAATTCAAATAGACCTCGTTATCTCCACGGCTAAACTAGGATACTGAAATGACATGAGCTTGATGCAGAGCTGACAGATAGCATGCTCATTTTATCATATTAATCCTTTTGCAGTGTATTCCTAACAGCATTCTCATTCCAAGACCCCTTTTACAATCTATCGCCTTGATGGGAAGAGCGGATGCTTCATTTGGCCAGCCACCCCAGCCCATCCTCCCAAGCCATTGCATTGCATCTCCTCAGGAGTGATTAGACACTACAGTTGACTGAACCAAAGAAATCCTCTCTGTTTCCTCAGTTGTCACAGATACATTACCCTTTGTGTGTCTCTGCAGAATTGCTGGCAGCATTTCTCTCCAAGGTGCCAGCTGAAAGGGAGCCTGAATAAATCAGCTAGAAGTGGCTGGATCTCCGTATATTTGGTCTGTCAGGGAAGGCAAGCAAACTACCTCCAGTAAAACCACGGTGAAATGGTGAATAACATACCCCAGCGACTTGCAGTAAGGCTATATATACATTTATATAGATGTATATGTATGTATATATATACACACGTATATACATCAGTGATGAGCACGGTTTCCAACCAGACAAAGGAGTGGGCAGGTTCAGAGTTTTGTCTGCACTGTGACTTCACAAACCACTGATCTGGTTATGTTCCCTTCAATCAAACTTCGATTCCTTCAGCTGATCCAAAAAAAAAAAAGGAGCTGGTATTAATGTGCACTTTCTCTTATTCCCCTTTCACAGCACAAACCATCCCGTCTTAAAACTCTCTTAGAAAAGCGCAAAAGGGCTCAGCCGTGTCAGGCAGGGGCCCTTTCAAAGCATCCCGTCCCGCAGCCGATCCCGCAGCCGCAGGGCTGCGCTCAGCCGGCGCTCAGGGTGACCCGGAGCTATGGCCGTGCCCTCAGCAGCCCAGCCCAGGGCGCTGGGCCCGGGGCGGGCAGGCGGGCCCAGCCCCGCCGCAGGGCCTCGCTCCATGGCGGTGGGATGGGTGCCCGGCACTGAGGGCAAAGGCGAGGGGCTGGGAAAGGGTGCGCGGGGAGCTGAGACGCGACACTTACTGCAGAACTGCCTGCGCCTGACCCTGCAGCGCCAGAGCCGCGTCCGCACCCAGTGCAGGCACGGCGACAGGTCCATGGCTCCGGGGGCCGCCCGGGCCCGCGGCCACCGGGCACGGCCCGCTCCGCGCCGGGCAAACCTGCGGCAGCCCCCGGCCAACCTCCGGGCCGCCGGCAGGATGCGGCGGGCGGCCACCGAGGCCCTGCCGTCCCTTTGTCGCCATGCCATGTTTTATGCATGAGGGTAATTTCATCCCGATTCTCCGCGCCTGGTGTCTACGTGAGCTCCTGCGACGTGGAGGAGCCACGGCATCAGTCCCTGGGGAGGGCGAGCTCAGGGACCTTTCCCAGCCCCTGCGGAATGGGCTGAAGTTCACACGTGTAATTCTGGAGGTGCTGCGCTGCGGGGACCCTGGAACCAGGAGAGGTTCGAATATATTAAGGAGCCGTGCAGAATTCTGGCCACAAAATCATGGCCTGCGTTTGAAACCTCAGCCCCACTGCTGCCTTGTGAGGAAACAGGAGCATGTGAGGGCAATACAGCTTTAGCAAGTCCTTGTCAGTGCTGCACTGGTAGGGGTGGTCAGCATTTCTCGCACTGTAATTTCACTTTTGCTATATACAGTAATTCCCTGAGTGACCCTCCCAACACTGTCACTGCTGCCAGAGGGACTTCTTTTGTAATGTAACTAAAAGGCTCCTTCTCCGATGAGTTCACACAACCACAGAATTTCACAGAATAACCTGAGTTGGAAGGGATCCACAAGGACCATCGAGTCCAGCTCCAGGCCCTACATAGGGGCCATCAAGTCCAACTCCTGGCCTTGCACAGGACCATCCCCAAGAGTCACACCATGTGCCTGCGAGTATTGCCTAAGCACTTCTTGAACTCTGGCAGGCTTTGTGCTGTGACCACTTCCCTGGGGAGGATGTTCCAGTGCCCAACCACCATTTGGGTGAAAAATCTTTTCTCAATATCCTGCCTAAACCTACCCTGACACAACTTCAGGCCATTCCCCCAGGTCCTGTCATTGGTCCTGTCACAGAGAAGAGATCAGTGCCTGCCGCTCCCCTTCCTCGCACGAGGAAGCTGTAGCTGCAATGAGGTCTGTCCTCAAGCCCCTCTTCAGGCTGAACAGACCAAGTGACCTCAGCTGCTCCTCATATGGCCTTTCACCATCTTCATTGCCTTCATTTGAACACTCCCTAATAGTTTAATATCTTTTTTTATACTGTGGCACCCAGAACTGCCCCCAGCACTCGAGGTGAGGCTGCCCCAGTGCAGAGCAGAGCAGGACAATCCCCTCCCTTGCCTGGCTGGTGATGCTGTGCCTGGTGCCCCCCAGGACAGGGTTGGCCCTCCTGGCTGCCAGGGCACTGCTGACTCAGATTCAACTTGCCATTGACCAGAACCCCCAGGTCCTTTTCCACGGCACTGATTTCCGGTATCTCATTCCCTGGTCTGTACATACATCTGGCAATTTAGGCCCTATTCTCATATGTTTAAGCTTTGCCTCAACAAATACATTTGTAGGGTTTACTTTAAATGTTCCCTATATCACAAGAAAGAGGTTACCATACACAAACACACACACACACACACACACACACACACACACACACACATACTGTACACCCTTTACCAGGCAAGAGCAAATCTAAGATGCAGGTCTGGAGTACATAGGGTGTGTTGCAAATGTATAGGCTGTATCCTACCCAGAAGAATTACTGAAGCTTTTCCCTTGCCACATGCAGCTGAGACCATTGAAGGCTTGACTCCAGGATGGCAAGCCCTGTCACATGCACCAGTGTAACTGGAGAGTGGTGGATGGCCAGGTTTCAGGTTTCCTTGCCATTTGAATCTCCCAGTAGGGTCATCCAAAGGGCCATTGTTGATTTTTTGCTCTTGACATAGGCAGGTAAATCTTGTGTCCTCATTGTAATGTTAGATAAAACCCAGCCAGATGCATCTGATCTTCATTTGAAAGCTCTTTTGATTAATCCTGATCTGGACTAAACGTAGCATTTTGAATCCCTACTGGGAATATGAAAAGCTTGGTGTTATTTGCCCCTGAAGATTGCATTAAAGCCCAGGCATAGCTCATCCACACTGGGAATTCACACCAGATTCTGCATGACAACCCCAAGCACCCAAGAGATTTAAAACCAAACCCACAAATCACTGTCAAATCAAGATATGAAATTCCACAGACATTCATTACATTTTGCCAAGCAACAGTCATGTCAGATTATTCATTTGGAGCTGATCAGAAATGAAAGTAATGGATGGTGCAGAAACACTTAAAAAAATATGAAGGATCCACATTGAGTCTTGTGTCACTGTGCATTTGGAGACTGGTCAGAGCGAATTGGTGACATACTGTAGTGGGCAACACTGCTGGCATAACAGGGAGCAGCTGACCCAGGTTATGTTCCCCACTGACTTGCTTCCAGTATTTCGATGGGTACCATCACCTATTTCTATCAAGACAGACTCATCCTATGATGCTTAGGTGTGCTGAAACCATGGCTGTACCAGAGTGAAAGGGATTCCCAGGTCACCGTCTCCAGCTTCAGCTGCTTTGACAATCCCAGAATATTTCCAGGTTTTTAATAAATTATATCTCAGAATTAGGCTTTCTGTCCTCTTTTACTTGAGGAAGAAGAAAATAGGAGTGTGGGGGACTTTAGGTGGTGAAAATTCACTTCTTGATTAGAATTCAGCACAGCTGTGATCTCAGTGTCATCAGTTACTTGCACTGATGCTGATGCACAGAGTTTACAGCAATAAATGAGATATAACAGCAGGTATGTGTGGTCTGGAAATAGAAATTAGACCTGAAATGAGAAAAGTATGACAGCTTTGGTGTATTTTATGCTTTAATAGCACTTATAATTGTCCTTTTAGAACTGTACAGACAAATAGAATAATGTAAGAGATGGGCTAGGTAGGATTCAATTTTGCTTGCTTAAGGAAAATACATTACAATGACAAGTATATTTGTGCTGATGATAGCTTGCTTTCTCCAGTATTTGATGTTTGTCCTCCTCCCTTTCTTCTTCTATTTTAAACACAAATGCACCTAAGCTTAGAACTATTTGTAGACATATTTTTACCTTGGACTAGGCAGAAGTCATAATTTTTACACTTGGTTGGTTCCAATTCAGGATTATTTTTTCATATCATTCTGTGTGATTTGCGTGCAGTCCTCTAGCACCAGAGTGCAAAGGAGAAATTCAGAAAAGCTTAATTATGCACATCATTTTTGACACCACCACCCCTTCAACTTTTCTCCTGTAAATGAATGATGACAAGTCAGAGTCACAAGGCAGGGCACTCAGTACGTGTGTCTTTCTGCATTTTCTTTAAATCCTTGGTGGAGAGGAAGAGACATGCAGTTGCACAGAAGAAATAGGAACTGGTGAGCTGGTTCGCATGCAGCCATGGTGCTCCTGTAACTCCAACCTACAAGAAAAACCTTGGCAACAGCTAATGAAGGCATCAGCCAACAAAGGCAACATCTTTTAGTCATCACAGAGTTCCTAAGGTTAAATATAACTGCTCAATCTGATGCTTGCCGTTGACCTCCCAGTGCAATGTGGCTGTCTGGCAGCTGCTGCTATTCCTCTGGAAAGACAGAGACCTCCTGCAGATCACGACAACCACAAACTGCTGCCTCAAGCCCTGACATGTGGCTCTACTATTTTCTTCCTTAACATGCTGCTGGTAAACAAACACAGTTCGTGAAACCTTTTCCTCAGCAGAAGGGATCTGTTGTGGGGCTATATTCCCCCCAACACTCTAAAAGGCTTTGAGGTGCTCTGACTGCAATATAAGCAAGAACTTTCCAAGACAGCAAACCACAGCCCTGCTAAATTTCGGAGTGTTGTACTTTGGTATGTCAAATTCCTATTTTGTTGTGAACTGGTATTCAATCTTGTTTAATACTTGAAAGCAATTGACGTAGTGATGTTATGGATGTCAAGAGTGCATCTGGGATGGAGTAAGGAGCATTTCAGAGAAAGCTTCCACTTAAGCCCCTCACTGCGTATGCTTCAGTGCAATGATTCAGTTAGTTAAATCACTGGCTAACAGGGTTTATAAATACGGCAAGGTGGAGGGGGGTGGAAAGGCAGGACTGAGATACAACCCTGGCCGCTCAGTTCCGATACTGCAGTGCAGTGCTGTGCTCTTCTTGTGCCACCTACTGACCGGTTCCTCCAGGCTTTCAATTCGGAAACGGAACATTTTCCAATTTATTTTTAAATGCAAGTATTTGATATTGGATTTTGCCCAAGCAATTAATAGCTGGTGAATACAGTCAGTCTTCATGCCTTGGTAACATGCTCTAACTTAGAGCTGAACCACCCTATCCTGCACTAGCTGGCTCAGTGCAAGGAGGATGGAATGGGATAGTCTGTGTTATCCAGCATGTCAGGTCCAACAGTGCTTTCTCTCTTGAAGTATGTAGTACCCTGCTGAAATCATTATGATTGCCCAGATGTTCAAAATCAGAAGCTACCTGGAGAGTCTGCCCTCTGTCCATAAGTGCTTTCTGGGGCGTGACTGAGCTATGGCAAGGGGTTGACCTCTCATTCCCGTATCAGAGAGTGCTATTGAAATGCAGCCTTCAGGTCCTCACTCATGCTCTGCGTTAATAGAGAAGCACTTTTCTTTTGGCTCTCCAACCCTCTGAAATTTGGAACTACTCTGCAGAATTACGATAATACTTTCAACTTTATTTTTATTAAAAGTCAAGGCAATGGCTAAGTGGATATGTGTCTGTCACCCCCACTCTGGAACATTTCTGAAATGCTTAGAAATGGAAAACACATACCCTGTTCCTGTGTAGGTTTACCTGTAAAGCTGTCCATTTGCATTTATCTTGGGTAGATGGTGTTGGCCTAACACTGTGAGTTGCTCTGCCAGAGGTGAAATGGAGGCTTAAACAATGGTAGTAGGCTCAGTGTTGGTATTGCTCTGCAAATATTTGTGATAGCTGCTGTCTTCCTCACTCTGTGTGTGGCAGTTAACCTTCTGAAGGCTTCAGGTTAAAAAGAGTGATTCCAACTCTGGAATCAAGAGCTGACTGAAACATGTAAGGAGCAGCACATTGATAGGACAAGGCTGGGATTGGGAGTCTTGTATGACTGTGGCATCAATAAGTAATTTCTCTACAATAGTACCATCAGAGGACTGTGCAGGCTGTAGTATTTGCCCTGTCAGTGCAGGTGGTTGTTGTTCTAGAGCTTCTCACAAGGAAAAATGTGGTCAGAATGGCACTTTTTTCTACATATGATTTTAAATGACCGCTTTGCTCTGGGCCCAAAGCAGCCTTGACCAGGCCAAGGCGTGATGCTGGAGAATTTGCTTCCAGCTGCAGTTTTTCCTTGCCACTTGTGCTCTCCTCCAGCTGCACATTTCAGTTGGGCCATGACCTCAATGTGTATTGTAAAAAATACACCGAAAAACAAGCTTTCGGTTTTCTTCGTTGCCTCTTGCATTTCTTCATTAAACAGGAAGATTTGACAGTCTTATTCACCCTATAATAAAAGCATGATTATAAATTTCATATACTCTTTACAGGGGATGACAAAGAAACCATGGATAAATTTTGTATTTGGGGACACAATATTTTCTTTCTAATTATTTAAAGTTCAGTATGTGATTTTAATTAATGCTTTCTTCATGCATTTTACTTGTTGGCCTGCAGGCAATTTCTTCTAAAATTAATTGGATTAATCATTCCAGAAATTTCAACTGGATGATCACATATATACTACATATTTTTAGAAACAATTTCAAAGACTGGCAAGCATTTGGATTTTGTTGTCAATAAACTTGGCACACCACTGTACACGGAGAAGTTTTTTTAGGTAGCTATGAGAGATTTCCTGTTCTGTGCTCAGCTATCCTGCAGGACCTGCCACAAAGCATCAAACATGTAGAATTTAAAAATCATCTAATGCTTCCCATGTGCGTGCATAGATTTGAGTCAGAAAAACTGCAGGAAGCTCACCTCTGGAAAAAAAAAAGCTTTCAAACTAGGTTGCTGGCCCAGAATAACAGCAGGAGACATGACAGTCATACCTCTTGAAATATTTATCTTAGCATTTTCTCATCAAACATTGAAAATACAGCTGCACCACTTATGGGTCAATAAATAAATATTGTGCTTCAGGCAAATTTCTGTTGTTTCCTTAATCTTTTTCTAAACTTCCTTTTTTCCACTTGCAGAGAGTTACCCAGTGCAGTGAAACCAGTCCATTAAGCCAGGTTTTCATGCTATCTAGCCTTTCACAGGTGTGAGAGTTAAACCAGCTGCTAAACCCTTTCAGATGGATAAACTCAGGGTCTATAGGACTCTGTTTCTGCAAAGGAGGATGCCTAAAATAGGAGTTGCTGTGAGAGTGGAGTTCAAATGGAAGCTCCCAGTATGGCTTTACTGTAGTTTTCCTCCTTGAAAAGGTGTGCCCAAGCAGAACAACAGAAAGTACACAACAAATTTTTGTCTGTTTAAGAACCTTTGGAACACTTTATTAGAATGCTTTTATTAGATAAGTAGGTCTCATTCTAAAGGCCTCTTAGTTAAGAATAAGTATGATTTTAAGTGATATCCATTCCCATATTTATTGAGCTGCTTTCAGTCTTTTCCTTTGAAGCCTGCTCCCTTACTTACTCTTTTAAAGTATCATTTTTGATACCCTTGTTAATCAACTTGTCTGTTAATTTCATCTCAGATTTCCTGGGTTTAGTGCCACTCTTTATTCTTGTAACTGTTTTTTCTGTTCTTATTCCTTTTAAATATATGCTGATTGCTAACACATTGCTGTTTTCTCCAGCCCTGACTATATTTTATTATTCTGCATTTTTCTCTTTAAAGTTACCTTTTGGCTATTATGACTCCAATACCAAACACAGCTCTCCAGGAACTTCACAGGCCAGAAATTTATGTCTTTCTTTTTCAGAGTTATGCTTTTGCAAACACCATGGTATATAGTCCCACATCAGGGACTATGAGGGAGGTTCACACCCTGTTTGCATTTCAGTCTTCACAACTGACTTTCTATAAGTAAGTTTATTTCCTTGGATTCAGATTCCATATTTATATAATGGTGATTATTACTATGTTTCCAGAATTTTTAATAATATTCTATAGAATAAGGAGTGATTAATTATCTCCTATAATTATAACATACTTGGTTACCTTAAACCAGACAAAGATGTGGTACTTAGTCTAGTATTTTTAAAGATGAATTATTATTTACCTCCCACTATCCCTTAAGATAATTTGTCTGTTTTAATAATCCTGTCAGAAGGTGCTGCTCACCTCGTGGAATGGACATAAACTAAGAATCACCACCTCTTGAGGCTAATATTATATGGAATCCCAGTGCAGTTGTTTGCCTTCATAGTTTCTGACTTTATAACTCTGATGGAGACCCTAATGGCATGACTCAAAGCCAAAGAAAAGTCTAAACCTGTATTCTAACCTACTGTATTCTCAAACTGAGGTTGCATAAGAGACCAGGTAGCAGGCAAATGGGTTCAAATTATTCTGTATTTTGACAGAAACTTTTCCTTCCACTGGCTCATGACTCAGATGCTTTTACTAACTGACTGCCTTAGAAAAGCACGTCTGATGAAACATTTCTGGGCATTGTTTCTGCCCCACCTCACTCCCCTCTGAAACAAATGACTGTATAAAAATAATCATTTAGGCTTATTGCAGAGAATCAAAGACTTGAACTCAGTGCACTGCTGTGAAGGCACATCAGTGGTCATCCAGAAAATACAAACAAATCACTGAGTCTGAAAAAATCATGTTTCAAAAGTAGTTTGCCTCAATCCCACAGGCACATTCTTTTCCTTCTGAAATTCCAAAACCTTCAGACTTCAAAAGCTGAAACTTGAAAATTATGTTCCAAATATTTGTAATAAAATTACAAAAAGAGGCATCCCATGTCTCCAGCAGAGTGATAGCACTTGCATCATGATGTAAATAAACTGTGAGTTAGGCTTGAATTTCTCTTCAAAATGAAGGCCCTGATCACAGCTTTATTGACAGCATTCTGGTCTGAGACCTGGTTTGACATGTCACACAGCTTGCTCACAGAATGACAGAAAAATTAGGATTGGAAGGGGCTTCTGGAGGGCATTTGGTCTAGCTCCATGTTCAGATTGGGGTCAAATGACATTCCTCAGGGCTCTTTCCAACTGTGCTTTGAAAGGTTTGTGTATCTTGGAACAATATGTGATGTCCAGAAGGGCTCTTGCACAAGCTAAGTGTTCATGCAAAGCATATTCATCCGGACTGGGAAGTCCAGAATAAGCATTGCCTTTCGCTTAGGAAAGAGGTTTGGATGAGTCTTTCAGCTCTTAAGTTCATAAAGGTTCATTAAAAGGTGATCTTAAAGCCCAAAAAGGAACAGAGCTCAAAAATCTGGGTTACTCTGACTTCATTTTTTGCATGGGTGAAAGTGTCTTACATTGACACTGTGGACAAATAGCCATTTACATCATTATAATGGCCACCCATGGAAAAGTAAGTCATTTTTTTCCCTGGGCATCTCTAAGAGATGGCTGTTTTACTTTGGGAGAACTTATGCACTCTGCATGGGCAAAACAGACTGAGCTTGACTCAGGTAACACTTTCATTGCCAGCCTCCGAACTAGCCCAGTGAACTTTTCAAGAGCAGGAGGATGATTTGCATTGTCTTCCTCACTCTTTTTTTTTCCTTGGGCAAAGCTTTCAGCCAATACCTGAAGAAGCTAGACACACCCTCTCTGGCATCTCTGCTCAAAATCCACCTTTCCCATGCTGAAGTACAAATCATTCTCATCTGAAATCACCTAAACTCAATGGATGAGCAGGAAGGTCTGTTTTTTCCCTCTTTCACTCTTCTCTTCCCAGTGCACATCATCAGCTTTAACCCATTTTGCCTACCTGATACTTCTTGTCCACTATGTAGACAAAGAGGGCATGAGGTGATGTCTAACTACCTTAGAGTATTTTGTTAGTACAAAGCCCAGCACACTGAGTTCCTAGGAGTTGGTGCAATTTAAACAATAAAAATAAATAACCACATAGGAAGAAATGCCAGGTTAGAGTGAGTGGTGCTTCAAGCCCATTCCAATTCTGTTTCCTTGAGCTAAAAAGGTTTTGAGCCATGTTTTTTGCTAGAAGGACAATTAAGAAGCCAGCGATTTAAAGATAATCTCAAAGGTTATTTGTGAAATATGATGGTGGAAGCAAAACCAATATCCTGAAGCCAAAACTCATCCTGTCTCCAGATTCTGATGGCACTCTCACACATTTCTTTTGCTCCCTAGGCCAAGGTTTGCCCTGCAAAGGTCTGACAAGGGACTAGGGTACAAGGGCTAAAAGTCTCAGAAAAGCCCACTGGGAGATCATCCTACTCCTGCTGGCCCAGTTCTTGCAAATGATTTTATGGAGAAAAATTGTTCCTCAAATTCCAGCAAAGGACTAAGAGTGAAGTCTCCCAGTGAGATGATCCTTGAGCTAACTTCTCCCTAAGGACAGTCTGGCTGGAGTAAAAAAACCTGTCTGGCTGCTAGGTGAGCAAAGCCTCCAAAGATATTTTCTCTCCCTGGGAGACAGGATGTTTAATTGTTCTTAACCATATAAAAACATAAATGAAAAAGCCCAAACCCGTATTTATACTAATATTTCTTTGGCTGCTCAAATAAATGGTAGTTAAAGAAAACTTTGCCCTATAGACAATGAACAGATGATTCAAAATGTAATAGGATTATTTTTATTTTGGCACTTTACAGCCACAAGGTGTCATTCCTTACTCACAAGAAGAGCTAGTGGCTGGTACACTGCTCTCAAGCAGAGCTGAAGCAGGGTTCGTGGCTCCTCCAGGAGCAAGAGCAGTTAGGGAAAAAGAGAATGAAAAGACAGTAAAGACAAGGATAAAACTCAACTGCAAAATTGTCTCCTTTCTCCTTGTAAGGAGTTCACATACATGCTTTGTGGTATCAGATATACAGCTCTCCTGCACAGTTAATGCATTAAATCAAAACTCAATTGCATTGTTATTTTCTGGCAGTATTTCAGTTTTGATGAAATGTATTAAAAACTTGCACTCTCCTCAACATGTTTCTATTTAATGAAGATGTGAAAAAAATCAGCAAAAACCAAGAAAGCTTTAGAGACATATCGAGAAACACTTAACACTTCAGAATAACAAGTGACAGAAGAAAAAAACAGTGACAAAAAAAGGAAAAGTCAGGCTTTCAAAAAGCTCAGCATTTACACGTCTGTTAAATAGCCAGATTTTTCAACTGTGCTTCAGTAATGAAAAATGAAACACCTTCTTGCCGACTGATGCTTTATGAACAGCACTTCTGTCCTCAGAAATCCTTGCAGAGCACTAACAGTCGAGCTGAAATATAGCAAAGATATTTTTCCCTTTTACCATAGCTAATGGACATTGAATTCCCTCTGGGTTCCCTGGGTGAACTCCATGTTCTGAGTGGCGGTTCAGCAGTCAAGTACCGACACTGAGTGCTAGCAGGAGAGAATAGCACTGATTTGCCAAAGAGGAAAAATCCAAATTACACGGCGCATGTAATTTTGTGGCATTCTGAAGTCTCTTTCAGTGCTGCTATATTTTTTTTCCCCTGTAAGATTGTGACTGAATATGCATGAATTTATGTTCCATGGTGTCATATTAAGGAGGAGGAAGGCATTTTGGTCTTCCTTTAGGGATTTCTTACACATTTGGAAAAAGCTATAAAGGGGAGAAATTTCTTTTCTGTCCAGTCCACAGCAAAATAGCCTCTTAGTGCATTCACACTCTGAAAATCGATTAAAGATGGTGTATTTTCACTTGAGTAGCTATCTCCAGATCTTAGTTAGTCCTTAGTGCTTTTCATGCCTCTTAGCACCCCTCTGCAGCACTGGCCGCCATCAGCTCTGCTGGCTTCATTGCAGTGGGCTCCCCCCATGTGACAGTGTTAGATAGAGCAAGCTGTCACTTAGAGCATCAGCTGATGGCCACAGGGTCACACAGGCGCAGCCGGAGCCGGGAGATTGTCAGCACGACCCTCGATTTCTAGCGTCATTCCAGCTTAAGGTGGAAGAAAGCCAGCTCAGCTGCTGGAGACTTGACTGAGCTGGCAGCTCAAGGAAACACTTTCTCTTTCAAATCAAGCCTATTTCATGGGGAAATCATCGTTACACAGGAAAACATTGCAAGCTCTCTGAAAGGTCTCTAGGGAGAAGCTGCAATTCACAAGGGAATTAGCATAAACTAGGTGGGTCATCCAAGGGAATAAGAAGCAAATGGTAATTTAATGCCCTTGGGAAAAAAGGGAAGGAGGATCCTAAGTCTGGTGAAGCAGGAAGTTGCTTCAGGAGGGATTACTTTGTGTAAGTACTACAGGGAGCTGAAAAGATTTCACTGGGCAGCTTCCATCCCCTGGGGTGAGCATCTCCTGCTGTCTCACAGCAGCTTTGGCACATTCTGCACTCAGTGCACTGACATGTGTTGCATTAAATACATTGGCAGATATTGCATCTCCCCAAACTAACTGGTGTACGCTGTGTGCTCATCTCCAGGCTCATCCCCAGGCTCGTCCCTTGTGCACCAAGGACATCTGGCACATTTTCCCTAGCAAAAAAGCAAAAGTTTTATGGCTGAACATCTTTGTTTTGGAAATAACAGCATTGCGGGGGCCTAATTCCTTTGCTGGGAAAGGAAATGAGTCGATCGGGTGTGTGCATCTGGGAAGAATGAGGAGGAGTGAAGTCTTTGTGTTTGTGGCAGTTTTTTCCCTCTTTTTGCTGAATCACGGCTAAATACTTAAATCCAACCATACAGGACAGCACGGGACAAAATCTGAAGATCAGTCTTAGGTGCAGGTAGAACATAAATAAGGTCTGCCAAAGGTCTAACTGTATGTGTGTTCACCCTGAGATGATGACAACACACATTTTGCTGTTTATTAAAGAACATCAAGTTCAGATACTGTCTGCTGTAAAACTGGAAATAGATACAGTTACTCCCAAGGTAACAGTAATAAACTAAAGGTTCACAGAGCTCCTAGTTTCCTGGGAAATGTGCCTACAACACTGCCCTTGGAAAGGAGCAGTCAGCCTGATTTGTGTCAGACTGTTTGTGTTCAACAAGGGGCAGAAGGGCCTATACCCCTCATCAGGAGCCCCTCAAAACTCCCTGGAGAGCCATGAAGCAATTGTGGCTGGCACATGGAATAGAAGAAAGCTGGATCTCCTCAACAGTTTCAAAATATTAGTTTTTCTTCTGTCATCCTCCTCTGCCCCAAAGGAATGGGTTCCTTTTCCTCAAGCCCTGTCCTTTGGGTGTCCTGCTATTGCTGCTGCAGATCTCAGAAGTCCTGCTGATTTCTCTGCCAGGGCTCTGACAGTGCTGAGGTGAATGCTGAATTAGCTTTTCAACTTCTATTTTCACCCAAACCCACAGTTTTCCACCTCTGCTTCCTCCTGGCCCTATCTGCAAATATTGCAGTATGCATATTTTACTGCATATATACACGCTGTATAGGATATTTCTAACCAGGTTGTTTCCATCTCTCATTCTCCTTATTTTGGTTTCAACTTATTCCAAGTGCTACAATTAAAAGAGAGGTAGGAAAACCCCTATATACATATGTCTGCTTGTAGCACAAGGAGCATCACTGCCAGTTTCATGTGTCCTTGAACTGAGCTGGTCAGCTGGGCTCTGCTCCAGTGCCTGGGGACATTGGCAGGGTCAGCACAGCCTCTCAGTCTCTACAGACCTCTCTGTCTGCTGCCAGGCTCATTTCAGGTCCTATCTGTAACCTGCCTGTACACCCATCAGAAACACAACCGTGCTCACTGAATAATTTAATGCAAATTTTCTGATGAAGATTTTCAGCTTCTCTTACATTGAATGCAAATGAGTGTGTGTAACACTGACCATGATTTCCTGTTATGAAGCTACCGGGGAATAAGGGAACTCATTACCCAGATAAGTTCAGCTGTATGGGAGACTGAATAAAGCCATGTCACGTATACAGAAATAGATTATATCTTGTCTGGCAATATATAAACCCAGATTGTTTTAACTTTCAAAAAGCCTACGGCAACATTTAGTTAAGAACTATTTTAAAGGTAGAAAACCAATGCCAGGAGCCTGTGTGAATATCAAAATGAAGAGATTTTCTTAAGAGTAGGCCAAAAAAAAAAAAAAAGGCAAGCAAGTAACCAAAGTAATCAACCAGGCTGGTGGTAGACTACCGGCCTCTGTAGGAAAAAATTTTAGCTGCCTGTGTCACTTGGTGTCTCACAGCAAACCCTCTCTTCCCTCTGTGCCGACCAAGACAACAGCCTAGCTATTTGAAATCAGAGAGCAATGGAATTTTCCAAAGCACAAAATTTAATGGGTTGTTACAAAACAAAAATAATTTTTGACCTCTCGCTGAAGAATGGGGGGCTAATGCTTTCTATCAGCAGAGAGCTGTTAACGTGTTGAAAAGATGATGCTGATTCCTTGATGGCAGCACGAATGAATTAGAATGAGGGAAGGAAAATTGTCATCTTGTACTGAGCACCTCATAATTTTGCTGTCAGTTGAAGAGCTAAGATTACTGCCAGCAGCAGATAATACACAGTGAAAGGAACCAAAAGCACCAAGTTGCAGGAAAAAAAAAAAAAGAGTGTGTGTGCAGTGAGGCAGGGAAGGAAGAAAGGGTAATAAAAACCTGTTCTGAACACTACATTAACCACTTAGGGGCAGACTGAAGGCTGCTAAATGGATCCCTTCTGTTGAAATGAAGATGAAAAAAATTGAAGAAGAGCTCGTTCCTGACACTGCTTTGTTTTACTGCACATAATCATAATAATCTGATATATTTTTTGTTTTGAGAAATGGTGTTACAGAAAATGACAGCCAAGGTTGGTGACTGGGGAAAATGCTTCCAAAAATCTCTAATGAAATTCATTATTCCATTGGGGAGGTAACCATTAATTGTCTTCAGAGATCATTTGAGCACTTGAACTTGATGAGAACTGGTGCTCCTATGCTGAAAGCAAACTTCAGGCTGATTGTGAAATAAGTTGTTCTTGTTGTACTAGTTTGTTATGTAAATCTTCCAGAGGGGGAACAGAAATAATATCATTTGACCTATACTACTGACAGAAAAACTATTTGCAAAGTGTAACTATTACAGCCAGTCATACAGTTTTCTATTTGCAATCTTTATGTCCTGCCTTAAATAATGTGGTCTTGTTTCTGCTCCCCTGACTGGGAGGCATCTGTAATTGAGATCAAAATGTGAACTGGAGATTAGAAACTGCAAATAGTTATTCATAAACTTTTGCTTTGCAGATCACTGATTACATTCTGAAGAGCTATGTGGGTAATTCTTTCCTAATAGCAAATACATTCAGTTAGTGTGTGGTCTTTCCAATGGTGATTTGAGATCAGAGAAACAGCAGAGTGGTCTAAAACATTCACAGCAAGTTGAAAGATCATCCGTGATTTTTCTGGAGCATCTGCTCTTTATGAGTGTGATCTCAATATTATGACACACTGATTTGTTTTTGATGTGGATCTTCTCACCTGGATTTCAGTACAGCCCTACAAAGAGTTGTAACTTGGTTTGTGTGTTAGCCCTGGTGGGCAGCTCAGCCCCACACAGCTGCTTGCTCACTCCTACCATGAGGAGAGAATAGGAGGGACAAAGTGAGAAAACGTATGGGTTGAGATAAAAACCATTTAATAAGTAAAAAGGGAAGGAAGCTAAAAAAGAAACAAACAAAAAAAACTCCACAAACACACACACAAAAAGCAGTAACAAAAAAACCACCCAAGAAAGACAACTGATGCAAGAAATAGCAACTGCTGTCCTTGAGCCAACGAGTGCCTGGCCAGTCCCCAAACAGCAACCCTGGCTAACTCCTCCCCAGCTTTTATTGCTGATCATTATGTTGTATGGTATGGGATGTCCCTTTTGTCACAGAGGTCAGCTCTGCCCCGTGTCTGTCCCCTCCAAACCTCCTGCCCACCCCCCACCTACTTGTTGGTGCATCAATGTGAGAAGTAAAAGCAGCTCTGACACTGTGTAAGCACTGCTCAGCAATAGTTAACATATACCTGTGTTATTATCAACATGATTTTCATCAAAACCCTAAAAGATAGCACCATTTAGGCTGCTGCAAAGAAAATTAACTCTTCCCCAGCCAAAACCAGTACACCCAGTCAAGTGACTATGAAATGTGGTAATACAGTGAGCAGAAACATCTTAGGCTGGTTTTGCTGATGGCATTCCATGGAACTTCAAGGCAGGCTTTCCTTCCGCAACCTCTTCATATTTGTGGCTTATCTCAGGAATTTTCTAAGTGTTTTTCCTTCTGCTGTTCTCAAAGTGTTCCTTTGGTGCTGCTGGCTTCGGGTCACTGCCTCTGCAGCAAAATGTCCAGTGATTTCACTGTGTTGGAGAAGTTCTCTGAGCACCCTTCACCATGCAAGAGAGGAGAGACTGAGCATGTGTAAATTCCAGAAATAAACTGTTCCAGGAACTCCTCTCAGCCCTGGAAAGCAAACATTGGATTAAAAAGCTGCTCCTGGATTTAAGTTGCCAAGTGCCATCTAGCAAACAACTCTCTATCACTGCATAGTGACTAAGGTGTTCCACAGACCCTGTGCAGGCTAAGGGAGCTCATTAGCACACACACAAGCCCCCTCATGCTCATCATTCTTATTGCCCAGCAACAATATCGTAGAATGGTTTGGGTTGGAAGAGACCTTAAAGATCATCTAGTTCAACCCCCTGCAATGGGTTGAGGTGTCACCCACTAGGCCAGGTTGCTCAAAGTCTCATCCAGTCAGTCCGGCCTTGGACACTTCCAAGGATGGGGCATCCACAACTTCTCTGGGCAAGCTGTTTCAGTGCCTGATCACCCTCACAGTAAAGAATTTCTTCCCAATATCTGATCTAAACCTACCCTCTGACTGTTTAAAACCACTGCCCCTTATCCTACTACATATCCACTATGTGCCTTTGTAAAAGGTCCCTCCCTCCCCGGCTTTCCTGCAAGCTCCCTTTAGGTACCAAAAGGCTGCTATATGGTCACCCTGGAGCTTGATCTTCTCCAGGCTGAATAGCCCCAACTCTCTCAGCCTGTCTTCACAGGAGAGATGCTCTAGCACTCTAATCATCTTCAGGGTCCTCCTCTGGACTCACTCCAAGAGGTCCACACCTTTTCTGTGTTGGGGATCCCAGAACTGATCTCATCACTGGACCATTCAATTTATCATTAATAGAAAAACAGCGTTTCTCTTCACACATGTGGTGTGGCCATGTTTCTCCTGCTTTTTAAAAGCTACTGATGTAAATTTTACCTCTTTTTTTTTTGCTGGTAGGCAGAACACCTAACTGGGATGTAAAGTGGTACCCTCAGTTATTGGTAGACTTCCTTGCAGTACTCTGAGGGTCACAATAAATGACAAGAACTGTTTCTTACCCATTTAGCAGACCAAAACCTCTCAAAACACTTGGTTCAGTAGTGGCATTTGTCCACAAATACCAAACCTCTTAGGAATTAAAAATAGGGCTTGGAATTAATAGCCTAAAGATACCGTTTTTCACTAAGACTGAAATGGCCATATGTGGAAGCAAACCTACTCAGAGGAACATATGCGTCTACGCTGATGAAAGGAGGTTGTGTGTGTTGGTGATAATCCTATTGCACAGGATTTTTTTTTCAGGTCTGAAGAGTGATGATTTGAATATGAAAAATAGCACTTTTAAAAATAATTTTCTCCAAGTCATTGATGAAGTTTATCCATCCAGAAAACCTGATGTGACCTCAACTTGACTGTGTTAGTCAACTCTTATGTTAATATCCTGTTATGGCCAGACCCGGAAATGGCAATGTCATTTTTCCAGTAAATTCCTATTACATTGCAATACCACATCTGATGCTGTTTTATATTAGGAACATGCAGCTAGGACATTCTTGCAGTTTGTTCACATTGCTTTCCCTGCTTGCTAATTCCTCTGTGTTTTATTTGTAAAACTTTCATAAGCTGTCCAGAGATGACTGGTGTTTCTTATTTTGTTTTACAAAACATCTAGGACAACTCGAGCACTCTGGAAATGGCAAGGAGAGCTCTAGAAAGATCTCACCCTCACAGGGAGTTCTCATGAATCTAGAGATAACAGTGCATTTTCAAGGTGAGTGCAAAGATCAGTGGAGAAAAAAAAAAAAAAAAGGAGTCCCTCCACATAGTACTCTACCAAGCTGAGCAATTCTCCAGTCTGTCAAAAAGACCAACAGATTTTAGTTTAGAACATCATTCTGGAAGAGTTCTGTAAATGGTTTACCAACATAAGTGTGCAGAGGTTCTCAGACTATGCTGTGCAAGCTCCTCCATGGGAAGAAGCTTGAGCAAAGGGAGAAGAAGTACCATGCCAAATACTACTGCTACAGCAGAGTTCAGGTCTTGTGTGTGAAAGGAGACTCCTGCATGTTCTAGCCATATCCCAAACTTTTCCTAAAAGTGGCTGCAGTTCAAAAGGTTGATAGCTCAGTGTAGCTAGAAAGGTTGATAGCTCAGTGTAGCTAGAAAGCTTGTTTTGCACTTAAAATTCACGTTATTGCTGCCAGTGTTCTCTTTAATCACTATATATTCCACTTTTTCTGGTTCTAAAGCAGTATAGTCCAAGATAACTTTTCCTACACATTTCTCATCCTTCCCCCCCCCGTCTCTCAGGCTATGAGCTCTCTCCAGTGTGAGCTGGAGAGTTGTGTGTCTCACCATTTAGGTTTAGCATGCTCTCTTAAAGGCTCTTGACACACCATATGGTCAATGACCTCTCCAGAATGTGCTGCTTCTGAGAATGCTTTTTGAGATTTAAAGAACATATTTTTTGCAGCAGAGATTGCTAGGTTGAATGGAAGGTATTGGTATTGATGGAAGGGCTGCTAGTAGTTTCTGTGGGGGAAGAAGTAAGAATAGTAAAGGCTGAGAGAGAAGCTCAGACTACTAAAAAGGAGAGAGAATCATGCTCAGTTTGAAATTTAGGTCAGAATTACTTCAGATTCATTTTTGTACAGGTTAATTTCACCCACTTCACTGCTACAAAGAAAATCTGTCTTCTTCAATTACCTCAGTCAATACAAATAATGTCTGTGGAGTTTCACCACCTTAATTACAGGTACGAGTTAATATCACAGGTTTGGAAAGCAATCAGGGAGTGTTGATTGATTAAGTTGGAGTCAATGGTAAGAAAAAGAGGCCGCTAAGACATCTGACATGATAAAAGTCTCCAGTAGAGGAGAGATGAGATTTCACATACCTTAAAGATGGTGGAGCTTGCCTTAGTGACAGGTGACCCAAGTAACTGCAGTGCTCACATACCTGTTTTAAATGCTTTAAAATGTTAAGTTTCCATTCAGTGTCTTGCCCAGTGTATTGCACATGTTGTTAGTAATGCCTGGTACAGAACAGAGAAAAACAGGATGCCAGTATAAACAGTTTGTTTAGGGATCATCTGCTTTTGCCCCTAGTTCAGCATCTCAAGTTATACAAATTCTGAGTGTGATGGGATATGCAAAGGATTATGTTTTCATGAAAGAGCTAAATAGCAGAAGCAAAGCTCTTTAGCAAGTGGTCCTGGTTTTACACAAATACGCCTGCTAAAAATGTTTGAAGCAAGAGGAATATGGAAATAGATAATAAAATAATCATAGAACCATTTAGGTTGATCTTCCAAGATCATCAAGTCCAACTGTTAATGCAGCACTGCCCAGTCTAGCACTAAATTGTGTCCCTAAATGCCACAAATACATGTCTTTTAAATACCTCCAGGGAGGGTGACTCCATCGCTTCCCTGGGCAGTCTGTTCCAATGCTTGACAACCCTTTCAGTGAAGGATTTTTACCTAATATTCCATCTAAACCTCCCCTCTGCCCAAGACAGGCCTCAGCTATCACATCACCCAGCAGTTCCTTCTCTGCTTAAAAAATCTGCCCAGCAGGTACACTCACTGGTTGCCTCCCTTGCCAGCTGCGTCTTCCACACACTCCAGGACCCTCCTACACTATTTTCTCTTTGCTGTATTTCCAGAAGATGTCTGATAAGTTGAAGTCTGCCACAAGTACAAGGGCCAGTGATTGTGAGACTTCTCCCAGCTGCTTACAGAATATTTCATCTGCCTTTTCATCCTGGTTGTATGGTCTAAAACAGGCTCCCACCAGGATAGCTGATCTGGTGATCAGATTGATCTTGATCTTAGTTGATCAAGTTGATCTTCCCCTTGATTCTTACCCATAAACATTCAACCCTATCATCACCATCACTAAGCTCCAGTCAATCAAAACACTCCCTAACATACAGGGCTACCCCACCACCTCTCCTTCCTTGCCTATTTCTTCTGAAGAGTTGAAGAGTAGCCATCCACTGTTTCTGTAGTGGAAATTTGTCACAGTTTTCTTGCTGCACTGTAGCTCCCAGTTCCTCCAGTTCCACCTGTGCTGCAAGCACTGGTCTAGATGTACCTCAGCTGGGTTATTGGTCCTGCCACCTTCATGGAGGGAGAAGCCCTGTCTCCTGCCTGACCATTTGCAGGCACTTTTGTGGTTTCTAACATATCAATGACCCTTGCATGAATCTCCATCCTCTCTCTCCACAGAGACAGCAGACAAAGACCTCGCCAGTGCTCTGTCCCTCAAGCACTGGCATGCTCCTCCCAGAGCATTATCTCCGGTGAGCCTGGTTTTATCCCTTTCCCCTTCCAAACACAAAATAACCAGAATTTTTCTGAATAGATTTTTTCATTTTAAGATTTTCATGAGGCATCAACTGCTCTTTGTAATTATCTTCTTTACACTACCATCAAAGTATGCCTTATCAAAACATACATCTTTGCTGCTGCATTTATATTCACCCTATTTAAAATCAAGACAAAATACTTTTTTTTGAGTGCAAGGTCCTGAAATTATCATAGGACCATACAGAGGAAAGGGTTTCAAAAGACTCAGTCAGATAGCAAGAGGAGACTTCCTTCAAAGTCTGTCATTTCCTTTACCAAACAAGGACCAATGTAGGACACATTTCTCCCTATGAATTTTGTCTCAACTGGTGAAATGCAAAGAAGGCATCAAATCATCCAGCAATATAAGACATATTTATCATTGTGCAATTAGCTAGCTACTTGTTTTCTGCTCTTTTCCTAACTAAAGGTTCATGTCAAAAGATCCCTAAGTCCTGGAATATCTACAGGTTTCCAAACATATGTGATCAATGTGAGGGGCCTAAACATCACATTTAATATGTTTATGTTATCACCACACATAAACAATGAACAGAAATATATATATTGGGTAAAAAATTTAACAAACAAGCAACTGGAGAGATCCCAAAACTGGAAGTGCTATAAATTATTTTTAGGCTGAGTGGAAATAAAGCTGGCATGGATGTGTAGATTTCACGAACAACTGGGCTCAGAAATAATTGGAAGCATGTGTGTGTCTCAATTGTGCTTCATGTACTTCCATAGAGTGGCAGATTAGCTGCCTTTTGGTCTTCAAAATGACCACAATAATTGCAGCGATTGAAAAGAAACACTTCCTTGAATGATATTGTTCTTGGAAATGCCTGGCTGGCTAGTACTGTGGTACAGGAGAGAGTATGGCCCTGTTCTGTCTGCCTTCAACCAGGGCAGGGAACAGAACCTATGGGATTCCACAGGCATAGCAGGGAAAGAGTTCACCCCTTTGAATTTGTTAGAAATGCAACTGGGAAACCCGGGTCATTAATACCTACAACTGCATTTTATGAGACGTTCTGTCTTTTACAGGATGTTCCAAGCTTTTACTCCAGGCTGCAAGGCAGCTTTGCAAATCAGATTGGATCACCTGGTTTCTCCCACCTTGATGCAGCAGGATGACTCCAGGGTGTAACTGGAATGTCAGTTTGACACCTGCTGTTGGCACCTGAAATCTTTCCACTGGCTTCAGCAAGATCATTCAGTTGATCATTTCCTGATGTGGATAGCATAATTCTACCACTTCTCAGGAAGAAAAAATAAATTCTTCAGTGCTGAAGCCGTTATACAAGGGCCGGAGAAGTTGCCAGGGAGGACATGCAATACTTGAGACTATTAATACCCTGCCTTATGACAATGGACACGGCTTGGCAACAACTCATATTGACACCTGCCTTATCTGCAGGAGATGACAGGATTTAGGCTGAGAAGGAGGACAAGGGCAGCAGACAGGCAGGGAAACAGGAATATGTTATACTGTATGTCAGTACAGTTTGTGAGGTGCCATGGTAATACAGACCTGCAAGAGATGGAGTCAAAAGTCCATCAAAAGTTACTTCGTGCAATTAGTGGTTAATCTAATGCATAAAGGCTGTGGTTTTTAGGACATTTCCCCTCCACAGCCTTTTCTGTGTCAAAGTCTTGCTGATCAATGTCTTCTGAAGCTCTTAGTTCCTCCCTCCCTGCTTTGTTACTGTCAGTTAAATACAAGCTCTGGATGCTGCAACATCCCCTGCAGCCATCTAACCCACACACAATCCAGCCCAGTACTCTCGTCAGCATTTCTGTCACGCCAGGAACTACAACAACTTGAGCAGCCTTTAGAGAAAAAGTATCTTCAACAACACCACACACATCCCTTTCTTTTGGCAGACAAATCAGTTATCCTTTGAAAGACTTTTAAAATGACTTCAAAGATCTCCTGCTTTGGCAGAAGACCATGTAGCCTCTTTCCATCTCCATGTGCCTGCTGCATGTGTGATATGCAACGTTGCTACAACTCCCTTAAAGGAGACGATGTTGAGGTGGGAGCCAGTCTCTTCTACTGTGTGTACAGTGAGAGTACTAAAGGAAATGGTCTTAAGCTGAGACAGGAGAGATTCAGATTAGATATCAGAACAAAATTTTCATTGTTAAGATGGTCAGACTTCAGAATAGGCTGGGCAGGGACGTGGTGGAGTCACCATCCCAGGAGGTGTTTAAGAGGGGTCTGGATCTGGTGCTGGGTAATGTGGTTTCATGGTTTAGGGGTTTCAGTGGTAGTGCTGGGCTGAGAGGTGGACTTTATAATCTTAAAGATCTCTTCCTACCCTGATGATTCTATGATTCTAGTGGAGTGTGATCCTAACTTGGGCACCTACGTTGTGATCATTTGCATCAGTGCCCCTAAAGTGAGGTTATGAGTCCCTGCAAACATAGCCAGGACTTCTTGGGAGCAGCCAGGGCATGAGGTGCACCTGAAAGTTAGGGGAATGCCACTGAGATCAGAGAGAAAATCCATCTGCATCTGCTTCTGTTGTTGCACTTTAAATTGGGCACCTCTGTTCTCCTCAGCTGTGCTGATGTCCCTCTATTGGTGGGCAAGAAGGGATAAAAGACAATTAAAATTCAGTTACTGAAATGACAAAAATCCCCTTTCTGCCCCCCTTCACTCAGGTTACAGAACAATTTCTCACTGGCACAACATAGAAAGTGGTAAACAGCCACAAGTGGATATGGATGACTTGCCATAGGGGACTGAACTTCTTCAAGCATTCCTGCCACTGGGAAAGATGCCAGTGACACCTGCATCCCTGCTGAACTGACTAGTGGAGAGTAAGGGTCAACAGGAAAGGATGAAAAAAAATCACACCTTCTTACAAAGCCAGCAAACTCTCCATGATGAGGCTTTGCCCGTAAACTGTGGAGAAGAGTCTCTGAGACTCTGGGAGTTAATTGTTTGGGCTCTCTGGGATGGTGGTCAAGTCCTCTCTGCACTGGGACATGGACCCTTGGGATTAGAAACACCCTTGTTTTGGCAGGCCAGACTGACAGTGTGATAGTGTCAATACCTAGGCATTACTGTAGTTGGAGGAGCAGGGGTGGCAGCCTGCCTGGGCAATTGTGTTCTACCTCCTGACTAGGGAACAAGGAATGGGAAACTATGCATTTTCCTGATTGAACCTAGTCTTGGAAGCACTAATCCACCTGAGTTTAGTTTGTACCTTCCCTACCTTGAACCAGGTCCAATCTCCTAAGCACCAAAGCAGGAATTATACAGTAGCCTTGGCAGTGCTACTCCATTAATCTGTAGTGCTGCTAATTAAAAAACATAAACCAAAACAAAAAAAAAGCCCTGCCTGCTGCCATCATTCATTCTTTTATTTCTTTACACAACCTGGGCTCCCCGTATTGTCAGCTCATGGTAGGAAACTGGGGTGGAGGAGGTGGGAGCAGTATTCCAGCAGAAGGCTACAGGCAGGCAGGCAGGCAGGCATGGAAGGAACTCATCATTTTTGCAGCTGATGCATGCTGAGAGGCCTGTGGATGTCTGGCAGCAGCCAAAGAGGCAAGGTCTATGCTTCAAATACTGTGTCAGAACCAAGACAGTGGTGTAGTGGTATAAGAAACTGTCATGCTTTAGAGGTCATAGATCCAAAATATATATTTTTTTGCAGAGCAGATGAATAGTGATGGAATAAAAGTTATATTTCTAGAAGTTTTTGCTGAAGACAGGAAATTGGACTCAATACATAAGTAACTGTATGAAATTATATGGCCTTTCTTATGCAGACTTGATGGTCTAACTTTTCCCTCCTGGGTATTAGAAAAGATATGAAATTCTCAATCCTTTTTTGTTTGTTTGTTTCCTGCCAAAACAAAGAACCCAGGCCCAGGTTCATTGGTGGAAGTAAGCCTATGTGTATCCAGTGAGCAAGAAATGCAGTTTTCTGCTGAGCCATGAGGAAAAATTGGCAGAAAAGGACGGAAGAGGTCAGCAGGTATTCTGTGTCCATCATAAAAGGATGCAGCTACAGTAAGGAAAAGAGAGCAGAGGAGAAAAGGAATACAGTGAATTTTATTGAGAGATACATATTCATATCCAGATAAGATTGACTGACATTGCTGTACACTAAAAGCACACAGCTTACTTTATTCTTTTACTAATATATTCACTTGTTGTTTATTTTCTTTAAAGGATGTGTTTATTCTTTACATGTAAACAGCAAACTGTAAAGACTGCAAATCCTATCCATCTCGGTAGTAATGGTATCTGTGTTGGTAAAATTATCTCTGATATGCTTTAGAGATCTAGTTGGTGCCAAGAGAAAACATGATACATTTGTTTGACAGGTGACACCAATTTCAAAGTGGTCATGTTTTTTCTGAAGACCATGGTATACAATAGTCCGTGACACACAGGAGTGCAGCAGTGTGGTACTGTACCAGCAAAATAACTCTTATTGGAGTCACATTGTTGCTCTCACTGAATGCATTTCAGATTTCTTAATTAGATAGACATAAATGACTTTGGTCTCCCAGATCCACCACACACTTGTAGAGTGCTTGAAATATGAGGTTTATGCAGTAATCCACCCCTTTAGGATGGAGGGCGACCAATCAGAGTCCTGCTGCAGTGAAAATGATCCTTTCACTGAAACCGGGCATCACTACCAGAAGCAAGCCAAAGAATTTCCAGGGCTGCCGAGCCTCTTCCTTCGCTCTCATCCAATAAGCATCTTTCTGTGCTTATATTTATGAGTGCAATTAGGCAGTTCGCGTGCTGTGTTTCTATAATGCGGCTGTTAACGCGTGACAAAAATCCTCAGTGGCAAAGGGCAACAAGCAAAAATGCTGCAACTTGTGGATTTTAATTTGGTCCTGAGAAAGGAGGCATGTTTGGTTCCCTTCAACAACGCAGCGCAGGCTCGGCAACACCGAGGCTCCCTGCACAAGGAGTTTGCTAAGCCGTCCCTAGCCATGGCATTATCTCACAACAGGTGCCCAGGTAGCCGCCGTCCCCATGGAGATAAGGTGACGGAGCGAGGGAGAGGCAGATGAGTTCTGGACCAAAGGTTAGTCTTTTCCAGGTCTCGAAGTGATCCAGCTTTCCTGGAAAGGAATTAGGCAATCCCTTTCCCAGGCGGCCAGGACTGACCTGACGATGACAACCACCCCCTTCGTACCATAAACGCGTTTTAATGAACCCAGCGGAGAATCCCCGCGGGGCAAAGGCTGAGGGTGCAGCTGCGGGAGGCGCGGTGTGTCGGGGAGGGCCGGTGCTGCTGCCGCCTCAGGTGGTACCTCTGTGGTGGGGCCGGGCCGGTGCATCCCGCGGCCGCCGGCAGATGGCCCCCGCCGCAGCGCCGCTCGGCCGAAGGAGGGGCCGGCGTCGCCGCGCTAAATCTCCGAGCCCGCTGCCCTCCTCCTCCTCCCTCGCCGCGATGGCTTCCTAAAGGGCGATGCTCCCGGCCGCCGCCGCCACCGCCTCCCGCTCTGTGGCCGGGTGCTCGGTGGGCGCAGGCGGGCGGGCGGCTCCCGGCGGCTCCCGCGCTGCTGGGGGGCCGGGCCGGGCCAGCCCTCCCGGGGCGGGGGCAGCCGCCGCCTCCCGCCGGTGCCGGGCGGGGGAGCCGGGCGGCGCGCAGGCGGGAACGGGGGAGCCGGTGCGGGGGCCGCCGTGAGCCCGGAGCGCCGCGCCTGACGGCCGCCTGCGGGCCATCCATCCCTCCCTGGAAATGCCCGTCCTGGCCGCGCCGGCAGCCGCGGGCGGCATGTAGCGCGGGGGGAGCGGGCTCCGCGGGGGCGGGAGAAGCCCCTTCCCTCCGCCCGCGCTCGCAGCCGCACACACCCCGCGCTCCGCAGCGAGGCGCACGGCCGGCCCTCCTCCTTCCCCGCCCGCTGGGTGCATGCCCGCCTCGCCCGGCGCAGGGACGGCGCGCCGCTGAAGCAGCCCCGCCGCCGGGCACCCCCGGGCGCCGGGCAGCGCCGCCGCCATGGCCGAGGAGAGCTCCGACGTCCCCAAAGAGTTGATCGGTGAGGGACGGGGCACGGCGGCGGGGATGGGGGGTGCGGGGTCCCGGGGGAAGCTGCTGCGGGGGCAAGTTTGGAGGCCGCCGTGCGCGGGATGCAGCGCTGCCGGGGGTAGGGGGAATCCGGGGCTGGCTCTGTGGAGCCGGGGAAGCGCCGCGGGGGCTGGCCGGGGAGCCCGGGGGGCTCCGCGCGGGGCTGGAGGGACCCGGAGGAGCCGGCGGGGGGCGGCGAGGCCGCGTTGCTGCGGCGGGGAATGGGCGGGCGGGGGCTGCGGGGCTGCGGCGGGCAGCGGGGAGGCGGCCGCGGGCAGGGAGGGAGTGAGCCCTCGGGAACCGCGGCGGGGCACAATGAGTGTCCCCCCTCCGGAGGGGGTGTCCGGGGTGCCGGCAGGCTGCGAGCCCTGGCGGACGCGCTGTGAAGCTGCCCCGGCCCCCCGCGCCCCCCGCACCGCCGCCCGCCCGGGGCACGTCCTCGGAGCGCCTCAGCCTGGCAGCGCGGGCTGCGGCTCCGCTCGCTGCTTTTTTATTCATCCTCCCGGGTTGGCGTAGTTTAAGACTCGTTTTCCTCTGTGCGTAGGAGGGAGTGAGGGTATTTGTAATTAAAGTTTTATGGCCCCGTGCACACCAGCCCCCATCCTGCACGGTATACGCTTAGGGTCTCAGTCACAGGTGATGGCGAGGACCCTGAAAATGCTGTCACCGCTTTTGGGGAGCTTCCAATAAACGGATCGTTGACGCGGTGTGTGTGTAACCAGTGTCATGTGGGGATAACAGGTTTGATGCTCCAAGCCCTCAGCTACCTTGGTCAGGCCGAATTTCCTTTGGTTTTGCCTGTTGAAGAGCTATCTAAAGATCTCACCAGCGTTAGAATAATTTAAAGTATCGTCTTAATGACAGATGGAAACAGAAATTTGTCAGGCAACGAGGTACATGTTGCATTGAATACAATCCTTCAGTCCTACCTAGGTAATTTACATTGTTGCGTTTCCTTCAATTTCCTCAGTCAGGAAGTGGTTTCTGTATTTATCACATATTGATAAAATCTGGGTGGACATTTGCAGCTGCTTGCTGCAGATTTTTTTTCTGTAGAGTCAAAATAGCTGTATTTTGCAGTCCTTTAGGTCTCCAAACTGTGTAGTTTACAGAGAGACTGTAGTCTATAGCTTACTGCTAAGAAGTGATGAGCTGGGAAGTGTTCTAGGAGTAGCTGTGGTCAAAACCATGGAGTTTTTGTATTTTAAAGTGGCCAGGCATGTTTGAGGTGCTGACACAATATTTCTTACTCACCATGGGTCTGCACTCTAGTGTTGTAGGTGAGGTGTGCTCTGTATTATAGGGAAGAATAAGGTGGGCATCTTCACACTGCCCGTCCTCTGGTGGCTTTGAACAATCTTAAGAATTACCCCCCCAGCCCTGGTGCCCTGCACCCACTCAGCTTGATTTGTCAAGGGCTATTCTGGGATGTGGGGATCTGTTCATGTAGATTGGTTTAATTTCTAGCAGTATTTTGGTGTCTGCATGTTAAAATTTAACCTTTAAATAAGCTTTTTGTAATAGTCATGTTTTGAGAGCAGGATAAAAGGATGTGCTTTAACGTGGAGTGATTGGAGTGTGGAGATTAAACTGGGGGTAGGAGTGTTTGAGCTGCAGCTTTTGTTCTGTTACTCACTTCCCGTGTGACCTTTGGCAGGTCTCGTAGGTCATAGTCTTCTAAGAAACCTTCTCTTACTGTTGGCTTGCCTGGATCCACTCCTCCCAGGTGTGGATGTCTGAAGTGGACATTAGAAATGGATGAACACTTTAAAATGTGAACCTTAATGTTGTGTTTCCATCTCTCAGTCTGAATATTTACTCAGTGAGTCCATTTGCCACCCAATGCGGAGGGTATTGTCTTGAGTCCCGTGGAGAGTATCTAAGAAATCTGTATTTTGGCTTTTGAAGGAGTGTTGCTAGCTCTTTCAGGCAGATGGAGCCTTGTGAGGAGCTGACATCCTGATGATGCTTTGTGCGATCTAGGGTCCCAGGCCCCTTCTCTCCCTAAGGCTTGTTGGAGTAAGAGTGCTGGAGCAGAGGGCTTGCAGTCATTCCCACTTCTGCTGTGTGGGACAGCAAAGGGAAGCGGGTCTCTCCATGCAGGTGCGTCAGGAGGAAGTCCCTTGCTAGATGTAGGCACTTGGAGCTGTTTGTGGGAGAGGAGAAACCGAAAGGCACAGGCTGCGAGTGGAGGTAAAGTAGCAGAGACAGCAGCAATACCTTCTGCAAGGAGACGGGACTTGAAAAAGCCTCTATGGTCAGCTTGCTTCTGGGTTCCCAAGCAGGGTCAGAATGACCATAATTGGGCATTACCCATGAGAGAGGAAGCTTTGGGAGAACAGTTCACATCGGGCTGGACTTTCCCCCGGGCTCCGCTTACCTGGCTGCTCCGGGATCTGGCAGCCTGGCTCCTGACCAAGCGGTTGCTCCGGGAGCCGGCCGCGCTGGCTGCCTGCCACCGGGGCTGCGCGGCTTGGGACGGGCTTCTCGCTGGGCAAGCCGCTGCTACCGAGGAGCTTTTGTATCTCGATAGGAAAATTAAAATTCCTGGGGAAAACATGCCGATTCTTCAGAAGGAGCTCTTTCTGGTGAACAGTCTCCCCGACCAGCCACGTTTCTGACTTGCACACCCTTCTGCCCTGCAGGCAGAACACTGTGGCCTGGGTCAAACATCCAGGCTTAATAAGTAGTATTTTGTTTGTGCTAATGTCTTCTGACTACCGGATGAAAATTGTGCAGAAAAGCGCTATACAGAGCACTATAATTAAAAGCCCTAGGAATAGCCTATTATCTTTTATTTTTGCCTTTAAACTTAAGTGTGCCCGAGGGCAAAGTGTATGTGTCTGGAGAGGGTGGAGACTTGCCTTCTACAGATGCCTGTTGTTGGGCTGCAAAGAGGTTAATGTGTTTAAAAGATTTCTTTCTCATTCCCTTTCAGTGGGGGCTGGGGAGTGAAACTTACGGAAGGTGCCAAATTGGCTCTTCTAGATGAACTCCTCTGTTTATCTCTCAATTACATCAGTGTCAGTAGTTGTATAAGCTTTCTAGACACAGTTCCCCGTGTGTATGCTCCCTTCAGGCCAGGGTGCAAATGATCAGGGGAAAAGCTGGTTCGTCTCATACTTGGCAGAGACTGTGTTATACGTGCGTGTGCATGCGCATATTAAAACATTATGGCAACTAATGTAACTTCGGCGTTGGCACCATGGAGTGGCTACGTTGTCGCTGGGATTTGGACCAAGACCAATGTTGCCTCCATAGTATCCTCTGCATAGCTGCCAGGTGTTACTATCTGGAAGTCTACTTGGTTTGCTTCGCTACTGCAATGCACAGAGTGCAAAATGTGTGAACAGTTGCTCTTCCATTGCCTGACCCATTTAGCCTCCCTGATATTAACAAGAGGCTGAAATTTGTGCAATGCAAGGAGCTAATTTTCTTTAGTAAGCTTTTCAGGTACAAATAATAGTAGTGAGGAATTTGTTGTATTTTCCCAGAATGGAGCTAAGCAGTGCTGTGGCTTGTCTTGGGAATGCTTTTGATATGTGAGTAGTGCTGGAAAAAAATATCAAATTGTGTTTAGAATCCTGGCATCAATACAAAAAGGCATCAATAATCCTATCACAGTAGACACAAATTATTGTGTAGATGGCATACTTAGAAAATTGTAGTTGTGTTATGTTGTATTTAGTACTGCTGCATGTGCATGAGACTTCTGTGAGTGCAAGCAGTTGGACAACGTAGCTCTGAGTCTTTCTGAAAACTTGACAGTGGCATGCATCTGTTTCCTTCATGTGTTGACACTGAAGGTATTTAAATAAGTTATTTTCTTTTGTTTCAGAAAGTGTCAGGGATGTTATTGGGAGGAAAATCAAAATTTCTGTCAAGAAGAAAATAAAGCTGGAAACCAAGGGAGATAAAGTGGATAACAAAATATTGGTAAGTACAATAGACTGACTCTGATTACATATGCAAAGGAAAGCCAGTATCTTTTCAGAAGGCATTAATTTTCCTCTGGAAGCATTCTTTGAACTTTGTGTGTGCCATAAGATATCCACGTAATTTATTTTCTTACTTTTACTTGCTTTCATGACGGCCTGCATAGGAAGTCGATGTGCAGCTGTTCACGTGTACACATGCTTGTTTATCACTGAGTTATTTTTCAGAGTTTTGGGTATTGTGTTGTGGACTGATGATAAAGCAAGCTATTATCATAATTCTAAAATATTTTGCTGCCTTTGCTGGCTAGGTTTCCTGTTTACATCCATAAGAGTTTTAAGTGGCCAAGAAATGCAAAATGAAGTGTATAGAATTAATTTTGAAAATCTAAAGCTGTTATGCAGTGAAGAGCAACAGCAAAACTGTTGGGCCTTTTGAACTCAAATGACTATTTGTGTTTTTTTTGTATTCTCTGTTAAGTCATACATCTGCATTTTAAAAGAAATGCTTAATGTGTGGGATTCTAAATGGTTCTTAAAACTGTGGTGGAGGAAAGTGTCAAATTAATCTCACTTAAGTATGCTTTCCTGTTTTCTCAAGAATAGTTATGCTGGCCTCTCTTGATAGTGGTAATGAGCTGCTACATTTGCATGCTATCTTGAATATGCAAAAAGACGTGGAACTGTACTTCCTTGCTCTTTTGATACCTTTCTGTCAGGAGAACTCTTAGAGTAACAAATACAAATAAGTACAATGCTGCCATAATATTTTGCCAGATATTTGAGATTTCGTGTCTTGTGTTCCTGCTGTTCCATATTTGAAAGTTTTGTTGCCAAAGCTGTTGTTACAGATATTAGGTACATTCACCATGCAGATGTGCTGTTTTGTCTTTCAAACCCACAGCTTTTTAATCACTTCTGAATTATCTTCTTAAAGTACATGTTGCTATCCCTGGGCATTAAGACTGTAGATAATGGTTCACTTTTCTGTGAGAGCTGCTACTTAAGAACTTGAAATATTTTCTGCGTAATATCTACCCGTGTTATATCTAGTTCCTTGATTTACAGTTTCTGTACTGGAAATAGATTGAATATGTGAATGTGGATTGATTATCTCTATCTGTTTGAAAGCCATGTTTATAGGGAAAGCTGACAGGTTTCACTGAAGTGGTTACACTTGATTGGCTTTTTGACTTACGTGGAATCATAACTATTATCAATAGTGAAATATATTGTGGAAATACTGAAATACTGTTCTGAACTGATGGGACCAAGAGAATCAAGCTTTGAGTCATCAGTGAGGTTTCTGAGGGATGTACTTCTTGTCAGTAAAATGCTGAAATGTGATGACTTGGGTGTTTTTCCTGTCTATAATCTCCTAAGCTGTCAGGTGGGGGACTTTCACTTTCCATGAGTGAAGAGGTACGGAAAGGGAGAGAACCCTTCAGAGGTTCATGAGTTAGCGAGCACTACTTGTGCACATACATGTTGTCTTGAGTGCATAAGATAAGTGTTTCAGAATGATTTGTTAGATGTTGTCTGGTATGACCACTTGTTCTTTGATGCAGAAATGCAGGAAATTTATATTGGTGGGGAAAAAAGATTTTATTTTTAGAGAAATTGATTATTGATTGCTGGAATTGGGTTTAGTGTTTTCCTTTGCTGTAGAAGAACACTGCCTTTTGTGAAGCTCTACAAATAACTAAAGATGCTTTTTTTTACAGTATTTTTCTGACTGTGTAAATCTTTATATGGGATTGTTTGATTTGGTTTCTTTGTTTGGGGTTTTGGGGTGTTTTTGTCATATTGGGAAGTATTTTTTTCTTTTTTGCAGAAGTGCTGAATGTTGTCTGTGGCAAAGACCTACTGAGAGAGGCCTACTAAAGAGACTATGGTTCACTTTGGGGATGCAGAGCTCTATGAAATGCAGGATGCTCTGAAAAAAAATTGCACCAGAAACACCTTAAGTTTGGCACCTCAGATTAATGGAGACCTTTTTGCCTTAGTGTGTCAGCACAGTCTTACTTCTTACCTGCATAGTAGAGGACATATACCCTTCTCTCATCAAAAGAGCGATGCTGAAAATAAATAACCTTGCTTCAGAAGTATCTGAGTACTTAAATGCTATGGGAAATTTGACAACAAAATTAAGAATTTCTGTACTCTGAGCTGGAACTTAAGTGTATTCAGTAAATAATGTATACGGCCATGTTCTGACTGAAGCGGGTAAAATCCAGTTGCTGTGTCTTGGGTGAGCCTGTCTAAAGGAATGCTGAATGAAGTGTTGGCAGAAAAAGCAGTTCAGTAATTAAAGACTATATCCTTAAGTGAATGCACCAGAGGGCTCAAATGTGATTGCATGGGCAACCTACATGCCAGCACTCCTCGACTCCTGAGAGCTTAGTTTTGAAACATTAATCTTCTGACTACTGTCTCTTGAGTGCACATGTGGCAATGGATTGTTTTGAGATTTTGGGTTGCATTTTATTAGTAGTTGGGTGTTTACAAGCAAATTAGGTGCTGCGTTTTAGGTCCAGCACTTAATAGGGAGAAAATATTAGTTGCTCTCATCTAGCTAACCCCAGAGCTGTTGTGAAATGTGCTCATGGCTTTCGAGGAGGTTGATCACAGAGGTTGGCACTGAGCCCTGACACCCAAATCTGTGCTTTAATTAAATGATCTCTCATCCTTTCTTCCTAGGGAAATCCAGCAAAATCAGTACCACTTTGAGAAAGGGAGATTATTTAAAAATGACTGCACTTGGCAGGTAACTGTAAAAACACTTGACCGCTGGCCCTGTTGTTCACAGTGTAATCATGGTACAGAGTACTAGAATATGGATGTAACCATCAACTTGGATCACTCTGCTATAGGAAATTCCTCCATTAATTAAGATGGAAATTAGCATCTGAGACTAGAGAAAAAACAGTGCAAAACCCCTGGTATTGCTTGCAATAGGGTCCCAGTATTAAACTGATGAAGTTGGGAGATAAAGACCATGCTTGCCTTAAGATGCTTTGGGATTCCAGCTTTGGTTGCCAGAGTTTGGAAATTATATCTAGGAATTTTCATATAAACCAGATTTTTTCAGTCTGCACAAGGAGTTTGCTGCCTCAGTAATCTCAATCTGCAGTTATTTAGTTTTTCAGTTAGTCATAATGATGCAAAACAGTAACCACCACGAGCTGCTGAGCTGCCTCTGCTCTGCTGGCACTGAATCTCATGTGCTTGGGCAGCAAACAGGTATCCAACCCTGAAAAGGCAATAATCAGCTTGAACAGGCAGAAAAATCAGTCCTCAAGCGATTAGGGCTAAACCCCAGTCCCATCTGGGTACTCTGGCAGAGTCAAGCTGCCCTTGGGGAAAGTGAAGAAACATGCAGGTGCAGAGGAGACCTTGAAAGGTGACAAGCTGCCCCACAGGGTGAGCGGAACAGACTCCCCAGCAGAGCACAGCCCCAGTGTGGGCCAAGGAGACACTCAGCAGGACTGGGCTGGCACCTGGGGGCAGCTGAGCTCCAGTGGTCACCAGTGCTGCGGTGGCCTGAGGCCAGGCCAGGCAACTGGGTCTGTGGGGTGGCCTCAGCTGGGAAAGCGACTGAGTGCAGGTGTAGCTGTGGTGCTGCTCAGGCCAGTGTTGAGTGCCAGAGCTCTAAAGGAAGGTGGGGAGCGCTGGTTAAGGCTTGTTCCTACTTTTGGGGTCACATTCCTGTGCCATGTTAGCTGCAGACAGCCCAGCTGTGGCAGAGCCCTTGAGCGGGCTGCCCCAGCTGGCTCCAGGTGGCCTCAGCAGGAGTGGACTCAGCTGTGTTTGGCTTCAGTGTGATGCTCACAACAGTGTTCTTATTGGGTTAAAATAGATAAAGATGTCACTCTTCTAATCAGCGGAGGATTGCTTTGGTTTTGTGTGATTGTTTTGTTTAGACCAGTTTTCTTATGAGGACAAGGTTTAAGGCATCATGCTGAGTGCCTGTCAATGTTTTTCCTCATTGACAACTTCTGACCTTCTCTCCAGTTTCAGCTTAAGCTGATGGGTATGGAGAGGTCTCACTTGTGATGATCAGAGGGGAGTGGGGGGAGACATCCAGAAAAAGAAGAGAAACTTTACACCTACTCCCTCTTCTGAGGGCCTCCACCTTTTGCCACCATAAGAGATCAGGCAGAGTGCCCTGCTGGTGTCTGTGACATACTTCAGTATTTTTTTTTTTTTTTTTTTTTTTTTTTTTTTTAATCCAGAGGCCTCAGTGATTATTGCAGTTATCACCTGCAGACAAACGTTGTTAGGGACTGGGCTTCTTAGCTTTGGTGTTTGTGGTGCTGCTTTTCCTCCTTCAAAATAGCCAAGATATCTGTACATAATTTTGCTGATTATTTCATACTGCCTTTTCTTCCTCTCAGATTTATTATAATTAGCAGCAAACATTGAGAAGTTCAAATGTGAGCTAAAGCCAATATGTGAAATAAATCTGACCAACTCCTTATGAAATATTGATGTTTTTATGAGTGGTTCATGACAGGTCAGAATTCAAGATTAATCTTATTTTTTGTCTTTACTATTAGAAAAAGAGAATATTCCTGCTCTAGTTGCCTTTGAGATTAGTTTTCTTTTCCAAAGTGATACTATTTTAGACATAAAAGATAAGGAAATATTGCAAGTGGCTGTGTTGTCTATATGTTTGGTCAGATTTCTTTGCTTTGTCGCTGGGTTTGTTTTGATTTTTTTTTTTGTTTTGTTTTTTTTTCCTAACCTTAAGGCTGTAGAGTAGTGTGATGTGATGTAGTGACCAAAACCACTTTATAAGGAAATCCCATTGAAGAGTCTCTGTTACACTTCTGCCCTCAGTCGTTTACA
This sequence comes from Acrocephalus scirpaceus scirpaceus, assembly GCA_910950805.1. Classification (NCBI taxonomy): domain Eukaryota; kingdom Metazoa; phylum Chordata; class Aves; order Passeriformes; family Sylviidae; genus Acrocephalus; species Acrocephalus scirpaceus. The sequence goes on along the minus strand of OU383773.1, from coordinate 66,277,403 downwards.
TTCTCTTTGTTAAAATATCACAGTGCAACTTCTGAAATAGAGACAGTTGCTTTGGCAGGTGGCTCTCCTTAAAATGTACTGTATGCCCAACATAAATTCACTGGGAGCAATTCATATGTCCTTGTCACTTTCTCTGGGACATATGTTTCCGTGGGCTTTTAAATCAAAAAACTGAGTCGACTCCTGTCAAAGAAAACAAAGAAGTTTGTATTTTTTTCTGTGCACATGGTCTGAGATTTCATGTTCTGCTTTTAAAGACTCTTTTATAAAGACTGGAATTCTATTTAAAAAATAAAATCTATCTGTGTTTGCTTTCAAGGGAGCAATTATGGCCATTTTGTGTGCTCTCCATGTGGCTTCTGAATACTGCTTGAACAATGTGGCTGACTCTCGTGAAGCAATGGGGAAAAGCCTGTATGAGCTCCTGTGCCTGTTCAGCTATCAGGTGGCAGTCTCTGGGTAGAGGCAGTAGTATTTTGCTCTGCCAAAACTATTTTGGGATTAAAAGCTCTGGTGCCTGTTTTCCATTGCTCATCTTTTGTCTTGATCCATCCATGATACTCAGTTTGAATAGAGATTAATTTCACATCCTGCCTTAAAAAATATGCACTTTTTTTAAATCACTAAGAGCATGAAGCTCACAGGGTTGTCTAAGGTTGGTTTTACATAAAATGTGTGCAATCTCACACGTTATATCATGACAGCTGGTGTGTGATAATGATGTTAAATAGGGACATTCTTTAAAAATAATGGTGTTTCCTCTTCCCTGCCCAGAACGTTGACTGTTATGACATATATCTTAAGTGTGTCTTTATGAAGATGAAAGGAGGTAGGTGTTGGTACATCCCTCATGTCAGGAAATCTAAATGAAGTGAGGTGGAGCAATCAAAAAATACTTGGATGTGAAAATGTATTTTAATACATTTACAAGGTGCCTCTTAGGAAATAACTGAACTGTGGCCTGTGAGATTGCTACAAAAAACTAAAATAAGAAGAGTATTGCAGGAAATAGAGTTTATTAATTCAGTCATGCAGTTGCATATGTTTCCAAAATAGGAAACATTAAAAAAAACCAAGCAGGTGTGCAAGTTTCACTGAAATTTATTTTTACGTTATACACTGATCCATCAGGTTACTTTGGTAGGACAGAAATGCAGCTTGTTTGTTCTCCCTTTCTTTAGTTTTGGGCAACTGGTACAGGCAGAGAAAGAAGAAGGAGCTCCTTTTTCAGTGCCCTGAAAGCACCTGCTGCTGTCCTGGTTTATGTAATTTGCATTTGCACACTCACCTGCAGTATTCTGGAAGGAAAAAATGTGAACATGATCCCACTCTTAGCATGTTCTAGTTTTCTGTACACAGTTCTAACAGTTATTGGTGTAAAAAAAAGTGGTGGGAGGGAGGAATCCACTGTGGCTCTGAATTGATCGTAGAATCTTTCCTCCTGTCAATTTTTTTTGTAGCCCAATTAGAAAGCATTTCCTTTTTAAACTGCCACACTCTTTCCACTTCTCTTGCTGAATATGTAATGTACCAAAGTGGTTTGCTAATATGCTTTTGCTTTGAGAGGGCCTGACTCCTTGCCACCATTATTTATGAAATGGAGCCTTCCTAAGCAAGGATTTTCATGGATATCTGTGCATAAAAGAGGCAGAAGATTGATTATTACGTATAATTTCCCTAAAGCTGAAAATAAAAAATAGAAAATAAGCATTAGGGTCAACTTCTTGTTTCAGTCACTCTTTGCCACTGGTGGCTTTTTTTTTTCCCCCAGGAAAGAGAAGAGTCAGAGGGGTACAGAATGTGTTATTTGGTAGATGTATATTTGTGTGGGGCTTCTTTTTTTTTTTTTTTTTTTTTCTGGGGGGGGTTTCTTTTTTTTCTTCTTCTTGCAGCTTGTTTTATCTGCCTGATTTACTTTAGGAAAAGACTTTTCATGAAGAGGATGTGGTTTACTTTAGTGTAAGTAGTGTGGAGGAGTACATAGTAAACTTGAAAAGGGCTTCAAGGGCTGCTAAGTGAAAAGTTAGTGTACTGTGAAAAATGCTTCTTGTTGCTCAGAGTCCCTCTCTTCAGCCATTGTGGTGGAAAATTGGTGAATGCCACTGATTTGTTTGATTATTAAAATACTTACTTTAACTCACCTACAATTCTTCTTCATTTTTCTCTCGTGGTGGTGGTAATTTAATTCTGTGTAAAGTAATTACAGGCCTAGGATATAAAATTATCCTTTAAATTTAGCTGCTGCTAATGGTGCACTGTACAGCTACCCGAGTCCCCAGGCTGATATCTGCCCTTGGTCCTGTCCCTCCCCGTTTCTGAAACGCCTACTGTGTCAGCTCATGAGTGATATCTTTGTCTTAGTGATAGCTTTCCTAATTTGATTAGTTCAGGTGACAAACTGTTAGGATGCAAAATGTAATTAAAAGAGCCAGATTCTTATAACCCTATGCTCCTGAAACAGACTTAACCAAATTAATTGGCCTGCTGGATGAGGGAAGAGAGACCCTGGCTCAGGGAGCTGGGGTTGCAGGGTAAGATCCGAATAACTGTGGCATGTGAAATTGAAGGCTAGCACAACAAAACAAGTTTCTGCTATGAAGCTCAGAGAAGGAGTCACATTGCTGGTGTTGATAGAAATGAAAAGGGTTCATGGGACCTGTAAGGCTATTGTAAAGGTGTTTGCAGGGTCAAAGTGAGGAGGAGCTCTTATTTGAACAGGTCAAGTTTCTGGATCTTCTTTGCAAAGTGACCTTTAGAAAAAAAATACGTACAAGAACTGTGGTCTGGGCCTGTTGGTGTGGATGTCGTGCAGCTTATCACCCTTGGCTGACAAGTGACAAGTTTGTATCCCCATACAGTAGAAGGCCTGTGTGCCAGCAGGATGGGCCTCAAAGTGTGCATGTGGAGATGGAAAACAGAAGAGGAGTTGCTGGGTCTATATTCCCATTAAGATTTTCATCCTGCATCACATTTTCAAGTGGTGCTTGTTTCTATGCTTTTTAGATCGGTCGATAACTAATTTTTTCCCCTTTCTACAGCTGAAGCAGTGGTTAGCAGCGTGCTGCCTGTGAGGTAGACAGCAGTCTGTTTGGGATGTCTGGAAGCACTCTCTTAGCCAGGGCTTAAGAAGCTGAGGTCATTTGGAGCAAGCCATTTCCACTTAGTGCCTCAAAGATGCTTTCCAGAGGCATGTCTTTATGGAGTAGCCACTTAAGGTACGTGTCGCTTGAACAGCAATCCTTCCCTTGTACCTAAGACCTGGTCAAACCACTGCTTTTGTAGAGCTCCATGAAATTTTGAGGATTTGAGTGAAGTTACAGATACCCACTTCTTGGGGCCAGGGAGCAAAACAAGAGGGTGAGATAGTTGCTGCAGAGCAGTTTCTGCTCAGATTTGATTAGAGGAAGTGAATGGCTGTTGACCCCAATCTGAATTGGGAGACAGGGCGCTGCTGTGTTTGTTCAGGGTCAACCTTTGAATGAAAAGGCTTCTCCCTCGCTGCCTTGAAGGCCATTAGCAAGACTGAAACTATTCACACAGAACTATTCACATACTGATAAAGGGGAAGCTTTTCAGAGGCTCATCTCTTAACAAACACTAGAGGCTGATGCTTAAGAATGATACCTTTTATAGCCATCTGTGTGAGCCTCTACTCCAATGTGGAGCTGAGGAGCCTTAGGCAGGGAGCAGTGAAGGTAGGTCAAAACAGATACTTGGATTTTTAGTGCAGCTGGCTTTAGATGCCAGTCTCTTCTTTTGGTATTTACAATGCTGCAAGTAAATATTTGAAGAAATGTTAGCTTTGTTACATACTGGTGCTTTGTTGAGTATAATTTCTGCCACCTTGTTAAGTTTATTCATATCCCAAAACTAATTTATGCATTTATTATTATAGCGTGGAAAATGAATTTTAAATATAACAAGCAGTTTTCTTGGCTGTGCTATTCTTCACGTCTGCACTTTGCAAGTGGTAGAAAAGCACAGGCTTTGGCCTTTCTCTTTTCTCATCTCAAGAAGGTGCTGAAATCCCTGCATATTTGGTAAAGCATATTGAAGTATTTATTCTGTGTACAGTTGTTGCATACACTATGGGTATCTTTATGCTTTCTTTCTTACCTTGTATCTTCCTTTTTACTGTCCTTCCATATCCTATGCTTCAAAAAGTCCCTGGAAGCTTTCCCATGCACAGATTGCTGTCAGGACTGAGGTTTGCTTTTTAGTCTACCTCTTCTCACAGTAGTATGCCTATTTTTTTAACAGCCCATATTCCCCCACTTCTGTTTCCTTTCCTTACAGAGATAAGACAAATATCCCCAAATTCATCAGTATCCCTGCAAATACAGGAGTGATGGACCAAACATGATGCTGCTATTCTAAAAAATATTGTAGGCTGCCATAAACATACTCTGTATACATTTTTATCTTGTCTTGCTAGCCAGGTTCTCTGCTTTCTTGTTCTACAATTCAATCAAAATCTATGCTAGGTCTATGTTACTTGTGTCATGGTGGCAGTTTGGTTCATGCTAAACATTATGGTGTTTCTTGTGTAATTCAGATTTAAGTTTTTTCCATCTTTCCCAAAGCAGCTCTCTTTGGTTAAAAAACCCTCAACGTAACAAAAAAACCCAAAAACAAAACAAAACAAGCAAAAACTTGCCATTAAACCCCTAAGCAACTGCTAGCATCTCAACAAAGTGCTGTGCAAATTATGCTTGTCCTGTGGGGAGGCAATGCAGTAGAATGGACACAACTCACCTGCCTGGCTCTCTCCACGTCACTAGGTACAGGAACAGTTGGGCTGAGGAAAGGGAGAAAGTTAAAAGAAAACAAGTAAAGAGCTGTAGTATAACATGGCAATTTAAATGTAATTAGCTGATGTGGATGGTGCCAGAGCATTGTAAAAGGTTGTAAAATAGCTTTAAAAGGGGATTCGTCTGTGAATACAATGATTTGTTACCCAAGTTTTATAGTTTTATCTTTACTTTGGGAAGACATCCTCTATGAGACTTGACTCTGCTGATGGAATTTAACTGCATTCTATGTAATCTGTACTATTTTCTTCACATGTGATTTCAAAGCCAGTTTTCTACCATTTACTTGCTTAGCTACACCATGTTGGTAAACTGCAGGAGAAGCTGAATGCTAATTCTCTTGGGGTTCTACGTAGGCATGTCAACTGAAGTTTGGAAAAGCTACTTATCTGGAGAAGAGTTTCCTTCCAAATTTGTCCTTAACGAGGACACGGTGTGTGTTCAGTCTTTAGCCAAATGCCAAAAAAAGTCTTTGAGTGACCTAATACTACAGGGACTTATGTTGGTTTATTTTTGTTTGATTTTTTTGGTTAGTTTTCAAATTTAAACTGTTGCTTGTTTTTTTGCCCACACTGTGTACTACTGAAAAAAGCTAAGAGGTGCAGCTCTCAACTCTTACAAGTTGCATATTCAAATTAGAATGCCTTTAGATGGTTGCAGGTTTAATGGTGACACTGAAAATACATTGCCTTTTTGCCTTCTCATTGTTAAACTATTGCCCTTTCCAGCTGACAAAGATTTCTGAAACTGAGTAAATGCTTATTGTAAGCCTTGGAAATATATCCCTCCATGATAAATATTTTGAAAACATTTAGCCAAAAATAGAAACCCTGAAAATACTAATTTAATGTGATATTTCCAGTGTGAGTCAATTCTTTTAATGTATTTCCTGTAACATTATTAGATGGTCCTGCTATTGTTTATATGTGCGTGAAATTGTGTGAAATTAAAATTCTGCAGGTTTTTATATGGTATTAGTTTATCACAATGTATGCTTAATACAATTTTAGTTGGTTTTTGTTCAGCCTGAGGGCTTAAGTCTGCCCCAAATACATTATTCTTCTATTTTATTTTTTCCATCTTTACTATTTTTTATTTTTCTATTTTTATCTTCCATTGTTTATTTTAGAATATTCCCTATGTTTCTTTTCTGTTTGGAGTATATGTTTCACCATAAAGACAGTTGCAGACAATTCTTTGATATCAAGACTGGCCTTAAGGACATACTAATAATTGAAGGAAACATTGGCAAGTCAGCTTCTTGGCCTCTCCTTTCACCTCTTAAACTGCCCTGGTGCTGATGCTCTGTGCCTCAGAGCAAAGGCAGGGTGGTGCCTGGGAGGAGGAATGCCATCATGCGTGTACTTTGAGATGTGCTGCAAAGAAAGCTTTGCTGGGCAGTAGCCTCTCTGTTTCAAGTCCACAACGTGGCTCTTCCTTGTTAACTTAGTGCAGGGAAGCTGGAAGGGAGCTGGAAGAGGCTGGATTGTACTCGGGGAGGAGGTGTCTCTGCTTGCACAATTCCTTCTGTAATGCTAGACCTCTCCCTTGCCAAATGCAGGAATCTGCATGGTGCTGCTCGGCTCCAGAACATGATGGGAGGAAGGGATTCACTGGTTTCACTGCTTTCAGAGCATTGAAGAATTGAGAGTAAGGGAGTCTAACAGAAAGGCTACTTGCTTTCACCAGTCTTTTTACCGTACATGTTGTATGAAGGGCCAGCCTCAGAAATGTTTTCCCATGTCAACTTCACCTACTTTTTTTTTTTTCTTTATTGATAGTACTTCTGAAAAACCTCAGCTTGTGCAAAAGGTAATATATAGTGTGACAGAACTACCAAAAAGAAGAGGAATAACTTTCTCCACCTCCCTGCGTCACTGTTTTTGAAGTGGTAATAGCAGCTTTTCCTGGAACATAAAGAGGAAGAGCTGGCAGGGACATGAGGCTCTGTCAGAAGCCTGGCAGGAATTAAGCAAGCCTCCTTAGTTGTTCTTGTATTTTTGTGTTCTCTTCAAGTGCGCTTTCCATGGATCCAGCAAAAATACTGCACCGATCTCACTGGGCGTTAATTATTCGTAAACTAATTTGAGAACCTTTGGGAAATGATGTTATTTTCATAGGTTTATTTATTTACTTATGCCATTGTCATTGCCTTTGAAAGAAAAGTTTTTTGTAGTTTCACAGCTTTTGAATAGGTTTTATTTCTGTAGGAATACCCTTGTGGGAAATTTAGCAAATGGACAGAGGATTGCAGAAGTGTTTTAAAATACAGTGCACAGATACTGCTCCTCCCTCTCCCCAAAACTGTTTCAAGCTGTATATTAGCCTTTGGGTGCAGTTCTCTGGGTTAATATTTGATATAATAAAGAAGGCTGAAAAAAATCCTTAAACATATAGGGTCCAGATGCATTTTTGCAAAGTTGAGTTGTTTAGTACAGTGTGGGTCTTGCCACTTAGTATCTTGAAAGACACCAAGTCAGGTAATTGACTCTATATTCATGGATATTGGATGACCTTCCCTTGGGGAACAGAGAAGTTTTCATAATTGACCTTTGGATAATCTGATGGCCTTGTCTTAAGGGAAAAAACAAAAATACATGGTCAGGTGGAATTGGTCTTGCCACGTCATTTAAACTTTGGTGGTGAAAATTCATTAAACACCAATCTGTTATATTTTTGGCTTTCTGAATAATCCATCTGTTCACTTAGTTTGAACTGTATCTACTTAAAATGTGACCAAAATCTGATTTTGGTTTCTTTGCTGTAATCTCTTGTGGTGTTAAGAGCGCTCTCAGGTGGCTTTTGGACCCCACACACTTGCAAGGTGAAGAGTGGATTGGATTGCCCTGTCCAGTGTTTCTTGCACAGTCCAAGGATTAAGTGGATCTTTCGGAGTGTGATGCAGCCAAGCCAGCTGGATAAGGCATTAGGTCAATGCTTAGGGCATTTTGGATGCATTGACACGAGGAAATTTAGTATCTGGGTTACAGTAGCCTTTGGCTGTAATATTTAGTTGGTGCTACTGTAAGAAAAATACTCCTTTTCTAATTTTTGTTTTTGAATTCCTCCTGTGATGGAAAATCTGTCCTGAGCTGATTTTAGCATTACATGGAGGTAAAGACTCATAGTGGTTTGCAGTTATCACTTTGCCACAGAGTGATAAGGTTGCTTTCAAGCATCTGTAATGGAAATATTGATGGTTTTCCATTCCTGTAGGTAGAGTTCATGCGCAAAATGAACACTGAGCTTTTATGTGTGCATAGTAATCCCCCCCTCCCAGGAATGTATACCAACGCCTATAAGGTTGCACAAATTTGATGCTTTAGATGGGTTTGTGATGTAAAGAGCCACTTTATTATATATTGCCTAATATATCACACATAGATGATATAAATTTCAAATACTGTAATGTTATACTCTTATTTTAAGGTTAGTAGGGTACTTGAAACAAGAGGCAATAAAATCAAATCTTCTGAGCCCAGCATGCTGCCTCTTGCATCAAGATGGTGTTCGGTTGCTAAATGTGTTTTTCCCCAGACAGGGAGTGCATTTGTAGATTCTGCAAGGCCCATTTGTTTCAGCCTGAGCACAGTCCTCTGTTGACACTTGCTGTGAAATACCATAGCCTGGTTCACCTTCTGTGCTGCCGAGTTCTTGTAGCTTTATCTTCTTCGTTTATTCATTATTAAACGCATGCTTTCTGCTTGACAAGTGATATAAAATCCCTTTCCCTGTGGCTGAACCCAAGAACCTCTGCTGAGAGTCTAGAAGGGTTATCAATTTTTTTTTTTTTTGATGCAAATATATGCATTCTTATTTTCTACTGAAGTGCTCTTCAGACTCTTTAACAGGGTGGTAGATACTCCTTGTCCTTTTCTTAAGGCTGTGTAGTCATGGAAAGATAAATGCTAGATTTTTCCAGATTTCTACTGGAAACAGAAACAAGAATATCTCATGTGTTGGAAAAATGTTTGTAGAGGTATAATATATATTAGCGCCACATGAAAATTAACGTTCATACTGTGTAGTTTGTGTGTTGTTATTACACTCCTCTGTATACTGATATAGCTGGTATGCAGCCCCCATTAAGAACACAGAGCATAAAACTGAAAGGTATGCTTTTCTAACATGAGCCCACAAGAGTTTTAGATTTCTGAAGCTGTATTTTTAAATTGAGTGTAGACATGCAGTGTTGGAGTTTTTTAGGTTATTTGAAGTTTTATGATTATTTAAGAGCAACAAACAAATCAGGGCTTTGGGTTTCCTTCCTAAGCTGTATCTTACATAAGCACAGTTTTGTCTTTCAATTCTTATTAGGCGTGTTCTGACTTGTTTTTATTACATTATATGTGTCCTTTTTAGATGAGTATTCCAGTATTTGGGAGCTGTAGACATACCTGATACTAATCCAGGACTCTAAGATTTTCCTCCAAATAGAGAACAACAGAGTTAACCTCTTGATCTTTGTTTGGTAAGAAGGTATCTTTCCAAATACAGGCCTTTTGCTTCTGATTCTTCTCAGAAAGTATAGCCATGGCAGGTTTTTAGCTCAATTTTCACTTGTGTATATTTACTTGTTTGCTTTGAAAATAATCAGTTTGGGACTGTAAGATTCCTTTTCTGCCTGATTCATCTCTTGAGTCAAGAGAGGTAGCCTCAGGATTTCTCCTGCAGTTGGATGCAACACCAGCAGTGACCTGGGACAGCACTTTTGCTCTCTGAGATAACCAGCAGTGGAAGAGCTGACTCTTCCCCTAGAAAAGAACAAAGAAGCAGATGGGAGACTGTCTGAAGGATATTTGAAAGCAAGGCCAGGGAGAGTGAGATCAAGGCCAGAGGAATTACTCAGACTGCTGAGTGAGCCTTCTTTCTGCTCTCTGTACTTGACAAACCACAGCTGTGAACCTTGTCCCTGTTCCTGCAGCAGAAGACCTGTAAGCAAAGGCACAAGTTTTTTTTTTCTCAGAGCACAGGTCAATTAGGGTTTATCTAATTGGGTGAAGAGAAGCTGAGAAGAAAGTGAAGGAGGCTTTGGGGAGGTCGACCTACATGCTGAGTGTTTAAGACCATTATTAGTAGAGAAGTCCAAGAAATTGAACCTTCCCACACCTCAGACCTTGTGGGTTTTACATAGTCTCAACTGTGATCATCTTAGCAGTCCCAAGCTTCACTCTTACCGGGCCAAGGGGCAGCTGTACATCTGATCCTGCTGAAATAGCTGTCAGGTAGCCACAAGCATGGCAGGTGGTGTGCAAGGCTCCTCAAAATGCTGTCTACCAGAAACCAGTTCCTCCCGACTCAGAGGCTCTTGGTCCCCCAGTCAATGTTGAAATGGTAGGACAGTTCCCTCTGGGTCATAGCATCTCCTCAGAGGAGAGATGCCAGATTCCAGGATCAGTGTGCTGCTCATGGTCATGGCCATTGATAGACCTGGAGTCAGTACTGTTTTGGTTTAGCTCCAGGTGTACCACTACCCCTTTTTGCTAAGGAGTGCTGGTTCAGTGCCAAAAGCGTGGTTATCAGGTGAACACTCTTCAGTAACACTGGGTCTGCTGAAATGCTTAAGTTTCCAAGGCATAGGGTCAAACTTTCTTTTTAGAGCCACAAAAAGTGTAGAACTTATGGGAGCACTAATTGGAACCAAGTGTGCCAACTGCAATGAATGAGTAATTGGATAAATTTGTATCCTTACCCCCTCCGTGTGGTCATGTGTTTACAAAAATGCCATGGTGTTTGTTTTTAGGTGGATTTAACACCATTCCTTGAAAATCTCAGGCAGATGTACAGAGCTCTTTCAGCCCTTGCTGTTTAGAGGCTTGAGTCTGCCTTACTGGGTATTTGTTTGAACCTTTTTTCTACACCCAAACTTGCAGATGCTGGAAACATTTCTGTTGTGAATATTAATGTTTGTCTCTGTGAATACTCATGGGGCAAAGCCCCAGTATTATTTCTGTGGGTGATTTTTCAGTAAACTTTCTTTCTCAAACATTTTTGGAAGGAGTGAGCACTTGTGTGAGAACATTAACCTGCAGCTGCTGATGCTTGCTGAGAACAGTGTGTGGTTGTTGGCTTAGCCTTGCCTTCTAAAAAGTGCTTTGCCAAAGTATCCACTGCTTTCGTTCTTTCTGCCTTTTGTCATTTTTTTGAGAATGATTGTGAACAAATATAAACTTGAAAATCATCTCCCTCCCCCTTTTTTCTTTTTATTTTTGGCCCTTCTGGTATCTGCCAAGATAACATTGTATCAGAGTACACAAGGATGGCATTAACTCCCAATTGCACTGCATTTTAGCTGCTGTGTTTATTGGTGAAGAGTTAGAAAGTTGGGATCTGGCAGCTTCTAGTGACGGAAAGCCAGAAGGAAAATCTGTTACCTCAAGTCCTATTGACAGTCTTGTCTGCTGCCATGCTCATTTCTTTAGATTTACTGGTAATAAAAATCTGAACAGCAGCTCAAAGCAGTATATTGATAACTGAGTGAATGTTAAGTAGGATTATTTAATAGCATTAAATACTGAGGTGCAGATGTATGAAAACCTCTAGGCAGCAGCATCCAGTAATTGAGTGGAGCAGTCATCTATTACAGCCATCACATAAATCATCTCACACCCATTCATGCTGACTCTGTACCTTGGGTCTTCCCCCCAGGTGCCCAGACCAAGACAAATCAAATCAATGTTGTTTATTTTTTTTCCCACCAAATTAAAAAGGTGATTATTTGCATGGAGTTAGGGCAACGGTCTAATGACAGGAGAATAAGGTCTTGAATCCCAGACTTAAAAATATCAGGTTTCAGCAGCTGTCTGTTTCCCTATGAAGGCAGGCCCTTTTGGAAAGATGCCCTTTTGGAAAGGCTCCCCTTCGCAGCTGGGAGAACACACATCGAGCAAAAATACAGTTTAAGTTGGGCTTAACAAACCAAAGCTTTTTTTAAAATTTAGTTTTCTTCTGACATCTTCTCTACCTGCTGATTATCTAAGTTATTGCGGTGTAGTTTTGATGCTTTCCAGTTTGTGCTTTCTGGTGAATTCCGTGTGACAAGCTCTCCTGCACAAGTGTTTTCTTTGCAGGGCAAGTTAGTGTCCTTGAACACTAGTAAGCTGTGGTATTCTGGGAACTTTGGGGCAGACATAGCCACTGACTTAGACAAATAAATAACAATCTGTAGTTAAAAAGTCCTCTTTTACGCTAATATAGGCTACCCGTCTGCTTTCAAAATGCTTATTTTTTATGAGATATATGTATTTTCCTGTCACATTATAGCAGACTGTTGCAATATATTATCAAAGGAAAAACCTACTAGAAGGGAATTGTCTCAGAGTCTCTGACTATAGATAATATCACCTGTAGCTGAGATAAAGCTCTTCTCTGAAGGAAAACCCTATGCAGGCAGATTTATTGTAAATAGGGAAAAACATAAAATGAGGCAGAAAAAGTATTTAACAGATTTAATAAATACACAGTATGCAAGGGCATGAGAAAATATTTACAGTATTACAGGTCTGCTAATTTTTCAAATGATCTTGAAAATATCCAAGTGCAGCTGTTCTTTTTAATTGTGAAAGGATGCTGCTTAGAAAAATGTGGGTCTGGTAGGGGGTGGGTCAGATCCTTGCAACTAAAAATCTTGAAGATATTGACTGGTGACATTAGTATCTGGTTTGATGGAGATGTGTACAGATCTGAGATAGACTTTAGGAAGGTGTATTAGGATTTGGGAACCGTCCGTAAGTATTTATCTAGTTTTGATTCATGAGCCTGAAAAACAGATATCTTTGCTAAGAAACTAGCTTGTTGCAGCTTTTAAAGAAGAGCTATTGCTCTCTAATAGTTAAATAGTGGATATGAGCTATATAAATTGCCAGAGAAACTGGAGGCTTTTAAACTTTTTAGGCCCAGTTTGATTTTGGGATTGATTCCTGTAATGCAAGAGGTCTAGGATAGAGACTATCTGTGTAGTTCAGTAGAAAGAAAAGACACTATTTACATGGTCAGGATGGCCTTTGCTGTGGACTGAGAATGTTAAATGACCATGTCAAATGACAACAATGAAAGACCACGCTAAGTGCTCTTCAAGTGATTCATTTCATTGCACTTCTCAGTTGTCTGTGTGTGTAATGAATAAACTGACTTGCCTTGATTTTCTTGATCTTGTACGAAAAAATTGTCTAGTTAGGACTTGCCAGATATAAGACAGGATCAAATTTTGACTCACTCTGGAACCTTCCCTTATACAGAGGGATATGTGGTGTAATCCTTTCTCTAGAAGTTAACTAGTTTCCATTTAGAAGGTCATTAGTGTTTAAAATGTATTTGAAAAATTTCCTAGAAACTTTGAGAAGTCATATACTATCAGAATTTTACTGCTAAGCTAAGTGAATTAAACCAAATTCCCTGGGCTCTGTGATAGTTTTATTTTTTCAGTGAAGGAAATGCTTCACTCGGTTTGTTTTCCTTTGTAGAGAAGTCCACTGATCCCTTGAAAATTTGATACCACAGTTGTTAAGTTTCCTTCTCTGAAGAACTATTCCCTTTCTGCTTTTCATTTTCTGAGTGCTCTGTCGCTTCAAGTAAGGCATTACACTCAGATTTATGTTCCCTTTTTTTAGAGCATCTTTCCTCTGATAAAGCATTTTATGGAAATTTGAATAGCTGTATGATTGCTAAGGAGAGACCTAATATTTTTGGCACGCTTGGCTTTTGCAGCTTTTCTCTTACCTGTGTTTAAGAAAAAACCTGCCACAGCTGATTTCTTTGTAATGCCCCACCCTTAATAGAGAGAGCAGCAACAACCTATGGATGTTTTGAAGGAATAAACCCATAGCAATAACTTTAAACCTTCTCTCTACCCTGGAATTTTCTCTATAATTTATTATGCTAGCCTTAGGTGAGACACCAAGCTCTTTGTGGTGGGTTTTCATGTTTCACTGGAGAAGAGGAGAAAAGGCTTTCCAGGTAGAGATCAACTGTCCATTACTGTGGTCTGCTGTGCTTTTCCTGAGTGAGCTGCTGTGATGAGTGGAGTGACAGCCAGTGAGTAAGCTAAGCAGACTCAGGCTGCTGCAGGGCAGTTATACCTGTTAGTGCAGACAGAAGCCAGGTATCAAATCAAAGTGTGGTGTAATAGCTTGTTAGCTATAGCTAGCGGGCTTCATGGTGCCAAGAAGGAAAAAGCAGATGGAAACGCTCAAATGCATTTCCTCCCTCCCCTTTCCTGTCTCTTGGATCTTTTATTTCAGTCGGTAATGGAAATCTGTGCTCTGAGTTTTGAATGCAGGGCTTACACTGCGCTAGTGTTAAGTACTTAATGAGCCTCATTTCTCAAAGATCTTGCAGTGTGCCTCAGTTAACCCAGCTGCTTTTTATAGGAGTACTTGTTTTGGCAGAGGCTTTTCTATGTGTATGAAGAATGCACAAATAAACCGTTGTGCAATTTGCAATTAAAAATGAGGTTATAGGGAATGGAAGGTTTTTAAACTAGGAGATCAGAGGCTGCAGAGCCAAGGAAAACAATTGCCTAGCATCACTCTCTAAACCCCAGTCTCAACAAGATCTGTGTGTCTTGCCTGCTGAAGAAAATAAAAATGTGAGTCCATGCTGGGGAAGTCCTGCTGTGCTTGTGAGGATCAGGCCCTGGCAAAGGGAGAAGTGACCTGAAGAGGCCAGGAACTCATTTGTGGCTTTTTTTTCTTTTCCCTCTCCTAGGAATAACTGCAGTATGGCAAAATTCTGCAGAACATGTGCAGTGATAGTGGTTAGGATTACTGAGGTTAAAATGAGTGACACTAGCAACTCGGGAAGTGTGTACTTTCAGAGAGTGTTTGAAAGGATACAGATACGTAAATCTAGAGCTCATCCACAGCTGTGGAGTTGTTTCAATTCATAGACATCAGTGGTTAGCCATAAGAGTAGCTGTGCTAAGGTTTATCTTTATGCTAAACTCAGATTTCTGCATTGATTATGTTAGATTTAAGCAGGAGTAGTTGGGTCTGATGTAAATTTTATTTAGATGAAAAGGGAAGAAAGGCTGTTGCCTGGGTAATTGCATCACATCAGCAGTTTCAGTGACAGCTTGGTATTGGCTAAAATTCCAATTATAAATGTGGTTTTAAAGATGGACCTGTGTTTTTCTTCTTCCTTTTGTTGTAGGGGACTTGAACAGCTGTCTCCTGGATGTGTTGCTTTAAAAATCCTTTACCTTTTGGAAGTACCCTTTACATCAAAGCAGGCATAGCTAAAGAGGTTAAAAACGTTAGCTGGGGTTACACAAACAATTGCCTGAATTGCTGGAGTTCCAATATCTGACATATTTGTTACAGCTGGTGTTTGCCTGCATGCCTGCTCTTAAACTGTGACGAGTCCTGGGTAACCAACCTGCTCTTGTGTGGGGGGCGGTCAGCTTTTCACATGTGCTGCCAAGCTGCTGAGATGTGATACCAACTGAGGAGCGAGCTCTGGACCCAGGTTCTTCAGGTGGTGTTTTAACCTTACACCTCCATCGTAAATAAGAGACCACAGCTCAGTTCATCCCTAGTCTCCTGGGCAAGGCAGAATCTGTGGCACCTTTAGCTGCCTAAAAGCAAAGGGTTTGTTTTTTTAGCTAATTAAGTAATTGAACAACAACTCTGGAACAGCATCATGAACCCACCTCTGTGACTAGAGAAGGACCAAAGGGGTCACCTAGGCTTCAGCTTAGACTAAATGCCTAAGTCTTTTAGATGTCTTACACTATACAAAATTATTTTTTACCTTGCTTCCTTGCACTTTGCTTTCGTGTTTGTAGAACAGAAGAGCGGCTTGGCGCTGCCTTGGGTAATAACCATCCTTTTTCCTGAATGGTGTATCCTGCTGGCATGCAGGGTGTTCTTACTGTGATGGGTTTCCATAAGTGTGTGGTACTTGGTCATGCTGTTGATGTCTCCATCTGTGCTGCTGTGGCATGCTGTAATTGTAGCTTCTGCTTGTCTTCTGCAGCCTATAATGGTTTATGGGGTTGCCTGCTGTGGGTTGTGGCAGTGCATTTAGCAGATGTTTTGTAGCATTTACTAGGCACCTTTTCTACCTCCTTGTGATCTTTAAAGTGTCCAGTGCTGCTGTTCCTCTCTCAGGAAGAGAAGCTGTTGGTAGAAGTGTTCAGAGCTGTTGTAGAGCAACCCTGAATGACTGTGGATTTGGTCAAGAGCGGGTTACTTAAGTCACAGGTCTCTTGAGTTGCAAGGATCTCCTTGATCATTTGGAATGGAGACCTTTGTTACTACCTGGCTGCAGTAAATTTGGGAAATGCAGCAAGTGCTTTAGCAGTCCCCTTCCTGTGGCCAGCATGGGTGCCTCTTCTGTGGTCCAGGCGTGGCTGGAGTCCCACCAAGTGCTGGAGGAAGGAGGTGTGCTTTTCCCTTTGAGACAAATGTCTCTCATCAGCTGTTTCCCAATGGCTTTGCACTAACTATGATACCAGAAATTTTCCCTTTGTTTCTGAAAGCAGTTCTTCCAAAAACCAAAGATCAGAATTACTTTAAATCAATTAATTTAAAAGATCAGAGGCAAATGCTCTTAAATCAAAGACATACAGAATAAAGTGTTGTCTAATCCATCACCAAAACCCAGCTGAACTAGGTAACGACCAGGGAGTGTATCACAGGAGCAGTGAGGACAGTTCAGGAAGTAACATAAGCTTGTCTTCCTCTCCTCACACAGGAATTTCTTGTTACACTGCTGGTAACAGGCCTCTCAAAAAGCAGCCTCTGAACTGGTGACTTGCTTTGCTCTGATTTAATATTATCTTGGCAGTTTTTGAAAGTCCAGCTGTGAGTCTATTTTATTATATTAGCCATGGGATCCTATTTTGTATTCACAGAATGTTTGCTTAAACACAATATCCTGGGAAGGGTAATAATCCATGGTAAATGTGATATAGCCACTGAATGCCTTATTTCATGGAGCTCCTAGTCTTTCTCCCTTCCCCCAAGAACTTCTAATTATTTTTCTGGCCTGTTGATGCAGTTCTCTGTAAACATGTAGATTTATTTCTGTCTTCCCTCCCTTCTTTCCTACTGCTGTTTGCTGCACTGTGATGTCTGTTCTTAAATGTTTAAAGTTCTTTGGGGTGGGGCAATGTCTGTATTCAAACAGGACAGTGGACTCTCATTTCTAAAACAGTTTGTAGATGCTGCTTGAGTGGAGATAATACTGAAATGTGAACTGCTTATGGTGCTGTTTGGCTTGTGATATAAAAAGAGACAAATTTAGAGACTAGCTATTAAAATGGCCAAAGCTACTGTTGGAAAAACTCAAAATGTCTGGAATCCAAAGCATTTTTCCTTTTATGAACTTTTCTGGCTGATGTCATCAACAACAAAAAATGTTCCCTGAGCTTTCCTATTGCCTAAGGTGGCTGGTGGGCGTGACACTAACAACCACAATGTCACACTCTTCTGGTGAACGGGGCCAACTGTGAATGTTTCAGATGACCAGCGTGCCTGGGTAACTCATTGTCTCTGCTAAGCCAAGTGAGCCGGGCTGTTAGCAATGTGCACATTGCCAAGGATGTTTAGGCTGATCACAGTGATGGGGAAGAAATGGAGAGAGTGTGTTGGTCCAGGGTTCAAGAGGCATCTCAGCAGAGATTCTTTTCTCTGCGACTGAACGTGATCTATGCAGGGTGCTGCATACAGAGGCTACTTATGGAGCTATTGATTGTCTTTCAAATAGAGATTTGTTCGTATGGAAGTACTAATAAGCAGCTTTGCTTATTAGTTAAATGTTATATAAAAGTTAAATGTTATATATATGTCCCAGTCACAGAAACACTGTGTTAATAGGCTGCTAAGACTTTTTGTTAGCTTTTCCTTTGCACCCAAGTGCCAGATGTCATTTTCTTTCTCAGCAATTTTAGTTATGTCTCACATATGACATCTCAGCAAACGATGTTCCTGTACCTCATCCCACTTTCCAGAGGATTTGGATTAGAATCACCAGATATTGAAAGACCCCCAAATCCTTCAAAAACCCCTGAGCCCTCTAAACCCTTGCTGAAAAAAGAGTATGCACTGATTTGCATGCACGATTCTTGGCTACTTTTTCCTGGCCTCTGCCTTAACAGGAGACCAGGGGAGAAGCTGTTGCTTGTTTGCCTTCCTTTGTTTTGGGGAATGACTTTCTGAGAGTAGATTTGGAATGGCCTGTACATTCCTTCTCTTGAAGCCTCCTAGGGTGATTTGATCTTTAGATGCCATTTTAACAGTGAGAAGAAAGCATTTGTTGTCTTTCTCAGTATTTCTTGTCTGTCTTGCTTTGTTTTTAAGAGGTGCAAGCTGCAAGTCGTGCTTGATGCAGTTTGGTAGAAATGGTAGCTAGTTCTAAACTGAAATAATGGCAAGCTTTCTTTCATCCTGTGAGTGTAACCATACCTGAGGAAATCAACTCCATAGGAATGATTTCTGAGCTATGTCCCCTCAGTGTGACTGCGGGTATACCTGCCTCTTTGTGGTTATGGCAGGACAAGAGACAGTGGCTTTTATTTTCATTGCTTTGATTCCGTGGGTGATGTGGAGGGTAAAAATGAAACCAGGACACTTGCTCCTTCTGTCCCTGACTGCTGCTGCGTGGCTCCTGTCTCCTGCCCCTGCTCTGCACTGATGCTCTCTGAAGGGACGTGCAGGAGCTGCAGAGCACCAGGATGCTGCTGGGTCCCTGGGGAAAGAGCTGCCAGGTGAGTTGCAGCACAAAAGCAGAACTGAAGAGAGTTTAGCTAAGCCTGCCTTGTGCTGTCACACACTGGGACTGCAGATTAATGTGGGGGCAGGAGGCCAACCTGGCAGGCATGGGGGAAACAGAAGTGTTGCTCATCACAGCAAACTGGGAGAACAACAGGGGGGTTGCTAAAAATTCCACCAGAAACACTGAGTGTCCAGCGGCTCCATTACAGCTAGGCCTAATGTGGCCTGATCAAATTGGGATTTATTGGCATAGGAGTGGAAATGAGAACATGGATTGAAGCTGTCACACAATACTAAGTTTAAAAAAAAGCCAAACCAACCAAATTAAAGCGCATGTATGCAGTGGTGGTAGGCCTCATGTCTGTTTTAGTGTCTGCTGCTGTGCAGTTCCATTAACATTACTGGCCTCATCCTGTTTTCTGTGATGAAAAAGTTCATCTTTTAAAGCTGTATGCAAAGGTGCTGGTTTTAAACCTGACTTAGAAAGGTAGCACACGTCTCCCATTTTGTTTTAAATCTGGAATATCTCAAAGGAGGAAAACTGTCAAGAAGAGAGTGCATTTGTGTCCTCAAAAAGATGTATTTAGGAATGAATGAATGATGAACAAGTGGTTTAATGTCCCGTGTTCCATTAGTTTACCAATATTCACCCCACAGGAAGACCTTAAAGTGTTTTCTTGTTTGTCACTTCATCTCTCTGAATGCTGGCTAAGTCTAATTTATTGACATATTATTTTTGAGAGATAAATGCATTAAGCTTACTCTGTACCCTAGTGGAGCAAGCAGAGAGGATCACTTTTTCTGTTGAAGTGTTTCCTGTAGAAAACAACGAGCCACTGATTAAGCAGAGATATTAACTAGCTGTGGCAACATGTGTGGATAGAATTTTGATAACAATTCCACATATTTCTTGCTGCTTTAATTTTTTTTCAATGTAAGAGTAGAATTTTCTGGTAAAGGGCATTCTGCAGCTAACCTGTCTTGATCTTTTGAAAATCCAGCTTGTTTCATGGCTGCATTTATAAGCATACCTTCAAGTAACACCTCTGAAAACCTGTTTTATAGCTGGTAACTCATGGAAAATTAGAGAAGAAATTCCATTAATTCGCATTTTTTGTGAGGATCAACAAGATGAAAGATTATGTAGGGAAACAGAATTTTTAAATTTTTTTTACTGTGGAGCATTGTATGGAAGTAGCATGAAAGGTTGCTTGTAGTGGTGATTTTGTAGCCAACACAGTGGAATTAAATCTTGCAAATCAATACTTTTTATTGCCAGTGATTTGTTTATTGCTACTTCTGAGATATTTTGGAAAACTTGTACATATTTCTGACAATGTTTATATGACTGGGATAACTAAAAACCAGGTAAGAAAATGAACATGTTTGTGAAAGAAGGCTAAGAGCAGGATGGGTAAGTGAAGCCACTTAATTTTGGTCAGTGAGGCTCCTTCTGTTATCAGTTTATAGATCCAAGGGCTTCTTCAGACAGTAATTAAGAGAATCCAGGTTAAGCCCTTCCTCTGAATCTCTTTGTGGAAACTGCTGTATCTTTCTGTTGATTGTTATTTAGCTCTGAATTCAAATAATTAGTTACTTTTTTACACCTAAGCAGTATGAATATCCTCTGCTGCCATGCTCCTGAGGAACATGAATTGGGAGGGGTGAGGTTGGTTGGGAGGGAATAAATAAAGGGGGGTACTGCAAAAGTTCAGAATTTTAAGTATACACTAAGTGAGAAGGAAAAAAAGTCTTAAGTGCCAAGTACAGGAACTTTAAACTTCCCTTGGAAAGTTTTGCCTTGACAGTTCATTAGTTTTATTGCTCCAGTTTTGGCATGAACCCAGACACGTCAGTATAATGTCTGCATGGACAATGAAGACTCCATTTATAATTGTTAGAATAAAAACCTAACAGAGGGATTTAAATGTGCTGTATTGGTAAGTGTTTTCTCTGAAACTGCTCAGTGGTTCTGTGTTAACCTGCCCATCAAGTCCTCCTACAAATTGTCTTTTGCATATCATCATCATGTTGCTTCCAGAAGGTATTGTTCTAAATTTGTGCTACAGTGTATGTCCCCTATAGAAAATATTGCAGGGGGATATATGTGCTTGATTTTGGCACTGGCTGCACTGCCAGTTGACAATGGTGACTTGTCAGTATATTGCTGGATGACCACATCAGGCAGGAATGCCACTGCAGGGGTGGGGGAAGGATGTTCACTAACCAGCAGTTGCAGAAGTATGGGGATTTCAGAACTGAAGAGAACAGGACTAGGACAATGTCTCCTTTGCATGTTTCCTGTGTCAAGAATTGAAGTAGTAGCTTCCAATTATTGTACAGCGTATGACATTTCTTCCCAGTATAATAAATGTTGTTTATCTCCTCTCCTTTTTTCTCCTTCTTATTTTTTTACTTTTTAGTGATAAAAAATGTAAATTGCATTGACTAGCTCAGTGGATATATAATGAAAAAAAATTAATAGCTAGATAGGTCCTTGTTTAGTATTCATAGTATGGTGTTTTCTAGGAAATAAGATGAAGCTGTTGAAGCATCCAAAGAGGCACTTTTTTTTTTAACCTTGGGACTTGTGATTACATTTAATTATGTATTTTTATCCTTACAGCTAAGCATGTCATGCATCTTCAGCCTCAAACTGTGTCACATGAAAGATTAGTTATTATTTCATGGCTGATGAAATCAGCAGAAGCAGATTCTCTTTGGCTGTAGAAAACTGGTAATACTCCCTGCTTTGTGTAGGCAAGGAAGCTGACTTAATGATGACCCATCAAGCAGTATCGTGATAAGGTGGTGCATATCCCAAAATCTTAAGTTTGCAGCTGGACTCTCTGACTCATGGAGTGTGCTGCAGGCTTCCTCTGGTTTCCTGGGCTTTGGCCAGGAAAGCATCATACTGAATTGCCATAGTGGACATGGTGGGGAAACATGCAGCTGAAATGTTTGTTTTTCTTTAGGTGTGGTAGCTGTTGTTTACATCTGATAAAAGCTCTCTGGAACTGAAGAGTTTGCAGCTTGTTGAAGCATGATGTTTTGAGGTATTTTTCTTTCCACATTTAGTTATAGGTAGGTCTTGAAACAGTGCATGCTTCTAGAGTAGAAAATCTAATATAGGTGGGGAAAACATAATGAAAGGGAACAACAACAACAAAATGCTTTTAGAAGATGGACGAGGGTCTCTCTAATGGGAGATAGCAGCAGGTTGTTTCCTTTTAGGCATGGTTGAAAATAGGAAGGATGATTGCAGTTATCCAAAAGAATTGTGTGTTGACAGACACTCGGAAATCCTCTCACTGTGTTCCACAGAGGGACAGGAGGATAACAGGAGAGCAGCCAGGTGTCCCATGTATAGGAACAGGAAAAACAAAGTTTTGCAGGAGAGCACATTGTGTGGTTTATGCCCACAACTGTTTTATCTGCATAGGGAGAACCAGCACAGTGCTTGTTTAAATATTATTTTTACCGTTGAAATGTGCATTTATCTGAGTTGGATAAAGGTTGGATGATGCTCTCTGAAAGGAATATGGTGCAGTTGCAACTGTTTCCTAAGGCTTTGGTTTTTCTAAATCATAAGAATATCTGTTCAGCCAGTCACACTCCTGGCAGACCTTGTATTCTGTATCTCTTGCTTTTAATAGCATTTTTCTCAATTTACTGCAGTGAGGTCATAAAGATTTTAAGGCTTTGTTTTCCACAGGTTTGCAGAAAAATTGTCACTGTACAAAAGCGATTTCGTAGCCTCATGATTATAAGGCTAAGCTATACTAGTGAGGAATTGTATGGGTTTTCACTGGATTTGAAGGCCAATGCTGATGCTGAATACCGGACGCTTGCATATGACAGCCATCCCACGAAATGAGGGTGTTCCATGTGACATTTCTCTTATAAGACTGCATTTTTTAGAGTTACTGCCTTGTGTAACCGCACAAGTAATTACACTCTTGTGTAATTTATGGTGTGTGCGTGTGATGTTTTCGCACTCCATTGGTTCAATTGGATAAAGATGTTTTGGACACAAATTTGTGTGGGCTGTGTTAGTACAGTGAATCTGGGTCCCAGAGACCAGCCAGCATTGGGTATTGCATGGTTACATGTAAGAGTAGGGTGAAATAATCCCCCAAATCCTATCTGCTCCTGGTTTGTCCCACCTCTCCTGGCAGCGGGGTGCAGAAACAGTGCCCATGTCACGGCAGCGGGTGGACGACAAGGAAGTGACGTGTGCCGGTTAACACCAGGCAGCAAGAACAGGACGTTCAGATCACTAAGGAACATGAACTTTACTACTTTTTTTTTTTTAATCTGCTATTGTTTAAAACTGACCTGCTGCTTTCTTAGCTGGTGTCCTTTAACTAGAGGAATGTGAGTTCTGAGATTGTGAATTCAAAACAAAGAAACAAGTAATAATTTTGTAAGGATGAGGAATCAAAACATGTTTGTTAATGTGAGAATTTTTTCCCCAGCAAGGGGGCAAAATGTGTCAGTAAGGTGGGCAGTAATAATGTACTCACTGTCAGGGAACTGAGCTGAGAGCAAGTCTCTGTTTATGCTTTGTTTTCGTATTGCTGGCTTGGCTCCTAATTTTCTACCTTTCACTTGCTGGCATGTTAAGCCATATGAATATACTCTTTGTTTGGCAGTTAACTCCCTCTTTTCCATCACTTTGGAGCATGGATGTTGGTAGTGCTCTTAGAAAAACCCTATTTCAAAGAAGGATTTCTCCATTCTTAGCTTTGTAGTGAAAATCACTACTTACTTATTTGCAACTCCTGTTCATCAGTAGATACTGGGGGGGGGGGGGGGGGTGTTTAGGAAAAAAAAGTGTATTTGTACAGCTTTTCACTTTGTGTCTTTGCAGATGCCTCGCTGTTAAATGTTTCTGCTGGAATGCATGTAAAACTCAGCAAATGAAAATAAACTTGTATTTGGTTTATAATGATCCCTGTCTTCACATTTAAAATGTGGCTCACACTGAGCAGTTCATTTGTACTTCATTTTGTCAGTAATAGGACAATTTTTATATAACATTAAAACAGCAGGACTGAAAGCGATAGCATTGCTCTAGTTCCAAGGTGCTTTAGTCATTGGACAATAGATTTGTAAAGTGAAAGTAATGTGTTTATGAATTTTGTAGTGTCAGTTCTAAGTTGTGATAAAATAGCATTATCCAAAGTAGTGTGACCTACTCCTTTTTACCTTTGCATGATAGGTGATTTCTCTGCTCCATTTTGCAGAGGAATCCCACCCACACAGTGTGTGATATGGCTGCTGCTACTTCCTTACAAATCAGTCAGTGCAGGGTATTGTTGGGAGATAAACAAAGGTTGAATGACTTGCTCAGGAATGTGCTGGCAGGGGAGAATTCAGGCATCAGGGCCTGGGTCACAGTAGAAGATGGGACTGGAAAACATCAGTTGTTCCTTGGGACTGCATAAACCATTGTGAGATGAGGAAATGTGTCTATGCCATAGGTGAGACTTGTGGCACAGACATAAATTAGTTGTACACAGTTACAAAGGAGGATGTCTGAGGCAGTTCCACATTTTGAACTGTCATAATCCCTGGTATCTGGAGCTCCTTATCTGGTTCCATAAAATAGTCACGGTTTTACTTTTTTTTTTTTTCCTTTTAAAGATATTTTCACTGCTTTCAGCTGTCAGGATACTATTTACTGGCAAATATTGCAGGCACAGAAACCAGTACCATAACTGCTTGATAATGCTAGCTGTTGTTGAAGGAAGAGAGGAGTCCTGTTAGTTACTGGAGGACAGAAACTGTGTGTAGTAGCAACAGGGGTCTGAGATGGGCTGACTGGGGACTCTCCTTTTTCCATGGATCTGATGAGTGGCAAGCCTCTCTCTAAGGTGTCAACAGCCAGCATCTCTGCTGCCAGGGTTTGGGTTGCTGCTCCCCAGGTGCCTGGGCTGGGCTGCAGCCACCTTCCTGCAGGTCCCCTGCCTCCTCCTAGCCATTTGGTCTCCAGTGCTCTGGGCTCAGCCAAAACTCATCTTTTAACCTTGCATGAACTCTTTAGGGAAAGGCTTCCCAAGGAGGGACAGCACTTTATCATTATTAACATAATCAAGTTGTATTTATTCAGTTGAGAGGCTGGATTGTGATAACTGCTTAGAATACTTCAGTAGAAACGCTGTCGACTCCAAAGCAATAGGAAGAGCTGATTGCTTATGAGCAACAACTGTCTATGGCATAAATTGTTTTATAGTGTGCTTAAATTGTCAGAGCTCTTGAGAGAATGGGAGGTTAGATGTGTCCTAGGGCAGGGCTGGCTTGTTTAGCCCTGCAGGGAAAGAGGTAAAGATGAATGCAGAAAACATGATGTGTTTGAACAAAATGAGTGTGGGTGCCCACTCCTAACACAAGGAGTTTCTGCTCTCCCACTGTGGCTGTTTATTCCAGTTTCACAGGTTGGTTGGTAGTTTTTGCTGGAGCAGCAGTGCTGGCTTCCCATCCTTGGCTCTGGAGATGAGCTGCTGGGAGAAGAGAAGACTGCATGTCCATGGAAAAGCATGCTTTTACATGTTTGGGTCCCAAATGTGTGCACTCTACAGCTTGGGTTAAGAATACATTGCGCTTGGAATTATGCATGTATTTATGTGTATGTGCTATATATAAAATAAAACCTGCAATTCAATGTCTTCTAGGATTTGGCCCATAAGTAGTTAGTTTGTAAAGCACTTGGTAAAGGTACAAAGCATTGTGGTTTTGCAGAACACAAAATCAAGGTGCTTATCCTGTCTGTGTGCTGTGACCGATTGTGGTGGAGATCTTAGAAAATTGGTCATAGGTCTGTGAGATGGTTTGAAAAGCTACAGCACTGAAGAGATTTAAATCTTCACAGAAGAAAAATTACTCTTATAAACTATTATAAACTTATTTTTCTACTGAATAAGTTTATGACTCTTATAAATGGTTCCAAGGTATTTGGGGAACATAGAGTGGTTTTTTCACCCTCCCCTCCATTCAACTAGTGATAGTTATAGAGCAGTGCTGTAGACTGATGTTTTCAAGTTGTTTTTAGATGCTGGTATACTGTACTTTAGTATCTGGAAAGCATAACTAAATAGTTACATCATATTTTCTGACATGACTGGTACAGTACTAGTAACCAAAACATCCCATTAATTGTTTATCTAACCTAGAGTTACTTCCTCCAGAGGAAAGCATTACATGCATAAATACTTTCCTTAAGACACAGAGGCATTTATAAAGAAAAAAAAATGCCATGGGTGCATAGCCAAAAGTTGAAAGTGTATGCAAGTTACTTCAAGGTTAAGGCAGCCAAGTGCTCTCCAGGAATAGGGTTTATGTGAGAATTCTACAAAGCACCTCCTGTTCAAAGTGCTTTGGCTCTCAGAGGGTGCTGCTGCTTCTCTCTGGAGGGTCTAGAATTGTGTTACCTCTTCCCTCCTTTTTGAGAACATAACATCTTGTGGATTTAGGCAAGCACACTCTTTGGATGCCTGTTCAGTAAAGAGTTTGAAGGTCTGATCCAGAGCACAGAAAGCTCAGTATATCATAGGAGTATGCAACGGATCCAGGGATTTGAAGGCTTATGTGACTGGTGGTATTGCTCACCAAAACCTTAATCTCCTGTTTTGAAGCTGGAATAAAGCAACAGAACAAAAAGCTTACACTAATGGCATATAGTTTTTTTTGGCATTGACAAGGTGCAAAATTGTATGCAGCACTATGAGTTAGGGTGTTTTTGAGCAAAAGGAAACATACACCAAGGTTAAACAAAGCTTGCTATTGAAATGAGGCAGTAGTAATATTACAACTTTATAGAAGAATTTGTGCTGAGTTACAACATAAATGTTTTTTTTCCTTAGGTTAATCTTCAACTTGAGTGACAAAAGACAACATTCTTCTTAGAATAATTAAGCTGCTTCTGCAGCAGTAATGCAAAGCATTACTCAAGGCAAATGGCAGTGAAATATTGCTACAGAAGACAAGGATATGAAAGGGAGCAATCCAAAAGAGAGGCGGAGTAGTTCTAGGACATAAAAGCTGCACATCCTTAACACAAGCTAAAACATAGGTTGGGGATGTCCTCCCAAGTTCCATTCATACGCTAACAGGCCTGATGCCTCAATCTTCTTTTCTCTTTATTCACTGAGAGTCTAAAGATTGACAGGAAGAAATGAGCACAGCCTAGGGATCCAGCTCCAGGAGCCTGGGCTAAGAGGGACAAAAGAGAGAAAAATGGAGACTTGTGCTCCAGCTGATTCAGAGAAATTGGCTCAGGAGTTTCTACCAAGTTTACTGCTTGAGCTCCAGCCTTGCATGTGTAGTGACACCAGTTCAGCAGGCTTGAGTGCCTGTCTGTGACAGCCCCTGAACCATGGAACTGTTTTGGGACTGACTGAGGAGCAGGACAGGCACTGGCTCTTGCTCTTGCTGCCCCTCTGGATCAGAGGAGACTGGGCAGCAAGGACTGTGCCTTGCAGGCAGCCTGTTCAGGCCTGTCAGACTCACTGCTGCTTTCTGCTTTGCCCCTTCCCTGCTACCTGGAAGTTGGAGATTTCCTTTGAGTTGGTCTAAATGCATTCTCTGTTCTGTTTAGCTCAGCTCTTGTGCCTCATCCCAACAAACACCCTTACTCAGTTCGGTGGGGAAAGGTTGGCCTCCGAGGTGGCCATCTGGCATTTTATGGGCTTCAGCAGACTTTGAATGCCTCTCTGAGCAAACCCAAGATAAGCATTCCACAATGAGCTGAAATTCACTTAGTAACTCCTCCACTCATGTTTTCTTAGTAAAACAAACCTTGTGAAGATGTGCATTGTAAAACCCCAAACCCTTATTGCCCGTTATCTCTACAGCAAACTCTCTGGTGCCTCCAATGTTCGCTGGTATAAGGTGAAGGCTGTGAATGGCAGAGAAATGAGCTTTGGATGGTTTGCTGTGAAAGTTCCTCATCATGAGGTTTACTACTTAGAATAGTGCCATTCATCATCTACTTTTTATTAACAGTTTATTCAGAAATCTGACATCAAGTTGTTAGTTTTGAGAACCAGCCTCTCCTCATTTATACATAATAAATCCAGTGACACTTAGCATTCCTTAAAAAGCCAAACTTAAATTCAGTAAAGTATTTCTGAGCTATATGGGAAAGACATCTATGTTATGTGCTCTACTGTCTTTTTCATAGTTATTGCTACATTATTAGCCATTACTTTAGGTCTTTTAAATGTCACATGAGTATTTTTTTGATAATAGAAACCTTTTCTCAAAGTTTCAATGAATTTATGCCATACAAGACACAATTATATTAGTGACTTAAAGTGTTAGTGTACCATAAAAATTTAAAATTTTAATTGGAGTAAAGTGTTTTTATAAGTCACAATTAAGGAATTTATTGGAATTCAAAGTAGGATTCAGATTAATTTGACCAAATTCAAATAAAATGGGCAGCCAGCAATAAAAGATAAGAAAGATGTGATCAAATTATTTGTAAGATAAAATTATTTGTAAGAGAGATGATATTGTGCAGAAAAATTCACAACGCTAGAGGTTTATGTCCAGAAAGGAGACAGAGGAGTCCAGTAACTTTATTTGAACAAAGGGAGAGACCATGGGTCATGTCCCTGGCATCTCTCAAATTACTGGGGGATGCAGTCCCCTTGCTATCCTAAGTTCCCAGCTGCATCACCCTCCTCCTTTCCCCATTGGCTGAGGTACTCAGAAGATAGAGATTCCCAAATTGCCTACTCTATGCCACCCTCTAATATGTATCCCCTTTTGTTATATAAGAGAAAGAAAAAAACCTATTCATAATTCTATTAAGTCTTTGGTCTTTTTCTCCAAGTCCAGGAATTTTACATGGCCTTGGCTGAGGAGCAGTCTGTCGATTAGTAACATTTTTTAGAACTGATGGTTTCTTCCCTATCTATAAGTTCCTGGCCTTATCTACAAGCAGATTGTCATGGTCTGTTTGTAAAGACACATTTATCTTATTCCTTTCAATATTATTCCACATTTCATCAATTAAACATTTGCTTTAAAAATAGTTCTATAAAATGTTGATTGATATATTAGGGGGTCAACAAGTGATGCTGTATTAAATATTGGTGGCTTTTTGTTCAAGGTTTGTGCATGGGGGGGTGTTTGGTTTTTTTTATTCTTTCTGAAAATATGTGCCATTTGCTGAGAAAATCAGTGATTTTGTTGCTTAAGTTTTCAGAGCCTCTCCAAGGCTTTTCTTGACAGACAAGTTTTCTTGGAAGTGTCAGGCTTGTGCAGTGGTTGATGTCCATCTATGTTAGATAATTCCTATTCCTCAGCTCTGAAATTGCATTCATTCCAAATCCATGGTTACCCTGGAGTACTTTTTTTCCTTTTGTAATTAACTATGCTAGTGATTTTTCTCCTACCCTTTGGGATAAAGGTATAAACCTTTCTAATAATTTTTATTCTATTTATGAAGGAAGTTCCTCATAAACATTATTGGATTGTTTTGACTTCACTGTGAGGAAAGATTATTTTGTAAATGGACCAGTCACTTTTCTTGTACATCAAAGAACAAGGCTCCTCTTAAACCCAGCGAGTTGATTTATCATCCAGCCTTCCTTGGTAAACTGTCTCTCTCACAATTTGCAGGACTGGGGCAGTGATCATGCCCCTGTACTTGGCACTGATGAGCCCACACCACAAATGCTGTGGTGAGGGACCCAAAACTGAACACAAGAAGGACATTGAGGTGCTGGAGCATGTCCAGAGAAGGGCAGCAGAGATGGGGAAGGAGCACAAGTCTGATGAGGAGCAGTTGCAGGAGCTGGGGGTGTTTATCCTGGAGAAGACAAGGCGTAGTGGGGAGCTCATCACTCTCTAGTACTACCTGAAAGGAGGTTGTGGCAAGATGGGAGTCACTCTCCTCTTGTCCCATTGCTTGTTACTTGGGAGAGAGAATTACCTCAAGTTGTGTCAGGGGAGGTTTGAATTGAATACTGGGAAAAATGTCTTCACTGAAAAACTGGCCAGGTGTTGGAACAGGCTGCCCAGGGAAGTGGTGGAGTCACCATCCCTGGAGCTCTTTAAGACAGGTGTGGATATGACACTTGGGGACTTGGTTTAGTAGTGGATTTGGCAGTGCTGGGTTGCCAGTTGGACTGGATGGTCTTAAAGGTCTTTTCCAATGTAAATAATTCTATGATTATAGGGCTTAGAAATTAAATTATATTAGTTTCAATTAAATTAATTACCATCAGTAGGAAAAAAAACCCAGAAAGAATCCACAGCAGTTGTGGATGTTTCCCCTTACTCTTTCTTCTTTTAAGGTGTAGTCTTTCTAATGTAGCTACCCTGAATATGTTTAATCTGCAGTAAAGGTTTCTATCCAAAGTTCTTAGAGCCACACAGCTTATGGGTGTCAATCTGCAGCAGATCGCAGGCTTGCACTGCCTTCCAGCAGCCTCACCTTCCACCTAAAGCTGATGTGTCAGCAGGGAAATGCCTGGTTTTTGAATTAATTAGATGTTTTGCTACTGCACTCCTGGACTTGGCTGAATTAATGAATTAGCCGTTTTGTGATTTCTGTGGAGGAAGAAGGTCATATGTTGGCTGTTCAACTGGTTTTTTTTAAATATTTATTTCTTGTAAGTTTAGGTTACTGAATGTGTGGCAATGAAAACACTGATATGGGTAAATATTGTATAATTATGATTATTCTCTGAATTACTTTGTTCTTTTCAGCACTTTTCCCTTTTTATAACAGGATTTATTTTAGAAATAAGTTTTTGGTGG
Organism: Acrocephalus scirpaceus scirpaceus; assembly: GCA_910950805.1. Taxonomy (NCBI): domain Eukaryota; kingdom Metazoa; phylum Chordata; class Aves; order Passeriformes; family Sylviidae; genus Acrocephalus; species Acrocephalus scirpaceus. The sequence continues at coordinate 66,247,102 of OU383773.1, read as the reverse complement.
CTCTTTCAGTGAAGGTGTGATTTACATGTTTCAATTCAGTTCAAAAAACTTCAAATCTAAGAAAGTCTTTATTTCCCTTTCTATCCTGCTTCCTGTTATTGTTATTTTTCATACTCTTTACAGGAGCACCCAGTGTCTGATATTTGAAAACTGCAAGAACAGAGTGAAACAAGTAGGGCTGAGAACATTTTTAGCCTGGCAGGCTTTGGGGTGCCAGGGAGAGATGGAGAGGTGGCAGGGGAAGGATTGGCTGTTGGGACAGCAGGCTTCTCATTTCTGCAGCTCCTGGATGTTGCACTGGGCATAGGCATTATTCTGCTCTGGAGCCCTGTTCTCATGTTGGTTTGAAGGGAGAAATGGGTGCAGATGTAGGCTAACAGATAGCAAAATCCTACTGCACGTGCCTATACAGAGTACACAGTAGAAAGCTAAGTAATGTAGGGAGCTGCTGTGAAGAGCTTCAGTGTACAATTGTTACAGTTTATTTTGGAAAGTATATGTTTCTTACATGTTCCTGTGTAGCCATTCTAGACTCTTAAAGTAAGTTTTTCTTAAATGTGCCATATGGTTTAAATCTTTAATTTGCACAACTAAGTAGCCAGAGCGCTAAAAGAAACGCACCAAGTAGAATTTCAGTCAAGTTGATTTTATTATAAATGTTTCCCGTGCTTCTAGTTCCTAGGAAATTGCTCACTGTAGTAATAAGAGCAAATGACTTGCATTTGAATCCCTCAGAGTAAAATAAGCCCTTTTAAGTACATCAAAGTGACAGCTGCATTTGCTGAGGATGGCCGTACCTCCAGAAAGTCTTCATGTTAAATCCTGAAGAAGAAATGATGATTGACTTTTGTTTGTTCAGGTTTGGATAGTGTATCTTCTTTCCTGCCACTCATCTGACCTGGGGTGAACTGCCTGACTTTGTGTGGACATATTTTGTGGAGAGGCTGTAGCCTTACGGATTAGACCTTTATTAGAGAGGTCTTACAGGGAGGAGTTGAACCAGGAGGAAGCCCTTGGTAATGCAGTGCAAAAAGAGATAATCAAGAAGAATACTCCTTTTTAAAGCAGGTGGTGAGTAGCAAGAACTACATAAACTCCCAGGCCGCACTGGACTGGGTGGAAATCACCCTGCTTGCCTCCCCATATTACAGTTTTGTACACTTGGTGGCAAGCTGTTAGAGCTCATGAAGTAACCATGCTGGTAGGTTAAAAATAATCAGGAAATATGTGGTTAAGTACATTGGGAGTTTATTGGAATAGTAGTTTATTTCAATAGAAATTATTCATTAAATCAGTAATTCTTAAGCTTGTTTTTCTGCTTTTTAAGTGCCTTTTTGAGGCAAGACTCCTGCTTTTTCAGGCTCAGCATTCAAAGCATAAGTCTAATGTTGCATTTCTGCCAAGTGTTGCAGGCTTTTCTTGGGAATGGTGACATTGGATCAAAGTGTTTTTTCACTGACTGATGGTACACTTTCCCACATGGCCTAGGTTAACTTAATTTCTGGGGTTTTCTAAGCAAGCAGTAGTGTTGAGGAATGATTTATGGGAGCTTGAAAACCAGGTGAATTGGCTGAATAGAAAATTGGACAGGACTTTTAAGACATTTCTTTGGTTTTCAGGCCTGCTGCCTGTTATTCCTGCCAATGGTAAAATGGCCTTTAGTTGACCTCTTCCATTTCTTTGAAGGTTGTTTTTGACTGTTTTCTATATTGATATAGGAGAAAGTTCCTGAACAAGTTTACATTGTGCTACATGTCCCTCCTTGTTTCCTTTCCTTAAATCTCAGACTAAAAGTATGTGACCACATGGGGTACAAATAACTTGCAGACTTTGTAAGTCATTGGCAAGTTTAATGTATGCTAATGTTTCTTAAACAGATGCAGGTATCTCTTTTAGGTCTAAACATAGGAAACCTAGGTGTCTGGTGAAGTACATAACTTTTATGTTAGACAGTTGTTTATATAATACAGTATAAAATTTTTACAAGTTGTCTGGGCACTATTTCAGCAAAGTAGGTTAGCACATGCTGAAACCCAGCTAGTCATTACAGTATCTGTATTTCAGTATAGGGTTATGTGTTCAAGGGGCTTTTCAGGCAAGAGTTAAAGAATTTACAGGGTTTTTTCTTGATTTTTTTTTTTTAATTGAAAAAATCTCTATGGCTAGAGACTTAGTTGTGCTGTATGAATTGTTTCAGGTTTATTCTTGATATCTTTACAAGTAATGTTTGCTCGGGGTAATTTTTTTCTTCCCAGGCAGTTATTATCCGAGCATTATCAGTCTTAAGTCTTAGTTAATAATTGATAATCTGGCATTGAGCAAACTTTTTCCAGGGCAAGGAAGAAGGTTGGAAAGAAACCATTTGTTCTCTGAAGTGATAGAAACGCTTGGACATGTCTGTTTAGTTACTTTTGAATGACTAACAAAGGTGTGTCAGGTGATCTGGCAGTGGGGTTCCTCCTTGGATTGCTTGATGCTAGAAAGCATCAAACATTGCCTAAATTTTGCTTAACTGTGTTCTCCTCTATTCTGGGCTGTTGATGGTGATAAAAAGCAGTATACAACAAGAGTTAGGTTTTTTTTTTTTTCTGACTGTTTCAGAGGATTTTGGTGGTTTTCAGAGCTGTGAAGTTGCACTAAACTGCTTTGTCTCAGCAAAAGTGTTTCCGAGGCGTAACATAAACCCACAGAGAAGTGGGTGTCCTGGGGTTTCCCCAGGTGACTTCTAAAGAGCCAAACTCCAGAGGACTTTGCCTGTTAGCTTTACGCTCTGGCAGGAGTCAGACAGCTTGAGGTGCCTTTTGACAAACCTGGAAAAGAAACTCTCAGGAAAGGAAGAGAGAACTGTCCCAGCCTGGGGTATACTGATGAATATTTTGTAGTTTCTTTTGAACATTTGTGTCTGGAGTAGTTTCACAGGGCCACTGAAACTGTTGACTAACTTAGAGCATCTGTGATGTCTGTCCTTATCCCGTTTGCTGGATATCTGAGCAGTAGGTCTGATGCAGCTGTGTTGCACCCTAAACGCCTGTGTGTCACATAGCTGCTTCACTAGCATGAAGTTTTTGTTTGCTGCATGTGTGTAGCCATTGGCTTTGCACTGTTTTTTCCTGACATGTTAGTGTCTCATTGTGTAAACAAGCTGCATGAAGAAGGGAAGCTGTCACAAACCTTGGTGAGAGCTGCTGTCTTATGGAGATGTGTGCAGCAGGAATAACAGTGTGATGGGGAAGTGCTGCTGGGTGGGAAAGGTAACTGTAGCTCCTGATGGCTTTATCCTGGCCATGACATATGCTGTGAAGCACTGGATCTCACATCCTATGGTAAAGCAACCGCTCCTGACATACACACCCGTCCAAGCTCACACATTTCTTGACTGGCCAAGGATGAAGACGGCCAACAGCTGTTTTATATTAACCTCTTCAATTTCAAAACCAGTTGCCTTTACCCTCAGTGAGTTGGTTATGATCTCCTGAACAGATATATCTCCTGCCTATGTCTTTTTTGGTGGCCAAGCCTTTAGATGTGCTACGTAAGTCCTAACAAGAAGAGCTGCAGGCCTGTTAGCAAATACACAAGGTACTCCACTTTCTTAGCCAGGGAATTCTTTGCTTTACTTCTTGCTTTTCAGCAAATGGAAGACCTCCAGGATTTATTAAGTTCTTAGTAATAATTGTTTGCAATTGTATTTTGAGTATTTCAGGTTGACTTACCATCTCTGTACATGGAAGTACTCTTTCCACACAGTAAGAGAGAATCTGGTCTCACAAACTGCTTGTTTGCAATTTTTCATAGAAACAGTGTAATAAAATATGAAGTAAATGACTTCTAGAATAATACAAAAAAGTATCTGAATGAAGATCTGTATCAAGAACTTCTTGAGAATAAAATTTTGGCTGTGGGAGAAGTTTCTTTAAAATACCTTAGGAAAATTCCCCCCTTTTTAAAAGAAATTTAAATGGTAAATGTTTATAGGAAGCCACATTGTCATACCCCAAATATATTTCAAAATGATATAATAACATGCAAAGAGCTTTTTGTTCTCTCTGTCTTATCAATGCTGAACTTTATAGGAGTATGGAGAAAAGTCAGCAGCGGATAAAATGATTAATACCTATCATGGGTAATAATGAGTTATCATTTTCATTTTGCTTCATCAAACAAGGCACTAATTACATTCTAAAAATGTTGTGATTCTCTTATTCTCATGGTAGGTTTTTGTTTCTTGTTACACCAATTATGTACTTGAGTTGATTACAGTAGGGCAAGAACAACTAGAATAATTCCAATCATGTCTTATTACTTTTAAACCCGGTGCTACTCATGCAACAGAATCCCTGCATTTTTTCAGTCTCCTTCATGAAGACTTAATTTGTTCTGTGTTTACCCGGTGAAGTATGACAATGTGAAATATACAGTTCCAAAACAAAATTATATCCCTATAATCTCTTCTCATTATTCTGTGCCTTTTGCTGATTTGCTATTAGAGAATTCAGTAGGAAATAAATTATTTCAAACTGATACCTTGCAAAATCTCAGTGAATGGAGAAGTGGGCTCCCTATAGGTTATGTAAAATTAATGACATTTGTAGTCATTAAAATGGAATATAAAAATGTATAGGTTCAAGACATTGTGATAATGTGAGAAGGAAAAAAATAATGTATGAAAACAAAAAGTTTAAAAGGATTTTTTTTTTCATTTAAAATGTAAGTAGAGATTATTCTTAGCTATTACTTCTAGTTCCCACTGCAGGAAAACTTGGCTGACATGTCCCCAGAAAATTAGTGACTGCTTTGTCCTAAACAGAACAAATTTTTGTGACAAATTTTTGTGTCTACTATTTTGTCTTTGCAGTAAGTAAGCAATATTATTAAAATTAAGTCATGGCTTTAGTGGGTAAAAGGGAAGATTAAGACATACAGTTTGAAAATACAATAAAAGATGGAAATTTTGAAAAGCATGGGTTGACAGTTTTGAACTTTATTGAATCCTTTGATTGGGAGTTACTTCGATGTTTGAAGTTAGCAATATTGTCTCCAGGATGAGCAGGCTGGTTTTAAAGGGATTATCTTATGTGACAAGTACCAATATTGAAGACTGATTCTATGCTGGATTTACACATTTGTTGACCTGCTAATTCTGAGAACTCTTAGAACAAACACTAAGGAATTAGTATCGCTTTCATTTAAACTCACAAAGACTTTTGTGAAGTGGCTTTCTCAGTGAGTAGCTACACAATATGTGTTTAAAAAAGACTACCACTGACAGTGGGCTAAGAAATTAGATCTTTTTAATGCTAGCAGGAGAATCCAATGTTAAAAAACCCAAACCAAAACTGCACAGCACTATTAAATTGTTCAAATGTAGGTCTGGCCACCCATAGCCAAGTTTTAAATTCCTCAACTTAAAAAATTATTTATGATCAGTGTGTTAATGTACAACAAGCTCAACACCCCTTCTCTAGTGAGTGATAAATGGTAAATGCTGTAGGGTTTTCGTTGAGAAGGAGCTGAATTAGCCAAAAAAATACTTCCTCCCTCTTCTACAAGATAGGACTGCACAGATCCTGCCCTCTTAGTTTTTCAAACTGGGCAATTTTAATTTCAGTATTCATGCTGATGTTCAGCTGGTTACAAGTGTCTAATTATTGTGATTATATGCATGCAGACTTCATCACTTTTTTTTTTTCCCCCAAATGGAGCTGGCAGTGCAAGATGAGCCTGGCATTTTATCTACTGTATAATTTGCTTGTTTTTATGCTTAGTGTAACAGCTTGCTGAATGAGTTGCCGTAGTGAGATGTAGATAAACAACAAGGGGAGGGTGGGCACCCAGGCTGGCAGGTTCCAAGTGGTCATTGCATATATCTAAAAGACCTGTCAAACAGGCAAGGGAAGGCCAAAAAAGTGAGAGCAAATTCAGAAGTAACTTCTGTTGCTTGGTCACCTGAGTCTTCATTTTTTTCGCTCATGGAAGTGATTCCACTGTAGGTGAATGACATCTGCTGATGAAGATGTCCCCACAGTGGCCAGGTGTGTGCTCAGCTGGTATTTTCTTGGTGGTGGTGGCTCCTCATCTGGCAGTGGCTGCTTGGAATACACAGGGGTGTGTGGGGAGGATGTCCATGATCTGAAGCCGTGTGCCCCACCATTTTTGGGGTGGAAGCGGCCAAGGATGGTGGCATTATTCTGAGAGCAGACCTGACTGCTACCCTGTCACCAGGACCACTGCAGGCTTGTTTACTGAGATGTGGTTATTACCAACGCTCTGAAAATCTAAGATGACTTCAGTCAAAAAGAAGTATGTAAATGAAGTCCTGTCTGTCCCACTAGGGTAGAGTGGGAGGCAGAAGCACCTCGAGGGTCATCTGCTGTCAGGACATGGTGTTGGCTCCTTGCTCATCCTGTTGTTGCATGTTCCTGTTGTTGATGAGGGGGCTGCCCATGTGCCTGGCCCTCGCTGCTGCTCTCTGCAGTTGCACAGCAGCCCCCTCACCTTTACAGCCTGACTGTGTGTCACAGAGCGTATGCCTGGCTTCAGTTCTGTTTACTTCCTTGGTAGCTGCATGTGGTTTGCAGTTTATGTGGAGAAATTTATTGGAGGCCACTACCACGTTTATTTTGATGGCTTCCTTTGCCACAGATACCAGATGACAGGCGCTGACTAGATGTCAAAGGCTGATGAATTTGGTTTCTAGCCTCACAGAGAGTTTATGACCAGTCCACATTCATAGATGGGGCTCTGCAACTTGAGTCAGACCAGGTGTTAATCCTGGCCAGTAAGCCAAATAGGGGTGAAGGCTCTCCACAGCCACACTTGCTGCAGTTGTGCTGCGTCTTGTGTCAGGGAGCCTCCTTGCTGCATCTCCACTGTGGGACTCCTCATCCACCTTCCCCCTGCATTGCATACACCAAGGCTGAGGGGTGATGCAATGAGATAACCCAATCTCAAGGCTTGGCCAAGTTGTTCCAGCACGAATCACAGGACGTAAGAATTTTGTGTGGATCAACTTACTCCTTGGGAAGCTGACTTAGTTACCTGCCATGGGGTCTGTGGCAGGCCAGGAGGCAACTTCGATGACCTAACACTAAATGCTTTTGAGTGCTGCTTGGGTGGCTCAGCATTGCTTGAGTGTTTCTGTACAGGGCCATGCTCTAAAACAGCCTGCCAAGGGCTGTTACAATCAAGTGACAGGACAGCACGTTACAGAACCAATGCATTTCGCCTGCTTTTTTGGGCATGACCCTAGACAGAGTACAGGAAACTGTGCTAGGAGCCTTCTTTCTCTCACCAAAGAGAAGATTTCAAACCTGTGCAGCAGCATCTCCTGAATTCTGTTTTTCCACTTGACCTTTTTCTGGGTTAGGAGATGAAAATTTTGTGATGTTTGTGGTTGTTCTTAAAGCAGTGGCTTGGTTTTGTGTTCTGATTTTATAGCTTTTAGAGTGAACCATGGTAATATATCCAAGGTTTTCTTGCAAGACTGAAGTCTGTGTTCAGAATAAAATGGGTTCTTATATAACTCTGATACTAACATCAGGATGTGGGATTTATGAAAACCACTGGATGTTATGAGAGTTGGCAGCAAAATAGTGAAAGGTTGGTTAACATCCCTTCACAATTCTGCCTGAAGTGAGCTCATGGAAATTCTCAGTTACCTCTAAAAGGTCACTAGCTTGCAGTAGGAATCCTTGGCTTGTGGCAATACTGCAGTTTGTTCATGTTTCGTGTTTTTGAAATTTCTAGCATTGCAATAGGAAATTAGTGTTTTCTTATCCGAAAAAAAAAAATCCTCAACAAATCAAAATGGTCTTTTGGGAAATATTCTCAAAATGAGAATTATGAAATACCACTGGGGGGTGTTGAAATGTTGAATTTCAGTAATGGTGTTAAATTTTAAGAAAATAATTTATAGTTTAAGGTACTATATAGAGCTAAGACGTGTCTACTCTTGTGAATACAAAGATAGAGGGCAAAGCAATTGACGTAGAAACATCAATGTCATTTTAGTTTAAAATGCCTACACATCCCTACATCTTTCTTTAAAATGCTGAGCTTTTGATAAAGTGTTTTGATGGTGTTTGTTTGTGGTTTTTCCCATTTTTAAATTTCTTTTTCCACAAAAATATTCATATGGAGTATTTTTAACAGTCGATCTCTTTCTGTCTTCTGCCCCCTCCCCTTTTCTGATTTTCTCATGTGCCATATGCTACATGTCTTCCTGCAAGATCACTGGGGATAGATGATGTCTAAATATACTTTTTCTCAGTTTTAGCAGAGTGTGGCTCTGTTCCTAATTAGGACTTGAATGCTCTTCAGGATAAACATGTTAAGGAGTATGATGCCATTTGTGAAATGGCTCCTTTATGAATATGGGAGGTGCTTTGAGCCTTCATCAGAATCAGCATTTCTCCAAACTGTCTCAGTATTTCAGTTGAATAATGTATCAGCCAAAACCATGGGATATTAAGTAATATGGTTATAAAACAAATGTTTCTGCTTTTTAACTGGATTCCATATGCACAGTCTACTCATATTCTTCTATAAGAACATATCCTCTGAATAAAGATTTCAAGACTGAATATATGTTTGGACTGCCTTTAAAAATCTGAAGTGGAATAAGGAAAAGAAATTTCAAACAAATATACTAAACACGTCCAAACTGCCTGTTAAACTTCCTCTCATACTGATAAAAGCAGTTCTTCCCATGGTGTGTATGATCTCTTAACATGTGTTAATGTTGCCACATTGAAGGAGCCTTGTCTGTGGGAAGTGTCTGGTTTAATGGAGACCGCCCCATGGGTTTGTGCTGCGTTTTCCTTTGATCTCAAGTAGCGCCTGCTGCTGGTCCCTCAAAGCAGGTGAGGCAGAGCCATAAACTGAGGCAGCTGCTGGAATTGCTGGGTGGAATCGGCAAAGCACCTGGACACCGCCTGAGCGTTTCCTGGGTAGATAAGAGCAGGACATTTCACTTAGCTGTGTTCTGTCCTGGGCTGAAAAAACCCACCTGTTTTCAGTGTATCTGTTCTTCTGTTATTTTTGATTATAATGAGAAATCCAAAAGCAAATTTCTGCAGTGTTAAAGGTAATGGCTATGGATTCTTGGGTAAGCCTAAACCTCGCTAGCTTGGACACTAGAAACTGTACAGTACAGAAAGGAGGAGGTGAAGCTGTGAACAGTAGCTTCATAACAGTGAGGCTGGGCTGCTTTATCAGCTAGTTCGTGTTCTTCTGTATGCTGCAGTTCATGCCATCCAAGCACAGCTACACACTGCCCAAGGCACGTCCCTTCCCAAAGCTGCAAAACAGACAAAGTAAGGAAGGATTATCAGGATTCTCTGAAGTATAGGGACTTGTTTGGATTTACTGGCAAGGTCCTGAACAAACTGAGGTTTTGTATGTCTCCATCAGGCTCTGGTCTGTTTGATATCTGGATGATACAGTCCGTTTGTAGCTTGTTCCCTAACCATTCAATAGATAAAGAACATGGGAGTAAGTAAAGGAATGCCAAAAATTACAAGCCTCTTGACAGAGTAGTGTGTATATAGTAAATTCAGGGAATGGCAAGCCAGTTTCCTTTGCTCTCTTGGTTTTTGGGGTGTGCTGCAAGTTATAGGCTTTGGAAAGAACAGATTTTTCTGTGAGATCCCAAATGCAGCCATAAATGTTTTAAACTTTAGATTAAAATCATTGCAGCAGGCTGCAGGGAAGTTCAGTATTTGTCTTTATGGCTAAATTTGTAGTATTTCTATGAATGCTGAAGCATTCATATCTGGCAGTTGTGTGCTGTTTGAAACTCCAGGGTAATCTTTCTTTAGCAGAACTAATAAGAGATGGACTGATAAGAAATTGAAATCAGCTTGCACTTAATACATGAACTTGATTTTCTGCTTCTTTACCATCTTGCCATTTTACTTCCTCTCTTAGTGAATGTGAATTATTTTTAGGGGATGTGAACTATTATGGATTTGTAGGTATTCATTTCATTATGTTACATTTTCTGGCAGCATTTTTTTCTGCAACAAGGAAATCTAGAAGTGTAGTGGGGTTTTATTTTAAATACTGGTAATGAATAAATAAATAAAAATTGCTCACTTTAAAGTGTATGTTATTTCAATGTAGATTTCTGGGCTTAGTGTTTATATAAAGTAAACAATAACTTCCAGTTTGGGAATGTTATTGTTCCTGTTACTGCAATTTACTGGAATAAATAAGATCAGATTTACTGACTCATTTTAAGGATATTTTGATTCTTTTTTTTAATAAGTTGAGCAACTGCTCTAAGGTTGTTGTTGTTGATTATATTCCATTACAAGGATGATGCTCACATCATCCTCGGCAGCTATTTCTGTCCACCTTACATACATGCTGTTCTGAATCCGTGCATGTGGGTGGGTGTTTTTTGCTAGCCATTTTTTCAAGACTCATCTTAAATCTTTTTCCTACCATTACATCTACCATTCTTCAGCTTCCTAATGAGATGCATTAGTGGCAATGTTCTTCTGTAACTGAATTGGGATATAGAATTTTGCTTTAAATGTGTATCTGTCATGAATTCTGTCGATCCAGGAGGTAGTCTGTGAGAACTGAATGTGCTGCTGGACCTACTTGCATAGAACTGGGTCTAGCTACACCTACAGACCTTCAGAGTCCCAGGTGTCTAGTAGGACTGCACAAGAATTTAATAAATTTCCATCAGACTTCCACCAAAGACAAATAGTAAAAGGAAAGGCTAGTGTGTGGGGAGTAAGAAATCTAGGCATTGAAGTAGAATTTAAATGTGTAGGGTATGTCTTACATGAAAATCAAGATCTTACAGTGCCATTATTAAAATTCACTTTTCCCAATTCTTATTAGACCTCTCTTTTCCTCAGTGAGGTGGTTGTTGCATTTCAGCTGTGTAATGCATTAACTGGACTAGTGCTACATCCCCTTTATCCTCTGCCACTTTGAGGAGAAGGTGTGCTGGATGTTGCTGCCCTGAGCCCAACGCCAGAACTTGTTCCTGCAGAGATTCTTGATGCCTTTTAGGCTTGATCTGAGTAAGGAAGCATAACATAATTTGAAACAAACAAACAGAGCAACTCTCCTTCCCATCCCCCAAAATGAAGCTCTTTTGATATCGTCACACTGTCGGCGTATTTAACTGAAAAGTCAGTGCAGGCTTAAAGTCTGCTGACAAGTTTTACTATATGACCACCTGTTTGAATAAGCTCTTGTGGAAGAGGCAAGAGGCACCTGCATCAAAATCTGTTAAAAATACTTATCAATGAAAAAAACCTTTGCAAGAGAGGACTGGCTCATTGACTCTAGTTCCTGCTGTTATGGGCATATCACATCATAATACAGTGAGCATATGTTAACCAAAGTCTGTCTGTAAGGTTCTTGCCTCTATTGCATCCATCCTATGTCTTTCTTTCCTGGTGGTAAGGAGTGTTCCAATTTCTGACACCTGTTGTCGGTAGTTTAACCATACTTGGTTCTAATCCCAGTTAAAATAATTGAAAATTTAAGTAGTTCATGTCTTTTTCAAGATTTACTGAATCAGTAAGAGAGACATTTGCAGTCCACTCAATGCAAATACACTGAGCTTTTTCTGGTGAGCTGTCACACGAGGAGTTGCCTCTCCCCTGAACCCTCTCCCCTGAATTTGCTGGTGAGGCCTTTGGACTTAATGCTGAGAATTTTTGTATAGGGGTCTTAGGTGAAATATTGACTCATGTAATAGTTTGGTCTCTATCTAGCCCTCATTTTGTCTCTCATATCAAGTTTCCTACCCACATTAAAATTATTCATTTTCACCTCCAGCATGCTCAACAACACTGGTGCATGTTTTAGGGTACTCAGCTGTGTTAACGCTAACATTTCTTTCTTTCACCTGAAGTTAATAATATTTCCCTCATTTAGAAAATGAGCTACAACATTGAGAAATAGTCATGTTGGTCTGATGTGATTTTTGCATTGATGTTGGCAAGCTGACGTTGTGTCTTATTCTGCTTTCCTTTAGACTTTCTTTAGTGATGCCTGCCTTTACAATGTGTTCAAACACCCTGTATTTCTACTGAGGTGTTTTTTGTGAGCAGTAGTTGCCTGGATGACTTGGCTTTGCTTGCCACTTCCTCTGTATGTACTTTTTCAATTCTTGTTGCTGTGTTTATTGAATATTTTCATATCATATACCACCCTATACTTAATAATTTTATTAAAGCCCTTGCACCTAGTCCTTCAATTTCATTTGTCAGTTCTTTAAGAATCCACTGATGATGATTACTGAGGTTTTTCTAGTTTTGAATGGATTCAGCTCTTTGAGTTTTCCTGCTGTTTTCATGTTCTTTGCCTTACAGGCATCTTGAATTTCCCAGGCTGTAAAATAAGAAAGTGAATTCCATTTTGAGAATATTAAAAGTGGGCTGTAGGGCATCTTGGTTTTGGATGCTCCGCACAAGTGTTGTGAGATGCCTAAGTGAAATTTTCATTTCATTGTTTAAAAGTAAGCATAGCAATGCCATGAAAAATATAAAACTGTGTCTTCATTTCCCTTTTCACCCTAATGGAACATTTCTCCTGCTCTTCCTCCACATGGTTCTGTGTGCTCGTTCATGCTAAGCAGTGGTGGCAATAATTCCTCTTCCCAGTGCTCACTCCACCATTCAGTGGTGTACCATCCACCAGGCAACTCTGCCAGCCACCTTGTCCTTTTGCCCAGAAGGGAACTTGTGCTGAACTCTTTCAATAAAAAACCAAAATAGGCAGCATTTATCTGCTATGTCTCAGGATTTTGCCAGGGCAAAAGAGACAAAGCCACATGTCTGGGTATTGAAATGTGGTATTTCTCAACAGATGATAAACCCCAAAAGATGTTCTCTGAATGTGTTTGGTAAGACTAGGAATGGGTTAGATGTGAATGATGAAGAGAACCAGGCTGATTCACTCAGATTTAAATTTCTTGTGTAATTTCTAGTTCACAGTGTGTTAAAGTCCGTTCAGATTCATAAACACCATTTTCCCAACTAGTGAGGTGAGCGAAACCTGTTGGTTTCTGGTTTCCTGGGGAATTACAGAGCGGATAAGAATAGATAAGATAAAAAGATGAAGCCACCACAAAAAAAGTGTATTTGAGGAAGAGTTGTGACTTTGCGTGGTGACAAGTTCTCTTAAAATAAAAACATTTTAAAAAACTGAAGCTCAGCAGATGGCTACATAATCTGTTGTTGAGACTGTAAAGATGGAGGCTTAGGGGGGACTTCTGGAAGAACCTGACACACCGTAACAGAGGAGCAGTACAGTGTTTCTGCTTTCCTCAGGTCCTTCCTTGCCTTCCATCTGGCCGTCCCAAACCCTAGGGAGCAGACACGAACCCCATTAAATTCAGGCTGCTGTTAACAGAGGGAAGCTGAAGGGCTGTAAGCCAGTACAAGTTTTGGAGTTCATGAAGTATCAAATCCCTAGAAATTGTGTTTTTCTATTCTTTTTTCTCTCCTGAATTCCTCTGGGAGCTAGGACTAAATCTTAAAAACTTTACTAAAAAACCCTCATTTTAAAGTCTTAAACTTTTAAAGATCTAAAATTATTTCAAGATTTTAGAACACAGAGTTTTAGAATCAGAAGAAGTAAGGAGGCAAGGATCGTCCTTATGAACAGGAGACTTTATGAAGTGAGGACAATGCTATTGCTTAAACAACTGCCTACTTGGATTGGTGTTGGAGAGGCTTGTTGGACTCTAATGTTTTTTGTCATTGCCAAACCAACTTCTTTTAGCCTTTCACAGAGCAGAAAAGGAAAGCCTCGTTCCCATTTTGAGGAGTATTTGAAACCTACTGTTGCCTCAAGCCTTAGCTTCCTGTGCTGTGCGGTAGAGTGTCTGATAATGAAAGATGAAAGCTTTCTATTTTTGTCCTGTGAATGTAGCTCATGTTTCATGGACCAGATTGGTTGGGTTTTGTGTGTTCCTTTTTGGTGCTGCCTTTATCGTGGGGAAGGGGGAAGGAGGGAGTAGCAACTTCACTGAGGTGCTAAATTTAGAGTGGTTAGAAGTGAGGATGTATATCTGGGGTCTTTCCAGCTTTTCAGACTCAAGGCATCTGAAGAGGCTGAACTGTGACCAAGCATGGTTGAGTTGAAAGGACAGTTCCTGGGCGCCAGAAACCCTCTTGTTCTTTACCCCACTGAACATCGCAAGTGGCAAATCTGTGCACCTTGTGAAAGCAAAGACAATTTTTCTCTCTTTGTCATTTGAAGTGTACACTGCAGACACAGCTCTCGGTGGAGTGGACTGATCTAGTCAAACTTGAAATATGCATTAAAAAATTATGATTAACTCTGGGTGTTTTACTTCTGTATGCCTGGTACACTACAGAACTTGACAGAAAAATTCTTGTTTACCTGGAAGTATTCTCAGAGATGAGGGACAGTGCATTTGTGGGTTTCTTTGCTAGCTGTGCATAGTACAAAGAAGATGTTAAATGGGACAGGTGCAAAAAAAGGACAAAGAGGAGAGACCATGATGTTCTGTGCCTTGCATTTTCTTCACACATTTTCTGCCTAAATTTATTTTGGAAACTTGCTTATCTGAACTAGTTATCCAAGTGTTTTTAGTGTATAAGTATAAAAGCAAAATATGATTTGTACTTTCTTTTTTTAAGACCTATAGCCTAGCTGTAGAATTAATCTATTTTTCATTATAGTTGTTTATACTGGATTGTTCTCCTACCTCATTTTGCTCTCAGATGTTGGCATTTCCACTTTCTTTTTTAGGATGATGGAGACCTTCAATAAATACATTTCTGCACATGTGTTACAGAATGAAATGCCATATCTGTTCACAGTGTGTTCCTGCTGTAGGAATTTTTCTGTGGAGACTGCAGCCTGCATACTTGTGTGTGCAGTGTAAAGTGCTTCAGAGGAGAATCTCTGTGCTTCAGCACCTATGCCATAGTCCAGTCCATAGTTCTGACTACAAGCCATAGCCAACAAGTTCTATTGCTCAGCCTTCCCTCTTCTTTCTCCCTCAGCTGCTGGCTTCCCAACCTGCCAGCATAACTCCTCTGCAAGTGTGGTCTGTGGGAGGGAATAACTAAGCTGTTCTGGAGGAACTCAGGTTTAAGTGAAAGCTACTGGATTTCACCTCCTCCTGAGTACTGGTGCACCTGGACAGCATTCCACACCAAGGATGGCTAAGATCCCCTGCAAAATAGTGCTGTTTTCCCTACAAAATAGTTAGGGTTGTTAGCACAACAACCCTAGTAGGTGCTGCTTTTTGATAGTAGGTGCTGCTTTTTGTGATGGTGTGCCCAAGCTACATCTTCAGAGTGCGAATTACTAAGATGTTCAGCACCACGCTGCCCTGTTCAAGAGGAACTGGCCAACAGCCTTAGCATATTGACAGTAGGTCCTACTTTTTGTGATGACATTGTCCTAACTACCACCTTGTGGAGCCAGGTGTCGAGTTCTCTTTAGAAAAAGAAAAATCACGCTGGCGCTGCTGACAGCTGGCAGCAGTTTCTAGGTAAATCTGCTGGATTGCAGGCGAGTGTGAGGACAGTTCAGCTTCCAAATGCTTTCATAGAGCATCCACAGCTCCTTGTCAGTCCCTGTGTGTGTAGCACAGAGAGCACTCAGCTGCTCGGGCAGCCCCTCCTGCTGAGAAAAGTAGTCTTCTGTGGAAAAAGACATGGTTCACATAAAAGCCTCTGGGAAGAATTCATTTGCCTTCTTGAGTGTACCTCGTTTTCTGGAAAGCAAGAGCTGCACTAGGGCACGTGCAGCCATCAGAGGTTTCATTGCTTTGAGTGAGTGAAAAGATTACTCCCAGACTAGGAAGATGAGAGTAGAGCACAAACTGTGGAAGGTGAGGCTTTGTACAAGAGCTAACTTCATGTTTGTTCTGCAGTATGAGCTCAGTGCTTGTTTTTACCTGGTTATGAAAATATGAAATTTCTTAGGTTTTGCTGTTTCATTCTTACAAGACAGCACAAAGGGTGTCTTACAGTGTATCTTTTTGATCCTGTTTGCTATAATTCAAAGCACTGTATTCATATTTATATGTCCAGAAGACATAAAAGTAGATTTTAATCCCAGTCAAAATGACAAAAAGGACTATATTTTGGATATCTGCATTTGGAATATGCTTGAAGTGAGTTGCTTTGTTCTCCATGTGCTCTGAGACAGAGCAGGTTGTTACACAAGACCTTTGTACATTGACTCCCCACCTCTCCCAGCAGTTTAGGAAGCTCATGCAGCCTGGTCTGATACACGCTTGAACTTGCATCTTGGTAAACAGGGCTAATTAAGTGCAGTCATTGATGGGGCCAGAGAGGGAGAATCAAGTGTGGTTTGTGTGGAGGACGCAATTAAGGAGGCTCTGTGACCTGCTATGGAGGGTAACTGTGTGCACAAGCGCTCGTGTGTGCGTGCTCCCGAGCAATTGTCTCCGGGAAGGGAACGGCAGAAAGCTGACCAGATTTCTGGCTGAACAGTTACTGAATCTGGTTGAGCCATTGCAGGTGGATCATTCACAAAAATAATGATTTGTTTTCGCAGCCTCAGTTATGTCTGCCCTGCTTGTTTAGCATGAGATAGAGACTTGTTTTGAAGAGCATTGCAGGCTGGTTTTGTTCAGCTTCATACCTGCAGCTGTTGCTTTTCCACATGCGCTGGTTTTTTTAGCACTGATGGAACTAAATGTTTTTCTTCTTAAATTAAATGTGTTCACAATAAAAAAAAAAAATCCTCAATAAGCCAGGCTCCTGGTGGCTACAGATTTGCTGGAGGAAGGCCAGTGGGGCTCTCTGCACACAAGAATTGGAAAGCGTGAACACGTAAATCTAGAAATAGGAAATGCTGCTATTTGCCTACACACAGCTAGAACTGCTTTGTGAGCAGAGTCTGAGCACATAAAACGGCTGGTGACAGGTCTCTGTATTAAAAATGGTTTTGCCTTATAATCCACAACTACTTCCCATGAGTTACAGAGGAAACTTCAATTAGTGTTTGCATTTGGTTTGGTTGGCGGCTCTTTTTTTTGATTTTGCTTGGGTTAATTTGTGCCCTTCCCTTTTTCCTGTCTTCCTTCCATCTTACAGTATGTGGTGCAGCTATTTCTCTGCAGTCCTACTATTGGCTTTCTTCTTGTCCTGCTTGCTGCTCAGCTCTGTAGGGAAGGGGATCAGCTTCTCCACCTGTACAATGTGTTGGTAACTGAAGCCACTTCTCTGGAGCATGGCAAGGAAGGGAAATTAGTATGGTATCACTGATGGTATCTATAAACTCCGAAGTCAGCAAGATCTCTTGCTGCACCAGTGTGACATTTCCCATGCTAAAAGGGGTTTCCCAGAGTGAGCAAGAACCCTTTTGGACTCAGAAGAAAAGAGATCTATGTAAAATCACAAACTAGTTCTTATCAATCAACACCTGTTTATTAATGGTTCTGTCTTTATGACAAGTTAGGTGTGTGGGGAGAGAAATGACTGTAGGAATCAGCACAGAATTACTTTTAAGTGGTGTTACTGAAAACACCTACAATCATTAATGAGTATAATGAGTTTTCAGTGTAATATGTTTGTTAAAAATGACTCTTTTTTTGCTAAGAGACAAAATAGACTCTAATCAAGGGCAGAAAACATGTCAAGTAGAAAACAACTGCTTTGTTATTTTATTTTTTTTGTTTTGGTTGTTGGTTTTTGGTTTTGTTTGTGGTTTTTTTTTTCTTCTGTTATCCCTGGTCACATTTGGCATCACAAATCTCAACTGCTGTGTAAAAGTTTCCCCATGGAACTGAGAGAGGAGTCATGACAGTTCAGCAAAAACGAATGTATGAAAATGTTGAAATGCCTATTTGATGTAAGAACATCAGAAGCACATCCAGAAAGGAGAGATAGTGCTGTCTGGAATACTTGTCTTTGTAGAAAGGAGATTTTATTGCTGCCCTGTTTTTCTGAATGTTCTCAAGGTTTTGAGATAAGTTTTGTGTTTTGTAATACACAGTTGCAAAAAGCAGAGATGAACTGTTCTGATGATAACTGTTCTGAACTATTTGATAGTTCATAGAGGCACATTATTTAATATCTTTGCTTAGCAAATTTAATTGTTGCTGATGAAAATTGGGAAGTTAATTCTTACATGACCCAAGGCAAACAACTTTGAACAAGCCCATTCCTGAATTTTTCAGTTTTAGCAGATACTTCAAGTCAGACAAAACTTCAAATGCATGACTCGTGGCCACCAGCTAGAAGTGTTTTGTTGTTCCTAAGGGTACAAAGCAATTTCTTTTATGTTTTGGGCAGTGAGTCATGGCTGAAAAGCAGTAGTGCTTCTAGAGGTAAATTGAGTAACTGATTTTGTGGACAACGGATGGAGTTCAGGCCCCCTTAGCAATCTGTGGGGATGGACTCTGGTTTGATGTCATGGATTTACTCATAAAAGATGACTAAGCCATTCATGAGGTTTATTTTGCTGGTGTGTTTGACCTCCTCTGGAGTCATTGGTGACAAAGAGCTGTGAGTTTCCACAGTTTAATACTGGTTACAGACCGATAAGAAGACTGTTGATGGTTTTAATCTCCTTGTAGGTAAATCATGGGATTGTGCAATGAGCTGATAAGGCTTGGCCTGGTTTAGCACACTCTTCTGTTCCTCACAAACCTACCAGGACTTTCAAAATGTGCAGGCCACTGTCACTTCCACCTGCCTGGTCAGCCAGGTCACCAGTGCTGGGGTGTCCAGCCTCTCCATCAGACTAGTTCAGCATCTGTGTCGTCAAGTTTGTGTCTGTGTGGTTCTTGACTTCTCGTTGCATTTAAAGTAAAATAAAAGTGCCTTGCCATTGCTGCAGGCTCACCTGATGAAAACTCAGCCTCATGAAATTACAGGTGTTTTGCAAAACCCCTGGTAGGAAGGAAGGGGGTGTCAGCACTTCCTGTAGTACAGTAGCTGTGGATCTGGAAGAGAAATCTAGTTCTCACCTGCTCTTCCAGGTGAAACACTTGAGCCTGCACATAGTTGGCAGCGGCAGCCATCGATTCAAGCTGCCTGCCTGCAGGTCTGAAGTTGTTTCTTCCTGTGTGGGAGGGAGATTTATGCTCTGGGATAAGTATTCTGGCTGCACACGTGTGACCGCCTCTCCGTGGCACCCTCAAGACCAGAGAGGTAAGTGGGGCATTTCAGCTTCCTAAGCTTTCACATGTGGGGTTTCTCAGGTTGTGGTACCATTGAGATGCAAAGGTCTGGGGATTTGCACAGCTGATTCCAAGTCAGGGCTGGAAGAGTGTGTCGGATGGTTGGATGGTTGGCGTGACTTTGGAACCGCTCCCTCAGGGGACGTCGCTTTGCTCAGGCAGCAGGCACCAGACAAGGAAAAGCATGGAAGTGCAAGTGTTTCACAGTTCATGGGGCAGCTGGGCAAATGACTAAGTTCCCTGATGTCTCCTTTTTCAAAGGCATGGATTTTATATGGTGAAGGGTGTGGACTGCAGCTGACTTCCCCCGTGGCTCTGCTTGTCTGCTGATAGTGTTGTAGATGGAAGATAAATTGCTCATCATTGCAGTCTGACAGCTGCCTAGAGAGCAGAGTAGAATTAATTCCTGAACTTCTTCTTTAACTATTTCATTTACCTGGGTGAATGTTCACTACTGAATGTCTAACTCCTTTACAGGAATGAATAGTAATAGAATTAGCTGCTGTGTTTGTTTCATGTATGTGTAGCATCCTAGATAACACAGCAAGTATGCTCTTTATCTCTCTCAGGGGAAGAGTGTAGGTAGTTAAAATAAGCTGGAAATGCAGTCTTACTCGATTTGGTAGAGGCTGTTGCCTTGGCCTGTGGCTTATCTCATTAACCAGCCATGAAAACTGTGCAGTTTTGCATCTTTGCTCTTCATCAGGTAGATTACCATTCATATTTTTTATCTACAGTTGTTCAGGGCAACAGTGTATTTGTGTATTTCTGATGTATTTACACAAGGCTGCTCTCTGATGAAGCAGATTCTGGAGTTGGGTCTTTAAATGCACTTGTTGATGGACAACTGCTCTGTAATTAAATAAGAAAATGCCCTTTTCATTCGGCGGGGGGATTTGCTTACCTTGTATTGTACCTATTGAAGTGTTTACGCTGTGAATGTGCTGTGGTAACAACAGGCTGCTGGAAAAGCTGGTAGCAAAACAATAGCCTGAAATAAAATACTTTCTGGAGGCCTCTCAAGGGTGGTTAATAGACAATTCCTGAGTTTTTAGCTGTTAAAAGTCTGCTCAGAGCTCCAGCCAAGTTACAAAACATGTTTTGTCTGGCAGTTCTGTGGATCAGTGAACCAAAGGTTATGAACAGTTGAAAAAATGACAGAGTTTGGGCCCTTGTTTTGGAAAAGCTGTTGAAAGAGTATGAAGAAGGTAGGGTTTCTCCCAGATCTCCATCACAGGAGTTTGAGTCACTTAGGTAAGTGGGGTTTGGGATATGTATTTGTTGTTTCAAACCCCTACTCCTCTATTTTGTTTTTCTACTGATAAGATTCATTAGTGTTTGGCAAAGGTGGCTTGGCTACTAATTTAGCATGGCCATAATGGTTTCAGGAGGGAGAGGACTCAAGGTACTGAGTCCTGGGAGAGGGCCAGGGAGCTGCAAGCACCCCAGGCTGGGACCAGGTCTGAGCAGGAGCAGCCAAGGACCCTCTGATAAGCTTGGGATCTCAGAGGTGCTCTGGCAGCCCAAACGTGCAGACTCCAAACAATGACTCTGTGGCCACTTTTGCTATTTTTAATAAAATTCTGGTGCTCTGTGAATAAAAATTCTGGTGTTCTCTGTATAAAAAGGAGACCCTGGCAAATGCTGTCATTTGAAATGTCTAATTTGGGTTGTAATTTATTGGAGCATTTTTCTAAAGATGAGACTCAATTTTTTTTTCAGGTGTCTTTTGTTTATTTAATACCTTGAAAGAGAAGATTCTTTTATAAAATAAAATGTCATTGCTGTATACAGTTCTGGGACAGATGCTGTATGTTGTCATGTTGTTCTCATTGGAAAGCAAACATAAATATAGTTACAGCAGTGTTAAATTCTGTGACTAACCTAACATACTCTGTTACATACTGTTTAAGATTTTATGCAGCCAAGCATGTTATCTTTCACTGAAAGAATGTTTACAACATTTTATTTTAGTAATTTTAGAATTTTATATTAGTAATCTGCAAGGGGTTGCTAAGTGTACATGACAAATGGATTGCTTCTTGCAGTAATGTGAAGAAAATGGTAAGAAATTCTTGACAAAGTCTTCTGCTCCTTTAGTACCAAGAATTCCTGTGAAAATAAATCAGTGTATCCTTCTTGTGTATCTTCTCCCTCCACTGTATACATGTATGGGGAGGGGGACCAACGGACACCACACTGAATCTGAAAAGCATGTTTATTTTGTTTACCTCTATTTAATTGCTGATGGCTTTAAAAGTAAGAGAACTATCAGGTCTTATGTTTTCATGTTTTTCCCTTTCTGTTTAATTAGCTGCATAGCTGGTCTATATTTTCCTTTGTATTAGACAGAGGCTTTTTACTCTTTTACTCCAAGTAGACACAATGTCTTCTCCACGGTGCTGTGAAGCTGACCACATAGGTGACCTCTGCTTGTTAATTTGCTAGCAAAACTAACTTTGTGTGAGCATATTCAAGCATACATTTGCTTTCTGATTATGGTTTACTTTTTTAAAAAAGCAGCATGAACCTTTTAGAAAACTGTCTTGAATATAAATGTAGCTGTCTTGGCTGATGCAATAGCTAAAGGGGAGCTGAAAGAGCTGCTTGGAAACCACCTGTGTATCTGTGGATAGCAGGAGTGCCAGATTTATGGAGCACTTGACCAAAATGACATACTTTGTGTATGTTAGGGCATATGAACGAAGCATGCTACCAAGTTAATTTGCCCAAACTGGAAACTGATTTGACAGTGAACTCATTTCTTTGCTTCAGCCTTCTTAGGTTTGCTTTTTAATTCTGTGAATTAGCATCAAGACACGTGGGAGGACATTTTCTTTGGATCCTGCAATAAATTATTCTGAAGAGGCCCTGACAGTGAGAGGAGTTGAATGTCTGTCTCCTCATCTATCCTCTTAATGGGCCTTGCACTGTGTATTTTTGCACCTATTTGAAGCAGTGATATTAGTTTTCCAATTACTGCTTGAGCTCTTTGACGGTGCCGATGAGCAGTTATGCAACATGTCTGAGTTGCTTCCTTTTTCCCAAGAGTGAGCAAGGACTGACAGAACAAGTATTGGCTTCTTTGTGCAAGTTAACTCTTAAACTGAAATTTGGAGCTCTTGCTGTGGATACTTGGAACAGGTCTCTGATCAATAAAGATGAGAGGTTACTGTTATTAAAGAAAGGATGGGTGCTAGCACAGTGTCAGGAGGGCTGGAGTTTGTTCTGGTTGTTCTTAAAAGTGAGTACAAGTTCATGTAGCATTTTTGTTTTTCATCCATTGTAGGAAGTAGTGACATTTTATTTATTTAAGGTTAATCAGCCCAAATGGCGCTGATTGTTCTAGTGTAGGGGTTAAACAAATACATAAACCCTTGTGTGGGCTTGTTACTCTGCTACTTTAGTGTCTCAGTGATCTGTCTTGCTGGCCTCCAGTGTTTGTTTTTCCTTCAGGGACTTCCACCATGCCTGCTTTCAACAGGGAGCAGCTTTGCCAGATTTATCAGCACATGCATCTCCAAATGAGTTGTATGTGTCTGGTAGGATGCTGGGGGTGAACTGCCAGCAAAGGGGTGCCAGGGCTGGGTCTGTATACCTGGATCACAGGATGACTCAAAGTCATGCAGCTGTGGTGCATCCCTAGGTACTTAATTACATTGCCCTTCCTCTTGTGCTCTTTCCTGCAATAATGATACACATCTCATGGCTGGTCCTTTCTAGAGAAGAGTTAGGCTGGGTTCTCTTCTCTTCTCTCTTTGGAGGTGCGTCCTCTTGGGGAAAAACAGAAGAGTGGTAATTGAAATCATGGAACTTGTCCATCTCTCGAGGAAGGCCTTCCTTCCAGTACTAGGTGGCTAGCAGGCTCTGGCTGAGCCAGCTGTGCTCATTCTAGGAAGCTTCCATTTCTGTTTGCCACCTGCCCCTTTGGTAGAGATTAGGGCTCCCCATCGGGGCTGGTGGCATAGACGTGGCAATAGACACCTACGTCAGGTGCTGGAGAACTGATTTGGTCTGTGTGCACATGGTGGGAGCCCCTCAGCCTGCCCGAGCCACCTGAGCAGCTGGGTGGCTTTGGAAGTGCCCTGCAGCAGGATGGAACTGGGGGAGAGTGGGCTCAGCCTCGCTGGGTTAGCCGTGTTACGCTGGATTAGATGGGTTACACAGCTGCATCCTGTGACTGCATTTTGGCACGTGCATGGAGGCTTTTCACTCCAAATTGATTTCCCTCACTTTCTTGCCTGCTTTGTGCAAGTGTGACCTAGAATGTGGAGTGCCAAGTCTGGTGCAGTGCTCCTTGCTTTGCAAGAAATTTTATGTATTATTCTGGGGTATTAATTTAGTTCCCTTTTTTTAAAATTAGGAGATTTTTCATCTTGGATTGAATGATTGAAATTTCCTGCTGCATACCAGTGATCTAGTGGATGTAGTTGGGTATTAGAAGACAGCAGTTTTACCAGTTTTATGGCTTGTGGAGATAGCATTGGTTATAATTTTTAGTTAGTTTGGGTCTTTTAAATACATCAGCTTTTAAGTCTTATCCTTTCCTTCATCCTTTTCGGATGGCGTCATTTGTTTGTAGGTTCAAAAGGTTTCTCTCTTCTCCAGGAATCAGCAAATTAAACACAGATCAGTAGTTTTTTTGCTTCTCTAAAACTGTTGGTTACCTTGTATTTGTAGTCTTTCTGTGTTAGTTAGAATGGACCAGAAAATACTTGAATCACTGCTCCATTATAAAGCAGTACCAGCTGTACGTACACAGGGGTAAATGCACTGCAAGGGTTGGTATTTCAAGCTAATAATCTGGAATAGAACACAGCACTCTCTCATTTAAAGTGTAGTTCTGCAGCCATCTATGTATTTGCTAATAAAAAGGGGTGGGTTTATAACATTAACAGCATGAATTTAGATAATCAAAACACGTTCCATGGTAAAAGTGACCTGGAGAGAAATACTTTCACACAGTTTTAGTTTTATGTTACCACTGTTTTTTATTCATTACACATACACACATCCCTGACTGAGATGTTTTTTTGTCTTGTTTGTTGGTTTCAGAAGCTTCCTGGCTTTCACTAAGAATTATTTAGTGTCCCAGATCTGCCAATTATGAGCTTCTCAAGCTATGGGCACGGGAGCAGAGGGACAAACCTCCAGGCAGAAACATGGTGCAAATAGCACTGAAGCAGCTGCAGACAAAAGGGCAGGCTGTGCATTTGATAAGTAAGAATTCAGTGTACTAGAACTGCAACATAGGCTATGAAAGGTGACAAATTTAGCCCAGGGTAAAAGGCTCTCTCTTGCCTTTGGGAGAGAGCTCAGTCCCTAGTTAGTGTCAGGCGTTCACTGCTTTTAAATCAGGACTGCTTGACTTGGCACAGATTAACCCTTTTGTGAACTTTTGCCCTCGATCTTGGCAACCCCCATGCATCTGAGTTTCTCCGGTCATGTTATCCGACTGTACTTGGGGTAGGGGGAGACCAGAACTTGGTAAAATATTGGAGGTAGGTATGGTGCATTTCTCCTGGATTTCCAAGCCTTTGGTGATCCAGGTGAAATCATGGATGCTGGATATCTGGGAATCACAGCCACTCTTTTAAGTTTACCTGAACTCAACAGCCAAAATGCAGCGTGTCTCGCATGAGCTGCATGTCAGGAAGCGTAGTGTGTCTCAAGCATGTTGACTGAGCAGGAGCAGAGCTCATCAGTATCAGTGGAGCAGCCCAGGCTTTCCAGATGCATTCAGCTTGCTGTGTGTAAGTGTAATCTCTCTTGTTTCTACATGGAACAAACCTTACAGAACCACAGCTGAAGAAGTTGCTCAGCCTCATTTTGCTTCTTACCAGTTCTTCTCCAGAAGGTTGGCATGTTGCCAGCAAGTAGCAACTTCAGACAGTATAAATAAAAATCACTGTCTTAACAATGAAGATTTTTGTGTGATATTGAAGTCTTTGGACAGATTATGCAGCCTGCTGGAAGCAGAAACGTGGCAAAGACTAGAAATTGAGTGAAGAGGAAAAATTATTATGTTAGTCCTTAAACTGAATTACCTTACCATTTGTCACTTCTGTAGTGGTTTTACTTTTTGTTAAATCCTCTTTCTGGTTTGATTGCAGGGAAGAATCCATTTCATTTATGTGCCCCTCTGCAGGAATTAGCCCTCTCCCTATGAGAGCTGATGCTTCTCCCTGTGTGGTTGTGTCTTCCATCATATCTGCATTTGGTGACATTACTTTTTTTTTTAGCTGTTGCAGCTCTGGCTCTGTGAAGGGCTCCTTGAAGCTGTGGTCTACAGTCTTTGACCCCCTTGGAAGGAGCATTATTGAGTACCAGTGTTTCCAGGCAGCTGTGATTCCTTCATCATTTGTTTAAAGTTACATGATTGTTGCAGCCAGAGTCAGGTCACATATTGTGAACCCTGAGGAGCCAGAGAAGCTTGTGTTTTTTCTAGCTAATTTACCAGGCCCCAGAAACTTCATAGAATTGATGAATTTTTACCACAAGTGAGTCAATGATGTACTTTGAAAGCTGTTATGTATCTTCATGTGGCGGCAGGAAAGTGAAACTGCCCCCTCTCCCGCACTCACTTTTGCATATTTGAAAGCAGAATTCTTCAGACTTTTTATTAGCAACCACAACAGATGCTTAGCTTCTGAAACTGCTCTGAGGCATCAGATTGAGGGGAGCTGAGGTTACAGGCTCGATGCTGATATTGTTGGATGAAACACTGTGGTCTTTATCATGCAAAGAACGGGCATACATATATTATTTTAAAACACTGGTATTTGGCATCTCTTCTTGAAAGGGTTATATCTACTTGCTTCTGTCACCTGCATTTTTAGATTAGGGCCTTAACTACATGTCTGTGTATGTTAACAACTTCTAGGGTAGGAGTGGCCTCATTAAAAATGTACTTTATAATCATGATTATGTGATTGTTGGAGGCAAAAAGCCAGATTTTGTTTTTTCTGTTAAACATGTTGGGTAGTGAGCACTCTTGCTTTTTTAGCTTGAGCAAAGCAGTGTCTCGTGGAACTTCCTTACTCAGCCTGGAGTAGATGTCAATAGAGTGTCCCATTGTTTCCATCTCTCTTGACCTCTACTTTAGGAGATATCTATACCTGAAGACGGAAGATCTCTTAAGTTCTCATCTAATTTATGAGTAAGGGGGAGGTAGTAGCCTTTTCAGAACAGTGTGAGCTTTGCCATGCAACTGAATTTGAAAAATCATTCCATCAAAGACACGTTGACATGGATGCCTTCTGCTCCTTGTCTTCATTTCTTGGTGCACTGGTGTGAAAAATGCTAGGATTTACGGAAGGGAAAGAGAAGACATCTGTATCTAGCCTGCAAGAAAATAAGAAATGATGATGTAGACAAATTGAGTGATTACAGGACCCTGACACAGAAGACATGGAAGATAAAGCTGGGGTATTTTTTCGGTGGGTGGCAGGTTTTGAGTTTTGATGGCTGTGCTTCACTGACATCATTAATGTTCTCATCTGAATAATGAAGTTAATTATCCAGTAATACAAGTGTTTGTGTGTGGGCAGGGTTCAGATCTTCCATATATTTGATAGTCTGTTGGGTAAAATTTTGTGCAAACCTGCTAACAAGACACTGATCATTTATTTATGGCATGTTTGGGAATTTAGTCACGTAATTCAAAATTTTTAAAGTGATTTCTTTAAAACTTCTAATTTTAGTTGTACAAAACTTCTGTGTTGATATAAGTATCAAAGCTCAACAAAAGAAGAAGAAAACATTTAGAACTTCAAGCAGTGAAAGATCTTGAGAAAAGATGATAAACAAGAAGTGGGTAGAAAAATCGTGATGACACACATTAATCAGCTATTTAGGCAGCACAACTGAATAACATTTTTCTTTCTGACTTCTGTGAGAATACCATTAAAATTGACTGGATCCAGGTGAATTTATTGAAGTGGTTAATGATTGATGTATAACTCCAGCAATAGTTAATCAATGTTACTATGAATTTAGGCTAAGTATGATAGTCACATTAGGAGCAAATTTAGCTAAATTGATGTGTGTATTAATGCCATACTTTATAACTGGCATAAATTTAAAATTGCACTTGCGAGCCTTGTTCTTACAAACTAAACTTAGACGGACTGTGGTGATTTAAAACCTAGCTGGAAAATTAAACCCACTCAAGCTGCTCCATTTCCCCTGCCCTTCTGATAATGGTGGATCACTGGGAGAGTTTTGAGTTGGAATAACAATTTAGTGAAAATCACAATAACCACAACAATATTAATAACAGTGTGAGAGGGTGTTTTACACTCAGGAACGGTATTCACCACTGAACACCCCTCAGGTAGCACTTGATGTGGTCTCAAACAAAGGCTCAGCCCCACTGCGGCTCTCCAGTGCTGTGGTGTGTATTAGTTTGGAAAGACAGGTATCTATCTGCCAGGGAAAAGCCAGAGCTTCCCTTGGAATGGAGAATGTAAACCCCCTCCCTCTGAATTATTATCATTTTGAAATTAAGGGGCTTTCAGGCAAAGATATGGGAATAGGAATAACAGTTCTTTACTAGGAATATTAAAAATTAAAAATGTAGCAGTACAAAAAAAGCAAACGAACAAAAAAAAGAGAACACTGACAGAGTCAGAATACAACCTGACACCTTGTTGGTCAGGGTGTTGGTAGCAGTCCAGTTAAATCCTCCTGGAGTGACAGATGTGGTTTTGTTGGAGCAGAGATGATCCTGTAGAAAGGTCCAGTGGTGGTGAGATGGGTCCAGTGTTCCTCTGGGAATCCAGTGGAAAACAGGCTGTCCTGCTGTGCTGAATCTCAGGTTTTATACAGGTAGGAATGCTTGGCTCCTCCCACTGAATGGAGCATCTCACAATGGGATGATGTAATTTTATGAGTGATGCAGTGAGCCTTAATGGCCCATTAACAGCAGATATTCCCCTGGAGGAGGAGGGAGGATGAGTCCTGGAAGAGCTAAAGAACACTACCCTACCTGGTTTTAACAGGTGTCCCATTAACAGAGGACACTCATGCCCTCCCACCCAGCGTCACGAGGAATGGGTTATAGAAGAGAAAAAAATATTTCCCCAACTGGTTTCAACAGACAGTAGTAGAACACATACTTTTAGTTACATCTTGCATTGCAACCCAAAACATGGTGCCAACATAGTCCCGGTGTAGGGCAGCTCTCCGGCATGGAGGTGGCAGCACAGTCCTGACACAGGGCAGTGTGGTCCCGACCTTCTTCCCCAGAGCCAGGCAAAAACTGCATGCTTCCACTTTCTGGCACCAGTGTCTCCCTGCCACAGCCACAGTCCCAGCAATGATCTGCGTGCTATGGAATTAAACAGTGCTAGAAACTCCACCCCTCTTTTTTTTCTCTGTACGCAGGACACTGACTAAAACATCACTTACGAGATCTTGCACTACCTAAACTAAGTATTAAAATCCCCTCTGAAGGTAAGAGGTGACAAGAAAAGGCAAATACAATTACTGATGTTTGGTTTTGGTTTTACAGTTAAAAAAACCCCCAACACTAACAAAATACCCTATTCACCAACATAAAGAATCAAAGAAACAACTTTTTACAAAAAGGAAAAAAATGGCAATAGCTTCTCTGAGGTGGTTCAACATGATTGTAGCGTGGGTTTTGTCTCACATTGGCTTTGAAACCCTGATGATAATGTGTTGGGGTTAAAGTCTCTGTAGACTACTAAAGGCCTTTGGGGCTTTGTTTTACTTAGCTACTGTCTAGCTTAAGGAGATTAAAAGAAAAAAGACACAAATGTGCATGTAAACACTGCATCCAGGGTCATAAAGGTAGAGCAATGACAAGATACAGCATGAAAAACTTTGGTGTTATGTTGAATTTCAGCTGAAGGCTACCCTGTGCATCTCCAGGAGTAGGCAAGCAAGTTGTTTTTCAGCCATGTTGTTGAACAGGTAGAAATAATAGTCTTGGGGAGTCTCATGCTTAAAGGCATTCAGTCTTCTTAAAGCTCTGTCTGTATTAATTTTTTCCTCTGTTTTGATCATCATCTGGGCTGTGTTGATGGCAAGAGCAGAATGGTGCTTGGGAAGATGGAAGCCTAGAAAAGGCATGCTATAACCTGCAATCAGGGCACATACTGACTTGATTTATTCAAGGAAGCTTTACATTTCCTTAAAATCAGGGTGACTTACAATAGTGTGGAGTTGGGTCTAGCCTGAAGGATGTGCCTGTGGGCTGGGCAAGCTGTCAGGCAGTTGGCTCACTTGGAGCACCATGTTCCTGTGCCCCTGATGCTGCTGGTCTCTGGGCCATATTGCTGCCAGGCTGCCTTGGTTTGTCACGGTCACACATACAGCTGCAGAAGAGGTTGCCTTTGGTTCTGCTGGACCCTGCTGGGGGTTCTGTGCTGGTGGCACTTGAGGCTTAGCCTGTAGCAGGGGGTGGTCTCATCACAGTGCCAACTGCTGTGGAGCCAGGTGACTGCTCATCTTCCTTTCTTGTTTGTGGCCCTACAGCAGCTTTTCCATGTTAGAAATTCCTTTAAAAACAAAACACTGATGTCTCAGTTAGAGTTGTACTGTCTACACTGGATGATTCTTAGGGTGTGTAGCAAGAGTGATCACTTGAGATTGGAGCATGGCCTGCAAGGAAGCAGGGTTTGTCAGCTCCTGAGGTGGGGATCGTGCCACCAGCTCCCAGGGGCTGCCCAACCTGGCCAGTGCAGCTGCTGCTCACACTGCTCCGTGAGCTCCCTGGGCCTTGTGTATCCCAGCAAAGAGCTCTGGAGAGCGGATTGGCTTGGGCAGCAGAAGAGCTTAAGCTGTTCCAGAGCAGAATGGGGAAAGGTTTGTCTGAAGGAGGCAAAAGCTTGGCTACCTGGAGAATGAGGAGAGAGTTGCCTGCAAACCTACCATCTAAAAATAGCAAAGGCCACCATTCTCAGGTTTTCCTTCCTTTTTTGCAGACTGTGCTATATCTCCATAGAGGAAAAGAAGATTGTCCATAAATTGAAGAGCTTGTAAATCATTACTCTAGATAAAATGGTAAAGCCCAGGAGGATCTAGTTCACTCTGCACTTCTGTAGCTTGCTCTGACAAGCAGAGTGAGTTGTAAGTTCGCAACTTAGAAGTAGTACAGTAGAGAAGTAACCTTTTAAAAGCTCTCTTCCTCTCCCTAAGACTCTTGTGTTCTGAAATGAGCAATGGTTAAGTAGCATCAAGCACGTGCATCAGTGCTTATAAAAGTGAATTCACACACAAAACTGTTCGAGAAAGAGTTTGACTTAGATTTTTGCATCAGAATCTTGTGAAGTCTTTCTGGGGAAGCAAGCTGATTTTTTTCCAAATTTTCAGAGGCATAGGTTGTTTAAAAACTACTGAAATCTTTTGTATATGAAGGAGTAACTTGATACTGAATGTTGGATACCAAGTTGCAGCAGTTATTATACTTAAGTCCTAAGTTTGAACAGCAGAATCATTTATTGGTTTTTGCATTCAGTGAATTGTAATTTCCTTTTCTTTGAGCACAGTTTCTGACTTTCTGACTTTTCCCCCCCCTTTTTTTTTTTTTATATATATTTGTTTGCTTGGGTTTTTTTTCCATTTGGCTGTTAGAAATTGGTGTTGTTCTCAGTTAAATGGGGATGTTTTGTTATTACATGCATTTTTCCAGGTTAATATAATATTGTATAAGAAGCTGCATAAGTAACACATAGGCAGTATGAGTGTGATACACTTAAGAATCTTTCCAAAACCAGAAATGATGAAAATGGCTTTTTTCTTGAATAGGAGCATATTCACATTTAATAATTAACAGCATTAGATAATTGACATCATAAGAATTTTAAAAATCAGCAGAAAAAAAAATAGGCCTCCATCAATGGCTACTTAGTGTTTTTTGCCCAGCTCATGCAGACTGTACTTCTTAGGTAGACAAGATAGTGTGCGTTTGGAGAATGGGGGAGACTAACAAGTGGTTTTTGCAGCATGTTGGAGGCAAAATTGCTTTTCTGGAATGTGGCAATTCCTGAATTTCTGTCTAAGGGGAAGCCAGGTGCAATCAGCTGTGTCACTGCCTGAAGCTGTCCTGGTTGCTGGGTTTCATGCCTGTTAGATACAGAGTGGGAGCAGGGACGGGACTTTGTCTGGTGCAGAATTTCCTTAGAAAGAAATGCATCCAGCATCATGCACCTGCATGACAAGAAGGTGGGAACACTGTTCACATCTCAGTTATTTAGCTGCCCTGGCTGTAAGAGTAACATGGCAGAGAACCTGTTGTGAGTTTTCTCCAGGAGATGGTAGCTACTCATCAGCAGAGTGGGTGAGTGGGTGGTTGGCCCTGGGTAAGCCATCAGGGGATGCCCCAGTCATCTTCAGCTCCCATCACTTAAATAATAAAGTATATGGGAAAGCTCCATACTGGAAGGGGCCTCCCTTTCACATGCAGGGATAGCAGTGGGCAAGGGGACTCCCTTTCAGCCCTGCTTTCTTGAGTGGGGACAGGGGAGTAGTTTGCTCCCTTTTTGCCATTTCTGGAAGGTGTTTTAAACTCTGAAAAAAAGATTTCTTTAGCACATTTCAAATGTGATACATTTGAAATAAAATAGCTGTAAAAGAGATCATATAAAATGTAAAACAGCATAACAAAACATCTGAGTTTGGGGGCTGTGAGTATAGTGGTGGCTTTTAAGGATTTTAAATAACCAAGTAGCAGGTTTCAGCACTCAAGCACCATCCCTCTCTTGAAAGATCGATGATCTTAAGATATCCAAGTATATAAAAATTAAGTCTTGCAGTGTAGCTCTGGTGATTAGGGATGAAGTGGCTGTCACAGTCTTGTTAGTTCCAGCAGGTACTTCGTATTTTACAGATGATAGAGATGGAAAAGCGGTACTGTGGGATAGCAAGAGGAAGAAAAGGATATCAAGAGTGCACCTGAGGACAGCAATGGCCTCCTGTAATAGTGTAGAGGAGAGAATCTTGTATCCCCTCTGGACCTAATGGTGAAGAGACTTTTGTCTTGCACCCACAGCAATGGTTTTTTTGGGAAAGAACTGCCTTGGCTTGGGGGTTTTTATGATTCTCCACCCATTGGTTTGTGTTTGTGTTTCAATTTGTGTATGCCATGGAGAGTACACAGAAGACTTAATTTTACAGATTTATTAAGCTGATATCTTTCTCTGGCCCTTAGCTCTTGGGGCTATCCAAGGTCAACTTTTTTGAAACTGTGGTTTATGGCAGTGGCTGTTGAGGAAAACTGTTCTACTGTGCTTATTTAATTTATTTGAATATTAAGTGTAGCTAAGTGCATTACACTTTGATAATTGAACCTTTACTTAATTGTTGGTAGCTAAAAGCAAATAGGAATGTCCATAGAAGAGTTTCTTATAAAATGCTTGTGTTGTGGATCAAATTACATTTCCTCTGAACCTGAAGTTTTTGTTTTGTTTCCTGGTCTTTAAAGTTCCTCATTATGGTTGCTGTGACACACTTAGAAAGAGAGCAATCCCATCACTAAGGATCACTGCAAAATGTTTAATCTGGCATTTCTAAGTGATGAAATTAAAGAAGATAAGAATAAAAGCACTGTAATAGCAAAATCTATTTCCAGCTCCTGCTGCATAGGAACAGTGTCATTTGCAGCACACCAAAATGCTTCCAGTTTTAACTGCTGTGCGTAAACACAGAAAGAAGCTGTGTGGGAAGAGGGAAGGTGTATGGATGTTCCTTATTATAAACACCATGTACAGGTAATGGGAGGGTTTTTTCTAAAGGCTGCCTGTACAATCTTTTTGTGATGGAGAGCAGTAGTACAAGAGTGTAGAAAAATTGTTGCACAGAAAATGCTGGAGCCCAGGGTGTTTTGAATTACAAGTCAACAGAATGTTTTCAACACATTTTTCAACCAAGTTTTGGGGGTCTAGAACATTGTAAAAGGCAAGTACTTGGGGAAGGTATCCTGCTGAGGCACATTGTAACTGAATTTCACCACTGAATCTGTGTAGTGGCTATATACAGACTAGAGAAAAAGTAGGGGAAAAAAGTGAAATAAAAGCATATTAACACTAACGTGCTAGTGACCTATTTTTGTGTAATGTAGGTACAGAGAAGTAAAGCCCCCTTTGAGCTGTTACCCCTCCTAGATGAGTTACAAGTGAAGTATGTGGTTTAGCCTGCTCTCCTCCTCTACCTCAGCTGGGATCAGCCCTGGCTATGTCCAGTGCCGTGGAGAGGACTTTGAGTTGTTGAAATGCAGCTGCTGATTCCCATTTTTATGGCTCAGAGAAGGCTTAAATAACACTGTAGGTGGGTCTTCTGGTATTTAGTGTTTTACAGGATTATGGTTTTTGTTGTTGGGAATTGTGTGGTGGTGAGCAGGATGACAAGGAAGCTTTGCAGCATGTGGGGGATTGTGTTGGGTGTTCTGTGTTGGACATCTCTCACAATGCCATGAAACTCTGTTCCGTGACTGATTGGTTACTAGAACAAGGGAGTCCTGTACAGATAGGCAGTAGGTGCCTGCCCCTCCACAAGCAGCTCTGTGGTTAATAGTCTAAGAGACAGAAGTTTTGAATGTAAAGTTTGTAAATCAGGACAGTCCCAGTCTGCACCACTGGTGACCACATCCCAAGCTATTTCAGTGACCGGGTGTGGCTGTTGGAGTGTGCATAGGTGCTGTTGCTGCCATAGGTGATGTGTGGCCAAAGGTGAGCATGTCTCAGTTTCTTTTGAAATCCTACCTTTACTAAATTAGCTGGATGGTTTGCTTGTTGCAGACAGGGTTATAGCAAGTGTTCATGTTTTTTGGTTCTTCACAGGTGTTAAAGAAGCACAATTTGATTGATGTGTTTTTTAGAAACAATTCACAGGGCTAGGACACTGCCTGTAGGTGGTAGTGGTAGTGTTGCTAGAGCTCTTGGAACAAATTTAGTTATGTCTGGAAATTTTGTCATAAATTTGCTGATATACCTCCAAGCCATGTTGTTTCTTCTCAAACATCAGAATTAGGACCTTTTTATGCCAAGCTTCTCTTTCAAGCTTTACCACTTCATCTTGCCTTTTTGTTTTAGGCGAATGTTTGCGTGTCCGTGCCTTAGTTGTTATTAATTCTAAAACAAGGATACTTTTTTTGTACCTGCCTTCTAGGCAGGATTTGTTCATTGCTGCCTCTGAAGTAGAAATTGCTCTGCAGATTTGAACAGCTTTCCAGGAGCTAAATAAGCATTTCTGTTAATGCGTCCTCTGACTTGGACTGAAAGGGAAATATGTGTGAAGCACTCCATTGTGCCATCTTGTGGTGTCCCGTCTTGTTCCCTACAGTAGTGTGGAAGGTGTGTCTCTTCTCTAAACACAGCAGGTTTATTGGTATCTCTTCTGATATCTGAGAACACATTAAAAAAAAAAAATCAGCTAAAAACTGTTCCCCATACCATCCTCTGCCATCCAGAAAATACAGAAGTGTACAGAAATGCACCACACAGAAGCAGCGCGGTGGCAATAAGGACCAGTGAAAAGCTGTGATCTGCACAGCATTCCCATGGCAGGCAGGCTCCCTCTCTGTCCACAGCTCCAGTAAGGGGGCCTTGTTGAGGAAGCAGTGGTTGACTTGAGGAACGATAATAGAAAAACATGCAGCAGAGCAGCCCTTCATGGGGATGGCTGAGGTGGTTACTTGTGCTGCAGAGCTTACCCTGTCTTGGGCAGGAGAGAATTGTACTGATGCAAGCAGCAGCTCCCCTTACTGTGTTTTGGTCTTTGGCTGGCCTCGCAGGCACCAGCGACTTAGGAGAGCCTGGGAATGTGTTCAACTTGGCTAAGGGTCAGCTCAGGGAGGGAGAAACTCTGGTTTTTGTGTGTGAACTGAAATGCACTAACTCTTTCCTAATAGTACTTCTTCAGCAGGAAAAGACTGCTTTAGTATTGGTGTATAAATAAGGGGACATTTGGAATAGGAGTGACTAAGGTCCATCAATGGTTTTATTATGGATGGCGATTCAAAAGTAGTTGAGACCGAATGATCAAAGTCAAATTCAACGGTGAGGGCTGTGTGGGTGAAGGTGGTGGTGCTGCAAGCCCTCAGACTGGGGCTGGGCTGGGCCTTTTTGCTGCTGTCAGCACACTGCAGAGAAACCCACCATATGCCAAGCGATGCCACCATTTCAGATGACGCTGCATGCGTATTCCTGCTGTGCCTGAGCTAATCAGCCCTCCAAAAAGCCCTCCAGGATGTCAGCTAGCCTATTTGTGTAGGGAGGCTCAGTGCTTTTAGCTGGAACTGCCTCTCTCAAGCCCAGCTCTAGTATCTCTAACATGGTGCTGAAAGGGGCCTTTTATCTAATCGAACTTCAGTTGCTTCAGGATGAAGCATTTACAGCATCAGGCATGCAACCCGGGAAATGAACGGTCGATCCTACAGGGACTGAGGGAGGCTGGATGCTCTAACATGTATTGATTCATCCGTGTTTTAACAAAACAAAAACTGTATTAGTGCTGCTGCTTTACCTCACATTATTGTGTGTACATTAGATATTGAGCCAGCAGTAGCAATGGAAAGCTTATGAGAGAAATAATAAAGGAACCAATAGAGGTGGAAACTTTAAAATGATGTTTTGGATAGTAATGGTAATGAATAATGAGAAAAATGGGGATGGTATAACTAAGGTATATACAGAAAAGTGACTGTCTTCTGGATTCAAGGCATTCTCAAGATGTTGGCTATTGTAAGAATGTGATAAGAAATAAGAAAACTTGTTACAAATGCGTCTTTCCTCAAGTAAATTATATGGAAGAGACTGAATCAATTTTGAGGCTGACAAAATGGCAGATGCCAGGGGCTAAAGAAGCTACGGTGGAAGGAAAGGTACGGAGAGTACATTTTAAGCAGTAAAATTGAAGCAATTGATCAAAAAAAGTACAAAGTTGGTTGTTGTTTTTGATTTTAGGTTTTTTTAAAGTTTCTGTGTCAATCAGTTCCCAGCAAGGGAAAAATATTTGGTTAATCATCTTTGAGATTTCAGCAGAAGGAAGTTTCATAACATGTGTGGTAGTGAGTGGTGGGAGCATCATGCAACTTCCCAGGCCCATGAAGTGCTGAGGTAGTTTAATTTTATTTCATATCTAGTCACATAGTCCAAGTATGCTCACTGTGTTTTCCAGAACTCTTTATTCCTGCGCATTTTAAAAAGGGTAGTGGTGTTTTTCAGAAGATTTTCATTTCCTTATGGATTTGAAACTGCTTTAAGTATAGATAGGGTAGCTTTAGTTGCTGTGGTTTGTGTGGGAAAATAGATGCAATTAGCACAGAGCCGTGTTTCTCTAGTGATCTTCCCAAGAGTGACTGCCAGGTAGGATGGCTGGGTTAGCCCAGTGCATCCTTGTTAATTTAACTTACAGTGCTAAAATAGGTAATAAGGCTAGAATTTGACAATAGATGACAAAATGCATCTGTATATTTGTTAAGTCGATATGCTCATGGAGGATCTCTGTTATTTACTGAAACATATTTTGTGTTCTGGTAAACAGAAGATGACCTTGTAAGCCATGAGTCTCTGGAGATAATAATTTGCAGGATATGCTTTTGGTGAATGTTTCTGAATTTTGTTTAATGTACATTCTGAGCAGCGTAGGGAGCATTACAGAATTTGGAATGATAAAAACATTAAGAAATCATCAACTTGGGTATGTGTGTGTGAGTAGGAGTCATTTAAAATTCAAATCATAATCCTATTTTATACTTAAAAATAGACAGAGTAGGAAGACAGACCAAAGCTGCTGTTAACTAAATATAATTCTCTCTTATTGTCCTTGCCATGGAGCAACAGCCAGGTTGTGTACCCTGTATAAAATTTGCCTGGATGTGCTTGCTGCCTTCCCATCAGTCACTCGCAAACCTTTTGGCTTACAGGTGTGTTAAAGCATGAGTTAACTCCTGAGCCTCTTTCTTTACCCTGCGTTTATCTTTTGATGGGATCTTTTAACTTTATTAGTGATTGAGTACTACTGGTGACCAAACAAAATGATTATGGAGGAGTGGGGTTGTGGCATATTAAGCTGAACAAGTGAGATCATTTTGTTATCAGATGATAAGGTGGATTATACACCATGCCCAACTGACATTCCTGGTGGGTTGCGAGCCAGGGAGCTCTTGCTTCCAGGTTATCCCTGGAGTTAGGGTGTCTGCTGCTCTGGGCCTCTGGACTCCCAAGTGAATTTGACCATGACACTTCTGTGCTCAAGGTTCTCTGGGTGCAAATGAATGGCAGAACCTTCTTGGTGAGATGCCTGAGGATTGCCTGAGAGTAAGGGTGGCTGCTTCTGCTTTTTAGTTTCTTTGTATGAAGAAATTAAAAACCTCAGGAAATTTAGAATCTGCCTATTCTTGAAAAACAGCACTCCTGGAGGCTTCTGAAAGCCCTAGACAATTGTGCAATCACACACATGCTCGTTATTCTTGTCAGAGGAATGCACAGAGACCTGGGTTTTCCTTCACAAAAATAACTTGTTTCTTAAGAGGAGGCTTGAACTGTCAGTGTGAAAACACCTCCAGTGCCTCTGCCTTTGGCACCAGCATCACATTTCCCAAGGGAAGGACTAGAGTGGTACGTGTCTTTGAGTAGACTGCAATACGTGTTCCTTTGCCCTTGCAAGTACTAACAACCATGCAGAATCCAATTGACAGAGACATGGGTGAGGCCTTACCCTAAGAGCCATTATTTGTTTGTTCACTGCAGCCTTATCAAGAAGAAAGAAGTCATTGAAAACAAACCATTCATGTTTCACAGCTCATCCAGCAAGTCTTGGGTTGAATTGGGGTACAGGCTACCCAGTTGCTAAACGTGAGCGAAACCAGTGATGTTATAACGCAGACATCACAGTAAAATTTTGAAAATATTAGAAAAAAAAATCAGAAAGCAGTAAGCTAAAGTGGATCCTTTTAAGGGTCATGATGTATACTTGCATATTTTAACAGCTAAAATTTTGATAAATAGCAAGCCTCGTCTCTGCTAATTCTGCCATTGTAAAAAAAAAAAGCAAAAATAAATCTAGTGGTTGTCAAGATGGTCCATTAATTTTGCAGTAATAATTGACCTTCTCTTCAACTGATTTTACATAAAAACCAAACTTTTGCTCGTTTGTGAGAATCTTAACTGTGAAAACTGTAGAAATTTGTGTAACTGGATTAGAAACTTCAGGTCTTTTTTTTCCCCCTACTGTCTTATTGCTCAAGAGTAGCCCTTTGCCTGCTGAGTGGGGAGTATCATCTTACAGCAGGCCTCTTCTTTGTACATAATGCATCTTAAGGTAAGTAGGTTTTTCAGCTCTGTTGGTTTTAGAAAGATCACTTTGGGATCAATTGTACGTCTGCCACAAGAATATACACTGCCATGTGCTCTTTTGGAACACTCTTTTCCAAAATGATTTTGTTAGGGCCTTCTGGTTACCTGTTTACATTTAACTTTGTTGTTTGGACTGCTCATGTGTACTATAGTCATGTTAAATCGACCCTTTCTAGGCTCATAAAGTAGCTTGAACCCTTATATGCAAGCAAATATTTTAAAGCAAGCCTGTGACTTGATTCTCTTGTAATGAGCTGTCTCACTGTGGTGATGTACACAGAGCATTCATATCTCTAATGCTGTTGGCCACTACCTAGAAGGTAGGAAAGCAGTTCTCCAAAAAGTTTCCTTTCCCCTGATGTCTCACTTGGGCATCTGAGGTGTAGTGACCAGAAGCTGCTCTGCCTGTGACACTGGAGAGGTTTTTTTGGTGGTGCCAGTGCAGGGAGGATGCCTGATCGCCTGCCCCCCTTCAGACATGGGCAGCTTGTGGATGGGTTCACAAGTAAGAGTGGCACTCCTACTGACAGTGAAGCTATTTTGTGAGCATGGGCTATGATCTTATCCAGAGGCTCCCGGGAGAGAGGTGTGTGGCTGCCCTGAGGAGGTGGGTGAGGGAGGGAAAAGATCAAGGTTTTATTACTGTGAGAGAAAGCTGCTGCTAGGCTGGGGAAGCTGTGGCTGAGCAATGGAAAAACCCCTTGGGTAGGCCCTTCCCCTTTCTCTTGGTGCTGGACTGAGGAAGAGATACTTGGGATAGGTGTAGCTGGGAGGAGAGCACAAGAGGCTGTCTCTCCCCTGTGCATGAGCAAGGAAATGAAGCAGCTTTGTGTGACAGGGCCACAGCCTGTCATAAGGGGGCTTCAGTGAAGGGTTGAACCTTACAGGAGGCACGGATTATTCTGCAGCAGTTTGGCTCTACACCAGTGGTAACCAGAGCACTGGGTCTAATCATATCAACCCTGAAACAATTGCCAGTATTCAACACTGGTACAGCACTGGTGCTCTTAGGATTTAGCAAGATGGTATTCTGCTGAGGAACTGAAGCTGAAATCCAATCCCTGAAGTGTTCAAACACTGCTCAGAGTTGGATGCTGGGTTGCATTCTCAGCCTGCTTCTTCCTCTCCAAGTGAGGAACACGTTTTGTGTCAACCTGGTCACTTGATCGTGGATGCGGAGCAGGGCTGAGTTCAGGAGTTTCTAGCTGTGTGAAAAGCTCTCCGTGTGCACTGGGATTTTGATGCAGGTGTTTGAATAGAGTTTCTTTCTTTCTTTTTTTCCTTTTTAATCTGAAAAAAGATGCAGCCAACAGCAGATAATTCTGTAGGTAAATCAACAAACAGTACTGTAGTTTTGCAAGATGAGTCATTCCTTTTGCAAGGAGTAAAATCTGTGAGTGGGATGTGCTACCAGAGATTGGAGTAATATGATACAGAATCATTACATTTTGATGTAGCTTAGTTTTGTTGTGCTTGCTCGCCAGAGTCGCTGGTCTCACTAGTCTAACTGCATTTTTCCATTACCTTTGCTGGAGAAGAAATTCAGGTGCTATGAATGAGAAATCTTTGCATTCTTACTCTGGAAATGCCCCAAATATATCTAAAACTCCCCTGTTTGCTTACAGTCTCTTATATTGCTAATAATATCATCATAGTCTTGTATATTTTTTTTACATTTAACTGCATGCTATGTTCCTGGTAGGACTTTTCATCCTTGCTTCTTTTAAAAATGTCACTAAGATTTCTGTTTTATGATCTTGAGAGATTGGTTAAATACATTTTTTCAGTTCAGTGGTGTGCTAACTAGCTTATAGCTGATCAGATTGCAGCAGTCTCTTCAGTGTGTTCTACTGGATCTGATCCCAGTTTTGCTTCCTTCAGTGTATGACAGCAGAGGGAATCTGCATTCACTCTACTAGAGACTTTTCCCCTCTGGTTTCAGGATTTTCCTGGAAAAGAATCTTTTATAATATTAAATGTTTCTTACAAACTCTGTTCTTTTTTATTTTTTCAATAGGTGCTGGCATCATGTCGGGCATTTCTTTTAACATCTCGGATTCCCACCAAGGTAAAATCTCTGTTTCTATAAAATAGAAATAAAATAGTTTGGGGTAACAAATGAAAGTTACATAAACTAAGTATCAAAAAATCAGCGTATTTTAGTTATACATCTGTTTAAAAAATAGATAATTGAGAAATGGTATGTGGCATGGTCTTGAGTTAGAATGGTGCTTCTATTATTATATAGAATGAATTTTTAATGAATTAGATTAATTGAATTAAATTAATTTTTCAGTACATATATATATTTATCCACACATGCCTTTTCAGAGGGATTTTAACCTCTAGAAATGCAGGTGGCTGAAAAGTTGTGTTGTAAACTCCAACTTGAAGAACTGTGAGAGGAGTCTGATGAATTTCATAGAAGGACAGTTTACGTGCAAACAAGCTGATGGCATTATTCCCTCTAGTGTTTGTAGTGTCAAACAGGATTACATTTGATTTGGAGGCAGAAACTCTGTTGAGTTTTATTAAATTCTGCTGTTTTCTAATGGTTTTTGCTGTTCATTTTGAAAAGCACTTTGGCAACTTGCCTCGCCAATGCCAGTGAATTATTTTTTCTGTGCTTGTGACAATTTGTAATGATTGTTGTAGAAGAGAAAGATGATTTCCACATGAATAAAAATGACGTAAGTGAAAGAACATTTCTTGTCCAGCTTGGAATCAGTGAATGGGAATTTGCCACATATCCTGTTTTGTTGTATTTGATGTGTGTGTCTAAGTGTGTGTGTATGTATATATATACGTACACACACACACTTTATAGAAATACCAGTATCCATAAATGGAACTATTGATACCAAATTTTCACTTACGGTCGCTGGTAGATGTGACCATCCTTGGCTATAAATTGAAGATGCTGACTGACAGGTGGGATGAACTGCAGCTTGAATTTCTGCTGATATTTATTTTCCTCAGTCGATCTCCCTGTCCCTG
Organism: Acrocephalus scirpaceus scirpaceus; assembly: GCA_910950805.1. Classification (NCBI taxonomy): domain Eukaryota; kingdom Metazoa; phylum Chordata; class Aves; order Passeriformes; family Sylviidae; genus Acrocephalus; species Acrocephalus scirpaceus. The sequence continues at coordinate 66,205,612 of OU383773.1, read as the reverse complement.
CAGCACGGATGTCTCCAGTTGGTTGTCTGTTGGTATTTGAATCACTGCAGTTTTCAGCCAGGGCTTTTTTAGACAGGGTTTGGTGACTGCTTGCTCGGAAAGATAGAACCAGTTTATGAACAGCTCAGACATCACTGCAATGGCAATATGATAGACAGGTGGTTATCATGATTATTTTAAACAATAGCAAAGCCATTATAAGTCATCAAAAAGCTCTTGAAGGCTGAGGCTTGGAGTACGAAATGATAACTCTGTTGAGTGTTTCAGACAATTCTCAGAACTCATTAAATAGATTTGCATAGTTGAAAAACTTGGTTTTGTTTTCATTAAAATCTAAAATACGTATTCTGTACCAGTAGAAATGTAATTTTGGTGATAGCAAATATAAGATAGAAGATAGATAATGAGAAGCTGTGCTTATGATTTATGTAAAAATTAAACTTTTTATGTCTGAACAATTATTAGGATGGTTGAAAATGCATTTCTAGCAGGGCTAGTGAAACTTAGTGAATTTTCTAATGTCTATAGTGTTTTCAATAGCTGCTCAGAAGCATTCCGAGCCCGAGAACTTCCATATAACTGTCAGGCAGTAACTCCTCAAAAGACAGCTGAGAAGATTCAGCAAAGACACATTATTTCTCTGTCATAAGGGGGCTTCAGTGAAGGGTTGAGCCTAGAGATGGCCAGTTCTGAGTAACTGTTACTGCTGCATTCCATTCCAAGCTTTCCTTTTGCTTAAGCAGTGCTGTTGAGGTGTATCTACTAAACGATCAAAATTTAAAAGAATTAATGTTGGTTAACTACAGTACCAGCTCACACTATTATCCTTAGAGCAAAGATAATACAGCAGCCACCTCTAAACTTAACACTCTGGTCCAGTCAGTTCATTCCCACTAATTGGGATGGACTGATGGGGAAGGAAGGACAGTACTTAAAACTTGCTAATTCTTGCTACAGTCTATATAGAATCTAATTGCAACATTAGTAAATGTTGTATGTGTCATCAAGCCCACAAATAAGCATATAAAATACTTGTAGGAATGTCATTCAGATTTGTGAATGTATTTCTAGTGCAACTTTCATTGAGTTGTGGTTGGAAAACTGTGAAATTAGCAGTCTGAGTAACTGAAATTACTAAATGTTCCTAAATGAGAGGCATGCATAGCTTTTTAAGAGGATTTTATAAACATATAATTTTAGGTAATAAATGAGATTATGCCTTTTATAACCTTGTAAAAATTATTTCTTAGTTTGAGGTGGATGATGTTTCGAACGTGTTTTACATTTTTGCTGCAAAGCAAGGACTATAAATTCATATTTTTAACTAGAAAAATGAACCAAAGATGAACTGTAGAGATAGTGCTGTATTTCCTCATATTTGTTAATTCTAGGCAAGAGGATTTGTGGACTAAATTCTTGAGTCTGGGTCTTTGTGAGCTTTTCAAATATTTTTGATTGTGTGTACATATATGTATATATGTGTTTCCACATACTTAAGCAAAAGAAGAACCTTAAAGTTGATAGGTAAATACTTTTCAAAATAGGAAGGATTTCAATCACAGAAACTTCCCCCGTAAAATTTCATTGGGATTTAGGAAAAGAAATATTTAGTTAGTACTGGAAAAAATGAGCTTTTCCCTTCTGTATTTGTAGTCCTGCTTAATCCAGTAGCCAACAATAACTGCTATAGGTTTTTTTGTGTGTTTTTTTTTCCTTTTTTTTTCTTTCTGCCCTAAGCCAACTGCACAGGCCCATGTCACCACAAAAGATTGCTAGCCCTAACTTGGAAATAAAGCACTGAAGAGAAATTAATGCCTTCCACTTGGGAAAATGCAGGGTGTTGGTGTGGGCCTTGAGAAGAGGCTTGTGCTGGTTCTGCCTCTCCTGCCTCAGTTCCCTGCTCTCATTTGCTTCATAACCAGATGTGATGGCACCCCTGAAACTGCTTGTTTGCTGTGGATGCTGCCCCTGCAGCAGAATGTGTGAATGAAGGACATGAAGTCCCAAAAACTTCAGAGTAAAGTTTGTTCACCAAGAAAGGCCTTTGGCAGAAGGTGAACTTTGCACAGAAATGGGAGGGATGCCTATATCTTCTGATGCTGCCGAATCATGAGGGCAGCTAAAGGGATAAGGATTCAGAAAATAGGCAACAAGGAACAAAGAGACAGTAATAACAAAAGTTTTCTGGAAAGCTTTTTGGTGGTTGGAAGCTGGTGCCTCTGTTCCTGACTTTCCAATGTGCTGTTCCAGCCTTTACAGGGAGGGAGTCTCGTTAGCTGTATCTGGATTCTGAGCACCTGAGTCATTCAGGGTTGACTTTTTCACTAATACAGGAATAGAATGGTATGGTGCTTGCCAGTTAGCCTGGGAGCACCCTGACTATGTACCTAGGATAAGATACAGTACAGGAAACTTTGTGCAATTCAAACAGACTGCTCAGTTGCAATGGTTTCAATGAAAACTAGAAGGAAATGAGCTAATGTCTTGCCCGTAGTTACGATTCAGTCCAAGAGGTTTGTTTCTGTATATCTCAGCTGTTAAGATGATTGTCTACATAACTGGGAATTCCGATCGTAGCACACTCTCTGTAGCCCTAGATTTGTCCTTGGAGAAGAATTCTCTGCCACCTTCTAAGTTATCATTTGGATTCAGTATGTTCTTCCCTGCCTAGTCTGACTGTCATCCAAATAAAAGACAGAGCTTATGTATCACTTCCTCTCAAACTGTTAGACAAGCTAAAGCAGTCCTTGGACATTTATGTTCTTATCTGTATTTATCTATTTATATACATTTTTATTTGAGTGTGTGTGTATATATATACAGTGTGTGTGTGTGCATGTTCCTTCAGCTTCTGTGCAGTAAAATTTTTCACATCTGTGATCAATGTAACCAATGAAAGAATAATTGCAAAGCTGTAAGGATTGTAATAAATGATTAATCAGTCACAAGAGTACACATCAGTAGGGTATTGTATTAATTATGCTTTTTATAGTAAAGTTTTTTTATAAAATTGATTATAAGCTTATGTGCCTATAGCTTGCAATAAAATGTCCAGTGTGGTATTTCTATAACCTCTAATAATCATTAAAACCTGTAACAAGCAAATGTAAGTATTTTTTAAATGAAAAATGCATCCACAAATACTTAGTGTCAATTACAGAAACTGATATCAAATATCAGTAGCCAGCTCAAGGTTTTCTTAACCTCATTGAGAAGCATAAGTGCTCTTTAAAATAAGATGATGTTTGCACTAATGTGGTGTTTTCTTTTCTAACTACAGTTAGAACTAACTTTCAGCTACTTGGAAATCCAAGGAGTAACTTCCAGTAAACCAGGCCAGGTGAGTGTATTCTAGATAAAAGATACTTATTTATTCATTGCTAAATCTGTTCCAGTCAAGGAGGTAATGCTCTGACATGCAGGTGTCCCCTTCCACTGAGCACACTGTGCATTTGTATTCTTGCATTCATGCTGGTCTAAAATCTTAAAAATAACAATATTCATTTGAAGAGTCAGTTTTAGGAATGTTTTGTGCGCTTGGAATAGTGATAAGAAGTAGATTGAGTTTTTTCCTAGTTCAATATGGTACAAGTTTCCATTTGTATCATGAGTGGATCTTTTTTTCAGAGCTGGTAATGCAATGGTGGCTGGTATGCAATCATCACCCCACAAGCTGCCATGGCTTCTGTGGTGAATACCTTTATGGGGAAGCCAAAAGCTACTACTTACATTGCAGGCAGGAATGCTTTGCTTTCAACTATTCTTCATGCCTTTACTGTGTACAACACAGAATACATTTGACAGCAAGTTACGTGCCCAAAAACATAGATGTCAAAGAGAAGATGGTGAAAAGAAGAATGCCTTTAGAGCGTTTTTAATTCATAAGATGAGCATGTTGACAAGATTTGACAGTTCAATTGTATCAAAGTCTTCATGTGTTTCATGTGTGTTTGGCTTTTAAAGCACTTTTTAAGAACAGGAATGCCTGAGATACTTTGAACTCTGAAAAGCTCTCATTGTATTAACATGTCACCTTTTTAACCTGTCTTTTGAAGCTTTCCATAGAGGAGGAAAAAAAAAGGTCCAGGTGTGAGAGGAGACATTTGCTAAATTCCAAGTTTTTGTGGCTTTTTTTTATTTAAGGCACTAAAAAGCCAGGTAATTATTGCTAATTATTCCTGGAGGCATAGACAATCACTGTTGTAGCAGTGTTTACAAGAGATTTTCAGCAGCCCCAATGAGCAGACACTTTTCCTAAAATATTTCTTAATGTTTTCATGTTTACATTAATTTGTGTTTTAATTGTGTGAGGCTTATAACTGAAGGCAGAGAGAATCCTAGATTATTTCTTGTGGAGCAAATGATTTTGTTGCAGTTTTCCTGCTAACAGCATATTAGAGCTGTGATATCAGAAGGGTGTAGTTTTGTGCTAGGCATCTTGCAGAAAGCCATGAAGAGCTTCCTACTGTAAGATAAATAAACAAATGGACAGAGTAATATAAGGAAATGCTGTGCTAATATTGGTGATTATGAAAAACTGTGGGAAGTTGCCCACTCATTCATCATCAGGGAATGGTGGCAACAAAAAAGTTGATGGTAAAAGGTGTGAATAGTCTCACTGTGCTTTAGGGGTAACACAGCCTCTTCCAGCATTATCATGGTGGTGACCCTAGGCATGAACTGGGAACCAAGGGAGCCCTGGGAACCAGCCCCAATAAGAAGCAATCCCCTGTATCACACTGCATAGAGTCCCCTCTCCTACTGTCTGTCTTCACATATTTATGCCTGATGTTACCTTCTCACTGTGTGTTCTCATCTAAAAGAGATGATGACTCGGGCTGTGCTAACTCTTCTCCCTGGAGTCAACAGAAGCATTACACTGCTTCCTGTGATGCAGCCGAAAGCAGCAGCAGAGCTGATGTGTCACTCATACCCTAGCCTGATTTGATTCTGAACACTCAATATCTAAGAGAGGCGCTTTGCAAAAGGCTTTATTTATCCCCCCCTCAGGCACGTATCCCCCAGACAGCGGGACTCTTACGCTGGCTGAGTTGCTGCTTCATCTGCACTGAGACAGCACAGCTCCACAGCATTTTCTTAAACAGCACAGAACAAAGCATTAGAGCTTTTCCAGAGGATCACAGCCATTAAAGACTTTTACTTTTTGCTGGAGGAAATAGGCACCCTGCTCATTCAATAGTTTCCTGTCAGGCTGTGCTTGCTTCTCCTGGTGTTCTGGGACGTGTTTCAAAAGAGGACAATGCTGTGAAAAGTTCTTGGTTTTCAAAGTGTCAGCTGAGGTCAAGATCCTTTGAAAATTGTATTCCCGTGGGAAGCAGGGCACTGTTAGAAAAAGCAAAGTTTGAATACAAGGGTCTTGTACATTCAAAAACAACTTTCAGAAACTTTACCTGGAGCGTTGCTGTGTCATGTCTTAAAGAATAACAGATTCCTGTGAGCATTCAACTGGCATTCAAAATGCTTTCCTGTTTAACCCATTGACATGAATTATATGATACCCTTCTCAGCCTCTTTCACTTTTATTTATAGTTGATTATGGAAACTGAGAAATGCAGCATCTCCATGAAGATGGCATCCTCAGAGGATGTGAACGAGGTGCTGGCACACATTGGGACCTGCCTCAGGAAGATATTCCCTGGACTCTCACCAGTGTAAGTATCCTTTAGGGCACCTCTCAGTGGAACAGATTGTATGGAAGCCAAGCCACCCCTTTTTGTCTGCTGGTCTCCCTACCCTGATCTCAGAAATACACTGAGGATATAAGAATCATATCTGCAATCACTGAGCTTTTGTCCAGGTGTATGGCAGGATCAGGACACAGTGCAGAGCATAGGTAGACTCTGTGTGATCCTGTAGGGTCAAAAGAGCCTTTGGTTTGAGGGGAGGTGCAGTTATTTGAGGTCTTAAGTTTTTATTTTACCTTGTTGCCTCTCCAGCCTCAGGTATAGGGTAGGATCTGTCTTTTTTGTTGTAACTGGTTCCTTTTTCTGTTTCATTTTTTTTCTCACTAGAAGTAAAATCTGAGTTGGAGTGGAGGGAAAAGTTCCGTTTACTTTCAGTGTTTGTGAAAACAATGCACATAATTGTGAGCCTTGTTCTTCAAAACTGAGCCCTGGGCAGTCTTGTCATATACTTCCATGGTTTAACTGACTCCTTGAATTATTTGTCTCCTTTTCTGGCTTTTCTTTTCATTGCATTACTTGCGCCTTTGGTCTTCTCTCTTACCTGTGTTTCTGGATTCTATCATCTTGCAGCAATTCTCAGTAGTTTTTCTTCATTTTCTTTTCTTTCTTCTCAGTCATTGCCTCATCTTCATCATTCTCTACCAGGTCGTGCAACTCTACTGTATTCTCTTCAGCTCCTGGTTTTCAGCATTATTAGAAAAAATGGGCTGTGGAAAAGAGTTTTTCCAGACATGTTGATTTTTATAAGTGAACTTTAGTAACAGACACTAGATGTGAATGGGTAGGCTAAACTTAGGTGTTTTATTTTGGGTGCATGTTTTTATTATTCACCTTTCCTGTAGGTGGAGTAGGAAATCAAGTTCATAAACTCTGGATGGCAGTTTCTTTTTCTTGTTTCCTTTTTTTTTTTTTTTTTTTTTCACTTCCAATTTTCTTCTCAGGGAGTGTTGTTAACTGCCTTAGTGGAGATTGAGCTCTCCCTTCACACAACATGAATACAACCGAATATTTGTGAGCAGGCTTGCTATAAAACCTCAATAATAGTGTGAGAAATGCAGACAAAATTAATAAAGAGAGTTGCAAGACTCTTTGTTTCTCTGGTTGTTTACGAAGGCCTTGAACTCTCTGTATGTTTTCTGTAGGCTTTCTTGAGAACATTGCTGGAGCAGTTTGGGTAGCTGCATGGAGTGCTTGCTTCCCAGAAAAGAAATCAAATTTCTTGCTCTCCTTTCAGATAGCAGAGTTCTCCAAAAATAAAGGCATTGGAGTTGTGTAGATGGTAGAGGACCAGATCAGGCAAGAAAAGGGGGAAGTGGTTTCTCCAGTTATTATTGCTTATTAATTCTTTTCTGCTCCACCTCCCACCCCCTTAGACCCCTCATCAATTCTGTAGTTGATGAGGCAGACTTGCCATTCAGAGAAACAGTAATTTTATTTCTTAAAAGGCAGGAAGGTATTGTGTTTCTTGTCTATCTAGGGAAGGAAACTGCTGCCAAATTACAAAGATTGGAGCTGGATATCAAGAGTGCAGCCTAGAGGCCACATGTCACTGCTCAACTCTTTGCACCATGGTGGTATTTCTGCATAAAAGCAGTGTATATACAGCAGTGGTTTCAGGGTGACTATTAATACCGTGTCTCTTCCCTATTTTGGGCATCCTGGTGTCAGATGAGGGCCACAAGTCTCCTTGGATGGAGTGATCCTGTAATACAAAAGGGTTTAGTTGCTCCAGTAGTCACAGGGTTAATCAAAAGAAAGAGAGTAAGAAAGAATGAATAAATGTTATTTCTGCTGCATAGTGATGTGTTTGCCTTTTAGGAAGGAAAGTGAATTGTATTAAAAATGGTAATCCTTCCTATACACCCATTTAAAAATGCTCTTAAAATAAAAAAGGTTTATATGTTTAAAAATACTGTCAAAGCCATGAATGGTGTTTTTCCCCTCTTTTCCATCTAGGAGGATTATGAAAAAAGTAACTATGGAGCCTTCGGAAAGACTGGCTAATCTCCAGGCCCTGTGGGACAGTCAGACAGTGGCAGAACTTGGACCTTGTGGTGAGAATGAATTTAAATGCTCAAATATAAAAGGGCTGGAATTGCAGTGTCAGGAAGTTTAATTCTATTTCTGGCAAAAGCTTGTAAAGGTGTAATTAGTTTTAAGGTGTAATTAGTATGAAGCAGACTTTTGATTGGTAGGTGAAAGCACTATATTAAGCTTTCTTGGAACTTACCAAGTGAAGATAGGGTAGTCTCAGTTCCTTTCATAAGCACAATGGACAGTCTTCTGAGAGAAAAAGAGAGTGAGTTTTGAAAAACTGAATCTTTAAGTATTAAAGTGTCCTTTTAGATGTACATTTGTTTGTTTGTTTGACTACTGTGTTAAATAGTCTCTCGGGTTGTTTGTAGGAGGCTTTTCGCAGATGTATGCTTGTGTTTGTGACTGGCTTGGGTTTCCCTACAGAGAAGAAGTACAGTGGGTAAGTGCTTGTCTTGTTCTGAAGCCCTTTTCAGCTACCTGTACTAATGATGAAAGAACAGGTAAATCCATAGTGCTTGACAAAAAAAACCAAACCCACTGCAGTTCTGTAAAGATGTGTTTGGTTATGTATTTTTAACAGGATGTTGATACGATTTATCTGACACAAGATACCAGAGAGTTGAATTTGCAAGACTTCAGCCACCTTGACCACAGGTAAACCATGAACAGTAATCATGCTAATATTGATTAAATGAGGTGGCCCCATAGCTGTAACTGGGATGTGTAGACCAGTGAAATGACCATCTGTAGCATTTTTAGTTTTCAGCATGAAGCTGCTGTTTTTGCACAAAAGCCCCATGGAAACCACATTTCATTCAGGAGCCTGAGAAGATAAATATATTTTCTTATTGGAAGCAATCCAAGAAGTTAGCAGATAGATAGTTTTCCTGTGATGGCAGATATAAGAGCTCAAATTCAGCAGATAAAACATGCAGCTACATCTGGTGGGCAAAGCAAAAAAGGAAATTATGAAGTCTTCTGCAGAATCTTTTTCTCATGGTGTACACAGTAAAGGAAATTAATTTTTGTCAGCAAGTCAGTAGAAGGTTTGAGTTGTTCAACTGAATTCCAGCCAGTTGTCTCTTCACTTATAATAGATGCTATCAAAAATATGTACTTCCAGAAAGGAACTAATTGAGGGTAATTTTGCTGTGAGATGCTGAAACTTAGTTAAGTGTTGTATTTAGTTTACTGGATTTAGCTGGCTGAGAAAATTGGATTCTGAGAAAGTTGAATCTGGAGATATTACAAGTAGGAGAAAATGGGAGGGAAGCTTGACTAAAATTCATCGTTATACAAAGGAAATTGCAAATTTAAGGAAGTGTAAATAAGATAGAGAAAGCATTTGTTTCTTTGGGAGAATCCAGTGAAAGAATTAAGAATCTATCACAGATAAAATGTTAGAATATCCTAACAGAAAGGCTGAACCTGGAGGTAGGTAAATAAGAATATTTTGCCACAGCATTCTTTGCAGCTTTAGGCTATCTGGTATGTTAACTTGCAGAATGTCCCATTCAAGGAGTTAGCTCATTTTCTGTGACACATTTTCACAGTCTGCAGTGAATCCCATGACAAAGTTACCAAGCAGTATCTGTGTTGACTAATTCAGAGGTAACTCAAGACTACAGGGCTGCAACTGGTCTGTGACAGATGCAGCCAAAGACTCTTTCCTTGGTTAAGCCTTGCTGAAAGAGGATAAGGGGAGGAATTAGACACAAGCAAATTTGGGGCAAGAACTTAACCATGCTTTAAACATTTATTGCAAGATAAAGTGATGAGAAGACTGTGGGGCATTCTTGAGAAAGTGACCTACAGATACCCAGCCGCAATAGATATGTTCGAACAATTCATTAGGAAAGAGTGGATAGAATTGTTCTAAATATTTAGAATATCTCAGCTGATGCAAATGAGTTTGGCTTCCAGAAAACTGAAATAATGGGTTTGTTGTTTTAGAAAAGCTTTTCATTAAAATATACAAAATAGATGTTGCTAAAGAAATGTAATTGTGCTGTTAAGAAAAGTCTTTATTAAGTGTTTCATGACTGTCTTAAGTCCAAAGATTCAAATCTACTTTGGAGCTATTTACCTGTTGTGGAATCTGTCTTGTGATGAGAACTTCTACATGTTGAGGACTGAACTGAGGAACGTTTTGGATTGAAATTTCAAGAGGATTGAAATTTTAAGAAAGCCAAACCCTTATTATTCACTAAAAATACAAATTAGGAATTGAAATCCCATTCAATTCAAGAATGTATGTAAGCATTTTCCAATATATTTAAGACAGTGGGACTGCTATAAAATCACAGTATGCCATTATACTTTGGATTTTGAGAGGCTGTTGTATATCTCATCCACCTAATTTTTGGGGTTGCTGAACCTATATAGTTGATGTTGTGTAGTAGCTCTGAAGCAAGCTAGGACAGGTACATCAGTTCTCTAAATACAGGGGCTATGCATTGCCAAAATAAACAATTTATGTTTTTCCAAGTAAAATTTTTCTGTTAAAGGTCAGCATAAAATGGCATGAATTATAGATGAATTTAAGTTCCCAGAGCAACACAGCATGGCTTGTTGCATGGGAAAATGACTTCTGAGGTTTTATCTGAAGTTATGTTGCATTGTGAACCATATAATTATTTTAAAAAAATACTCAAAGTGAAAAGAAGTGAAAAAGGGCTTATTTGATATGGTAGCATGATCTTCATCTGTGTAGCATGTATTTTAGCTTATTTGGATATTCAAAAGATTTTAAGAAAAGTGTGATTGTTTATATTTTTTTCTTTGTGCTGTTGAGATTTCTTGCCATCTGAAATACACTCAGAGACATCTGAGGACAGAGTACAATACATCTCAGGGACAGAGATGTTGAAAAAATGTGAAGGCATTAGATAAGCTGGAATCTTGTTTAGGCTTGGAGAGATTGTCTGCATTCCAGAAGAACAGAATCTGGTTTTATTTTAAGATGGCACAGATTAATCTTTTATAAATATTACTTTATTCTGGATGGTAATTTTAATTAATATAAGCATCTCAATGTAAATCAATGAGGGAAAGTTATGATAAGGCCCTGCTTTTGGAACTGGTTCTTAGCTTTCTTTCATACCGTATTGGAAAAGAATTCAGGTTATTGTTAATACCACATCTAGAGTGCAATAGAATAAAGTGAATAAAGCAATATATAATTTTGAAAAGAAAAACTTGATAACAAGAATATTGGAGTTAAGTGAGCTTAAAGCAAGAAAAGGAGTAGAGGTAAATTCCTGAAGGGGACCCTCATTGGTCAGAAGCACCTTCAAAAATTGGAACAAAAAATTAAAAAAATGTCCTTCCTTTTAATCAGATGGTAGAATCTGATAAAGTGAAGTTTCTAGACAGTAGGTACAGCTTCTTGCAGAACAGGCAGGGAGGGGTTCCATTGTCTGCAGGCATGCTGGGAGTAGGGGGAAAGGGGTATATGGAGGGCAGCTAGCAGTTGTCGTCTGTGACGGTCCCAGGAGGTATCTGTGCTTGTCTGGGGTTTGAACAAACAGGCCTTGGATTCTGCAGGAGACTAAACTATTCAAGAAACATTGTTTCAGCTGGACAGGAATAGATTAAAACAAATCAACCCAGCTGATTTGCAAGTTCTCATCTTTAAATATTTCTTGAAAGCGTCATAGCTCTGCCACTGAGACTGGGCACCCCTTGTCCTTCAGCCATTTCCCTCCCGAGCCAGAGAAGTAAAGGGGAGAAAGGCACAGCCTCAGCCAAGTTCTGTCTGCAGCCACTCTCCTGCCCAGAAGTTCCTGAGCGCTTGCCAGCCCTCCAAGCTGCCTTACCAGCTCCCTGGTAGTGTGAACACTTGCAGTTGGTGATCCCCAGTCATTGTCCCTCTGTTCCTTTGAAGGAACTGGGCTGCTGCCAGTGGCTGAACTACAAATGCTCATGGTACCTTCTGCTGCTTTTGGAGGTGGTGGTCCCCAGCATGAACAGCTCTGCTCCAACAGTGTCAGCCTGTCCGTTGTTTGCCCAGCTGTGCTGCCTGGTTTCTGCTGCATGAACAAACCAAAATTTCACCTGAAAAATTGCTCTTAAATTCATTCCGCTTCCAAGGCAAAGGCAGTGGCAAGAGAGGCATCAAAGGTGCAAATTCATTACCACCTTACTGATCTTGCCAGGGATCCTCAGAGGAGGAGCAAACCTCTCTGTCTGTGGGCATTCCATAGTCCATGGAAAGATTCCTGCCTGCCCAGCCTAAGGGGGAAGTACCTCTGGGTTGTTATTTTTTTCTCACCTAACGTTTCACCAGTTAGTTATTGCTTTACATGGAGATGAAGTGTGTGGGTGTGTAGGAACAAAAGCAACGTGGTGGACAGAAATAAATCTATGCACTCCATGAAGCTGCTAAGTCTCTGCTGTGCCTGTGGAAACAAATTCACCACGAAACATGGTGTGTGCTGTGAACAAGATGGAAAGATGGCTTAAATCCTTGAAGGGCACCCCACATTAGTTCCTCTGCAGGAGTGTGAAAATGGTCTGTTTGCATGAGCCTCTCAGTTGGTGGGCTACAGTCTTTTGCTGCAACATGCTGCACCTTCGATCTGTTACCTTAGTGATGCTTGTACTTCCCAATCCAGCAACTGCAGTTCCCAATATAGCCTACGGAATGCTTGTCCACGTGATGTCGCCTTGTCTCCTGCCTTTCCTGTGTGTTTAACAACCACCCCGAAGTGTCTGCGTGTTTGCAGAGGAAAACTGGAGGAGGGGAAGAATAAAATGAAGATGGGAGAAGGGTGCTGCCTGTTAAGTGCAGATCTGCATATGTCCTGAATGAAGAGCTGGGAGGGGTGGTTGGACTAGCTTATAAAAGCCAATACTTTTAAATTTCTCCCCAGAAAAACTGGCTTAAATGGCAGTGTTTTGCTGGTTTGATAAGTTAGTTTGTGTATGTTACAGCTCTTTATTTCATTATAAAGACAAAGGCTTTCTAAGGAGCTGTTAAGCCTCTGTGTAGGTGTATATAAGTCTTTAATATGCAGCACCAAACTGATCCAAGTACTGCCCTGCTAAATGGTGTGATAGTGCTTGATGAATGATTCTGCTGGGGGGTAGCGTGCAGACGTGACATTTATCAACGTCTGCTACTGGAGAAACTTAACAGAGGGAGAGCAGATCACGTTAAGAGGCTTGGAATGAAGAAAATGGGAATAATTTAGAATTTCATTTGTGAAATCCCTTTTACAATTAAGGAGGGTTTGCGCTGAATGTCGCATTATCCTGTTGCAGGTCTCCTGTTTCCTGGGGGAATTTAACTATAGAGATGAGACAAGGAGGTGTTCTCTAGAAGCATTCAGTCATGGAATTATATTAAATCATCAGACTGCCAAAAAGCTTTTTAGCGTCATGCTAAATTATAATTAGAGGCGATTAAGGAGCTTAAACATGTCACAGGCTGAAGAAAAAGTTATGCTAAAAGTAGGAATGGCAGCCCAGACAAATTCCTGATTTTAAAATTTATGCTAGAATGGATGTCAGTTGGCCAGTAAGAAATTTTTATTAAAATAAGAGGAAGACATGCAGCTGCTGCTGCTGTTTTTTAGAATGCAGAGCTTTCTATAATGGGAATGGTAGGCAATTAGCATTGCAAAACTGTGGGGAATGAGACATGGAAGAACACTCAAGAGATTGTTTCAAATGACAGTTGTATGAAATGTGTGTAAAAGTGTTTTTCTTTTTCTAGAGACTTAATACCTATAGTTGCTGCTCTGGAGTATAATCAGTGGTTTACAAAGCTGTCCTCCAAGGATCTGAAATTAGTAAGTAATAAATTGAAACAATATATCTGCTTCTACCAGGCTGTGCTGTGTTTTAAAAGATGCTATTACGTTTTTTTTAAGTGAAATTTTTTTAGGCAAGTACAACTGGACAATCTATTTCTAATTTTTTTTTCCTGGAATCATATCAGGAAAATACAAACTGTTCTATAGTCAATTAGCACCATAAAAACACTGCTGAGAGTCAAGTCTTGTCAAAATTTCAAATCATATAATTTGAAAACTTCATTGGTTGATAGTAGTAGCCCATAAAAATTCATTAGGCATTGCTGACTCCCTCAAATAATATTGTGTGACTAAAAGGAAACTAACTTTAAAGCAGCCAGAAAACTTAGTTGTTTTTTAGAGGTGAAAAGAAAATGCCAAGATTCTGGGGATTTTTTTAATTGCATGAAGCACTTTTTTTCTGTGTAATTTTCATTGCAACTTCATGTTTTTAATTCCCAGTTTTCTGAAGCACTGATGTGTGGCACTGGTATTTTTCCATATTGGTTTTCATTCCTAAAAGCAAAAAGACGACATGTCTAAACAAGTTCGACTTCTGAAAAAAGGGCCAAGAAAAGCAGTAATTCAGTGACAAATATATCAAAATATGCTATTTCTTCTAAATTTGGAAGTTTATAGTCACAGGTGGAGTTAGTGATTTGCTTGAGAAATTGCTTTCATGCTTGCCTCCAGAAGCTTTTGCCTTTAAAAATTAATAGTAAGTTTTTTGCCTTTAAAAATTAATAGTAAGTTTCAATCTTGTCTTGATGCCCTTGATCTGTAAAGCTCTCATTATATTCCTAAGCTATCATTTTCAATGAAAATTCAATAGGAACTTACATGATTCTTGACAAAAGAGTAGGCAAAAAACTTTCCTGCTGGGACATCTCTCTCAATGTTATGCATGGAATGAAGCTGGTGGTATTTTTAGTGCTGTTGTAGTTTGCTGTTAAAATCATCATTGTTAAAAGGTACAATGCAATTAATCAGTTTCTGCTTCAGTGAAATGAGATAGTTTGTTTAGTTAGAAGACTGGCTGGTGTAGTTTGCTTAGAACAAAACCTGGCCCTATTATCTATTTGAGATACATTTATGTGAATGTTTCAGGGTTTTTCTTAGCAGCTTTCCTGTGGAAAACAAATGAACTTTGTCAGTCTAGAAAATACATCAGTTACTTATAAAAAACCCAACCGCTTGCCTTCCACACGTTCCATTTTTAAGTCAAAAATGAGGAAATGAGATCGTTGGACAGTAAATCCATGCCATAAGAACACTGCCAAGGGTCATTATGAGGTCAGACATATCCGGAGGCCATCCAATGCATTGTGTTTCACGAGCCCCTCTCTGGCATTGTGTTTGATACACAGTACCCACAGTGGTTTCATAGTACAGGCATGAAACTTTCCACCTGCAGTCACCATACTGTAGACAGATTGTGATAATATTCTGAATTATTAAAACATGGATGGTGAAGAAAGTATTGGGAAGATGGCTGAGTTGACAGTCTGGACCAAAAATTGTCAACCTTTACTGTGTAAAGGATTAATAAGATTTTATGTGTGTGGTAGAGCAGATTTATTTTGTTTAGGGTTGTTTTGTTTTTTGGTTTGAAAGTCAAAACCCAAACACTGAAAAATACACAAACTAGAAAATGTCAGATGGTCATTAGCAACAAAGATATCTCAGGTGTGAATGTCACATTGTTGTTTTTAAAGGCAGATGACAGAATAGTTTCAGCACTTCATGATCATGACTGAAATTCAGCTTTGGATGTCACATGAACACTGGTTCGTGTGAGCTGTGGAGGGGAAAAGTCAAATCCAGAAGCAAAATAAAAGTTTATAATAAAAGGTGATGAGGTACAGAGTTCATTGCATGGCTTTTGAATGATTATGGGTTTATCTTTCTGTTTGAATGAGCAGAGCAAACAAACTCTTTTGTTGTCATGTTTTGTTCACGGTACTTGCAAATATCCATGCAAATTCTAGAATTCAGCAACAGTAAGAACGTGAGATGGGATTTACTTCTGCATAGGCTGGAAGAATTCATACTCAAATATACTGACCTGTAACCACTAGTTCTTGGGAGTCTTTGGAGGACCTCCCTAGGTAGGGTACTTTCACTCCTGGGGTTTTTTGGGATTTTTGTTTGTTTGGTTGGTTTTTTGTTTGGTTGGTTGGTTGGTTGTTTTCTGTTTTGGTTTTTGGTTTTTTGTTTTTTTTTTTTTTTTTTTTTTTTTTTTTTTTTTTTTTTTTTTTTTTTTTTTTGTTTTGTTTTGTTTTGTTTTGTTTTTTTGGTTTTTTTTTTTTTTTTTTGGTTTGCCATCTAACATCTTTCTTTGTGTTTAGTTGTCATTCCTGGTCAGGCTTTATTCTCCCTTGCACTAGTTCCCACTTTTTTTGCTGCAGGAGTAGCATGCATGTGAATAGGATTTCTTTAAAAATTAAGTGAGAAGTTTTTCTGAGCCGTATGATTTAGGTTGTTTTCACTGTCATTATACAAATTCTGCCCCTTTTGGTTAGGTGGCCTGGTTCATTAGTTACTTGCTTTTAGTCTGCCTCCTGCTTCTCTTGAATCTTTTCCAGAAGTCTTCTGTTGACTCTCCTGGATGTTTCTGGTATTTTTACTTCCTATTTATGTATGACAAGAAGATGGTTGTGGCCTGGATCCCATTATGGTGTACAGCTTAACTCAATAACTGCCTGTTCTGTGTTTGCATTCTTTAACCCTGCTCTGTCTTTTCTGTGGCAGTCCACTGATCTCTGTGAGCAGATACTGCGAGTGGTGAGTAGGTCCAGTCGGTTGGAGGAGCTGGTACTAGAGAATGCCGGGCTTAGAACGTAAGTAATTCCTTCAAATTGTCACTTTAGATGCTGCTTACTCCCACTAAAAGGGATGCGTGGTGTATGTTAGCCAGAATAAGCATTAAAAAAGCTGTGCTCAATGTCTGTCTAGTTCTGATGAGCCTCTAGTCACAAGCTTTTTAATCAAGTTTTCCAGAGGGTCTGTATGTCCAAGAAATCTCTTTAAACTGGTGTTCTTTAGGATTCTGCTTGGAGAGTTGGGCTAAGTGGAGCAAAGTGATTGAAAGAGAGCATGAACCCTAAACTGGCCCATACTGTTCCTCTCCAAATATGGCTCCAGTAGAAGTATCAACACCTTTTCATCATTTAAAAAACAGTGGTTATGGTTTTGTTAAAAAAAGTTTATTATTCCATCTTGCATAACAGATTGTTGTTGTTTCATTTCCAAATGAGCTGGTGTTATCTTAATGTGAATTGCTGTCTGCTCAAATACAAACAGGACTTCTACATTAACAACTTTTTTGATGAAAGTAGATCACTAAGTTTAATGGCTTGCCATAGACTTAGAAGGAAGATACACAGAAATAAACCATACAATTAAATCCTTGCATGTGTTTTAAATACAGTAAGTGGTAGTTACTAGGTATTTGCTTTTTTTCCCCCTTCACAGGAAATAGAAGCAAAGTTCAAGTTACTTCCAGCTGTGCTAGCTTGTGCTTGTAGTGGTTAATTTAGTGTTAGGGTAGGGTCTAAAACGATGTAGACAAGATAATCTCTAGAGCTAATGAATTTTTTTTTAATTAAAAAAGCAGTATAAAGGTGCAAGAAGCAGAACACTGTGCAGAACTACAGATAAAGGGAAACAAGCACAGGGGAGATATTTGGTGTGCCTTACATTGTCTCCTCTTCCATTGTTGGAGTCCTTTTCTCCTTTTTAAAGTGCACTTTGCACTGAAATGCCTTTAAAAGATAATTGCCTACATGACACAAGAAATTTGAGGTCGAGTTTGGAATAATATGTGAACTTTCTGATCACCATTGCACTGCCTTTAATAGTTGTCATTCAAACATAAGCCCCTGGTTTTAATCTCGTTTTTCTTCCAGTATATGCCATGAAACCTAGTGATAGTCATTAATATTAAAGGATATGTTGACTACCTTTGCACATTGCCTACCTTAATTTATCACACTTGGATTGACTGCATTCAGTTTTAACAGGACTTGACAGATAACCAGCCTGTGACTTTGGTTTTCATGTCTCCATCTACGTACAGAGTGTTTGGCATTGTGCCTTGGTGTGTATCTGTTCTGATCAACACTGTCTGCTTTTGCCAAGGATGCATTTGTCAGTTTTGCCATTTTTCATATCTGTTTGCTAGGAGATCCTGTTGTTGCTGGATATCTTCCTTCCCATGGCTTACAGACCAGTCATTTTTAATGAGCTGTGATAGAACATCAAACCGGGGTTAAGAAACAGCTACCAAGAGTAAAGCTGTAAGAAATAACCCGAGCAGCTGCTAGAGCATATTTCTTCCTGCAGCAGAGTCAGTTTAAGATGATTCTGTTCTTTTCTATCTCCAGCCACTCATTTCTGTGATTTGGTTTGGGCCACAGCCTCATAAACACTTGTCATCCTCCCAAATGATGAAACAGCAAACTATTGTGCAGTAGCAGTAATAAAGACCCAGAACTAGGGAAGTGTGAACTTCCTGTTGGGAAAAACAGGATGTCAAATTAAAGCCCCTGTCTGATAAGATTTGTGTCAGTTTAGATGCTCTTGGAAATTTTATCCCCATTGCTATTGCTTTAACTACACATAAAGGATGCAGTTTAGATAACATTGGAGGGCTTCAATGCATATAGCAATCACTAATGTTTTGGTAAGTGTTTTAATTAATGTATGTGATGTCCAGATTTCATGGAGAGCAGAGCAATTCAGTCTAGCCCAGAAAAATGAGCTTGAAAAGAGGGTTAATCCCTGAGGTATTTTAGAGGAATGGGACATTTTGTGATAACCAAAATACTGATTTCTGAGTGGGCAGCTCAGCCTATTGATTAGGCTGGGTTTTGGTGTCTACCAGGCTTTGCAGCTTGGCCTGACAGGCACAGGCTGTGTATGGTGGGAGCTGCCCTTGGCCTGCCCTGAAGGTGAAGACTTGGTTATTAGGAAAAGCTTCTTCATCCAGAGGGTTGTTGGGTGCTGAAACAGACTCCCCGGGGCACTCGTCATGGCCCCAACCCTGCCAGAGCTCAAGGAGCATTTGGACAGCAATTTCAGGCACATGGTGGGGTTGTTGGGGTGTCCCGTGCAGCACCAGGAGTTGGACTCGACCCTTGGGAGTCCCTTCCAACTCAGGATATTCTGTGATTTCCATGGAACTGCAAGACAGACTTCCCAGTCTGCAAAGGCCTATTTGCAGGAGCTGGTGCAAGTGATTTATTTGTTGCACTTCCATGCTCTCTGAAAGTCGACAGGCAGAATGTCCCTGCCTCATTTCACACTGTCCTGTGCAGCCCTGTTCTAAAGGGAGTGGCCAGCTGCCACATGGGGAACAACAGAAGTGGCTGTTGCTGGTATCCAGAGGGCCTTTGACAGTCATGTTGAACCTTATCTTCCCCTTCTTGACAGAGTCTTAATGTCCTTAGACCTAACAGTGTTGCTTCCTCCCACATATCCTCTTTTTTTTTCTGTTATGGGGATGTTGTCTAGACAGGTTTCAAGGAATTGTTTTGTTTGTCTGAGATTTCCAGATTGGTTGTATTCTTTCCCTTGATGAAATATCCTTTATCTGTCATATGTATAGTTAAATTGAATCCTTTTGGGGCTTTACCTCCAAGCCTGAATTAGCTTATTTCAGCCAAGCATGGCTGTGTAATGCATACAGAGCAAGCTTGATGCTTTATAGAAAGTCTCAGACTTACACCGCATGCTCTGTTCATAAGTGTGCAGCCAAAAGAAGTAACAAATTTTATGACTTGAAACAAATAGTGAACAAAGGAGGGGAAGAGATGCTTCCCCTTGAGCAGAGCCAAGGTGCCTCTGTTTATGGCAGAGGCTGCACAGTGTGTGTTATTTGTTGTATTTTTTTTTTCCAAAATGAGCCTTGGAGCCCTGTGAGCCCAGTATAGATAATTCAGTGCTTTCTGGTAGCAGCTGGTTTGCTGTGCCTTTGCTAAGTAGTTCACACACACTCTGCTTGTCCAAAATGTTCTGGTAATCCTGCCTGTACTGTTGGCAAAAGCTGGAGCAGAGTCTGTAAAGAAGCCTGGACGTATAGGCAAAGTATTGTAATGACAAGAATCTGTTAGGGATAAAGGAGGAGGAGGAAACTCCTCAAGAGGAAAGGGTTTGTTGCTTTTTAACTCAAAACCTCATTTTTCTTAGCTGGACATAAGGAGCTTGATTCAGTTGCCTAAGGGCAGGCATCTAGCACCGTTTGAAATGCTGGAGGATTTCCAGAGTGTTGGCAAATGTCACTGAGGACCTACAGGAGATCCATAGTTCTTCTGCAGCTGCAGCTGGTAGCAAAGCAGGAGACCCTGGGGCCTGTCAGGTGGCAAAGTTTCCAGTCCAGAAGTTCTTTTTGTCGCGTGTTTGTATTCACATGCTGCTTGTATTTTAGGAAGAGAATATGTTTTTCCTAAAGGCAGCCCTTCATCATGCATCTGCAGTGCTGGAACCAGTTCTAGCCCCAGAAGGACACAGGGTTTCAAAGGGAAACTAAACTTCCCTGCAGCATCTCTGTACTCCAGTAAACTTTGCAACTGCAGATAACCAAAAGCTATTGAGGCTATTGCTGTTCAGTCTCCATTCTTTTTCAAATACTAGAAGAGGATGCTACCTCCACCATGGTTCTCAGCACAGAGTTTGATGATAGGGAGGATCTGTTCCAAGGAAAGAGGGCAGTATTAATTAGCATTTTGGTAGCTCTCCACCACTGGCCTACAGGAGGAGAAATAATGTACTTTAAGGACAGAGAGGAAGAGGGAAGTTGAAGACATAGTTTTGCTTTCTATCTTGGTGTCTAACTTAGGTGAAGAAAGAACACTGAAGTTAAAGCCTCACTATATCAAAAGCCCACAGTAGGTCTCGTCCCTTCTCGCATCCTAACTTCTCAGTTGGTACGAGAACAGGATTTGAGGATTTGTCTTAGAGCTGATAAGCCACCAGCCTTCTGACTTCATGCAAGGAATGTGTCTCCACCAGAGTGTGACAGTGTGGTGTGCAAGAAAACCCAAACTGGCTTCCAACTTCGTGCTGTGGGTGGTGGCAGTCCAGCTGCAGCAAAGCGCTTTCAGACAGGGCAGTGTGCTCTTGCCTCTCGAGTGGCTTTGGGACAGAGGTCATGCTACTACATCTACCTACCACAGCTGATTAAGGTTGCTTCAAAGCTCTCTGTGCTACCTGGGCTGGCTGTTGTCAGCGTTACAGAACTGACACTCCGCATCTCTTTTGGATCCATTGCTGGGACTGTGATCAGCCAGGGTCACAGTCAGATGTGACCTTTGATGATCAGCACCTTTGATACTTCTCACTGTAAAAAGAAGCAAAAGACCAGCTCATCAGTGTGCTGCTGTTCTTTGAGAGAGCTATTCCTGCTGATTTATAGGGTTAGAAATACTTCTGGATATGCTGCAAAGCCCATCTGGTTGAGTGACTATTGGCAGAAGGCTGCTGCAAGTGAGCAGGATGGCTTGTGAGTGAAGGAGGTGGTGGTGTGCAAGTTGCTGCGTATCTCCAAATCCTGTGGTGTGCAAAGAGGTGGAAGATGTGGTCAAGTTTTGAATTATTCTATGTAACTCCTATTTTATACCTTCAGATCTCTGTCAAAAGCATTTTGGGATTTGATTGTATACTCTTCAGTCTCTTAGGTCACAGAATAAATAAATACATAATGAAGTAACTCCTGGTGAAAGATAGCAAATTAGCCAGATAAGCATTCTTTAGAACCATGAGGAATCAGTTAGTGCTCTGCAGTAGCAAAGGCCACTTGTGTCTAGTAATCCCTTGATGCTTTTAAGTCTTTGAATGTGCTGTTGACAGAGGAGATAACAGGATTCCGTCTCCCTCTCTTTTTTGTTGCAGGGATTTTGCACAGAAACTAGCCAGTGCCCTAGCCCATAATCCCAACTCAGGACTCCATACGATCAACCTTGCTAGCAATCCACTTGAAGACAGAGGTACTGTAACATTTACCTTTTTCTCTTTCTATAAATGTAATAGGAGGATTATTGCTGCTCCATTCAGCTTTGCCTGAAAAATAGGTTATTGTTTTGTGCATAATGCTACTGTAAATTTCTGTTGTTCACGAATGACTGAGAATTGCCATTCTTTTTGACTTACGCATATCCATTGGTGTGTTGAGAAATATTTAAATGTCTTAAACAAACCCTGGATTTTAAAAGAAGATAGAACATAGTGGTTGTTTAGGACTGGAGGGCTGGGGGGTAAAAAAAACCTTTAGTTTTTAAGAGGTGTGCATTTTTAAAAGCAGTGTAATCTGTTGGAAGATGAAGCACAAGGCAACTTTTTTTCTTGGATTGTATTTTTCTGATGGTTTTGTGTTTCTGTTTCAGCTGTAATGCTGTATTTTTTTCAGTATGAAAATTACCCCTTTTTCCCAGCTCTGTGCTAGCCTGCCCTGTTTTACGGTCTTGGTGATGTTTAATAATACGGGCATAACTGGCATTCCTATGGAGCAAAGTGCTGTTAACTCCACAAGATGGAAAATCAAGCTGAACAGCTCAGCTTTTCTCAGACTAGGCACCGCTAGGCATGATTTCTGTACATATCAAGTCATTCCTCTCTCTTGTCTACTCTTTTCACCCAAGAGGCATTTATTTTTAAAATAAGGTTACATTCTTTCAGTCTGGAGTTGACCCTTCAGCGCTGCCCATGTGAGATTTCCATTTGCTTCACTTAATGCATTCCAGGCACACAGAGTTCTGGGATCAGACTATCTTGTGCTCCTCTTGGGCCAGAAGAAAAATAAGAATTTTATACAGTGAACCTTTCCTTGTTTCATTTGGTTTGTTTGGGGGAAGTTTTCTATTCTCTTTGCTGTTGTCATGGCTCAAAATAGAAAAGCTGTTCATTCTGATTACAACCTGGTGGACTCAGAATATTGTTAATACAGAATTTTGTAGGTGTCTCTTCTTTCTAGCTGGTTCAGTGAGGAGAAAAATAGCTGGGAAGAGTGGGGGTTTTTTTCCCTTTCTACATCTGTATCGCTTTTCTTTTGACTAGAAGCAAGGATGATAATGTTTTTGTTTTCAACCTGTTCTGAGTAGTTTTTTATTTGAAATTGTTCACATGAATTGCTTTAACTCCTCTGATTACCTCTTGCCTGCTGATTATTGCTTGTCCTCGTTAAGAATTCTTATCACATGAAAGCCAGTGCTTTGCTGAAGAACATTATTGTAACACTGTGCCGTAGGCCTACTGCACTTTACAGAAATTTCTGTTGAAAGCTGGAAAAAAGGCTGCTACATTGTTGATTCTGCCTTTGAAGAAGTGTATTTAGGTTGTGTTATTTGAAAGGGTTTTTTTTTTTCAAAGGAACTCATTTTTATCTTGGAAGCAAAACAATTGACCAAACATTGGGTACTCTGCAGTGCAGGGGATCTTTTTTTCATTTTTTAAACATATCCATGGGGTGCTTTCTTTGCAGCAAACCTATCGATTCAAGCCATTCCGCAGTATCCACATATAAGACAAAAATGAAATGCAGAAACTACAGCTTGGAGAAATTAGTTGGGTTTTTTCATTATCTCAGCCTCTCCTATCAAATATGCAATTAAGATTTGACCTTTTCATTAGAATTAGATAGATTATAGAGTACTTAGAAATTAATTGTAATTGCAATGTGCAAATATTGCAGCTTTTCAGTTCAAGAAAATTCCCTGGGTGCAAGGTAGATTTGACTTTGGTAAACTGGAGCGATAGAAAGGATTTCACAAGTAAAAGTGGAGATTCATATAAACATGGATTTTGGAAAATAACTTTTGAAAAATCACCTGCAGGGACTGGAACTAGATTATTTTGCAGTTATAAGTGATATCAAAGAGTTGTTTGTTTTCTGGAGAAGAACATTTTGTATCCTGTATGAACACAAACATACACTAAGCTATTATCTATTGTTAGGTACCAATGAGTGAAAGCATGGTATTATTACATATTAATGCAGCTGTCTGTATTCCAACAGCATGGGAAGTGGGTTTAGTTGACCTAAAACATAAGACCTTTCTTCAGTTCAAATACAGTGCAGTGTTTATATGCAGTGATTTTTTATTGAGACCAGTCTCTTAATTTGTGTTTGTCTGTCCTTTATGGTACTGTCAATATTTGTGAAACTAACACCTGGAAATTTTTTATCAATCTTGTCTGTAAAAATCTAGCCACACTGAAGTGATGGCAGTTTTGCTTTTGGCTCTACTAGGATCAGAATTTAGTCTCATATTTTGTTAAAAATAATGCAAAACAAATGTACTGCAGCCTAGTAGTACTCAAATTCCAAACTGTGTGCCTGGATGCAGCTAAGTCCATTTCTGCCATGTGAACTCTCATCTCTGTTACGCCATGAGCAAAAATGGGTGACTTAAAGGGTGTTCAAGAGACAGAGTAACCAGAAGCCCTTTTTCTTTTCTGCACCTGATTCCTGCAAATGAAAGTGAGATTACTGTTAAGAGTATAGCATGAGGTAGTGTGAAGTTCAAACATAAATTTATTGATTTGAAGATTCTGGTTAAATGGAAAATTCTAGTATACTCATTTAAAGATAAAGCTTACTTTTCTGAGCCCAAGTCAGAGGCTAATTAGAAAAATTCCTCATTCACATTGTTTGCCTTCACTGATGTGGCTGATTTTGAAGAGCTGGCCTTTTTTAAGCATGCAACAAGCAGCAACATTATGAATTGTTTGATAGCTCTTCTTCTCCCTCTAACTTGGACACTGCTTCTGAATTGCCAGAACTGGTTCTTGGTTGTACATGCTGAATTGCTGATTCCTGTATCTTAAAACTATAACTTAATCTCTGTGCTAGTAAGATGTGACAATTGTTCAGCTTGGCTAGAGCAATAATTAGTCTGCAGATTGTTAGCTAAATACAAAGATGGAGAGGTAAAACTATTTGCTGCATGTCTTGGCCAAAATTCTTAACAGCAAAAATTGCATTTGTTGTATCTTTAGTGATACTGATTTCCTTATAGAGCTATGAAAGAAAATGCTGTCAGTATGATTTGATACATTCTTGCTGAAAATTGGTGAAGATATCTGGTTACCATTGTGCTTTACAATAAGTGATTCCAAGGTCTCATGGGTCTAATGTTTTAGCAATATAAATAAAAAATTGTGTATTGTTTTGAGCTGCACAAGTGTTGCACACAACATGCTTTTACAGAGAGCATTAAAAAAATCCCCTACCACAGTACCTACAAGGTAGCTGCCTCCTTCATTATCAATAGTGAGTAGAACAGAATAAAAACAGGGTAAACGTAGGTATGTGACCTACAGTTTCACAGGCTGTTTCATGTCTGTGTATGTGGAAGGGTATCAGCTTTTTAATTTACTATGTTTTCAATCAAGTTAAAGGTTTTACCCTCTTTCTCTGTGCCCTTTTCTCTCCAAGTGAATTGCTGTAGATGACTGTATTTCACACCTCAGGTTAAGCCTGGAGTTTCTATCTTGATTTATTCTTGTAATAAATATTTCATGGCTTAGTTGCGTTTTTATTTAGGATGCGCCCTCTTAATCAAATTTCAATCTTTTGCTTAAAGTGGAGCATGGAATTTGTGGAGTGGGGAACAGTGGACACACTGAGTAAAAGCTTTAATGAAAAGTGCCTTCTTATGGTTTTTCTTGAATTCTTCTTTTCTTGAATTTGTGCTGAGGTAGTCCAGTCTGTGTCAGCATCTTAATAGGTTTTTACTGTTTATGATAGCAAGCAGTTCTGGCATTTCCATGCCTGTGCCATGGCTGGTAGCCTGCAGGCTGCTGTAAGGAAATTAGGTAGCCATTATGATTTGGTAAAGGTTTCTGGCTCTTAGGTTTTGCCTCAGAAAAAGAGGGTGATGTTAGCTAATGTGGGTGCTTTCTTTTCTTGACAGCCCTTCCTTTAAAAAAAATAAAAATAGTTTGGAATTTCGTGTGAAGTAGCGTTGTACAGTTTTAGTTCATGCCTAGATTTTTAAATTTGGTTTTATTTCTGAAACATAAAGCTTCCAGATTTTCCATGTCCTGACTCCATGGTGTGTGTAATAGCTTCACTTTGACTCCTTCTCAAAAGTATGTGTGTATTATGAAGTTTTTAAACTAATTAAGGAGGATTACTGATGGTTAAAAACAAGATTTCCTATCTGTTCAGTGGTTAGCAAAGCAGGGATCTTGATTACATCAGTAAAAGGTTCATAAAGTGACAGAGCCCACCGCACAGTGAGTGCAGTTCCTCCTCAGGTGTCACGGGTGCAGTTTGTCCCTGCTGAGATTTACTGGGAAAACTTGAGGTCACAGAGCTCACCTGAAAACATATATTTTGTCTTTGTTCCTCCAACAGGTGTGTCATCTTTGAGCATTCAGTTTGCCAAACTTCCAAAGGGACTGAAGCATTTAAATTTATCTAAAACCTCCTTGTCACCTAAAGGTATGTTTTATAAATATGCCTCTTTTTCTCTTCTAAAACATTTGGATTTACATACAGAAATATTTTTTCTTACCAGATTATAAAATAATTAATTTTTTAAATTATTTACACATATTTTCTCAACAGTGCAGCTGCTTTTTTTGCAGCCCTGGGTTCCTGAACCCTGGGCTGGGCTCTGAGTACCCTTCAGCGCTTTGATAAACTCAGACTTGTTTCTGTAAAGGTTAAGTTTGAACCTGTATTACAAAGGAAGACTGAAATTAGGATCAACATGAAAGATATGTTTCATATGCACTTCAAAAAAATGTCTGAATCAAAAATGTGGAGGGAAATTTCTAAATGTTTTGCACACAGTTATTTTATGAAACCAAGCATTGCGGCAATGGCTGGTGAGTGACTTGCTCTGACTAAAGACTTCTTTGTTTTATAATTTACAAACTTCTGATTTGATATTGTAATTGAAATGCTTGTATATTTCAAAAGCAGTAACAGCAGTGAAACACTAGTCAGAAGCTTTCAGGATTTTTTGCATTTTTGTTTTGTAAAAAGCAGAAGCAGTGACCTCTTACACAGATTGCACAAATCCAGGGTACCTCCTGTATAGGTAATGGGTGTTAAAAATAGAAAAACCACACTGACATTACTGCTGCTTTTTTGTAGATGTTGATGACCTGGAAAAGATGACTGAGTTAACAATATGAAAGACATTAGTTGATAACAGATAGAAACTGTGCCCTTTTATCCTGTTTGTTATTGCTCTGTGAAGCGCAGATTCTGTGTTCTCCTTAGCTTCAAGGATTGACCTGGGGAAATACGGGTGGCGTAAAGGACTTTTTATTGTTTTATTATGAGTGCCTATGGCTCTTATTATGCTTAAGCAAACACTAAATCTGAAGGTGAACTTATGAAATAATGATTTTCACTAAAAATACTTTTATTTAACTCTGGGGTACTTGTTTCCTACTGCTAACTCAATTTTTGGTGACAGTTGATTAAGAATCTTGACTAATGTAACATGTACTTTTGAAATTAGATACTTGTGAATTTAACAGAAATTTATTCAGTTCTGATATGTTCATTCATTCTCTACTTCATGTGAGCTGAATTATTTCAGCAAGTGATTCTGAAGTTTGAGTCAAGAGAACACTCTAGCAGCATTTCCTTCTTCATAAAGAATAAATGCCAGCTTGATGAAGTTCACCCACACAACTCTTGTCAGTGAAAGTGAATTCTGAGCTTAGGTTATTTAAATAATCTGAAGGTTTTTAACATACTTTTTTAAAGATCTTTAAGCAAAAGTTGAAAATATTTTCCAGTACATCTAATACTGATGACCTTCAGAGTAACATGTGACCATTAATGTTGTCCCATGGCAGCTCCTCAGTATTTCTTAAAAATAGCATATGCCATGTCTTAAAATGGGAATTCTTACAGCTCTCAGGACCTGAAGCAACTCAGGTTGCTGCAAAGCTGTCAGTTTCTCTCTAACCTAAGAAGACAGTAATGATTTGGTTTTAACTTGGGAGGCTATTTTTGCACTTGTAATAGTTTCTGTGGACAAAGTCTAAAAGAGTCCTTGTAGACTTTACTGAATCTTGAATTCAGTAGACTCCAAAGTGCATGTATTTTTTTCCTTTGGCATTTTTAATTTTTATTTTATTATATATATATATATATATATATATATATATATTTGATTTTAAGCTTTTCAGAAATTCAGAACAATCCCTCGCAGGTTTTGACCTTATTTTAAAAGTACTTTCTATTTGAGATTAGTTTCTAAGATTGACAAGTGAAGTTCAGGTGGCAACTTCCCAGCTGATCTTTCTTCAAATATTGTATCTCAAAGTTCCTGAGAGCTATTAACAGTCTGAACCTCCTGAGAGTGGTAAAAGAGCATAAAAGATTGTCTGCAAATGAAAGTGAGATTACTGTTAAGAGTATAGCATGAGGTAGTGTGAAGTTCAAACATAAATTTATTGATTTGAAGATTCTGGTTAAATGGAAAATTCTAGTATACTCATTTAAAGATAAAGCTTACTTTTCTGAGCCCAAGTCAGAGGCTAATTAGAAAAATTCCTCATTCACATTGTTTGCCTTCACTGATGTGGCTGATTTTGAAGAGCTGGCCTTTTTTAAGCATGCAACAAGCAGCAACATTATGAATTGTTTGATAGCTCTTCTTCTCCCTCTAACTTGGACACTGCTTCTGAATTGCCAGAACTGGTTCTTGGTTGTACATGCTGAATTGCTGATAGTTTAACCCAGCTGGAACCCCAAGTGATAACTAGGTACCATTGAATAACCAGGACAAGAATGCATTTCTTCTTTCTTCTTGTTGTTCCTTGTAAACATTGTTGGGAAGGCTCATTAAAGTGAATCCAAAGCTGTAACGTCAAGAATTTAAACAGAGCTTTTGGATCTTCCAAAGTTTCACGAAGTATTAGTTTGCAGTTTACCTTTAGCAATAGGGTGTACATTCAACAACACTGTCTCAAGCTAAAAGAAAAATTACACTAAACAGAAAAGATTTGAGACTTGACAAGGGAGTTCCTGTGCTTCGATACTTTCCGGTTTCAAAAGCCTCCTGAAACCAGGAGCCATACTACTAATATGGGAGACAATGTTTGAATGTTGCAATGAGGGTAGCTGTGACAAACCTTTAGGTCCCCTGACTTCAGGGCAGAGGGTGGCAAGAAAATAATTAGGACCGGGAACGACGGTTGGCACTAGGAAAAGAACACTTTAATAACGGATAAAAGAAAATTGGGACGGTGCCCCAAAACGGCGCGCAGTACCCAAGAGAACTCCATGGGGTTAACCAACCGAAAACTCAGAACTGAGGAAAACATGACATTATATAGGGTAGATCTGAGGGTAAGGGTCCAATCAGAAACTCGAACTGGGAACATAACCATATTTGTACAACGTAACTGAGCAATCAGAAAAACATAACCTTATATGGAACAACTTCATTAACATGCAAACTCCCATGAACCTTTACTACTTGCCACAACTAGAAGGGGGTTTCCCCGTGGCCTTAGGTTTAGAGTTGCTTCAGCTTGGCCAACTCTCACATTTGAAAGCTCAGAAAATTAAAGCACTGACGTAGGTATTTTCATCTCCAGAAACAGCTTGCTAGCTGTTTCTTCCACATCTTCACTGGCAAATCTGTGTCATAGTCGTTTTTAAGTGAAGACTGGACATGTTTCATTCATTGAATGCCCATCCAATTTCACTGACCAGCTTAGAGAAATTGTTGAATGTTGTGTAGTAGATCACTTGCCTCTTTATAGCTTTGGCCAGGCATTTAGAAAAAACTGCTGCATCAACTAAAGGACACAGTGATGCATATGCATGTAAGAAACACATGCGTGTAGTGCTTAAAAGGCAGCAAAGACAATCTACAATAAATTGAGAAGCTGATGATAAGCTGCAGAGCCCTCAGATGAAAGATATGAAGGAATCAGAAATAGCCATGTCCTAATTTGTATTTTGAAAAGCTGAGAAGTTTCAGTGGAAGAAAGCCCTGACTGGATTGTTCCCAATATGAGCTTTTTAATTTTAATGTGAAAAATATGTTTTTGTTCTGATAAGCAGCTGAGAGTCTTTATGCCTCTCTTGGTACTTTTAATTAACTATTTTTATGAAATTACAGGCAAAAACATTAATTGAAATATTTTTAATTTCTAGGTCTCGTCAGTCGCTTTTGAAGTTCTGGCAATTATAATTGTTAATGTGCTTGGTCTTCCACAGATGCTTTCATCTACTTCCACAAATAATTTTATCTAAATATTGTTGTTTGTAGGAAGACACTGGCTTAAAATTATGGAGTAAACTGTGTTTTTAAAATCTGTTTGAAAATGGATCTGGATACATCCTGGATCTGGGATGTATAACCCATTGTGTCTCCATTAGGGAAGTTGGGAGAGCATGGTGCAGGTGGATCTGGGCATGCTGTGTCAGAGCAAGGTCTCATGTCTGCCTGGTGATCTGTATTCTTCAGCTGCAGTACAGTGATGGCAATAGGAAGTCATTCAACATTTTGTGTGTATCTGTGTTCTCTGAAATTGCACACTTGCAGGCTCTGATCCAGTTTTTGTCTAGAGACAGCTCATCTGAGTTGTGACCTGTTTTTTGGCAGGGGTGAACAGCCTTTCCCAGTCACTGAGTGCCAACTCGCTGATCGCCAACACGCTTGTCTATCTTGACCTCTCAGGGAACGCGCTCCGTGGAGATGATCTCTCAGTAAGCACTTTCCTCTCCCTGGGGAGATAATGAGTGGGTGTTTTAATTAACAGTTGAGAGAAAGGCAAAAACCTTTTAGTTTAGATCCTTTTTGGCCTTTATTTCTGTACAGTTTTAGTAGGGATAGAAAATAACAATTTATTTTTTACTCTTTGGTATGAAGTCAGAGAACTGCCCCACACAACTAAAAAAAATCCACATAATTTTAGTCCATGCTTTTAGTCTTTGAGTTTTACTGATACTGAGAAAACTGCAAGGGTACCACTTTTTTTCAGTGGACTTACTATTCTCTCTGAGTTCTGTTTGAAAGTGACAAAATGCCATTAAAAAGCCCTCATCATCTTTTAATGATAAGAGTAGTACAAATTTTCCATTGGAAGGTTGGAAGCAAATTTTTTCATTGATTTGTAAAGAATTAATTTCTGTTTTTCAATATTTTTGTTTGTATAAATAAATTTGTGCACCTCCTTGACGCATGCTGTTGAAACCCGTGATTCTTTGAAGAATGTAATTATTTTTTAGGCTCCTTTGTTCAGTTTATCAATTGCCATGAAGGTGGAGCTCTACTTCCTCTGTAACAAAATCCACTTACTTCTCAATTTGTATATATTCAGTTTTTGACTATTACATTTGCATTTCTCTTTCACATCAAAAGTTATGTGCATGTAACTGTCAGGTTTTGAATTCTAAATATTGAACATCTAGAAGATGCAAAACTACGGTCAACCAATCTCATAATTTGAAGTGCAGTCAGATATGACTTTATGACTTTTTCACATATCTTGCTTGCAGATTCATCAGCATGTTCAGAGAGCTTGCTTTTTTAGACATGAGGTGAAAGGGTCAGTGGGACAACAGGGTTTTAAAGGTAGCAAATAAATAGTTAAATGTAAATAAAGACACACAGTGAATTACTCTGAGAGAATAACATAGTAGATAATGTAAAAACAGAAGGTAAAATAAAATATAATAAATAAATCTTTGGCAGGCAGTGTTTTAAAAAACCTGAGGTCTACCTACAATATTTTAAGAGATAAATGTGGTAAGTGGGGCTTTTCTTAGCCTGTCTGATGTATGGTTCAAAGATAAAGATTATTAATACTGAGGTCTCTTAATCTGTGGAATCAGTTTTCTAACAGAAACAAGGAAATCCTGTTATTTAGCAATTAAAATAAACCCTAGGAAAGCACTGAAATTTTTAAAGTGGGGACCTCTCTTGTGTTGTAGGTATAGGGGCTAAATGACCTAATTTTTGGAAAGATGGATCTATTTTAGAAGTGTTAAGTGTGCACTGTTTGGCTGGATTTCATGTGGAGTTGAGCTTTCCAGTTTCCTGTGAATTAGGTCACACTTTTATCTTTCTGTGTTGCTCTCTGAGACTAAAAAGAGCCCAAAATGAATCAGTGTATAGTGAGAAATTTTAGATATTCTAACATTTACATGACATATTCTATACAGTACTGAAGCCATCAATGTAAAGTCTTGTTACCTGTTCTATAGTCTCCCTTAAATCCATAATGTGCAGCTGATATTAAGAACTAACCATGGACTTAAGGTGCAAATTAGTTGCTTCCCTCATGCTTAAAGGGTCGGGCTTTAACTTACGAACTTTCTGAAATGTAACAGCAATATGAGTGACATCACAAATCATTGTTTAATTATCATCTTAATTAATTATCTGCTGTGAAAGTTAAATGCAATAACTCAAGACCTGTGCTTTAAGAGAAATGTTGGGTAAATGTTCTCCGAGCTCCATTTTCCCACTATTTTTTAAAAAAATGATAACCTGCAAAAGTAAAACAGGTTATATTGATTGATTGAAAACAGGTGAAGTTTCAGGTGTATAGTAAAAGCCAAAAATGCAGTGACAGGTAGTGATCCAGTAACTATTGTCATAATATAAAAATTAACATCTCTAATTCTTTCTGTCCAATTATTATAGAGCCTGTACAATTTTTTGGCCCAGCCAAATGCCCTTGTTCATCTGGATTTATCCAACACGGAGTGTGCGCTAGATATGGTAAAGACCATTTTTTTGGCTATTTCAATACCAAGGAAACATTCCCTGCCTTCTACCCCTAGGTACTTTTTTGGGTTAATATAAAGTAAAATGATTTGCCCTTATTTTGAACCAGGTGTGTGGAGCCCTCCTTCGTGGATGCCTTCAGCATCTAGCTGTCCTTAGCCTCTCCAGGACTCTGTTTTCTCACAGGTACAATTTAAATGCCATTACCCTCAACTCCTGAAGTGTTTTGGTTTATAATTTCTTGTGCTCATGTAGCACCCTTCTTTTTAAGAATAAATCTAAGACTTTTTTATAAAGCCTTAGAAGTCTTAGTGCTCGATGAAATAGGTACTATTTATTCTAAGCAAAATATTTTCTTTTCTGCTCTTTGCTAAAGGTCTGTAAGCTACCTTGTCTAATATGTGTTTGTGTGATACTGGTGCAGCAGAAAGTCTATATATATTTTTTTGTCTCTAAAGGGCATAGCATCAGGCTTTGAAGTCTGACTGACTTGATTCCTCTTTATATATGATTTTTAAAGTTTGCATTTTTCATGATTTGATGACAGTTACAAATGCTTTTTTTCCTGTTTTGTCTTCTTCTGTGAGGAACTCACTTTGAAAGTCTTTGAGATCGAACATTTACTTTTTAGAGTACTTGCATTGTAGAAAATATTAGCTTCCATTTTCTTCAGATTGAAGCTTTGGGTCCTTATCAGAGATGACATCTAATTGATGCTAAGATATTCTAAGATTGAGTAATTATTTCTAGTGGTGAAAAACCAGTTTCAGGGTTTTGTTCATGTCCTGCTTGATCTTCTACTTGTGAGATGTATGTTCACTATTAACCAGACCTAAATGATCATTCTTTGTAGTTCACAAAACAGAAGGTAGATAGTAATGTCTTCTGTGCAGCAGTGCAGTTGTGAGGATTGTTTGTTGAATCAACATTTTGATGACATTATAATTCTAAGCTAATTGAGAGCCACTGATTACAGAACTGCCTAAGGTAGAGCAATTAAACTGTAAAAGATCATTACATTTCTGATGGCTTGCGTTCACTATTTATTGGAATGAGGAGTGTCTAAATGCTGCGTCTTAATGAATTTGTTTACTTACAGAAAAGGAAAAGAAGTCCCTCCCTCCTTCAAACAGTTTTTCAGCAGCTCACTTGCTTTGATGCAGATTAACCTTTCAGGAACTAAACTCCCTCCTGAACCTCTAAAGTAAGAATTTTATTTCATTTTTTCCTGTGCCTAAAACCTAGTTTGCATTGTTGTTATATGAGTGCCTCCTATTAAAAAGGAAGGGGAAAGAATTTTGCTTTCTTCTTTTTTTTTCCCCGTTGTACATTATTAATATCAGAAGAGTGAGTTTTGTGATGGTCACACATTCATAAAAGGTCCTTTCCATCTCACAGTTGAGACTATTAATCATATTTTTTGCTCTGAATGTCACAGTTGTTTAGCTTCTGTCAGCGGTTTTTTGGGATGTATTTCTTTCTTTGTGGCTAATGAACAGAACTGCTCCACAGTGAAATGGGATTATAGGCTTGTGTGAGCGCCATTCCTTTGGGACTGCATTATTGCAACAGCCATAATGGAACAGAACCTGTTGCAGGGTTTGGGAGGAGAAACCTATTGCACAGAGCTCCTTTTTGGGGGAGGAGACAATGGCAGCCATTTCCAGGAATGCCAAGTGAAATGAGTCTTTTTGTTGTATGTCACCCAACCTGTGACTAACGGATTCTGCAGGCTCAGGGAAATTGTGAAGTGCTGTCACCCTTCTTGTGGTGTATGTGGATTTGAACTGTGTTGAAATTTTCACACATGAAATTTAGAAGTGTGTTTTAAAGTTAGGATAGGCCTAGATAGGTAGGTCTAGTCTAGATAGACCACATTCTGTGATTCTGGCAAAATACTGGTGTTTATTTGGCTTAATTAAAGAAAGGGCTCTTCTCAAAGTGTCATCTTCCTAACTAATATGTGTTAAAATATACATAACCTTATCCGTAGCAGACACCTAGACACATTCACTACCTATTTTGCAATCCTAATATGGATATAGGTGCATAGGTGTATCCTTGTGTGGTTGGGAGCTTGCCTCCTGAGGGAGAACAGGAAAGGGGAATGGGGAGTATCTAATGGACAGGACTTGATGGCAAAATTGGAGATCTGGAATATAAAGAGTAGTTAGTGACAAT
Organism: Acrocephalus scirpaceus scirpaceus; assembly: GCA_910950805.1. NCBI lineage: Eukaryota > Metazoa > Chordata > Aves > Passeriformes > Sylviidae > Acrocephalus > Acrocephalus scirpaceus. Next base: position 66,171,175 of record OU383773.1, on the reverse strand, counting down.
GGGATGGAAAGCTTTTGATACGCTCTGGAGGAAGCTAAGGGAGAGAAGAGTGACAAGTGCAATAGGAGAAAGAGTAGTGTACCTAGTTTTGGAGTATTTTTTCTTAATGCAATTCAGTATTGAAGAGGGCAGTATGATATCACAGAGTCAGGTTGGGAGAGACCACATTGGGTCATTTGGTCCAACCTCCCTGCTTAGGTAGGGCCACACTACAGAGCATGGCACAGGATTGCATCCAGATGGTTCTTGAGTATCTCCAGTGGGGAAGACTCCACAACATCTCTGGGCAACCTGTTCCTGTGCACAGTCACCTGCACAGTAAAGAAGTTCTTCCTCATGTTCAGGTGGAACTTCCTGTGCATCAGTTTCTGCCTGTGGCCTCTTGTCCTGTTGCTTGGCACCTCCGAGAAGAGCTTGATGGTTAAGTCAGATGCACTGGATTGGAATCCATATTCAACTGCAGGAGCCATTTTAGCTCTGATCCTTCACTTTGTTCCGTGTGATGCTCTTGATTGTTGTTGTGCTTGCTCAGACTTTGCCAGTATTAGGAAGGTGTAGTACAGATGTGTTTTCAAACAGAAAGTGATTTTTTTTTTAAACACAGTTGATTCTGAATAATTTAAAGCTATTGATCCTATGGTAGAGGACAGCAGGGAAGAAAAACAAGGATGGATGTGACTACTACAGAAGACAGTATTGGTTTGACAGGAAAATAGAATACTGTGAGACATTGAATGTATCCCCAGAGATTAGGAAAGGTGAGAAGCACCAAACATTAAGGTTCATTAAGGTTCTCTTCTTGTCATGTTGAGTATCTCTTACGGTATGAGGAATTTTAGCAGGTGAATGCTGTACAATTGCCTGTGCTCGTGAAAGATGTTATTATATTAATTTATCCCAAAAACTTGGGACCCTTTGCCTGCCAGCTGGGCAGCAAATGGTATCTTCCTAGTTCTTTTCAGTCAAAATATGCATTAGCAAAAACCTGTTTCTGGTAATGTTTAAGATAATCTGGCACAATTTGACCGAATTGGGTTGGAGGGAGTTGTTTGCCTGACTGGTGTTGGTGGAAGTAAACAGGCAGTGATGGGGAGTATAGAATGAGCTGAGAGCAGAGAGCTCTTTCACTAGCACAGAAGGGTCCAGGGAGGGGCATCTTTGCAAAGTCCAGCTGGATGTGAATGGTCTCAGAGTGTCCATGCCACTCTCAGCTGTCTGGTATTTTGGCCTGGACTGCTTTGGTTCTGGTGACAGCATTCACCTCTGCCTAGGAGGTTGGACAGAAGCTGTTAGTACTTTTTTGTAATTTCTGTGGTGTGCTTTTTCTCTGACCTAAATTTTTTCATTCAGTTTGGGCTGAGTATGTCACAACACTACAGAGGACTCTGATCTGCAGGACATCTTGCTTTACCTCTCAAATCCTACATGGCTTGACTAATCCACTTCAAAAATGTCCTGCAGAAGTTAATCTGGGTTTAAAAGGACTGAGGATATGTATTGTGGGACAGTTGCTTAGCCTTTTGTTTTTAACTGCAAGAAATTACAAAACTTCTCTGGAACCCTTAAGATCACATTGTTGGTTAAACACAAGAAGGTAGAAACACTTTTTTTTCAGGCAGACTTAAATTTATTGTTGCCAAGACTGCAAGAGCACATGAGAGATGGCTCCAGGAAGGAAAAATTTTAAAACTATGGTGTATCATAATAGTACTTTCCTGGTATCATTGATCAGCATATGTCAAAAAGCTTTTGGAGTTGGAGCTGCCCAGTGACAAAGGAGAACTTCCTGGTTTGTGTGCATGAACCAGAGGTCACCAAGTTGAATGTGTGATTGAAGATAAATCCTGCCTAGAGAAAAAAGAGATAGATAAAATGCAGATACCTGATATCCTGAGTTCCAAATTCCCTTAATTAACTGTTATTTGATTTCTTTATAGGCTTCCTTTAGCTTTAGAGTTGTGGTACATTTAATTGCATGTGCTAACTCAGTGAGTTTAAAGATATTGGTTAATCAGTGCAGTCTGTGAAGGACATGAATTTGCTTAGACAGTGTAAATCAAGCCTTTCAGGGAATAGGTTTGCTGATAAAGCTGGACTATGAGGATGCCATGTGGTGGGTGGGGAGAGGGTATACCTTGTACATAGGTAATATAGTTAATGTTACATTGCAGCTCACTCTTTTTTCACCATTTTTTAACGGAGGCAGTTTGTACTCTTGTCCTTGTTAAAGTATAAGCTGGCATTTTTGTTGAATTTTACAGACATTGCCAAAAATTGTATTTTGATCTGTCAGTGCTGTAACAAGACAAGTTTCTGATGTGCTTCTCATGCACATGCCAATTACAAGAGCAATTCTTGCATTCTGCATCATGCGCAGTTGATAAGACCGCTTCATGTGTTACCATGTGTGTGATTTAAACATAGTGGCCAAGTGTAAGTATAATATGTCTGGCTTCAGGCCCTTTGAAGGCTGGTGATTTTTCATGACAAAGAATTGAGAAATAAGGGGATTTTCTTAGGGTGAATTTATAGGGAAGAGGTTAGGGAAAAAACCCTTTTTTTTTTCTTCCTGTGAAAAGTGTACAGCTGAAGCAGCACCGTGTCTCGTTTTTTTTTAATCTGCACTTTTGAATGCTTGCACTGTCTTTTTTATTTCCTGGAAATGTTTAGGAAGCTCTTTGCAAGCCTACCATCCCAGACTGACTGAATAAAAAACATGCCTGGGTAAGAAAGACAAGATGATCTGAAAATTTGTGAGAACTGTTGCAGAACTTTCACTTCCCTCCCCCTGTATATTAATAGCTTAAGTAAATAAGCACAAGACATTTGCCTTTGTTAATAGGGAAGGCCTGATTCTACTTGCAGGACAGAAGACATAGATAGGTTTAAATGAAAAACCTGCCCAAGACACACACATTTCAAATGTAGCTTTGTCACGGTACTTGCATAGCAAATGTGTAGACAAATGGCACATCAGAAGGGGTTGCTTTTTATCTCCATGTATCAGTCACTTGGTTAGCTGCTTTTGGCTGAAATGAAGTTGGAGAAGGAAGTCCTTCTGTGTCTCTGTTGAATTATTAATTCAAAGCTGCATCTATTCTGAAGATATTAGAAGGTATACACAGATTTTGTTTGTTCCTTCTCTATTACACATACTGTTGTGCTTTCTGATTTGACAGTATTAATGTAAGTGTGATATTAACACTAACTTTTAGATGTGGAAACAAACTCCTATAAGACTTTAAAAGTGGATTTATGAAAACCATAATTAGTCATTGCTTCACGTGTCTGCCAATCTGCCTAAAGGCAAAGGATGCCATTGCATAGGAATATCATTTTGAAATCTGTAAATACTTGTTAGGTTGTGGAAGTGGAGAATTTTGTGATACTGGAACATGCTCCAACCTTTGAGGGTTACAGGCATTCTGCCTGACTGAAATAGATGGCTGCATGGCACCTTGCGTATTTTAAAAACCCAACTTTTTCGTAGATTTTTGGAAAATCAGAGAGTTTGTATGGTTGTATGACAGAACACTCCAGTTATAATCATTTGGTGCTCTTTGAAAGCAAATGTTGAAGAAAATTCATCTCTGATGAATGTTATTAAGTGTTGATGGTGCATTAGCTTTAGAGTTTCTTCATTAGCTTTGCATCCCTGCAGTTTTTGAAGCTCCTGGAGTGTTCTGAGTGTGGCAGGCTTGTGCTGTCATTGTCATTGAAGAAATAACTGCTCAGCTGGTGTCGTTTTGAAATTAATCTTTGCATTATAGGTATATTAACCTGTGATCACTTAGATGATAATGTAAAGCTGCCCTTAATTTTTTTAAAACGGTTCTAAAATTGATCTTTTTCAGAGCGCTTTTATTAGGCCTGGCTTGCAATCACAATCTGAAGGAGGTGTCTTTAGACCTCAGTAGCTGTGAGGTAAGGTATATTTATCAGGATGTGTTCAAAATATGCAATGACAAGGCTTTAGAGATCCTGTGAAATCCACTGGGTGAGATATTCTTCCTCTGTAGTCAAAAGTTGTGGGAAAGGTAGAACTCAGACAAGCAGTTGTGGTAAAAGTTGGGATGTGTGTTACAGCATCTTAAATAATGAGCACAGAGGTTCAAAGCACCTGAGCAGCAAAAGCCTCCTTGCAGTGCAGCTGGACTACACACTGAGCCAGCCTGTTGGATGCTTGGCAGCTTCTGCTCTCTGGTGGTGTGATTAGCAGCAAGATTTTCCAAGGTGCCCAAATTTGAATGGCTCAAAGGAAGGTGCATGCCCTGAAGGCACGTCTGTGGTTTGATTGTCTTCCTTCAGAACTGAAGAGATGCTTCCTCTTCTGCGGGTTAGCTTTTTAACCTTGGGAGAAAATCCATTCTCCTAATCAATTAATCAATTCAAGCCAATAAGGAACTTTGGTAAAAGTTATTAATGCAAGAAGCACTGTAAAAGTAGCCTCAAGAATAAATAAGAACAATTGTGGCAACTCATTTGCCTTACCTTGTTTCCTCTTCCTGTGCTTTGCTGTGCCCTCTGTTTCCCAGGATTGCCCATGCTCTTGCAGGGTCATTCCTGCAAGGTTATATCAGAATGAGAAAAGATCCCCACAACCCTGGGGAGCCACTTGAGGCAAAGTCATTTTGTAGAGAACTGAAGTGTGGTGGACTCTTGCCAAAACCAACATGAACCAGTTTAGGCTCAGGCCTTCTCTGACTTCCCCTTTTTTAAGCTGCAAAGAAAGCCTCCCATTTTTCCAAGATTTTTCCAAGGCTATCTGAGTATTAACTGTTCTAGAAGTGCCTGCAAATACAGTGGTTTCCCTTTAAGTAGAAAACATGCAATAATAACCACGTTGAAGTGCAGTAATCCTTGCCTTTAGGTTTGTGGTCAATTGCTTTTAAAATGTGCACAGATTTCCTTATGAAGAAAAAACCAAATCATTGTGAATGCATATCATAGTTTCTGATATTTCAGACTTTTTGGAAAATATTACTTTGAAGAGCACTACATGTAAATTCCAAATAGAAAAGCTTTCAAGTCAAGTACATATGCTTCTGACTTCTGAGTAAAGAGATCAGATGGATGATAATTTATCTTTCAGAGGAAGGAAGGAAAAGGGAGGAGTAATTAACGTAATAAAAATTAAGTCCTGTGATCATAGCCTTCAATGAATAAATCAATAAAACACAAATATAAGTAATGAGAGTATAAATTAGGATGCAAATCAACAAGGGCTGACAGGAGAGAAAATATTGCCCTTTCATGAAATAACAACCAGGATGGGATGTGAAAGAGCCTTCAAGGGGCAATGAGATTTATTGGACATGAAAGCACATGTGGTCATGGCTGACTCTTGTGACAGAAAAGAAGGAATCCTGCCCAAATCAATGTTGCATTCCTGTAGCTGGTCCCTCCAAATTGACAGCACTTCCTTAGATCCTCCCCTTAACATTTTTTTTTTCCCATCACTGAGCTTTATCCATTCCCATGTGCTTTGGAAAGAAGTTACGTTCCACCAGCAGAGAAGTTGATGTGCCAGCAGCTGGGAGTGCTCTCAATGGGCCCAGCACCTCAGGATCCTGCTCCACCTCTCCCTGACCCTCTGGGATCTGGGCAGAGTAGTCTACACTCAGGAGGAGAGTGGTGGGAAGCTTGGAGGCTGACACCACCACTCTCACTTCCTGCAAGCACATGCTGGTAGGGGGCTATAAAGCTGATGCTTCAGCTTTGCCCTCTTCTTTCCTACATCAGGCAAGCTGTACTCAAGGATGGAAGGATAAATCTGTGTTCCTTCCCTCTCCCACCATTTTTCATTTGCTCCCATAATTTTCTGATGTATTATCTCCAAGCTTAATCATCTTGAATTGCTTGTTTGGTTGGTTTTATTTTTAAATTATTTTTTTACTATGAAAATTACATTTTTATTTCTACCTGCTCAGCACTGATGTATTTCACTCTTTTCCCTTCTGCTTCCCTTAGCTTGGTCACTGTGTAAGTACCCTCCATGCTTTACCTTAATTGTTAAATCAGTAAGCAGCTTTGTTTGCCCTTCCCATATTGGTACCTCATAGCTTTGAACGTACTTGGCATTTTTAATTGTAGAAGGGTTATTTACTCATTTTCTGAGTAAGAGCTTTTCTTTGTAGTCTCAGAAGTATGTTATATAGGAGGTGTTGCACAGGGTCTTCTTCTCAGTATCATAGTCCACATTGATGAGCAGCACTTCAATTCATCTCTGCTTTTATATATATATATATTTATGTGCATAATATTTTAACACAGTTGCAGCAAATTGTGATCCTAAAAGTGGTGGTTTTGTCATCACTTTCAGATTAAATAGATATCACCATTTGTGCTCATGAAATGTTTATGTATTTAAAAATTTGAATGTAACTTTATCTGGTACAAGATTGAAAGCTACTCCTGAAAAATTGTCCACTTCAGCCCTCAAAGTATATATAGCCATAAGCATTTGGATTGTATTGTGGGTATAATTTTAGTCTATAGAACTTTACCCTACCAACAACCAATCCAGTTCCACGTATGATCTGTCACTTCTATGGATTCTGCAATAGTAGATGTGACACTGTATAAAATGTTGTCTTGTGGTCACACTGAGAGAGTAGCACAAAGCAAAACTGAAATGATTTTGGCTTTCATACAGCAAATGCTGTTAATGCTCTTACCAAAATAAAGTTGAGTTAAATTTGCAGCACTTCTGTCCTGAATACAGCCTGTATTATGACTACTTATTGAGAGGATGAGGTGAAGGATAGACAGGCTTTGATTTACAGAGAGGGGGAAAGGTGCCTTATGTTCCCACTCCAGATGTGATTTATGATTTAGGTGTTATCTTTGACCACTCTTCTCCAAATACTCAGGTCAAGTTATTCAGCTGCTTGTTAAACCATCATATACTTCAAAATTCCAAAAAAGTGCCAAATCACGCCTTTATTGGAAAATGCTTCTATAGAAGGCATTTGTGGCTCTGTAATTATAGCATGGATAAAAATTGATGGTCCACAGAAATATTGGCAGGTTAATTCAGGATATTTACCCAAGTAAGTCAGCTAAGTAAAATATTACACAGTTTTTCTGCACAGGAAGTGAAAAAGCTTTGAAGAGGTTTGAAAAAGCTTTCCATTCTTTTTGAAGCAAATAATGTGAAAATAGAAAATGTAAAAATAAAATTTCCATAGATGTTTTTTCCCACTTTAGCTAAAGTCTTTTACTGGGGGATATTTATAAAGTGAAATGCACCTTATATAAATGTGCATAGTTGCAAAAAATGAGAAAATGCTTTTGCTCCTTTGGAAAAAAAGTTGTGTTACTTCAGTAGCATTAGTAAATAAGTGTGTAAGATTTCATTACTTTAATTCTTAATGTTGATGTTTTCTCCTAGAACATTTCATTGTTTTTTCATTAAATCCCGACATTTCTTTTATAGTCATGTAATATTTCAGGTTAATTATATCATAATTGATACTTTGCAGCCAGGCATTTTTGTTATTATTGCAATTTTTTTTCTTTTATTGCTATTTTTCAAGTTAAGAATAATTATATTATTTTTTCTCTTGTTTATGGTCTTTTATTGCTGTTTTACAATTAGATTATTTGAATTTTCTTTTCAGTGACAGGGAGGCATAATTTAATTGAGATTTTCTTTTTAATGCCCCCCACTTATCTTTAAAATGGGCACCTTAGCATTGTGCTAAGAGCTGGAAGAAGATGCTCACTGTAAAGCCTGACTGTAGTGGAGTTCATGGGTGCCAGTGTTGCAAGGCTGGTCTAAGTTTTTGTTGGTTTTTTTTTTTTTTTTGCTAAAATCACCAGACACTAGAAATGTCCTGGGCTGTTCATGTAGAGAATGCTCACCCCAATCCATCAGGCACTGCCCAGCACAAGTGCTAAAGGATTTGCTGTGTTTAACCATTTAAGTATTTTCCTGATTTGAAGGCTGAGAGGTAGTTTCAAGAGAAAGGAAAGTGTGTCTTTTTTCCATTTGTATGCGAATACTGAGAGTAAGGATGAGAACAGTAGGAATGTGTTCATAGGCTGTCATTTTGATGTCTATAACTTCTCCTGTTGCTGTTGTTTTTGCTGCTGCTAGTGCCTTCTGTAATCACAAAGCTCCTACCACTGTCTTCTGTGTGATCTTGAAACCATAACTAGTTTGCAAAAATGGATGATGTTTTGTCTCTAGTTAAGATCTGGAGGTGCACAAGTCTTGGAAGGATGCATAGCAGAAATACACAATATTACCAGCCTAGATATTTCAGACAATGGTAAGTACACAGAACAGGAATGGAGAGTCATGCAAGTCAAGAAATGCTTTTTGTTTCAGCTCACAGTGTAACCAAGGATGGTTGCTCTTGCTTTGTGATTATTGACCTTGTTGGTTATGAAAATGTCTCAAACCAAGACATCTTATTAAGAAACGTTGCAAGATTAACTGTACCCTCAAAAGTTTCTTATTTGAGATTGGTGTTACACATCAGAATAAAATAATGGCACCAAACTCATATTAGATCCAGTTGGGTTTAAGTACAAGAGAATGAGAATTGGAAGTGTCGTGAAAGAGCAAAGGGAAAGATCTAGTACAGTATGAAGCTGAGGGAGTAAATTTGGAGCAAAGAGCCAGCAGCTTCAGGTCAGAAAAGGCCTGCTTGAGTCTTTGGAAAAGTCTTTGAATTTTTCTGCTTTGGAGTCTCTGTGCTTCCTAGCACAGATATTCCTGAGAATATGAGCTGGGTTCTCATCTTGCAGATTCAAGGTGCAGACGTATGAACTAGAAGAATTCACCTTCTGTGTTTGCCCCTCTATCAGCCAAATGCAGAAGTATTTCAGAAACAGATTCCCAGTACAGTGGAATGCCCAAGAAGGGTGGGATGGACAAGTGGAAAGCTTTGAGAGTTACTGATTCAGCCCAGTTATGCAAAAAGATTTATTTTTATAAATAAGGATAGATATTTGAAACCTAAATTATGGTGTGAATCTGAATCCTGAATCATTGTAATCTAGCTAGTGGACTCCTCAAATACATAACTAGCTTGGGAATATTAAAGTTATTTTTCTTTTACTCAAGAGTAGAATAAAATTTGCCTTGTTTCTCAGGTCATTTTATTCATAGTCTCTATTCATAGTCTCTTATGTTAGCCTTTTTTGCAGGCTTTTGAAGGCTTTGAAATATTGTTGGTACACAGCTCTACTAAGACTAAATAGTGACTAGCATTGTTTCAGAATTCTCGAAGGAACTTCAAATTCTGCCTAGCAGTGGGAGGAACTACCCTTGGGTGGTTGGACTGTGGATAAGGGACTGAATTCTCTTCTGTATTTCTGAGAGGTGCCTTTAATAGCTGATTAGCATGGACATTTAAAGGGCTTATTTTAGAGAAAGTATTTATTCTCATAGAAAAGCAGAGGCACTAATGAGAAAAAGATTTAAAGATAGTAGAAAGGAAAATTTTCTACACATTTTGGAAATTAGTATACTGATATAATTATTGAATGAAAATAGCATCAATAATTGGACCTGGTCTGAGTTTTTTGTGAAAATGTGTTTTAATTCCTAATCTAATCTGATTCTTTACAGGCCTAGAATCTGACCTCTCAACCCTTGTAGTCTGGCTTAGTAAAAACCGATCGATAAGACACTTGGCATTAGGCAAAAACTTTAACAACATGAAATCCAAGTAAGGATTTTCTTTCTTTTAAATAAGAAGAGAATGGATGAGGAGAAACTGCTGATTTCATCATCTTCCTAACTTTTCTTCCCTCAGAAATCTCACTCCAGTACTTGATAATTTAGTTCAGATGATTCAAGACGAGGATTCAGTGAGTATCTTTCTGCCTACTATCATCATGTGTATTTCTACCCTCACAGTTTATTTCTGATAATTTTCTTCACTGTGTTAATTTGCTGCATAAATTTTGATCACAACCCTGCACAGATACATCTGACATTTTGGGTTTGTTTTTTTGGATTAACTTGTGTCATGTAGGTGAACATTTTCTGAGGATAGTCTTAGGATCTGTGGTTGTTCAGAAATATTCATTTTAAATTGTTGGATGTGTGTAACCAAGTTATTTAAGTCTAAATACTTTTGTGTCCTATTAAGAGATTATAATTGTAGTCTTCTCAATAATAATGAGGTTTTTTTTAATTCATGGAATGCATTATTTCCTGATAGCTGTTCTTGGGTATTAACTTTTTTTTCTTGACAAAATGCAAGGTCACTGCAGTGATCTCAGAACTCTTTCCTTCTTCAAAAGATGCAAATAAACCATTCACTGTGCTCTTTTCTTACTTCTTTTAATCATGGGAGCAATTTCATAAAACCTTTTGAGGGCACCTTGCTGGGATGCTTGCCCACTTTCTTAATTTCTACACTCTTTTTTGATTCTGAAAGACTTTTGTGGTTGGGTTTGTGTTCTTGCCTGTTATTGGCATCCTAGTTTTGGTTAGAAGGGGATCTTAAGATGCTCTGTTACTCTCATGCTTATCAATCTTTATTTATCTGCTCTTAGTCCTTTCTTACTCCTTAATTTCCTGTGCAAGTACCACGCAAGCTTTCCTCATCCTCCAGAGACAGCTGACTGTAGACTCAAGTTGTCTGAACACCTGCTGTTTCCTGTTGTCTTTATTGTCTCACCTCCAAGTTCATGCTCTTCATATTTACTGCTTGGCTACCTTCTCCTCCCATCTGTGTCTGTATCCTGGCAGTTTTAACCAGGATTTCCATTGCCTCTTTCCTTGCAAGGTCATTAGACTCATGTTCCGTGTTCCCCTTTTCTTTGTTCTTAATTGTATTTGAAGTGATTTATTACATCAGTCCTCTATGCTCTTTCTGTCCTCTTAAATGGGTATAGTGGTACTGGTGTTTCTTGAATCTATGCCTTCCTCCACATTTTATTCTTTAAAACATAGGATGTCAGTGTGATGTAGTGAAGTTCTGTGTATAGATACCAAAACTGATTCTAATTGAGATAACACCTGTAATGAAAGTACCTTAATAAAAGTCCTTGTTTGCACAAGTTAGATGTAGGGTTGTGGTAAATAATGTATTGGTGGTACTCTGTGTTACTTCTTGTACCAAACTAGCCTTTTTGTTTGGTGCTGTGTGACCACCTCCTTCTATTCTGCCTCTGAAGGGAATGCTGCAGGACTGCCTTCCCCTTCTCTCCTTTTCCTTTTGATCCTGTGCTGAGGGGTTTCATTAAATCAGATAGCACCTGCTTCTTCTCTGTGGGCATTTGTCTCTGTCCTGCCTTGTTTCTCATGCTTATCCTTTCGCAGCTGTCCTGAAGAACTGAATCACAAGCAAATGTAATTTAGTATGTTCTCTATTTCCATTATTCCTTTGTTCTGTTGCGGGTGAACATTTCTTCCCATGCAGACCATATCCTAAAATACCTTGTCAATGCACTGTGTCCTTTCAGTACACAAATCATCTTCACAAACATGCTGTTGGAGTTTTTCCCCTATTTCATGACTCTCCCTTTCATGCTATCTTTTCTTACGAACAAAAGTTTCAGCTTTCACTATATTATTTCTATTTAAAGTGTTACAACCTTCTGTTTATCTTTCCTGGATTCTGTTTTTGAAGCTTCCAGGTCATAGGAAAAAGTAGTTGCTAAATTTTGTGTGTATCATTCTTGCAGCTCTCACTCCTTTGCACCATTGGCTTCCCCTTCTTGCATTCCTTTTCTTTTCAGCCTGTGGGTGACATCATTTTTTGTTCTACTTTCTGCCTTTTACACTATTCAGTGGTCATAACCTAAACAATGTATTCTCATCCTGTTTACAAAGAGTGTTAAAATGAAATAATTCACAAAAAATAGCTTTTATTTAGGTACTTAAAATAACTGTCTCTCCTTCATGTCATGCATTAACATTTGGGATGTAGCATATGATCCTTTTGGGGTTACCCTGCCTCTTCTTTCCCCATGTTCTTTTTTCTTGTTAATCCTCTTCAGTGAAGGAATCTTGTTTTTTTCTCTCTCATCAAGCACTAAAACCAGCGTGAAGCATCTAGCAGCAAAAGAGTTGAGAACAGACACTGTAGCACTGTGGGAAAAATGTGTTGCAGAAAGCTGCCTAGGATTGTACTACTGTATCTCAATGCTTAGAAAATTATTTTAAGTCTCTAGCTATTTCAATTCCAATCTTAAGTGGAGTGGTCCTCGTTTTACCACATTGGCTGCCACAGGACATTAAAAGGTTAAAATGCAGTTGGAGAGACCAGGGCTGCCCAAAGCACACTGCATGGTTTAGGGACCACACATTGTCTGCATGGAAAGCTGAAGCAAGAGGCTTTAATCTAAAATAATCATCTCTAAATGCTTCTTCATGTATTTATGCACACTTTAAATAGCTCTGTTGCTGTGTTAATGTGAGTCATGAGTAAAATGATTTAAACAATCAGTGGCTTGGTTCTATGACTGTTAAAATAGAGCAATATCCAAATATAATTCTGCACAATTTAAAAGCAGTAGTAGTAACCTATATAGCAGAGCTTCACAGGTGTTTTATATAAACAAGAATGTAATATTTACATTCAGCTTTTGGGTTCTTTTCATGTCTTTTCTATTTAAGTAGGTGCTATACTGTGCAGACTATTATAATGTAGTCTTTCTGTGCCATTCCTTTTCTTGTTGAAAAAATTGATGTTACACTGCAGGTACGCAGTGTTGTTCCTCAGAGTGGTAATCACTCCTGCATAGGTGCAGTGAATTTCTAGTGCTGAATATCTTTATTGTTAGTTCAGTGTTGGGTGCAGAATCGGCTTTTTGAGGGTTTTTTTGTTCTTAGGAAAAGCATTTTTGTTCTTAACAAAAGCAAATTTAGCTTGATTTAATTCTTAGGGATTTTCCAGCAGAAGTATGAATCAATGAATAAAATCATACAATTTCTAATTGTATGCTTATACTTTGAGGATTCCTCTTCCTTAAAAAGATTGTGTTAAGGCATCTTCTCTGTATTGGCAAAATACTTGCAGGGACATTGGAAGTGCTCCTTAGACTTCTGTTTTCTCAATATCTAACTAAAACTATTATGTTGTTAAAAGAAGTGTTTGCAAGAGTATTGCCCATATTTGTGGGGGATTGGTTTCGATGTTCCTTTTTTTTTTGTTGTTGTTGTTTCATTTGGGATTTTTGATGTAATAATCAGATAATTTAATGAATATTTAGATGGTGCATAGCTGTCAATCTTTACAGAACACAGTACAGAAGCGTTTTCAGTCATATACTGTTTTGTCAGAGTGTTGGAATGCAAGAAGTTTCCTGAGAGGATATTTGACATTTAGAAAAACGATGTGGGAGGGGTCACCTGCAGCTCAGTTACTCCAATGCCCATTTCTAAAGTGTTACAGGAGAAACAGAAGCAATGTTACATTCAACAATTTTATTGCTGATTTCTCCTAGTGCTGCATGATGCTGCTTTACTGTGAATCTGTCAGCAAAAGGGCTTCTCAGAATTCTGTCAAGAGCTCTTAAGTGCCATTCTAAATGTGATGTTAACATTTTCATGTTAATATTGCTTTTAAATTTTTAATTATTCTTTACATTCTTCTTCATGTTGTGCAATAAAATTGGAAAACAGACAGATTAAGGGCATTAACACAGTAATTTAATAACTTCCATTTAAAATAAAACCGGCATGTGGCTTGTGTTATTGTTAGACTTTTTAATTATAAACCTGCTGTGCCTCCAAATTTTTGTGCTTTTCCCCATTACTAAGTGCATTTCTTATTGCTGCAAGTTTTTTGGTTATCACTGTAATCCAGTGGTGCCTGGAGGGTAGGATCCCATTGTATAGCAGGTATGATGTAAGCACCTTGGACCCTGGAAGGTGTGCACAGTTTGTTTGGTCTATTTTCATTAATCTAAACTTCAGGGTCTAATATAAGTGCTGTGGCTCATTGTTATGAGATGTTGGTTTTCCTATGCTGGCAGTTTGGGGATTTTAGGCTCCAAAAGTTCATCCTCCAGTATGTGCCTAAGTAGGGGTATAATGATGATACACACCTCTGTATGGACTCACACTTGAGCAAGGGAAATGTTTTGTGGAGTCCTCATTCATCACCAAAGACAAATTACACTTTTAGGAGCTGTAATATCTATGCAAGGCATGGGGATAGATTGACTGTGGTTCTTGAGCTCCTGCTGTTGAGTGTTGGGGGCATTGAAAGTGGAGGAAGTACAGGCATTTTTAGAAAAGGGTTTTTTAAGGCTTGGAGTGTGACTTGCTGGAGACAAATAAGGTTGTTTCAGCTTAATATGCTGCATAAAAAAATAAAATTACTGAAAGATATTGTCGTTATGGATGTCAAAACACCACTGTTAATATTTATTGACTTACTCATTGTAATAGATACTCAATGCTGCTTTGAATTTCAGACCTCCTACAGTTTTATCTTTCCTCCAAAAGTCTGTGCCCTTTGTCAAAGGAACAGATATGCAAAATCATTCCAAAAGTTGAAGTAACAATAATAAAACACTTTATGGAAACTGTTTATGTTTTAACAATGCCTTGGAGTGTAATTTGCCCTTGGGCAAATCTCTCAGCCTGAGGGAGAGAAGGGGAGTGGTAGATACTTTTATTTCTCACTGAAAATGCAAATGTTGGTTAAGCAAAACCCGCTGGACACTGGAAGTTGTCTTGTAAAGCTGGTTGTTGTTATCTTGCCTTTTTTGAGGTTTACACTGTATTCTGTACTTAGTAGGACTCAGGAAGGTGGAGGCACTAACACTTGAAAATAATTTTTTCAAAGAGTGTTACAACTTAATCTGCTTGTGTGCATGTGTTTGACACCTGTGCTGTAAGCTATTGACTCCCAATTTATCATGTGTTGTAGGATCTACAGCAAACACAGAAATAACTCTTTGATGTTTACTGCTGTCCCCAAGAATTTGGGAAACTTGTAACTTCTTTTAGTTGGTGTTTGAGGAATGAGTGCATTTGCAGTTCCTGTTATCAGTGCCTTTTCTATGATCCACAGCCTCTACAGTCACTGTCCCTCGCAGATTCCAAGCTGAAGACTGAGGTCACCATCATTATTAATGCCTTGGGCAGCAATACTTCTCTCACAAAAGTGGATATTAGTGGAAATGCCATGGGAGATATGGGAGCAAAGATGCTGGCAAAAGCCCTACAGATAAACACCAAACTCAGGTAAGGGAAGAGTATTTGCAGTAAACAGTAGAATGGCTTAATAATACTGAAGTTGTTGGCTTATTCTCAAATCTGTTTCTCTTTAGAACCCTTCTACATACAGCCACTTAAGAGTGTCTTTATTTTGAAGGATTCTCATCCTTCTTTTTCTTAATAGGAAGGAAAATAACATCAGAAAAACAAGAGATGCAAGTTGTCCACTCAAAAACATTTCTTTGGCTGAAATGGGGGAAAATTTTCTACATTTGAGCAGAAAGGTTTTTTGTTGGAATCAAGAGACTTTTAAAATTTCTAGAATGACAGAAAAAATTTGCATTGTTATGGAGCTCTCTATTAATTAAATTCAATATTCTTCTCAAAGCTGGGCCAACTTGAAAGCTATGTGAAGTTGCTTAGGGACTTGTCCAGGCAGGTTTTGAAGATCTGCAAGTACCAAGATTCCACACTGTTCCTGGGAACTCAGTTCTAGTGCTTATCTACTCTCTTCTGTTCTGCTCTCTCTTTCTTACTGGAGGCTTTCCCAGCAGAGAAAATTATTATTATTCTTTGTCTTCTGAAGTGTCAGTTTGTCAAACTAAAAGCATGTGGAATTCAGAATGGGGAGCAGTATGAACCATCCATCCTTCCATTCTCCCCTTCCTACCGTGTTGATGGACCTTGGCATATCTTCTCATCAACTTCACTGCTTTTTAGCATGTCTGGCACTGATGGCTCGAGAGTATCACTTTTTTTCTATCCCGCATGTGTTTCACAAACAGTAAAACCTTCAATCAGCGTAAATCTGGATGAGGACCTCTCAATATGTCACCCTCATCAGGAAAGATAATCCTCCCTCCTCCTTGTCAGACTGTACAGATGAACCTTCCTTAGTGTATTGTCAGTGTAAAAAGACCGCTTTTTACTTGGTCTCCAAGTATTTGTTCCCTGGAGGATAAGAAATTCTCCCAAACAGTCTTGGCTATTTTGTTCAGAGGCAAGATTCTCTGGCCTTTGTGTTGCTATGCCCGAACTGAATATTAAAAATGTCAAGAAAATACTGGAGGGATGGCTTAGGTTTATTGAATATATTAACCTGAAATGACCACAATATCTGAAGAAATAAAGTGGTGGCAGACTGAAATGTTTCACAGTATGCTGAATGTCACAGTTGACATAATGTCACCACAGTCTGTGGTGTTATTACAGACTGAATAATGCAATGGTAACTGGCTCTGCCATACAGAAATGTTGTAAAATGACACCCAGGTAGAAATACAAACACACTTTCCAGTGGCAAAAATATTCAAGATTTGACCCTTGGTATATCTGATGTTTGCAGAGTGAGTGTAGAATCTCTCTTCCTCTCTTCCTTACCGTTCGTCTAAAAAACAGAGGGATAATTCTGCAACAACAGAAGGATGTCAATACTTGTGAAAGCATGCCATCTATCTTTTTTTCTTTTTTAAACACCAGAAATCTTTGTTTGGTTTTATGCCTTTTTTTTTTTAATAACAGCTACAACTGGTGCTCTAGCAGAAGCAAGATTTATCTGCTTGTCTGTCTCTTCTGCCTGCTAATGAGATCTTTGAACATGTGTTTGTAAATTGCCAAGCAGTCTGCTTGAGTGGTCTGAACTGGTGGAGGAGGGGAAGGCTTGATCACTCTTATCATTATTGTGTATTCAAAAGAGCTACAATTTATGCACCTAAGCTAATGGTTTATATTGGCAGCTACTTGTGTTGCATGTGGAATCACATGAACAGTGTGATGAGCCTAGTGCAGGGTTGAATGTATAATAACCTGCAAATTTTGACCTCTGATCAGCATGATTTTTTAAAACACCTGTAGCCTATGTGGAATGGAGACTGACCAGTTACTGCAATTTTCTGTTTTTTCAGTATGGCCTTGCAAAGCAGACATTTGAACTTTGGTTTTGGTACTATTGCCCAAAAAAGCAGGAATTTATGTCCAAATCTTTCTCTTAATTGTGTTTTTGAAAAGTAAGGTACTTATGTTAGTGATGGAAAATACAGTACAGTCCCCTTAAAAGTAAGGGAGACTGGATTTTGGATATTTGTCCATCATTTCTGTCATTTCAAGGATTAGCGTATAAGTAAAGACAAGTTTATAAAGTGCTGCCTTCTGCAATTTTGAATATTCAGCAGTGTGTTATTTCGATATGCAAAGTTTCATTCTAGATTTATTTGGTGGTTCTTGTTTAACTTTTATTTTTCTTTCCTCTTCCCACCACCTTTCAGAACTGTAATATGGGACAAGAATAACATCACGGCACAGGGCTTCCAGGACATAGCTGTGGCACTGGAAAAGTAAGTCTCAATTAACTGAATGTCTGTTTCAGAGGCCAAAGATCCTGAATGATCTGAGCAGCTGCAGTTCTCGCCGCAGTCAATATGATCTTGAAGATGCTGAGTGCTCTCAATTTTAAGCATCAGGATGTTTAATCTAAAGAGAATTCATGACTTCACATCCTTCAAAAGGATGGGAAGAGGCTCTGTGGCTCTTTCATCCATACTGTGCTGTCAGCATTAAGGTCCTTGAGTTCTGCTCTTGGTGTTAAAATTATGAATTTGGTAATATTTTCCCTTTTCTTCATTCTCTTGTGTTGATAGTGTTCAGAAATTCTATTCTAGAGAATGAAGCTGTACATAAAAACAGAAAATTACTGAAGTGGGCCTTTGTGGTTTGACTTTTTTTCTTTCCCCTAGCAGGTTGAAACTAATAGTGATGATCTCAGGAACTTCAGTTTTTCTTTGTAATTGCTGTGGTCTGGGTAATTTTGCTTCCATGAATTTACTTACAGATGCAGCCATTACCAGTGATAGATGTTAAATTGCTTTCATCTCTCTCCATCTCCATCACATTTCTTTTTTATGTTATTATTACTTTTCTTAAGAGAGAAGAATTACAGATTTAAATAAAGCAGCAGTTGAAGTTTTTTCACGTCATTAAATCCCTCTGACGGGAGCAAAGGCTCTCTTTAGAAAGTGAATGTAACCTACAATTGCTACGTTCCAGACAAAATATCTTGTAAAACTGTGTAACTACTTAAGGGAGCATCTTAACCCTTGTAGGAGTCATGAGGCTAGAGCTTATTAAGTTACTTGTTTTATGAAACTATTGTAGTTTATATACTTGGTTTTGAAATTAATTCAGTTGCACTGATGGGAAATTAGATAAATGATGTATAATTAAGCAAATCATCTTGCAATGATTCCATTGATAGTAGTGAATGATAATTTGTAAAGGTTATTTTTCAACTTGCAGACATTTCTCTGTTAAAGGACAACAGCACGGGGAAGTCTGGTAGAAAAAGAAATACACTTGTTTTCTGGTTAGCATCAGCTTTATTTCTCTGTTCCAAAGGGTTTGGATGAGTAAATAGAGAAGGGGGGGAAATCCTGAGGCAAAAGCAAGCAATCTAAACAAAAACACCCCCAGAATGCTACAGTTAATTATGTGACGCTGTACTTTTTTCAGGGTGACATCTCATTTATTTAACTTGGAAGTTGAGGTCATTTTATGTTGCCTTAAACATTTTTAAATTGTCAAAAACATTGATAACATCACAAACTAAGCCACAAGCAACAAAAGTTTAAATGTGAAGAGAGGCACTGTCTGTACTGGCTGAAAACAATTAGGCTGTAAACAATCCATCTTTAAGACATTTTGAAAACATTCTTCACCATATGTTTCCTAAAAATACCTGAAGCCATCAATATTCTGTAGAAAAGAACCATTGCTCAAAATGGAATGAAATATACTGAAGATGTTTGAGAATATGTGTTATATATTTTATTTTGATCTTAAAGAAAAGTAGTCATCTCCCAAACCACAAAACAAAGAAGAAAGGTAGAGTTTAGTAGTATGGGCAGGAGGCTGAGGCGATTTGTAACAGACTTTAAAACAAGCTGAAGTAATTGGAAAGTTTTTTTCTTTCCCCTTCTCCCAGGTTTCTTCATCTGCTTATTGCTATTTGAAAGTGTTATTCCCACAAGGGAATTCCAGTAGTGTGTCTGTTGGCTGATTTTGCCCCAGGGGTGTCCCAGACAGGTGGTGTGAAGTGCTGAGAAGATTTTCTGAGGAGTCCCTTACAGGTGTTGGTTCAGGAAGCATTTGAGAACAGTGGGCCTCCTACTCAGCTTGGCCATTAAACAGGGTCTTGTATCTCTGTAATTTTAATATGAAGATAAACATGTGATTTGCTGCCTAGAGCCCCCTCTGTCACAAGGCTTCCCCCTCTACAGCATTGTCTCATGTTCATTTCTGAAACATTTTTTTTCTTTATGGGCTGACTGAAGAAATATGTTCTTGATGAAGAAAAGAAATGTTTCTTCTTTCATGAAGAAAATGAAGTTCTTATATCTGAGGAGAAATGCTGGAGTTTGTTAGAGGGCTGTGAATTCTTCCCTTAGCAGTGATGTGAAATTCACACACCCTGACCTGAAAAACAGATGATCTTATTCCTGGTTTTAAAAAACTAGTAAGTAAAATCTCCACTGCAGCAGAGAGTATATGTAGTATGTAGATCAGAAGTTACTGCAGGGGAAATAATGTGATGAAATGTAGGACTTCACACATGTAGTATGTAGAAGAAGAGGTTTTGGGGACCTCTTTTGGGACATTTTTTGAGCACCTCTCTGAAATTTAACATCCTTTAAATATAGGTATTTTGCTGATTATATTCATGTGTTAGGAAATTACTGGATTATTGAGTTTGTAGCAAAATGTACTCTTTTACAAGAGACAAGTGGAGTGTTAATAAAAAGAAAAATGGAGGAGTATTTCAGACTTCAAGGAAACAGAGAAAAACAAACCATAATGATAAAGTTGAAAAGTGAGCTTTAAATTCTTGATATTTTCCCCTAAGGGCTGGCTAATTCTTAGATGAAAATAATTCTGTGTCTGAAAGCAACCCAAGTACAGAGGATTTCCTTCCTTCCGTAGGGTAGTGGTCTTCTAAAGTTTTGCCTCTGTGATTATGTGTCCATGAAATCTCCTTACCTTTCTTTTGTCCTCCTCTTGCTCTGTGTGTCCATATGTGTGAGGGAGGGTGCACTAAGCCTTTGACTAAATTGAATTTAGCATGTCACTGCTAGCATGAGAGCTGGCAATTACAGATTTCAATGAATGGGATGTATTAAATGTCAAACAGCTGCAGAGATCCTTAGAAATCTACCTTCTTTTTTTTTTTTACACTAAATAAATGCCCCACCTGTCAGGCAATCAGCAAGTTCTGTAATTATCTGTCTTTGAGCTCAGTATCTTTGACATTTAAAAAGTCTCCCCATGGCGGTGGCCAGCCATTTATGCACAGGTTAGTTTTACATGAAGGCACATAACAAGGCTTGTATAGTTTGCAATGTTCTTTTGAAGGACAAGACAACTAGAAAGAAGAGTTTATTTTCTGACTGATGCAGTAGACAGTTGGACACTGGAAGGACAGCGACCTTGACTGCCTGCCACTGACATGGGCAAGAAACATAAAAGTCTTCCATGATCATTTCAAGTAAAATGTTGGGTAGTATCAATGAGGAATCAGTGTGTTTGCAGTTCAGGAGGACAGTGCCCTTCAGAGAATGGTGTTGGATGTGTCCAAGCACCTGGTGGGAGAAGAAGTGAAAGAAGCTTGGAGTTTCACACTATATAAAGTGTCTGCTATTGGAGTTAGTGCATTTAGTGAGGAGTGGTCTGCTGTCATCAGTGGTGGTGACTCAATTGAAATTGCCAGCTTTAAAGTGCTCAAAAATAGAGGGTTCCAAACATGTTTGTGTAGCTCTGGATGGAAGAGGAACAGATGGTTAGTGGGATGTTTGCAGAAGTAGGAGAAAGAGATGTTTGCAGGAAATAAACGATTAATTGGAAATAGAAATAATAATTTCCTTTCCAGGTTTTAAGAACTTCCTGCCTTTTTTTTTTTTTCCATTTATTCAAGTGTGAAGTTGTGTGGACATACCACTGTAGGTAGCATTTTAAATACAACTATGTCATGATAGCCAGTGTATGTTCTCAAAGTTTCAATGTAATTTTGACTCAGGACCAAACTCCTGTCTTTTATCTCTTATTGCAGCAGATGGACAAAGCTGCAGAAATATTTTGCAAGCAAATAAGGAAAATGCAGAGAACAATTGTTTGCATAAAGCAATGTGGAGATGATACGCCTGTTTTGTCAGCTTTTTATTAAAAATTCAGCAAATGTCTTCAAATTGTTGTAAACACAAGAAGTTATTAAATAGTAAATTTCTAAAACTCAGTCTCTTAGTTGCTATCTATTACCAAATATTTCCATTTAGTCTTAGATCTGATAGAGTTGCCAGCAGGCACTGATGCTCGCTTTTCTGTTTAGATATATGAAAATAGTCTAACCTTGTGCACAGAGGTACAGAGGGCAGCTGGGCTTTTAGTCAGCAGCCACTGGGCATTGACCATGTAACTGCTTTTCAAAATCTACCCCTGTGTCTAGTAGTAAAGAAGAATTAGCAGCAAAAAAGACATGCATGCTTCCAGCTATTCCACTTTAAAATGTGAAAAATACATTCTTAGTATCTTCCACAGACAAGCTGGATGCACTTTATTTCTCCCTTCTAGGTTATTTATTCTTCATAAAGAAGTATGGTGATTATAAAGAGATACAGCAATTAGATTAACTTTCACCATCAATTTTCTTTTTTCTTTAGGAATTATACATTGAGATTCATGCCTATACCGATGAATGATGCTTCCCAAGCACTCAAAACAAACCCTGAGAAAACAGAAGAGGCACTGCAAAAGGTATTGCATATGCCACCAACGAACAGAAATAAAAGCAGCAAAAATATAGTAATTTTAAGTGACTGAGACTTCATGCTTGGCTGAGTAAGAATTCTATACTGGCTTCAAGGATTGTTTGGTTTGCATAGACATGTGCGTAGTAATCAAGTGCTGCAAGAGCTTTTTATTCCACAAAATGCTGGGAGAGAAGGCTAATGGACTGCAATGGTCAGAATGTCATAACTAAAAAATGCAAGCTAGACCTGGTATGGCTGTGTGCCTGACTATGAAAGGGAGAATTAGGAACTGCATGTTTGCTACATATGTGCCTGTGGGTATTACCAAATGTTTAGAGTTACTGGTGCACACTTTTTGTATTGGCATAAAAAGTGCAGTCAGCTCTGTACAAGACAAAGAGTGCTCTTTAATTTGAGAGAGGATGAAAACATTTACTGCCTGAGTTTTATATTGTACATATAAAATTCACACACTGTGTTGCCCTAAGTAACCAACTGCACCAGCATGTTCTTTTGGATGAAAAGGTGTTGACAGTATCTGTAGCTGTTCCACTTGCATGAGTTATAAAACTCCCAGCTGAGTTTTAATATGGTAAATCTTGCAAGCTTCAAACAAGCCTCCTGCTCAATCAGGAAGCATACATTTCACATCTCTTTAATGAGTAGTTTTCCTTCAGCCAAGGTAAGGCCATAAAAACCTTATAAATAGTTATTACAGATAACTGTGATTAAAAAGCAAATGTCTGTGATCCTTATTTTCAGTAATTTGAGTATTACAGGGAGAAGTGCTGGTAGTTAGTATCTTTTTCTTTGATGCATGAAAATGATCTAAATTCTGCTTTTAAAAACCTGATTCATGGGGGATGAACATATTTCTTACATCTCATTTAATATAATTGGCCAAGTTCATATCTAGACTGGTAGGTGCATTTCTGAAAAAAATACAGGAAAGCTTCTCGCCAGGGGGATTTAAATTCTGTGTGTTAATTAGGCACTATGTACAAAGAGCATTTCCTTTTATTCATATCAAAGTTGCTAAAACTGTTGGATGCTGAGTTTGTTTTAATGTGGTTAAGGTTTTCTTTACACAATATGAGAAAGTTCCCTCTTAGAAAAGGTATCAGTGTCAGGAGTGGTGCTGTGAACAGAACACAGATGATTCCCTGCAGGTAGGGATGCAAGCCTCCTTGCATGGTCTGAGCCTGGTGCCAGGACAACTGCACTGACTGACTGATGGACACAGCAGCACCCTCCCCAGCTCTGGTGTCTCTGCAGCACACTTGACTTGGGGTGGGCAAACTGGATAAACCCAGGGATTTGCTCTGGGCCACGGTCAGATGTTGCAGTTCTTGCTGCTGCTGCCACGTTAGAGGTGACCATCCCCACTGATCTCAGCCTCACAGCCTGCTGGCCACTCCACTCATCCTTTCCTCCCCTCTCTCTCTCAGACTAGATCCATCACCTTTGATGAACCTTGACCAGTTGGCTAATAGATGTTTTTGGCTTCACTACGTTTGATAGAGCAGGGTGAGGGGGTTACTCTGTGTGTCATGAAGCTGGCTGATAGTGGGTGCTTACTGCTGGTGACAATTGTGGGGGCGTGTAAGTAGGAATCACTTGTCTCTGAAGAGTACTTCTGTACTGCTTAGCTTTTATTAACCAACATATGAACTGGGGCTGCACTATCACTTAGACACTTTTAGGTATTTTATTTTCTCTTCAGATATACTGCTATTCAAATCTGTGTCTTTGCAGTGGGCCAAAGACATCTAAAAGAAATGAATCAAATATCTTGAGTCATCATGATCTCTACAACATCTAACACCTAAGAGTTCCTTCAAATATTTCTCAAACCAGGATCTAATCCTTTGTCAGCATAACTTGTTGAAGTGTTTAAATAGAATACTCTTTCAGAAAACACTGGCAAAAGCATAATGTTTAACCATGTTTCACTAGTTTGTGAGTGAATTAGTATTTGCCGATGTGGTTATTAAGCACGAAGGCACACAAAATAAAGTTTGCAGATGATAAACAAATAATTAGGCAGCTTTTCTTGTCAATCCCCAATTCTGACACAGCAGCAAAATTGAAATTACAATGTGAAGATGTCAAATCAGTTCCCTAATCTGACCTTTTTTTCTGCCTTTTTTTTTCTTTTAGATAGAAAACTACTTGCTTCGTAACCATGAGACCAGGAAGTACCTACAAGAGCAAGCATATCGGCTGCAGCAAGGCATTGTCACTAGCACCACTCAGCAGGTGAGAATTTGTTACTAATGGACATATCAGTGCCTAAAATCTGCTTGGGGGGGAAGCTCTCTCTCATTCTGAGTACTTTTAAAATGTTTCTTGGGGGTTATACTGTTTCCTAAGAAATAATAATTATCAATGACAATATATATGGAAGCAAAGCATTTGTGAGATGAAGGTCTTCTATACAGCAGTACCATGTAGAGAAAGACTCAAGATATTACTAAGTAAACTACTGTTGAAACCAGGAACAGTTTGGTTTGCTTGTGCTGTACCTGTGTTATTAAAATTTAATGGGACAGTGTGTTTGTTACTTGAACCTGAAATTGTACTCTAACCTTTAAAGAGAGAAAATGGTATATGGAGATATACTGGCAATAAAAACTGCAAGAGAAGTTTTTCTATTCTAGTAATTTTTCTGTTCCAATGCCACTTCTCCCCCCCCTCCAAGTGAATAATCTCTATATGAAATAAGTTTAGATTTTTTTTTATAGCTGTTTGGTTTTAATTGTACTTTTCTCCAACACCACATACACATCAAGTTTCAGGAAATGTAATTTATCATTATTTTGAAACAAAGTTACTAATTTCTGTATTACCTTAGGTACAATAAGGATGGATTTTAGAAACAGTATTAAAAGAGAGCTGAAAAAGACTCTCTAGTATGATAAAATTGCATTATTATTCCCAGAGTGTATCTTTTTCCTGTCCAGATGTCCCAATGAGACTTTCTACTGTCTAATAATTAATTAGCTTTTTGTACTTGTAAAAAAAACACCTCCCAAAACCCTTTGAAGAGAAAGAGTCATGTGGATCCAAAAAGGAGCATGCTGTGAAATTATTTCAGTTCTCATTGCTAATGATATAAGATGCTAGAACTGTAGACTTAATATGATGGTGCATGCACTCAGATGTTGCTTCAAAATGTCAAATAGCCGTTTCTAATGTATGCTAAGTGGGCTGATAAAGACTTTTAACTATTATATCTCCCTGCCTCGTATATCTTAATCAAAGCTGACTATGTGTCATGCATCCTTAGTGGTTTGTCTTGTAAGACACAGATATACCACCTGCCCTGCATTTGCAACATGTTGAATGAATTGTCTTGTGGGTACAGATTAGGTTCAATTTATCCCACTGTGAAACGTCTGATGTAAACTTCTGCTTTGATAGTTTTAATTCCCTTGCAACTAGGAATATTTACATTTTCAAAGAATACTGCAGAAGCCTGCGCAGTTGCATTTTGCTTAGACTGGAGAAATCACTGTTAGTGTTTGTTGAATGGGTAGTGACAGAGCTTTCTTTTATTGACTGAACTTCTTAACAATTCAGAGACCTTTAGACCTTAGTCTTAGGTATTCATGTAGTCTAATGAATACATTTTCAGCATTATATTTGATCCAAAAACCAGAGTAACACTTAAATAGGATAACTTGTTGATTATTTGCAGTTAGCCTGGAGGTTACTGTGGGGGAAATATTCCACAGCATTTAATTTTCCTGATGGTAAAGTTTTATTTATTTTTGCAATGCTTGGGGGTGTCTTTGAGATGTGGTTCTTTCCTTCAATAGTATTGACATACTTCCAAGGTCTTATCATGCCTTTCTGGGTTGTTATATTGTCACTGCAAATCTCATCATGCTACTATTGATTTTCTACCTGGACTGGATTGAGATTGTGTTTGACCAATGTTCTGATGTTTTATCTTTTGTATTTCCTTTGTTCAAGTAGATGATTGACAAAATATGTGTAAAAGTGCAAGATCATCTCAACTCTTTAAGAAACTGTGGTGTGGATGCTGTACAGGAGGATGTCAAGTGTGCGGAACAGCTGATGCGGGATGCTAAGAACTCCAAAACAGTAAGCCTTTCCCAGCACACCAGCAATGCTGAGAGCAGCTGTGTGTGTACTTGCAGCTTTTCTCTTTTTGGGCAGTGAAAATAATACGTGTCGCAAAAGAGTATATTCTTCAGATGACCAGCTATAGGTAGTATTTAAAATTCCAAATTATGAAGACTTTAATTTAGCCAAAGACATTTCCTGCTGTTTGTCCTGGTTTGAAGACAGTGATGAGCCTATTTTCTGAAGATACTCTTCCTGTCTTACAGCTCTTACCAAATCTGTATCATCTCGGTGGAGCTTCTTGGGCAGGAGCAAATGGTTCACTCTCCAATCCAATCCAAGAGACACTTGAATCCATGGCTGGAGAAGTCACAAGGGTAGTGGATGAGCAACTTAAGGTCTGTACATAGATGTGTTACCATCTCTCACATGCAGAAATAACTAAATCTGAGGTTTTCTGTTGATAAATGTGAATGTGCCACACTTCATTTTTCTTCTTAGTAGATTTGTATGTAAGCTAGCTATCTTTCCATTATTAGTTTCTTATAACTTTGGGCCTTGTTATTTGGATTTTTTTCCCAATTGGATTAAAATAAAAAGTTGCTTTAGTGTTTTCAGTGAGCAGAAGGAGCATATACTGTTTATGATCATCTTTTTTCATCTGCTAGAAGGGGAAGACTAATCAGTTGCTCCTTTAGCCTTTCATAAAGGCATTTCTCATGCACCCTAAGAAGCCTCATGCCCTGGAGAAAAGTGCTCAGTAGTTAAAGAGTCTTAGTAAAGTGAAAGCTGCTTTTTTATAGACTCCATTGCAGGTTTTTTTTTTTCTCAGTGGTCACTTTTGAACCTGATGCAGGATTTCCACTTAACTGTTTGATTTGGGTAGCTTGTAGGTATTGAGAGTGCCCAAAGAATTGGCACAGGCAGCTTTACAGGAAATCTTCTCACAAGTTGCCTGTCAAACCTCAGTTCTTGAAATAGATGTCATTGATCTGTAAATGTTCTCACCTGTGCTCTCAGCCAACTCCTGCTCAGAAACTTGAGCAAGTTTCTCAGCATAACTCAGTTATGTTTGCTCTTCCTGTGTAACAAGCAAAGAAGAGCCATCCATACAGCATGTGCAAAGGTATCAGTCCAGGAAAAAGACAAGGTGGAGAAATTTTAACAACAGTTGGGGTCTGTATGTAAGCTGATGAATTTAAAAATGTGGCTCTGGGGCAGCTCAGATCAACTTCTGTTTATGACTAAGCTGCTTTGCCTGTGTTCTGCAGTATTTAAACACTTTACAACCTTCATCTTCAGATTCTTTGATCTTTCAATTGAAACATGAAAATGCTTCAGTCAGTGGGAATATAATGAAGAACAATAATAATGCCATATTACTAATTACTTTTTTGAAATTAAAAAGTTAATGAGGAGGAAAATGGTGCTCTATTTTTAGTATGTTTCTCCTTTCCCCATTATATGAAATAAGGTGAAGATTTCTGCAGACATGAAAATGATTTATCCATAAGATTTTTCCCAGTGGAACTTCTGGGGTATTATTGGGACAGGAGTAGTCGAGTCAGTGCTTTGTGCCGGACTCATGAGTTCATCTTGGAGAGTCTTATAAAGGATGAAAAAAAAGCCTCTTCAGCATTTGGAATGTTCCTAAATTAATGTGTCTTCCATTTATACTATTATGCATCTACAACAGAGAAGGCACTTTGGATCAACCATTCTAACTTTTACATTTACATTTGATCTGTGTGGCATGCAAGTTTAAGTGGCTTACAAAAAACTATAGAGTCATAATGCTCTTTGTATACTCCAACACTCATTTTTATTAATTTTCACTTAAGGTGGAAAGACTTTCCTTTAAGTTCTATGCACGGAGGAGGAAATGTTGAACATGGATTAGAATCGGGTTTTTTCCCCAGTTGTTTAGGTCAATTCAAAATATCATAAGCAATTTATTATTTGTAAAAATAGATAAGGGAGCTCACAGGAGGACAGTTCTTGTTGTAATTTTTTGGGGGAAAAATCCTGTGTGCTGTAAGAGGAGTTTTGATTTTTTAGTTTCCATAGCAACCAGAGCATGATTCTGAAAAGAAATTTGGAAATTGGTTAAAGCCAATGAACATTTTTTAGGTAAATAAGATTTTTTAAAAAAAAAATTTTTTTTTTTAAACTCAAGGGAAGGAAGAGGGGTGAAGAAAGGAGTTAGAGTAAGGAAAAACAGGTATTGGAATGAGTTGAGTTGACCAGAGGAGAAATTATAGCAAGACCCATGCCTTTTTCTTCTCCTGCTGGTGTCACTGTGGACACACAGAACCTGGGGATGCTTTATTCAATCAGCAAAGGCCCAAGGGAAAATAAGAAGACAAGTAGAACCTAGACAAACACGATTGTTTTGTAACGATAGGAGTGCTCAAAATATTCTTCCTAAATTTTTTCCTAGAGCAAAGGGTTTGTTGGCTCCATCACCTGTTCCATTTTTTATTTTGGTATCATCATCCTTCAGGCCTTTTCCTCACTGTGTCTTTCTCCTGAATGTTAAAATTTTTAACTGTGGGTAGTACTTTGTTCTTTTCTTTCACCTGGTGACTGGTACTTGCAGCTCTGTGACTGAAAAGTGTATTGACTTTCACACTCAATATTGGCAGCTATGGCTTTCCATCAGTGAAAGGGTTGGGCATGGAATTACGAGGTGAGGATAGATTTCTGCAGATACCTTCTGTAGATAATAGTCATGTGAAATCAACAGCTAAAATCCACCATTGAAGAAATTATGTTCAGTTGTGCAATTAAAGATAAGATCCAAACTCTATTTGACTTTTAAATTGCACATTCTCTCAGTTTTTTGAGTAAGAGTTGATTTTGGAAATTTCAGGAAAGGTCTTGTTTTTCCTGCTACTTCCCAGTGATGCCTTCACACAGCATTTTTTCGCATGATCCATTTTGAAAGACCCTGCTTAGACTGCAATTGTAATTCAACATAGCAAGTCTATCACTTTTATGATTGCAATTCATCAGTAACTCTTGAGAGGCCAGGGAATTTTTTCACAATAAACTACACAATTGCACCAGTGAATAAATGCTATGGAAAAAAAATGGATGTGTCAGGAGCTCTCAGTAGTAGTTTACTTGGCTCAGTTTTCTCTAACATTGAAGTTCTTCATTCCCCATGGGGATATGGCCGTAGAGGCTTGAAAGTCTCTTCATTAGACATGCTGCCCCAGAATCTGCTTGAGGACTGAAGGAAGGAGTGTGGGAAGAGTTCTTAAAGGGCATCTTGAGAACTCAGCAACAAGATATATTATTAGCTATAATGGCAGTCGTCCCTTATAACTATAAATCAATTGGATGTTCCTGTACGCTGTGGCTGCTTTATGTTGCTTGTTGGTTTTTTTTCAGACTGTAAAAGCTACAGACTGAAAGATGCTGCCTTGAATCATTGAAATTTTTATGCAGCAGTGGTGTTTTTTTTCTTGCTCATTGTCTGCATAAGGAAATTACTAGTTGTTGTCGGGCTGTGCAAAGAGAAAAAAGCTCTGATACAGTGGAGCTGAATCTGAGGTCACTTACCTGTGGTCTGGAATTGAGAAGGAAAAGGAAATCACTAGAGTTTTCAAGGGATGCAGTTCTTATTTTTGTATAATTTACAAATGCCTAGATAAGATCTAGGCTTGCCTAGTACAGCATTACAAGGAAATTTTGTTTCTTTTTTTTCTTAACTTGTAAGTACTTTTTTCTATTTGGTTATCAGCCCTCAGTCTTATCAGAGACAAGTTGGCCCATTTCAGTAAGCTGGGCTCTGTCCTGTTTCTGTTTGGTTTTTTTTTTCCCGACCCTCCTTTGGATTTTTCCTGTGTGGATGACTATGCAGTGGAACAGGCTGCTCAGGAGTCCCCCTCACTGGAGATACTCGTAAACCCTCTGTACCCAACCCTGTGTCATGTGCCCTAGGGAAACCTGGAGCAGGGAGGTTGGACTAGATGACCTTCAGTGGTCCCTCCCAACCTTTCACCCATTCTGTGGTTCTGTGTGAGTAAAAACTGTTGGCTATACCTAAAGTTTGCTGTACATTTACATGTATATAAATGAAAGCCATATATTAAAGGTTTGCATGCCAGCTGCAGATCACGCTTATAACTACTTCTTAATATTCAGCTGGTATATTCCAGCCATCTACAGCATGCTGAGTTCTCAGGAGTCTCTCTTCCTCATTTACTGATGCTTACTACAAATTGGCAGGTCTGGAGCACTGATGAAAATTGGTGATTCAGGGCACAGTTTAGAGGGAAGGCAGCTGCAGCAGAGCATCCACTGCAGTGGTGGGTGCACAAGAGAAGCTAATTTGTTCTGACAGTTCAACACATAGACATCTAAATGTTTCATATTTGAAAAGGCAAACAAGTACATTTGCAGGTCATTTTCAGAACAAGTGTGTTGATTCTCAAAGCTATATTTTGTAAAATGTCTTATATGGCAGCTGGATGCAAAATGGATTGGAAAGCAGGAAGAATTGCAAAAACTACAAGTCTAAAAGTATTGTAATGCAATTCACCAGAATAATGCTGTTGCCTCCCAGCTAAAGTAAATCCCAATATCTAATGTTATATTTTGCCTGTTGTGCTGCAGACACTCCTTGAATCTATGGTGGATGCAGCAGAAAACCTTTGCCCAAATGTAATGAAGAAGGCTCGCATCCGTGAAGACCTCATTGAGGCCAGCACTGAGAAGATTTCCATCCCACGCACCTTTGTGAAGAATGTCCTCTTGGAGCAATCTGGAATTGATATCCTCAATAAAATTAGGTACTTTAAAAGACTAATCTGACAAAATTGGCATTTGGATTTTGGGTTGCGTGTATGTGTGTTTGTGTAGTAGAATAATTTTGGAATGCTTTTGTGACTCACAAGAAACTATATTACAGCATTCAAAGAGCAGGAAATTGTCCTGCACGTCTGGGGAACTTAGCTCAGGTGATTCATATATTTGGAATCTCTAGGGATGTTAACTTAGGTCATTAATGCATGTGCTCTCTTATTTAGTGAAAGATTTGGTTTATGGTACACAAATAATGTTTTCATGACTGATACTTTTTTAAAAAAGCTTTGTTTTCTCCCGTAACACTGAATAAATGTAATAGAATGAAATTTCACTATTTGCTTTGAATGGTAGCAGTGCTTTGTTGTTATTTTCCTTTGTTGTTTCTTGTCCTATAGCTGTAGCAATCACTTTGAGCTTTTGTGTGGGAGCTGTGCATAGCAGACAGACGTACTTAAAAATTGGAAACTTGGATATTCAAACCACAAACCTGGAGCAGAAACCATTACCCTAAATAACTCTTACCTTGTCCTGTAAAAAAATAGAGTCTTTTACCTGACCTTTTACTGCTTTTTTTTTTCCATATTGAATGTATACCAGAGAATATATTTACACAGTATAATGTGGTTGACCTGTACTTAAACCTTTTCAGTTCCTTTCTGCCTGATACTTGAAAAGCATGACATTTTGCATTGAGATGCTAATATCTTTGAGGAGGAAGAAAACAGTAAGACTTGGGAATTAGTTTTGCAGAGTGCAGCAAAATAGGCAGGGAAAAGATGTTAAAGACTTCAGCCATACCTTCAGAGTGTTTGAAATGGTTCAGGGAGTAAATTTTCTGCACTTCAGTCCTATCAAATAAATCTTGGCCCTGAAACAATAACACTGCCTCTTCCACTTGTAGAAGCTGGAACTGTCAGTGAGGTGAGAGTGCCACACTGTGATCTTTCTTGCCTTATATTTGAAACTAATATTGGTAGCTGACAGAGATTCCTTCATTCTCATTCTCTTCCCACTGTGGCTTGGCCACTATTCTACCTCCCTATGAACTGCACTGCCTTTCCAAGGAGTTCTTTGCCTTTTTCTCCAGGCTCTCTGAAGCAGTATTGCTAGCCCCAGACAGAAATAGCATTGTTGATCCAACACAGCTCAATCCACATATAAAAACCATAAAACAGAGTCATGTCACTTGCTGGCAAGTGTCAGTTGAAAGAGTTGGCATTGAAAGCAGAGGCAGCAGAGGTGGAGCTTTGGGCTGCAGCTCAGGCAGTCGTGCTTGTTGGCTCCACATCAGCTGCCCTCCATAGCCAGAGCATTTGGTGCTGTCACCAGAGATGGGACCCCAAGGAGCAATTCAAGGTACACTGAGAGGGATTTACTAGGGAAACCTAAGCTCAGTGTGCTGGTGTGGTGGCGTTCCACATATGTCTGTGGAGTGGAAAAATGGTGACGTGAAGTTCTTGAGACAGAAAGTGTTTACCTAGAGCGAAAGTGGAAACAAAGTTGTGATGGCATTGGCTGAAGAACCAGCATTGTACACTTGTCCTTACCAGCAGATCAACACAAAAAGGAATTGAGGAAATGAATGGATTGTAGTTGTTCAGTGGAGTAGTGTTATATAGGCATCACTGTCCTAATCCCATTTGTCTGAGATTCGTTTTTGTCTGACTTTAGTAGTGGAGTGCTCATCTCTGAGTTTCACTTCTTATTTTTATTCAGCTCTCTTACCCAGATGTTTTCATTTCATCTCATGGAAAACTGTTAGAAGCAGGTTAAATATGGTACAGAGGCTCCTGTGTTTATTGTGTGATTCATGAGTTTATTTCTGAAACCTGCAGTCATGTATCCTGACACCCTCTAATGTTTTACTTCAAATAAAATGACAGTACTGTGGATAATCGTCACACTGTTGAATGTGTAATGAAGAAGAAAATCTCCTGCGTGAATTAAGAAGTTCTCTCATTTTTAATCCTCACACAGTGAAGTAAAGCTGACAGTGGCTTCTTTCCTGTCTGACCGAGTTGTAGATGAAATCCTGGATGCACTTTCCCATTGCCATCACAAACTGGTGAGTTTTTTCTTGGTTGATATCTAATATGCCAGATCTCAACAATGCCATTTATATTCATAACTTGTTCAGTTTCTCCTTTGACAGCTCTGTTTTGAAATTGGTCTTATTTTTGTTGACATCCTGACATCTTTTGAAATATGATTTTGGGGCTCTTGCCTCTTTGCTGTAAGATGCAACCTCAGAAGAGACTGTGTTATACACTTGTCCTATAATCTTTTGAACTGTTGTCAGATCTAGAGCTAAAGGTGCCATCAGGATGCAGCATTGAGTCGTTAGTTAAGAACAGTCCTAGTATTTATCAAGGTGAGAGTATAAGGCCTGGTTGCTTGTGAAATGAGAGGTAAGATTTCATTCTTCAGAATTCTTTAGGCACTGCTGAGACCTTGTTCCCTGAATGAGTACATTTTGAGATTACCTCAGAAATGTAGGTATGAAGTTTGAAGAGAAAGGAGTAAGAATGTAGGAAAGAAAGCACACTGTTACATGAAGGCCCTGAGCTGTTGGGAGGCACAGATATTTATTATAGAGGTACTTGCCTCATCAAGAGTAGAAGAAATAAACAACTCTGTATCCACAGAAAAACCTTTTTGCTTCTAATGCAAGGGGGCTTTGTAAGGACAATCCAATGCTCTTTCTTTGAAGAACTTAGTGGGTGGTCATTCTGATTAAAGTTGCTCTTCATTTCTCATTGAAATTTCTCTGGCTTCAACTTGCAGTCATGACTTTTTTTCAGATGCTTTTCTCCCCAAGATAAGGAAACTATATATATTTCTCTTTATTTCCTCTCTGTGGAAGTCCTCACACACATAAAACAAATCACTCTTTCTGCTCCCCTCCCTCCTTTTTTCAAAGGAAGACTGAGTTACTTGAGCATGAATCTTTGTAATACAGAGCAGCATTGTCTAAAGGTACAACCTCTGGTCTCTGGAGCTATACAGCAGCAATAGCCTGCTGTGGGAGAGACCACACGAATGAGCTCCAGTTTGTCCCAGAGGAGGCTCAGCTGGAATGAGCAGTGAATGGGCTGTTTTTGTCCAGTGGTATTGCACAACCTGGAGGTATACTGGTTCCTGCACAGTACGTCATTTTCTCCAGCCTTTGAGTCACTTCACTGAAAATCCTCTGCAATTTTTCCAGCTGTTTAAGAAGTAGCTTTTAAAACTGTGGTTTCCAGAACCAGACAGACTATTTAAGTGTTTTAACCAACACAGTACATTGGAGTGAAATTGTTTTTCTCCTGATATTCCTTATTCCATGTATTTACATAGCCAAGAATATAGGAATTCCTTCTTTTTGTCAGAGTTTCAGTGGTAGCTTATTTTTAGGACAAGTTTTGCTAGACCTCCCTCCCACTAAAGGCTTCTGGACACTTGTTGCTTTTCAGGATTGTAAAATCGGCTAACTGCCAATGGTCTTGGTTTCTAAGGAATGATTGTACATTTTGGATTGGGTTGATTTGCTTTGTGATCTGTTTTGGCCTACACAACTAACATTTAACTCTGCCGTGTTTCTGTTAGCTGCAGGTTCTTTCAGATAGTATAGCACTGATGAAAACCTTGAGGAGTACTGATGTCAAAAACACTGCTAGAGAAACTCCTGTCTAATTTGACACTGTTAATCTTCAACTGACAGCTGCAGTCTGAGAGCTGGCAGCTAGTTCTTAGTCCAGCAAAGATTAAATGCACTGATGCAGTTCTCAGCCAGCTCCTTAAATTTGAGTGTCATGTTCTACTAATTCAACCACCCACAAATGTCTGTGTTGGTTGCATTGGCATAGTAGTGTTTGAGGCAACTTTGAAAAATAAACCTTGTTTGACAAGACCTCAGCCTGCCTAATGAGACGACTATTAGCATTAATTATTATTGCAGCTATTTTAGTGTGCTTGAAGATAAATTCATAGCAGCGCTCCAGTTGTTTTTCCTAAGTAGACATCAGACTAAATGAGCTATAATTGATTCAGGTCATCTGTTTACCTTTTTTGATGGTTAACAAAACAGCAATCCACTGGTTGTCCCGAGCTGCGCTGATGTGAAGCCATGGACTACAGCTCTCCCTAGCTGCCTCTTTGAAGACTTCTGATTTGGGACAGCTGATCTTCAAATATTTGCTTTTAGCAGATGTTTGTTTAATATTCTCTTCAGTTATCAAAAGAACTAGAAAATATTTCATCAATTTCATGATGTCATGAGCCCACTCCATTCCAAAAACAATCCAGGGTGGTTTATATAATGTTCTCTGTGGTCCTAGTAGCAGTTTTTGCTATGCAGGTCTAAAAATAGACTTTATTGTTGTTACAGCTTTTCCCTATCTATTTCTTCAGTAAGACAGAACTGAGGTATCTAAAACTGTGTTGTTTTTGTGAATAGCAGATTATAACATTTTGACCATTGAATAATTATGAAAATGATATTGGCTGATATTGTACATGTCTTTGTTAATTAAAAAAAAGAGAATGGTACAAGAAAAAGCTTCCCTTCCACACATTTTTTTTCTTTATAAGACAAAGAAAGTTCAGTGTGAGGACTAACCAACATAACTGAGCTTTTCTTTTGTGCCTGGTCTTCCAGGATTTCTGATCACTAAAATTCTGTGAACTTTCTGGTTGGGTTCTCTTTGTCTTTTTTAAGTTTGACTGGTGTGTTCCTGTCTTCTTCTCCAGGCTGACCATCTGACCAGACGTGGCAAACCTCTTCCACAGCAAGAATCACTGGAGATTGAGTTAACTGAAGAAAAACCCACCAAACGCTCTATGATCACAGTTGAGGAGTTGACAGAGATAGAACGTTTGGAAGATCTGGACACTTGTATGGTAAGACACATTCCACAGCTCGTGTGGTTAAGTGCACAGGTAATGAGAAAAGACCCTTTTCAGAATATCATTTAGCAAATCCGTGGTATCAGAAAACTGAAGTTAGGAATCAGCTTCTAGAAGAAGTAAATGTTAGCTTGGAAGATTTTGCCTGAACAACATCATGTTGTTCAGCAGAAGAAATGCTTTTCCCTTTTCTTCCCTTCTTTCCTTGTACCTGTTCAAGGGCCTTTCCCTTGCATAGTGTACCTTACTGCTGGTACAGTAAACACCTCTTCCACTGGGCACAGTTTCACAGATGTTCCACTGAGGTTATAAATTGGACTATGCTATCCTTTCACAACATGCTGCTTTCTGCCTTTGTCTTCCTTCTACTTGGATTCCTTTCACCCGTGACAAAAAATATTTCTACAGAGGTTGATTCATGTGTGACTTTATTATAAAGATGGCTCTGTGCCATTATCATCAGCTGTACAAGATGTGAACCCACATGATTGCAAATATAACTGTTCTCAATCTCAAATTCCCCTCCACCCAGCCCAGTCTGTTGGGGAGCTTTGCTGTGGACAGGAACGTTAGGAAGTACTTCTCTATTACAAATCAGTCAGTCTAATAGGTGGTCACTCCTGCAAGGGATGAGCTTTCTGCTGTACTTACCTACCTGATTCCTTGGCCATGTGCTTTCACCAGAAGGTAAAATGCCAGAAAAACTGATTGCAGCTTTTTGTAGAAGGTTTAATTCAGCTCCCTGAATAAATGTTCTGCAGAGTCAGACAGCACTGGAGAAGGAGCAGCAGGGCTGCTGCTATCTCCAGCAGCTATCTGTTGGTCTCATTTATCTGTAAAACAAAAGCACACCTTCATTGCAAGTATCAGCTTTAAAATAGGTTCTCTCTCCCTTCCAAATCTCCTGTTTCACTGAGAGCTGATTTGATACAATATTTGTCTGAGCATCACAAATCCCTGTGAGGCTTGTGGTGTTGATTACATCATC
This sequence comes from Acrocephalus scirpaceus scirpaceus, assembly GCA_910950805.1. NCBI lineage: Eukaryota > Metazoa > Chordata > Aves > Passeriformes > Sylviidae > Acrocephalus > Acrocephalus scirpaceus. Next base: position 66,134,466 of record OU383773.1, on the reverse strand, counting down.
TAGTTCATCACTGGTACTATCATATTCCAGAAGCTTTCTGTGGCCAACATTCAGTTGTGGCAAATCATTGTGAGCCCTGGCTCCTATGGGAGAGGCATCCCAGTAAAATATGTGGCAGCTGAACACTGTACCTGTAAGTTAGTTTTTGCATGCTGGCTTCTTATATGGAAAACTAAGCTAACAGCTCGTTTTGACACCCCACACTCTGCCTTTAAATTTATTCCTGCCGCCTGTTAAGGATAGTAATACTGGAAATGTAAAAAATAGCTCATGTCATATCACCATGGTTATATGAAAGCATCATATCACTCTGCTGTTATCTTTCACGTTGGCCATATTAAAATAATAGAAATGTGATGCTGCTTACACTCTCTAAAAAATGCATTAGATGCTAACTGTACTTACCTTCAGAAGTGTTTATATGTCTTCATTCTCTTCATTCACCCTCATCTTGTGCAGAGATTCAAATACCTTTGTGACCCAGATTCTCATCAATATCTAATTTTTGAAGAGAATGAAGCATCAAATAAACATGAGACAGTAATCTTAGTCAGTGCTAAAAAATCCATTTATTAAAAACTGTAATCCATATTTGGGAGCTGCTTTTTGCATCCTGACTGCAAATGGTGTTGGTTGCAGCTGTAAAAATACAGAGATAAACAGATGAATTCATAGAATAACTTGGGTTGGAAGGGACATAAAAGATCATGTTCTATGGACAGAGGCATCTTCCATTAGACTGGGTTGCTCAGAACACAATCCAATTGGCCTTGGACACTTCCAGGGACAGGGCATCTGCAACTTCCCTGGGCAACCTGTTCCAGTGCATCATCACCCTCACAGTAAAGAATTTCTTCCTAATATTCTTATCAAAATCCACCCTCTTTCAGTTGAAGCCATTTCTCCTTTTTTCTATCACTACATGTCCTTGTAAAAAGTCCTGCCTTTTGTAGGTCCCCTTTAGGTACTTTTGTAAGGTCTCCCTGGAGCCTTCTCTTCTCCAGGCTGAACAACCCCAAATCCTTCAGCTTGTCTTCGTAGGTGAGGTGCTCCAGCCCTCTGATTATCCTCATGGCCTCATCTGGACTCATTCCAGCAGGTTCATGTCCTTAAATTGAAGTCCCAGAGCTGGAGCACAGCACTCCAGGTGGGTTCTCACAAGACAGGAGTAGAGGGGCTGAATCCCCTCCCTCACTGCCCTGGTTGCACTGCTTTTGATGCAGCCCAGGATACAATTGGCTTTCTGGGATGTGACTGCACGTTGTCAGGTCTTGTTAGCTTCCCATCCACAAACAGCCCCAAGTCCTTCTCCCCAGGGCTGCTCTCAGTCTAATCTCTGCCCAGCCTGAGTTTGTCTTTAGAATTGCCCCAACCCACCTGCAGGACTTAGCACTTGGTCTTGTTGAACTTTAAGACACAGCACCAAAAGGTTGAGCCATACAGGAATTTTTACTTTGCTAGTGTTCTGAGTTTTTTGCAACTAAAGGCACTTTAAGAATGTATCTTCTGTGTGGAGTTAGTAACGTCAAAGAGAGCACTTTCCAAATGATTTATTTTAGCTATGGGAAAACCCTACAGAGTTCAGATATTCTCTTGATAAACATAACCTGATTTGTGGAAACTTTTAAGCGTCACACAGGCATTTGTGTGGAAATAAGGAACCCTCTGAAAGGAGCATCAGTGAATGTTTTATGAGCTGGTCAGTGCAGGACACAGATATGTTGCTAAGAGATTTTACTAGAAAAAGATGCATATGGTTTTATGAACCATAATTAGGAACCTAATTTCTTTTGATTATTTTTAATCTTAAATGAGAAATAGATACTTAAACATTACTTCCAAAGTGGCATTAGTCCAGGGCACTGCCTTGCTTGGTCATTGGAAATCCTTAGGCAGATCTTTTGGCTGAGTGTTATGCAAACCTCAAACCTGAAACCTTGAATTGCAGCTTGGTATTGTGCCTGTTTGGGAGCTTAATCTCCTATAGCCAAAAGTATTTGGAACGTAGGATGAGGCCGATTGTGTTGCTGGGATGCCAGAGAAAACTTGCCTGTTCTAAGCCCAGCCTTGCTCCAGCTGGCTGTCAAGATGTTTTGGGAAGAAGAGATTTTGGTCATGAAGGAGAGGCACTGAGTTTGGACCACCATTTGGGGGAAGCCGTTTCCCACTTGCAAAACAGGATTTGCTTTGCAAACCCCCGTTATATTCTTTGTTCTTGTTTTCTTCAGCAAGCCTATGCATGATCAGTATTTTTGCTGGGGTAAACTGTACAGCCTCATGTCATTATTTACCAGCTTCCCTTGAAGCTGTATTTGAATAATGTGGGGAAAAACTGCATCTGGATTCACATTTGACTATGGTTGTAGGTAGATTGTATATCACTGAAGCTATATGAATGATTGGGAGTGAGGTGGATGTATTGGTAATAAAATGTTTATGAGCTATTTGTTTTTATGTGTGGATTGAAAGCCGAATACAGAAAAGTTTGGAAACTTGGACCGGCAGCAAAGGGATCTGAAACCTCCATTGCTGGTGATAGAGGGAACAAACAGGCACTATTTCAGAGCCTGCCCACCTATTCTCAAGCAGAGTGCAGAGTGGCTGTGGCTAGGAGGATTTCCCTGACAGAGTAGAAATTTAGATATGTATAAACAACACAGACAAGACGGAATGAAATATCACAAATGGGCTCACAAAATGCATCACTGAAAAACAGACATGGTATTTCTAGTATTTTCTGTTGTGGGAATTAGGACTTCCTAAATACCAAACTCTACAGTTAACACTTATTAGCTTGAGCTTAGGATAAGTTTCTCATCCAGCCTTTAACAGTGGCCTGAGAGCCCATAATAGAAAGACTTGTCAGTCATACCAGAATTTGCCAGTCTGTCAAATGAGTTGGGAAGAACACTGGGAGCAATTGAGTCGTCCAGCATAGGATGAGATTGCTGGAACATCACGCATCCGAGAGTTTCTGATCTCCCTGAGCTGCACTACAGTAAATTGATGCTTCCCTAATCTACAGCTGTCTTAGTTTCTACATTTAATGAGAGCTGCATTGATGGTAATAAGTCATTAGATAAAAGTTGTGTGCAACTAAAATGGAAAGAAAAATCTTTATGCAGAAAATTACTTGCTCTTCTCAGATGAAAGGAAAAACCATGGCCTGCTTTTCAGAGCTTAGACTCAATCATGAATTAACTTCATAAAACAGTATGGTTTGTCTAAATTTTTCTGTGTATATGATGAGTGTGACACGTATTCAACTCATGTATTCATTTTCAAACTAACTTTAAATAATGCACCCTCTTTTACTGAGGCTGAATATCATGTGTCTTGGTATGCGTAATCATGTAGGTGGATACTATCTGATTTTAATTTGCATAATGCTTCTAGTTGTACTTTATTCTTTCATGTGCATTAGGTACTTTACAGAAGCAAGAAATACTAAATGATGCTCAATTCCTTATCAAAAAATAGTGGAGCATCTTTGTTGGATTGTGTTTAACAGTTATTTTCTAAAGCTTTTTATTTTTTTTAGCTCTTTGAATGTTATTTTGGCTTCTAGAATACTAAATAGAGCTCAATAGAGTTGAGACACTATTTAAAGGTGTTTTGAAAGAAATAGCTTTTCTTTTACTAACAATCCACGTACCCATCTTTTTAAAAATATCTCTTTCAGCAATATAACTTTATTACTATAGGTAGTGACAAGTATACAGCCAGGATAAGTATTGTTTTTAGAGCAAAGTAGAGGTTATTTGTTTTATGAAAAGGTATGGTAGGAAGTTGTTTGAAGCATGTAAAGGAATTGTAGGTTGTAATACAGAAGTTTGCCTATAACTCTTCTTTAGAGCGTTTCAGTGTAAGATTGAAACACTTGGATGGTAAATTGTGTTTGAAAAAATGCAAGTGGCTAATAGGAAAGGACTGCCTGTGATGAATATTGAGTGTTAGCCATTTTTCATCTATTTCTAATTTTAAACACAGAAATTGTTCTGTGATTTCAATGGAGGAAAGTTTAAAAAAAAAAATCTCATGAGCAATATATTAAAGTTCTTTATTGAGCACTAGATTCCACCTGTAGAGTAGAGAAGAAAATTTGCAGAAGTAGCAGAACACTTGTAGATTGGTGGTGTATGTTTTTCCCGGCTAGCCATTGTCAAAGATTTGGAAGATGTATCCTGTGTTCAGGTGAAAACTTATGACCTTGCGTGTGTTCTGAAGAACAAGGAGTGTATGGACCTCAGTATTTTCAGAGAAAAGGAAGAAATGTCACTCACCATAAAGTTGTGATAAAATTATTGAAACAAATAAACAAAAAACCCACCCCAAACTCGTAAAGCACCACCTGTAAGCTTTTTTCCCCTGACCCACCCCCAACCCCTGCTCCCCTTCCCATCAACAGCAAGTTGGAATTTAAACAACAGAAACCACTTCAATTGCTTTCACTGGCACAAGGAGGAGATCATGGTGCTCACTCAGGAGCACGTGCGCTGATGCTGTAGGAAGAAAAACCAAAGCACAGATTCTCTGGTATGCCCTGACTTATTATCACAACTGATTCTTGCTGCTTTCTATTTACCTGCCACAGAATTGTCTCAGCCACAGAGACTCAGCTTTTTGGATGAAAGATGAACACCTACTGCAATAAAGCCCCGTTTCCTATTGGACTATGTTCTCCTGCACTATAAATAAAACTCCAGCTCTGTGACTGACTTAATCCAGCAAAAATCTTTTTTTTGCTGAAATGAGCATTTCCACTTTTTCCCGTACACAGTTTGCACTTTCCTGCCCACAGCCTCACAACAAACTGGGTGTGGGAATTGATTCGACTGACAATTCAGCTTTTCACAGAGGATTTCTTTCCCAGGTTAGTTTAGAGACCAACTAGTCCCCTGGTTGAGTCCACAAAACAAATCCTGAGTGGCAGAAACAAGCAGACAGGGATGAGGGCAAAGGCAGCAGCCTGGATGAATGCTGGATTAAATTGATTGTGACACTTGAGTTTCTCTCTTGTATGCATTAGCAAAAATGGGCCTTTGATGTGCAGTAAATACAGCACTCTGTGGGAAGCTAGAAACTGGCATTATGGTATGTGAGAGTGTTCTTGGCTTCTGAAAAGGCTCACAGGCATGTGAGCAAATCTACTTCAGTGGGAGTCCAGTCATATTTGTGACTCACTCCGAACTAGGACAGTTTATGGAAATATCACCAGGAGGAGCAAAGCACCGTGCCAGAGTCCTCCTTAAGCCTTTCCCTACACATGCAGTGCTGTGGCTGAGAAAGTGCCATACAAAGGGAATCAGTGTGATCATTTTGCTGAATGTCTTGTTTATTTGCAATTTATGTGTTATCCTCATTAGAATTATGAGTACCTTCATTTTAATAATGAATATTTATTACCTGTCTTTTCCTGGTTTCCTCTATATATATAGTTTTGCAACATCCTCACTACCCATACCCACGTTTATTCAATATTTGTTACATGTATAGACTGCAGAGTACAGGCTTATGAGGGGTTACATGTTCCCAGCTGAAACACCCTTAAAGAAACCTGGCTTTCAATGTCTTTTCTTGATCTCTAAATGGAAGGAGGTGATGGAAAACTTACAGACAGTTTGTTTTTCATAAACCAGCTGAAATTTCTTAGAGGTCAAAGCTATTTCTCACAATCTAGGGTACATTATTGGCACAATATGTGACGTAAATGAAGAATGTGCTAAACTGCATAACAGCGCTGCATGCTTGTTTAATGAAAAAAAAAAGGCAGTATAAATTTGGAGATTGCTTTCTGCTTAGGTTGTAGGAAGAACTGTGGAATGCAGCTGTTGGGTATTCTGTTTGGGTGGTGACACCTGCACCAGGCACTTGTCTCCCTGTAATATTGGTGCCTTAGCAGTCCCAGATTTGTGTTGGGGTGGAGAGGAGGGTGTGTAGTTGTTGTGATTTAATCTGGCAGGCTGCTGAACATTACGCTCACCTCCCCCACAGTGGGGTGCGTGAGAGAATCAGAAAAAAGTAAAACTCATGGTTTGAGAAAAAACCAGTTAATTAAAGCAGAAAAGGAAGGGGATATAGTAATAATGATGAAAAATGTACAAAACAAGTGATACATGATGCAGTTGTTCAGCACCTGCTGACTGATGCCCAGTCAGTCCCCAAAGAGCAGCCACCAGCCCCTGACCAATTACTCCCAGCTTTATAAGCTGTGCATGATGCCATATGGTATGGAATGTCCCTTTGGTCAGCTGGGCTCAGCTCTCCTGACTGTGCTCCCTCACAACTTCTTTTGCACCCCCACTGTCCTTGCTGGCAGGGCTGTACGAGAAGCTGAAAAGGCCTTGATTTAGTGTAAGCACTGCTCAGCAACATTTAAAAGCCACCAGCATGTTATCAACACTATCCTCATGCTAAATCCAAAACACAGCACTGTACCAGATACTAGGAAGAAAATTAACTTGTTCCCAGCTGCAAACAAGAAGGCAGTTACATCCTTCGTGGCAGTAATTGTCTTACTGATACTGAGTTTCCATTGTTTATTTCATGTGTCATGAAAAAGCCACATTGAAAGGAGAGTTCAGTAACAAACCACTCACTGAAGCACTGGTCTTGAGAGCTGAACTTCCCTGCAGGGATTTTAAGAGGGCGTTACTGCTAAGAAGTTTGTCTGTGGTGGGCAGAAAGGTCTTGAACATGCAGGTGTGCAGTCTGCGGGTAGTGCCAGCCCTGGCTGCTCGATCCAACCACTTCCCACCCTGCTGGTGAGAATTTGAATGCCCAGGCTGCCAGCACAGGCATCTCAGCAGGCACCAGCTAGCTGTCACAGGCTGTCACAGCCTGCTGATGGACACCCATCCACCGCCTGGTGGAGAGGTGACTGTCCCTACCTGCATTTGCTTGCCCATTCAAAGCCTTTTCACACAGGTTGGGTCAGGGGGCACTCATGGGATCCCTTTTGCCAGCAGAGCCATGCAGTCAGTTGATGGTCAGCACAAACAGATACAGAATCATCTTCCCACAGCCTCTGCTTATAAGAATCTTCTTGTTATTTCCCTGGTAGATCAGCAGGAGCTCCTTTGGAGTAGTTTTTGCCAAAATCTCTGCTCTGGAGCCTTTGGCAGAGACACAACAGCAAGCAGCATGAGAATAACCTGTGATAATGCTATTTCTGTAGCACACATCTCACTGCAGCCATGATGTGTCGCAATTCAATTAGTATCTGGCAAGCTGACCTTCTCAAATGGTTGAGGAGTTTTCTGTATAGGTTGTATGGTCCTTTCTGCTGCTTTTTGATTCTTCCAGCATCTCAGATGAACAACTTGGCATGAGGTATTTAATCTGTGTTGTCTGGGGAAATCTTGTTTACTCTGAAATCTGGAGAGCCTACTGAAAATAGCACAAGCATGAGTCTGTCTCACTAAGAGTGCTTCATGGTTCTCACTTCACCCAGAAGAACATTAGGCTTGCCATTTTTTGCTCAGCAAAACTGATACATCATATTGCAGGGATAAAGAATAGTTCCTCACAGGAAGAGGGGAGATAAAGTCTATGTTAGGGCAGGCAGTTACAGAATACCATTAGAATTTGCTATATTTTGTCAAGGAAAAGTAGGTTAGGATGAGCTGGGTTATCAGAATAGGAACTTCAAAATAAATAAATAAAATCAAGCATACATTCTGCCAAAAGGCTAGATGACAGCTTCCAAATCATCAAGTCTCATCACTGATACCATTGACAACTGCATCACACAGCCTTATTAATAAATCTGTCAGGCTTCCTCTCAAAATATCTTTCTGTTAGACTAGAGGAGAACTTTGAGGTAAATGTACTTTCTTTGGATGTTATTCAGGCCAGTTAAAGCCACATTACAAAGTAGTGGATATATCTCTGCAGGGAGATCATAGCTCATGTTAGATCAAGTTACTGTGAATTTTTGAGGCCAGTAGTGGCAGGATTGGAATACTAATCTGAAACCGAAAGCACTTAAACAGGTGAAAGAATCTTCAAGTACACAGATATTAAAGAAAACTAAGAGAAAAAAACAAGAGATAAGAACAAAGTGATAGAAAAGTCAGGTTGGTTTCACTCAAAGCTGATCAGAACCTCATTTCATCTGGTACAGTTTAGCTGTGAGTCTTTTCTAATACTGTGGTATTTAGATACTCCTGAGAAGTTTGTGTCCGTACAATCACCACTTAATTTCATGCCTGTGGGTGAGCGGCCCTGCTTTGCAGGGTAGGCATCTTCCAATCCTTTCATGGTGTTACTTTCTGTCCTTCCTAGGCTCATATGCTGCTCCATGACTGTCTGACCAAGCAGCATTATTTATATCATGTGTTACACTTTAGTGTCATCACTGCATAGGTCAGCTTTTGAGTTTTGCCATCCTCTCTTGGGTAAATAATGATTGACATTTTTTATCAATTTGTTTTAGGGAAGAAACTCAAATACTCAAGTATTCCAGTTCCTCATACAGGGTCTTAGAATATTTGCTAGTTGCCTGTCAAAAAATATTTTTCAATAGGGAGATATCTTGATACAGCATAGACAGGACTTAAAAATCAGAAAGTTGAGAGGTTTTTTTAATGTTTTATTTCATAAAGTATATTTTGAAGTGTCTGAGGGGGTATAAAGATTTATTGTACATGCTAGAGAGATGTCTGAAGCAATATTTTCTGTGAGAAAATACTAACAGCTCAAGTGTGCCTGGGTTTTCAAGCCATCATAATTCTGAGCATAGAGTCCACTTGCCCCTCCAGGGTAAACTCTCTGTGCTAAGTCTCCCTGTAGCATTTCCCCTATCAAATGTCACCATGAGCAATGCATCATCTGCCCACAAAGGGTCTGACAATGGTGGAAAGACAACTGGTTGTTTTTTGTCTGGATGACTGCTTATCCTTATGGTAGCTGTTCACTTCAGGTTGTTGGACAGAAGAGACACAGAAGTTGTGTTGGTTCTCCCTCCTGGGAAGTTCTTGGGTGGTCAGGTACAGCAGTTCTTTTCATAAAATCATCAAGTGGTTTAGGTGGGAAGAGACCTTTAAAGATTCACTAGTTCCAAGTTCCTGCCATGGGCAGGAGCACCCTTTGCTAGATCAATGCCCTAAGCCCCATTTTTCTTGGCTTGAACACCCATTCAGGAGTACATTGCCTCTGAGTTGCTTTAATGATCTTCTTGCCCAGGGCACCTGATACATATGGTAGCTGTTAAAGAACTGCCTAAGGCTATCTGGAATAGCTGTCCACCCCTGCATGTTTACCAAGTTCAGGAACTTTTTATTCTTACTGTATGGAAGATTAAGTCATGAACAAAGTAATTTTTGGGTCAGCATTTGCCAGCTGAAGGTAATAAGCAATGACAAGCAAGCAGGTTATGGTGACTTAAAGATATAATTTGTGCTAGCTGACCCACAGCAGCTCTCTGTTCTGCACTTAGTTTTTAACTAAAGTAACTTTAAAAGCAAAAGTAATGTAGTGGGAACCATCCTCTTGGATCATCTTGAAGCCCAGGTACTGTAGAAGATGTTAACCTCTTTATGAGCAAATAGAAAGCAGAACTGATGCTGTCGAGAATTGCTTTTTCTTTTGTGAGTGGTAGTTGTGCAGGCATGAGTTTCTTGCAGGATGCTAATTCAGAACATGGGTAGATTTTTGGCTTAATCATTTTAGGAACTACTCAGTTTAATTCATGTGTCTGATTTTTCACTCTTCACAGTGGAAACTTTGGTTGTTTTTATGCAGGAACGTTTATTATCAGGAGTTTTGCATGACTTGAAAGATGCAAGTGCAGAATTATTAATTAAAAGAAAATACTGAAATGGTTGATGAAATATCAGAGTAGACACGCCACATCTCAGCAAGCAGAAAAGCAAAGATTTCTTGTCTAGTAAAATATAAAAAGCTCAAGGGCAAATCTACTGAGCTTGTCTTACTGCAGTGCTACTCTTTTTCTTTCAGAAAATGTTTCTGTACAAAGTAATTCTAAAGGTCAGGGTGGTTTATATGAGACTAATTGAACTAATACTGAACCATAGCTCCTTCTCAAGAAATTCACCTCTTCAGGGAGGGAAGGAAATAAACATACATACTCCTGAAACTCACATATGGATTATTTGTATGCCATATATATTTACAGTACTCTCTTTCTCTCTCTCTGTCATTTCTATGTAGAGTACAAAATTCTGAAATACGAAGGTAAGGACTAGCTCTCTGCTGAAATGAAAAAGCATAGCCCCTACATTCAGGACTGTGAGGGGCTTTGCTCTCCTGTCTACTGAAAAATACTCCATTAGCTGTCATGGATTTTAGCATTACATTTAACTTCCCAAGGACAATGGCACTCAAGGGGCAGATTCCAAGGACAGAGGCTCAGGTTACTTTCACTGCTAGTGGGAAGTGCATCACTGATTTTCGGAAGCCACACAGGAGGTTTCACCCTGGAAATCACATCATAAAATCTTCTGTAGTTGAAGTAAGCAATGGCAACTTTCTAGTTTCTAAGGTTTCTTTTACAGATGGTAGAGATAGATACCTGCATGTCCAAAGATTTCATGTGCAAAAACCAGAACTGACCAATTTGCTGCTCTGCTTTATAAAGTATACCAGAATTTTTTATCTTTTTTTTTTAAATGAGACACTGTCAGAGGTAGTTAGGAGACTGAAAAGAAGCGTGGGAAAGAATCAACTTGTCAGTTGATTGACTGAACTGGTGTCATGGCAGCTTTACAGGTCAGAATTCCTCACAGCAAAATAGAGCAACAGGACTTGTGATAAACTGCCTTGTTTTCTTATGCCTCTTTCTTAAAAAGACATACCTCACAAAATGTATACAGCTGAAATGGTATAGCACTGGACAAATATGTTCTGTAAAATTCCTTTGAAATATTTTTATGACATCTCAAACCTCATTGGCACATTGTTAGAATTCCCTGATACAGTTTCTGATTTTGTTTGGGTGTAATTTTCTTGGGATTTTTGGTTGTGGGTTGGTATTTCATCTTCAGGGATGGTCCATGTACACTGGGAGGCAGACCACTTCTTACTGCAATTATGCTGAGAGCAAACAAATTGGGGGAAGGTTGATAGACCTCATGGTCTGTAGCACTTCAGGGGTCTGAAGACTGGCATTAGGTTCCCTGCAGAGCAGCCAGATTCCTTGGTGGCTTCAGGCATGTTCCTTGGTCTTTGCTTTGCTTAATGGTGCTTCCTTGTTTAACCTGTTGCCTGCTGTGCGCCTCTTTCTCCTTCCTTGCTCCTCACCCACAAGGTGATTAGCACCTTTTAAATGCCTCAGTAGTCGGGAGATCACTGAAATGTGGAAGGTAGGAGTTTCCATAAACCCTTGTTGGACCAGGACCGCAGACGGTAAACTCCCTCAAATCCTGGGATTGCTTCCATTTATGTGTGTTACTTTGCACTTTGGTCCTAATCACATTTCCAGCTGCATATATAATGCAAATAACTTTACTGCCTATGCATTAAAACCACAGAGAACGCTGGAGTACTGCCACGAATGCTGTCTGAAAGAGAATCAGTATTGCAGATTTATGTTTTGAAGCAGGAGCACTTTTTCTGAGATTGTTTCAGTTTTCGAGATGTTTGTCAATGGATTCTGCAGTCTCTCCAGCAATCTCAGAGCAGCTATAGTGGTTGGTTGTGTAGAAGATGAGCAAGAGAAGAGGGAACATAGATTTTGACAGAGAAATTGAGTAAGAGTGTATGTGTGCATGGATAGCATACAAAAACAAGAGTAATGAGGTGGTTTGCCTGAATCACTGCTAGCTGAGAATTCTTGCATTCAAAGCCGAAGTTTCTGAGGGTAAAAGAAAATAAAGACAAAAAAATCCCACAAAACCTTGAGGCAAAACCTCATTAAACAAACAACTGATTCTTAGGACAGCAGGAAAATAAAGGAGAGATGCTGGGTGCAAGAACATGCAGCACTTTCTTGACATGTTTAATTCAGGCCATGACTACTTCTGCCACATTCTGCTAACACCTGCAGTGTTGTTATAGCAGCAGTCCTCATTCACCCTGAAAACAAAACCACACTTTTTTTCTAACCCTAAATTTGGGAGGACCATGGTTGGTCATGAGCCATAGAAGAGATGGGATACGGCATTTAGCATTGCTTCATTTCCTGTGACAGCTGTGCTGCTTCCTTTCTATGCTTATAATTTTTGAAGGGAAGAGAAAAGTTTGTGCTTTAGTCATGAAACAGCATCTTTCTCATGTGCCAAAAGTGCTTGAAAGTCTGTGCCTCTAAACCTCCTTATGGGAAGGAGAAATACTGTTGCTTTAGTTTGGGTTTATGTAAACCTCAGGAGAACAGACTTCCATCCTTTTTCATTCTTTCAAGAGAAGCTTTGTTTTCTTTTCCTTGCTTGCTTGCACACCACAACAAACTGGCAATTTTTAATTCAGAATCTTCCTTCAGACTAGGAAGTACTAGAATTGCATTTTTTTTCTCACTACTGGTGCCAGCAAAATGGAAAAACAGTACATTGAGACAGCAGGTGGCAGGTTGGCACCATGGGCAAGTGCCATGTCTTGGAAACAGAAAACCGTAATTTGTCCCAATATAGATCAAACGAGAGATCACGTACTTCTCTGGTTATCCTCAAGAAATACAAAATGTGTAGCACTTCCATATACAAGGGAATTTTACCTCATTCTTGCATGTCACCTTTCCTGCTAAGACTTCCAAGTGTTTTGGCTTTAGTTTTCTTTATTTTGGTGATTCCTGGTTTTGCCTCCTTTCCTGAGAACTGCTATTGCTTTGTCTTCCCCATTCATATTCTTTTTTCTTTCTTTTTTGCTGCATGGAGACTCTCTGCTGTACAAGTGTAAGTATTTTTTTAGCTCTGCTGTTTCTGGCCTACTTGTTTATGTTTTTGTGCTCCATTTGCCTCTGTACTGCCTTGAGAGTCTCCTGGGAGACTGTAGTGCCATCCATCTGCACCTACAAATGAAATAGGCAGTGGTTCAGGAATGAGATTGGATTTACAAAAAGGTTCAGCTAATGTAGCTTCTGAATTTAAAGGATCCCTTGGTTTTAAGACCAAACCAAAGCCAAGTGCTTATGTTGGAGGTATAAGCACAAATATTACTGCTCAGAAGGAAAGTCTGTTGATTTGGTTTTATATTCAAGCATCATATAGCTTAATGAAAGAACAGTCCTCAACATGTTCTCAAAGCTGAAAACACATTTTGAAGGGACTCTGGCTGGGGAAATAAATTTCAAGAGAGACCAGCAAGTTGTTCATTAGTTTTGGAAATCTTTTGAAAGGGAAGTGACAGGAGGGTCACAGAATATCTCTGTATCTAATAGGATTGAATATAAATTACTTTTTAGTAGGAGGAGAAAAACATGGAAATAAGCATATCCCTCGGCACTGAGAGTCATTTTAATTATCTGTATAAACAAGGAGAGTATTTGATATCATGTTTCTCAAAGTTTTCTAGCATTCAAAACAGAATTATTTCAGTCGTTTTTAATTCCCAAGGTACTAGTGTTCTTCCACAGCTGGTAATACAATTTCAGAAAACTCCAGAGAGCTCAGATAGTTTCGTGAGGAAGGCAGTCAGAAGGGAAGAATCTGGAAAAGTGATCATGGGAAGAGATCCTGGGAGCTTAAAGTTAGCAAAGACACATGACAGTGTGTAAATAAGCCCTTATTTGGAAGTGTGGTAGAGATTTGCTGGCTCACATCTACTGCAGAAGGGCACATTCATGGAGCCATCTCCCAAGATCTGAGTGGCATAGGTGCATGCAGACCTCCAAGAGGTCCTCTCAAATTCCAGAGATGCAGTTAATATTTCTATCTGTTCTGCCAAGCAGTCTGCAATGTGCTCATGGAAAAGTAGGCAAAACAAGGAAGAATTCAGGAGGTGGTATGCTAGAATGGAAAGTCTGTGGAAGATGTGTATGAGAGGAGGTGATACTAGCAGCTATTCCTCTGTAAAGGCCACAAAGGGAGTATAAGGCCGAAGAGCCACGTTGTGCTTGTGGGGCCAGAGGTGGTGAGAAGGCAGATGTGCTTCTGCCAAAGCTGAACTGCTCCCATGAAATATAGGAAATGGGCTCAGGCTGGGGAGTTCAGATATCTCCTCTAGCAATGACATGTGCACTGCTGCTGTAGCAGACTGTGTGGTGGCTGAGATGTTAAGCAGAGATTAAGCCTAATATTTTGTAAAAGAGCACACTGGCCTATTTAAATTAATGCTTTGACCCATTTTGCTCTGCGTGTGATCTAGAAAGTTCACTTGGCAAGAAGCCTTTCATCTGTGCACTTCCTAAACAGGCTAGAAAACAGAAGGTTTTCAAATAAAAGTGTATGCGGAGCTGTTATTCATGCTGTTAAAGCAAATGGGAAGCATCTCTATCCCTCTGCCTTTATCCCCAGCAGCCAAGCTGCTGATGGATCATGCCAAGCTGACAGTAAGTTATAGCAAAGACTGGTTGGCTTATGATTGTCAGCACAAGTTCTGCAGGGTCATCTGGGGGCATTTTCGTATCTGAGAAGGAAAATGAAATCATTCTGTTCCCGGCTGTTGGAGAAGTATTTGGAGCATTCCAGTCCTTGCACAGGAACCTCAAAACTTGCCCTGTGCTGTTTTGCTTTGGTGCCCTGGGCCGAGGCAGCTTCCAGCTTGTCTGTGTTCATCCACTCAGAAGACTGTGCAGCTGCTGAGTGACCAGAGGTTTTCCATCAGCCATGATTTCTGCCCTCCTTTCTGATCTTCTTTAGCACAGGAGCTGTTGTATATACTAAATGCAACTTCTAGTCACACCACCCAAAAAAATGGGGAAACAGACCAAAATGCATGTGAATATACCCTAACACAAGAAATGGGCTATGCCTGGAAATGAAACCAGGACTACTGACAGTGACTTGCAATTGCTGTCCCCCAAATGCTGAGCTGCTTCAACTCTTTCTGACGTGAGGTGCAAATGCTTTGGTTGTTTCAGGTGTGGGGGATGGATGGACAGCTGTGGAGGTGGGCAGTTCAGAGGCTGCCCAGCTGCATACCTCTTGCACAGTCCGCTGCAGTTTTGGCTGAAAAGATTCAGCACCTCTCCAGCCATTCACCATCGAACCCGTTGCTTTTAATTTATTGGTAACTCTGAAAGTAGTGTCTGACCTTTTGATGCAGCAACACTGCCTGCTCATTAGTGTCAGAGTAAGTCTGCTCAGGTAGCAAACTACTTCCTGGCTGGTCTTGAAACTATTTTGTCATTTACTTGATGGTTGTCAAATGTGGAAGTGGAAACCTGCAACAGCTGAAGGTAATTTTTTTCCCCAACAATGTACATGTCAATAAAAGCAGAGCTGTGTTGCCCAGGCAGTGCTATCACTGCCCACTCTGTAGTCTTCAAGTCTTTTTCTGTTCTTGAGAACATGGGTAATAGCTGTCCTGTCACAAAAATCTGTCATGACCCTGAGCATGTGAGTAGGGGCCTTATGGTCCTTGTGACTACTTTGGGAATATGAATTCAGCACATGTGAGACTGTGTACTGAGCTTTCCATACATAAAAAGGAGCAAATTTTTGCCTTTAACAGTTCATGATTTGTCTGAAATGTTAATGCCAACTATGTCTTTTCTGGCTGATATAAAATTGATGCTACAAAACTTTATTAACAATTCTGTTAATGAGTGGCAAGCCGTAACAGCTTGCTGACTGATACTCCAGAATTTGAAGCCACTAGATTTGAAGAGTAGCAACGACTAGCAAGTTAATGGAAGTATATGGGTATTACTAAAGCCAGCGTGTACAACTTTACTACAAAAGGAGCCCATCTTTATAGAAGCTGAGTGATTTTAAATTAACTCTTGAGAAAACCTGTGGGTTGACTTTTAAACAAAAAGTCTGACAATGCTGAGCTATGTTAAGAGGTTTGGACTGGTGATGCATCCATTTCTTGTAGCAAAACTGCCTTTCTCACCATGCAAACTTCAGAAGGCTTTAGTCAAGACAAGAAAGACAACTTTTCTTTGAAAAAGAACAAACTTGAGTCTTAAGTCTGGGTATTTGTGCACTTAAGGCAAGGTACTCCTTTCTTTGGCAACGTGAAGATGAGAAGACTAATAGCACGTAATTCAATAACTGTGTTGAACATATGCTGAACTTTCCACCTCTTCTCAATGTGTCTAAAGTCCAGGGAAGTCATGAGTTTGCTGCAGATACTGCCAACACTGAGATGGTGTTTTTGTTTTTTTGAAGAAGCGCTGTATTCTTCAAGGCTCATTTTCCTAGGGAAGTTCGGTGAGCTGTGTGGTGATGTCCAGAAGCACAGATTCCCAGAAACGTGCCACTAACAAATGAACTAAGGAAATGTATTTTGTATCAAAAATAAAAGCCAGAACAAGGGGTAGACTATTCCTGGTATTGTCATTAACTGTGCAATGTTGGGCGAAGTAATTAAGTCTTAAATCAATCCCTCATGATCTCTGCAGAGATGAGATTTTAGTAGTTCCCTTGTTTTACAATTGGGGATCAAAGAGTTAATGCTTGGACAATTTCAATAATCATCCTGTGTGCAGTCTGCAGTTTTAGTGGGAAAAATGAATTACCTCCCAGGTTCTGTTCAAAGTCAGTTGAACAAAATATAAATTTAGAAAAAGTTCTGAATGTATGAGAGAGGGAGGAAAAAACCCATTCCCTTCTGGTGTTAAATCAAATCAGATCTTTAAATGGTTTATAGCCTTGAAAAACTGTTTTGTTGTAATTTCTTTTGTCCCCTAAAGTAATTTTTGTTTTGCTTTGTGTTGATAGATGACTCCTAAATCAAAAAGGAAAAGCATCCACAGTAGAATGCTCCGGCCAGTGTCCAGAGCTTTTGGTAAGTGAGAATTTCTTAAAACCTTTTTGTTTCTTTGCTTGCCTGAGGTGGTTCTAGATGGTTCTTGATTGAAAAGCACAGGTGATCCACCCTCTGGATTGCATTTGTGGCCCACACTGGCTGCTTTGTTTTGGGACTCTGCTAATGTGTTTGATAGTAAATAGTTGCTCACAGTCCTCTGTCTGCTCACAGAGATGTTGTAGCTTAAGTTCCCTGAATGTGCTTATGATTATTTGCCACCATAAAGAGGAATGGCATTGTCTTTTGTTTTAAATATCATGTTAAATCTAATTAGAAAGTTTTGATTTCTCTTAGAAATGGAATTTGATCTAGATAAAGCACTGGAAGAAGTACCTATCCATATAGAAGACCCACCATTTCCTTCCAGCAGGCCAGACAAACGAACTTCTGGATTCATTTCAGAGCTGCCATCAGAAGAAGGAAGGAAACTGGAACACTTTACAAAATTAAGGCCCAAAAGGAATAAAAAGCAGCAGCCCAGCCAAGCAGCAGTGAGTCTACATTAATATATTGCTGGCAATGCCATGTGTTGATTGCTTTTTGCCATGAGTCAGGTCTTGCAGTGTAATGAGGACCATGGTTGAAGGTGTAAAAGCCATAAGCAACTACTTAACTTTTCTTCTGGTATTCATGTCTTTCAGTGTACTATCCTTATTACAAGCTTTTTGTCTTGTTTGACACAGCCTAAATCCAGGATATGTTTTATCCTTTTCTATTTTGCTTTTGTGGGTTTTTTTTTTTCATGGAAGCAGTTTCTGGAGGTGCTTGGAGCTTTCACAGGAAATGCACAAAATATCATGAGACTTTTCAATTATATTGCAGGGGTTTGTTAAGTCTTAATCCTTTTTTCTGCCTGCATTAAGATGTGGTAACTTGGCATGAATTCTTATTTCTGTCAGCTCTCAGAGGAGCTACTCTGTGACACCCAGCTTCCCACAGCTCCTAAACTGAAGATGGTGTTTGGGCCAGCAAATCTGCATAGTCACAGATCTGCTTTTCATGCTGGAGCCTGCCTTAGAAAGGCAAAACAGAAGAGCACTGTCTGTTCACGAAAGGCATCGGTGTGAACTCAATATACGTGCGTGGAGTTCCCACAGTTCCATTTCCTTGGCACACCGCATCAGTAAAGATTTATTTCTGTGATGGTGTGTCCTCAGGGTATGTAAGGACAGATCTGGAGGAGTTACAGTTATCTCACAGCAACAGAGCACAGCTGATATGATAAGTAGCCCTATCAAGGGGCAGCCGTGTCCTCTCTGTGTTAGGCTGCCTCATAAGAAATGCCTGCGGCCTCTTCTGCTTCCTGAGGATTTCCAATTGAGAGGATCCTTGAAAATTTCCCTAATGCTGGGAAAGATCATATGGAGTGGAGTGCTTTTTGTACCACTTGGAAAGGGAGAAACATTCAAGCAAAGGGAATATTCAAGCCAACTTTCCATTCCCTTGTGCTTCACTGGGAAGGTTAGAGGTAGCAGAAAAATGGATTTGTCTCCATGTAGTGAAAACACATCTGTGTTTACTTCTCCCAGTTCCATTGCTGCAGAACACACATGTTTTCCCAGTTGCTTCCAAACTCAGTGCCATCAGCTCTGGGAGGTGGGAGGAGTGGGGGCGTGGGAGGGGCAAGTGCTTGGCTATCAGGCAGGGAACTGGGACTTATAGTATCTTCTTCAACAGCAACAAAAAGGTCACTCCTTGTAGAGAAGTCTTACTTCCCATGATAGTGCAGTGTTCTGGGAATGCTCATCCATATTGAATTAATTAGGAAATCGGGAGTTTATTTAGTTGCAGAAATTGAAAGGAGCTTTTTTCAAGTTAAACTCATTTGTCCCTGTCTTGTTTTTATGAACCATTTAGTTCCTTACTAGTTCTGACCTCAAAAGGAGTCCAGACAATTTTTTGAAAGGCTTAAGATGTTTGTTTTGATCTTTTGAAAATGAAACAGCCAGAATTTGGAGGTCAGAGTCATGAGTGGACTGTGACATTGCTTGCAGAGTTGATTTGCTGCTGGTTTTGCCATTTCAAGAATTCAGTAAGCACTGCTTAGGGAAAGCACTCGAAATGTGAGAGGCAAAATCTTGACCTTTTCTGCCACTTAAAGCAGCTCTGTTGGGTTGTTTGCTCTTCCTATTATTTGTATTTAGTAATTCAAGGGGTCTCAGATGGTCGTAGTTGCACTTCTCTGGTTTTTCTGGAAAAGAGATTTGTTCTTTGGAAGCTGAAAAATGTAAGAAAAGAAAGGATAAAGTGGAGAAAAAAAGAGAAGCAAACTTTTAACTTGAGTTGGGTGGGTGGGCACAAGAAAGATTTATAGTTTTGTCAGAGTTTCTACTGGCACGAGTGTTTAGAGAGGGGAGAAAAAAAAGAAAAACTCAAAACCATCCACTCCCAAGTAGCTTTAACTTTGAAGCAAAATGATAAAACAGTTGTTTATAATTTAGACTTTTGTGAGATCTTAACCTCATGAGTTCTTCCCTCATGTGTGAAGGTTTAGTACAGCAAAAGAGATGAAACTCTAATGTATGAAAGAGATTGTGATTCATCTTATTTATTTCTGCTTCAAAGCCATTTTTTCCTTAACAAAGAAACATGCTTGCTTTTAAACTTAAGCTAAAAGAAAGATAAAAAAGGACAAATGAAGACTCAACTTTTTTTTTTTTTTTAGAGTTAGGAGGGTAAAACACAAAATAAACCAGACCTCAGACTTACAGTAAATGCTAATACTAAAAAGTGTTATAATAAACAGCTGTAAGAATATCCTGTGTCTTGAGGACTTATTAGACCCTCAACATTTCTGTACATCTTTCACTAATTTTTAGGAACTTGCCGCTGTTCAGATGTAAATTGTTTTCTCTTTATGAGGTAGATCCTCTCATTTGCTGTAGATCGTTGGGTCCTGGAATTAAGTCTCCTTCAGGAGATGCTCTTGCTTTTGATGCTTTTGTGTTTATCCCTATTATGTGGAGAACTCCAATATCAATATGAAGTGGTTTCTCATTTCTGTTAAAATGCATCATTTGCTTTCATTTTGTATTTTGGTTGAGACACTGGTGGTGAGGGGTTTGTGACCGAGACCAACCCAGATGAAGGCATGTGCACTCCTGCCTAGTGTCAGATGTTCCAGCTAAACAAGTTCTCTACAGAACGTACCAAAGGTGGCAGAGTTGGAAATCTGATAAATCATTGTGCTAATTTAGAATAGAACTGTTCTTTATAGAAAACCTGTTGCCAGTTTGACTGGCAACAAAGCAATCATTACCAAATGGGCTCCTTTCAGAACAATATTAGATTGCTACAGCAGGTATCAATAAAGTATTAACTATTATCTTTGATAACAAAAATAACAGGGTTCAGGAGTGGAAAGTAAAAAGTTTCATGGTTCTGTCAAAGCGTTGGTTCATATGAAGCCATTTTCCTGACTTAATGAGACTGGGTTTGATATTAATAGCAGCTTTTTAGAGCACTGAAGCATAGAAAAGAGTTTGTATTCCACATCAGAAGAGAAGTTTGGATTACTCTTGAGTCATGGTGGCAACTAGGAGATTCCTTGATTTGAATTGTTTCAAATTACAAACCCTGTTATTTTGTGTCCTGGTCCCCAGCACTACCAAGAATACAACTGGGTTAGGTCTTGGGGAGTCCTCTGTAGTGATCTAAAAGGTTTCCATGTGGGATTTAAATTGTAGGAAGTCTCTTTATAGAGCTTTTCCACATCAAAGCCACATACAGGAGCTAGACCTAAGAAATCCTCCCAGGAGACTGCTTGTTTCATCTTCAGGAGGCTGCAGAGTCACCAGCTATTCTTCACAAGGCCTTTGTGGCTGGCAGGTGTTTCAAAGCCAACCTGGTTTATACACCTGAACTCACCCATATTCAAAATGTGGGCATTGAAACCAAAGATGGGGAACAAGATTGCTGTTTTCAGACATTGAGCAAAAGTCTGTGTTTGGTTCCTAAAGTGGACCACCTGATTCTGTATTTAGAGTATCTGCTTTTGAAAGTGCTAGACTGAATGAATTATAAAAGGCTCTGTTAGCCTGCTGGAGCTCTGTTTCTAAATTTCTTAAGTCCAAAATCCAGAACATAGGTTTTTCTCCAAATAGGGAAACAACTGGCTGTTGAAAATGCTTTCTCTTCAGGTCACCACCTGATCAGGATTTATTTTTTCTTCATTTTTTTGCTTGTCTGACTGACCTAGTGCTCTATTCTCTCAAGCCCAAGGCATTTGATTCCTGGCCCCATTCATTGCAGCATCCGGTTTGTCACTGGTATTTTGGGTTACTTTGCATTTGATGTAATGCATCATCTGGCCTGGCTAGAGGGGGAATTCCAGTGAGGATTCTGTTGTCTGCACTGAGTTTTGGTTGGCACACATAATTTTTCTAATGTCTTAACTCTTAGTTATTATCGCTGGAGCAAACGTGCTTAGATTATTATATAACAGAGAGAGTTTTTGTCTTCTGTCAGGTGTCTGCTGGAGTACCACCAGAAGGGGATCAGAATGGCCTCATGGGAAGAGTGGATGAAGGTGTGGATGAATTTTTCACTAAGAAAGTGACAAAAATGGATTCAAAGTAAGTTAATTTCTTTTTTAAGTTATTAAAAAAAAAGTCCATCTTGATAGCTGGGCAAGCAGCACTTTCAAGCTGTGTTTGACTCCTGTTCCGAATATCCAGGGTTGCAGTTGTCAAAGTCAGAAAATACCTTAGTAGTCAAGACATTGTGAATTCAATTACCTGCCCTTACAAGTGGCTACTTTGAAATAAATTGCTTTACTGTTCCATGTTGGGGGGATTAATGACTAGTGTATATTTTCATAATTCAGAGTTCATTTTACTCTTCAGTGAAGCTCGTTAGAGCTGAAGTAGAGCTTTGTATTGGTTGAGAGTCTCCCCAGTGCTCATTGTGCACATGGGTGTTTCTCCCTAGTGAGGATTGCTGTCGGGTACAGTGTTTTCATAGATGGCAATAGATTTATGCTGGTTGTGAAATACATCAAAGATGTGTTTCAACAATTTGTAGTATTCCAGGTTTAAGGAAAGCATTATTCTGAAAGATGTCTCCTACTTTATATAAGGGTTATAGAGCTTATGCAGTTGCTTTGGAGCTGGCTGTATATTTACAGAACCATGTATGTAGATGTTCTTGAATTCATGCATGTCTGTGCATGTGCATACACGGAGTATTTCCATAACTAAATGAGAAAGCAAGGGTGATTTCCAGGCAACTTGGAATGACCCTTTCTGTGTTGTATGTGACATGCATTAAGGAAAACAGTAAGTGTTGACTGGTAGATCACTGTGCCAGGAAAAGCAAATGTTCTACTGTGAGTTACAGATACCTATAGTAACACGTGGAGCCATATGTGATATACTATGTGGAGGCATGAAATTATGGTAGCTTTAAAAAATGTCCTAAGCAGGTTAAGTTCGGGGTGCTCACAGGCATGCATTCTCCTGTGCTTCCCTTGGCTGCCTGCCAGCTGCTCACTTCAGATATCCCTGTTTACCCATCCCTGGCCATGCTCTTTACTGAGGATCTTTATTTGGGGCACCAGTGGCTCTCTTTCCAGTTTGGGTGCTTTTATGCAGAATGTGTATGTGCTCAGCTTTACCCTTAAATGTGACTCTACTCAGAAGATGCCTCTAGAAAATCTTAGTGGCAGGTAGGTTCTTTAGGGATTGGTTTTGTTTGTTTGTTCTTTTTGGATTTTGTGGCTTTCTTTTTTTTTTTTTTTTTTTTTGAGGATGAGCATCTGCACTATAAAAGTGACCTCTGTATTCCTTACTGAAAGTGGTTGTGCCAGCTAGTTCCTATTTTAAGCAGAGCCCTTAAGGAACAAAATCTCCCAAAAGCTGTGTTAAACATGTGCCTAGATCAGTTCTTCTCCTTTTACTAATAGACAGATACAAACCACAGGCAGTGTGCTCTGGAAACAGAGTGAAATTGTATGTTGTGGTGGGTTGACCCTATGCCCATCATAGCTACTCTATCACTCCCCTTCTGCTGGACAGAGGAGAGAAAATATAATGAAAGACTTGTGGGTTGAGATAAGGGCAAGGAGAGATGTCTTGCCAATTACTATCATGGGCAAAACAGACTCAACCTGAGGGGAAAAATCTATTACCAATCAAATCAGACTATGATAATGTGAAATAAAGCAAATCTTAAAAATACTTCTCCCCACCACTCCCTCATCCCAGGGTTCAACTTCACTCCTGATTTTCTCTACCTTCTTCTCCCCAGTGGCACAGGGGGACAGGGAATGGTGGCTGCCATCAGTTCATCACACATTCTCTGCTGCTCCTTCCTGTTCAGCAGGAGGACTCCTTACACAGAAGCCACTCCTGTACACTCCCTGCTACCAAAACCTGGCCCTGCAAACCCAATATATGCGTGCATAGACACCTTGGTTAGAGCTGTCTGGTGTTAGAAACAGCAGGATGTCCAGTGCAGATGAAACAACTGCACAAGGTAGCACAGGAATCCTAAAGATTATATGATCAATGCTAGTTGTCCTGTTTTTAATGTAGAGGCACCAGGTAATGATTGGGCCTAGGGCAATATATGGGTCATATAAAAGATCAGCTTTGTCTGGAAGAAGTTTTTTGATACTATTTAAAAAAAGGAGAAGGGGAGTGGAGAGAAGTTTGAAATATTGTCTGTGTCTTTTTTAGGAGACCATCAACTAAAAGTTCAGATGGCAGTGAGCACAGTGAAGCAGGTGATGAGAAGAAGAAAAGGGACTCGAGGAAGAGTGGTTTCCTTAACTTAATCAAATCAAGAGGCTCCAAATCCGAACGCCCCCAGACTGTGTCGGTGGCAGAGGAGCCCTCCTCACCCAAGGTTGCTGCAAAAAGTCCAGCTTTAGACACAAGCAAGAAGGAGGCAAAGCCTGCAGAGCAGAATGGTGGCGCAGAGAGATCCGAGGAATTGAAGACGCCAGACTCAGTTGAGGAGGTGCAGAGTGATGATGTGGCAAAAGCTGAGAGGGGGGACAGCAAGGGAAGCCCCCAGGGAGGCCGGAGGTACGGTGTGCAAGTGATGGGCAGTGGACTTCTCGCAGAAATGAAAGCCAAGCAGGAGAAGAGAGCAGCCTCTGCTCAAAAGGTGAAGCCCATTTGATTTCTTTTGAGTTGTTATAAAAAAGAACAAAACCATGTGTCTGCAGGAGAGGTGGGTTGGGACTGCAAGGGTTGGTGGCTGGGGCTTGGCACATCAGTCCTGCTTTCCAACAGGGATTGTGGTGTTCCTGCAAGAGGATTGCTCTCTGTTGTGGTGGTTGAACACAAACAGCCTGGCCAAGGCTCAGGCTGCCCATGTGGAGCAGGAGTTGCACCCTTAAGCCTGTGCTTTCGCTCCCCTTGGGGAAGGGGTGACGTCTGCCCTTGCACTTGGTGTCAGACTATCACAAACACAAAAGAGAATATGTAATTGCTTGCACATATTGCAGAATAACTTGGGGTCAACTAGTAAGCCCAGCTCAGTGTCTCCACTCTATATGATGTGTGGTTTGTTCACAGTGCATACTGGAATTGCTTCAGAAAAGGTAAAACTAGGACAGGCTTCTCACTGTGTGCCCCTTGCACACCAGTACCTCAGGTATGTGGCAGAGTTAACTACAGTGGTAGCTGGCTGTACTCTTCTCTTTCAGAAAATGAAGTAGAGAGATGGAGAGGTCTGTATATTAGATTATATATTCCATGCAGAGAAGTAAATCTGGCTACCAGTCACTGTTTACAATATTCAGCATGTACTTGTTTTGTTGCACTTTTTGATTTTTATGTCTTTTTGTACCACACCTAATTATTTTTATGCCTTTGATTTATATATTTCAAATACTAAGGATGAAAGAAAATAACCTGTTAAAAAATTACTTCCAATTGTCTGTCCAGATTCCCTTTGCTCTCTGTAATTTTCTCTTCTCTTCTGGGCAGGAACTCTCTTTCACTCTACTAGTGTACAGAGTGGAATATCCTTGTGTTCCTCCAAAGCATTCTGTGCTGGCCTATTTTGCCAGATGCCCATTTGCCATTGGTCTTCCCCGTTATTATCCTCTGCTTCCTGCCAGCTGCAATTTGCATATTTCACAAGTACCAAAGAATCAGCCTTTTTTCACTTCTCTCCTCCTCTTCCATGTGCAGGGTGCTCAGATGTTCTCCATTTGCCATCGCTGTCCCCTGTAATTTAAAAGGTGTTACCTTACAACAAAGCTCATTTCATGCTTTATTGTGTTTTCCTTCCTTTAACATGTACAGAGTTATCTTGCTGTGGCCAAGCAAGGCACCCAAAGTCGATTTTTACCTTTCTTCATAGTCTTACAGTGCTTGCCATGATGTGTGAACCATTCCTGCAGACACCAGAGTCTTGTCATAAGCAGATTCAAATTAATGCAGCTGTCTATGGATCATTAAAGGGATCCTCAGTGCAAAAATGATTTTTCTAAAGAATGACCAATTCCCTCCTTTCTCATTGGTATTAAGTAATGCCCATGAATACTCTCATTGACTTCTAATGCACCAAGTTTCAAATAAAATGCCATATGATTTTAAATAAGATTATTATGGCCTGTAATTTATAAAATACCAAGCTATTCCAGATTGTATGAATTTTTACAAGTGCATAATTGTGTATGCTTCGTGGTCTTTGAGTTCTTAACACTTGTTATCTACAGTGAGTCAAATCTGGAAGGACATGACTGAGGTAGAATATTAGCATGTGTAATATTTTTTATAAGTGGGAAAAGTAAAAGTCCTCATCAGTTAGCAAGCTTTCATGACATAAATTGGAAACCTTAATTTCATCTATCAAAAGGAAAAGTTGTTGCATGTTCCAAGATTTTGGGGTGTTTTTTTACCACACTTAACTTATTTACTGGCTGGAAAGGTTAGTCCTCTTACTTCAGGTTTAAATTACAAGAAAATAATATTATTTATCTTATTTTTTGTATGATTTTATATTTATGGAATGCAAAACTATGTCTTTATACATATACATATATAAAAGAGTGACAATAAAACTGAACTGAAATAGGAATCTGTACAAAGCAGAGTACTGAGTTATCTATCCTTAATGTTGCTCAGAGGACACAAAATTGAACTGCTGCTCAAAAGCATTTTTAACATACTTCATCCATCACAATATCAAATAATTTAGGTTTACACTTTTATTCATGATACTCATGAGGGTGGAAATCTTACAGTGTCCTGACACTTGAGCTGCAGAAGACAGCATCCCACTGCTACATTGTTTAGGATGGTTATAATATCAAGTTCTGTAGCATCTTCAAATTTATCAGAATTTCAATATGATTGATAGAAAATTGTGTTTTCCTGTAAGGTACAGATGGCTGCTTATATTCTGAGCTATTTTACATGAAAACAAAGCCAGAAGGAATTTACTATTTCATTCATACCCTACCACAGTCTTGTTACAGATAAAGTCATGAGCAGGTGCAGAGTAGATGGAAAGATGGTAAATGCATTTTTGTTTTCTTTTCTTAGAATACAACGTGGGAATTGGCACTAATGGTAGAGTCAAGTATTTGCAGATCAGTGTTGCCTCAGGGTGCACATAAATAGATCTTGTAGCTCCATCTAGTGTTACACACTGGATTTTTAAATACCTGGAGCAAGGCCCACGAGGAAACCATCATTCAGAGCCTGTTTATTCCCTCTCAGTGGCACCCAGCTCTGCAGTGTTTCCCAGCTTTGCAGAATTCCTATTAAAAATACAGCCTGGGCAATATTTATCTACATGATGAATTCACCTGCATTGATCTGACTTCTCGGGGTAAATTTTTGCAGCTAGTGTTTAGTGTTGTCTGGGGACCATAAGCTGTTTGTAATGTGTGTACAGTAGGTAGCCAAACATGCTCACATCTTAATTGCATTTTTAAGTACTACACTAATAGGTGCCAGCACTGGCTTTTCTACTTGTCTTGGTACATGGTCATATTGCCTCAGTGGTCCCATAACTAGAGAGGGAGGAAGGAACAGCAGTGAAATTAGTTTCATACAGTCATGCAGCTCTCCTAAGTCATTTACTGTAACTGTTATGCATCTTTCTTCAGTATTTACATAAGAAAATTAGTTTCTCAGTGAAAGTTCATGAGAATTTACATTCCATGAAAAGATTGTTGCAAAAAAAAGGTGTTTTTTCCAAGGTACAGAAGAAAAATCCAGCAAAAGGAGAGTGGTATTCCCTTTAAAAATATATAGCCAAGACAGTCTTATAGAAAAACGTATAACTTTAGGAGGTGAACAGGTGAGAATTTAGCCAAAATATCAATGTCAGTCAAGAAATGGGACTAAAAATGGAGTTTCTGCCCAGTGGCACAAAGCCCTAATGTTTCTGCTGTCTTTGGAGGTGACTTTATTCTGTCCATATGGACACCCTAGGTAAATATTTTGGCCCTACAAATCACAGCATTTCTAGAGTTCATCTGTCCAGAAGACTTCATTGTATCAGGGTAGTTTTACAGTACAGGAAGCATAATGATCATTCTAACAGCACCCTCTTTAATGCAGTGTGCCATTTTAAGTGTTCACCTGTTCTTAGAGGAGAAGTTGGGTGATAGCATCACCCTGCCAGGTCTTACACAGGAATGGCAAACACTCAGCATCTCCATTCTCTTTGTTTTATTGAAGATAGGCTTTGTTTGAGGAGCTGTGAAATTACATGAGCAAAGTGGAGGTATCACTAAATCTGTAAGGCCAACTACACTGTCTTCTGCATCACTACTCAAAATCATCTTCTCTTGACATGCCTGGGAAAGGCACACAGCCAGCATGGATATTTACAGATAATTTCTTTATGCTTGTATTTGAAATACTATTTTCACTCTAAAAACATCAGTTTATCCGTAGTAGGTATGTACTGCTGCTACTTGTAACCATTTTCTTCCTTCCTACATTACCTGTTGCCCCATTTTTAACTACATGCTATACGTAGCAGGCTTTTAGACCATAACCCCCCAAGGACAGTGATCATGTTTGTACACTGTGTGGCACTTGGTGGAGATTTCTGAATGCTGTGGGAGGGACAGTCAGAGCTGGTGTTGGAGTATTAGCAGTGACCTGAACACATCAGCATGACTTTTGTGTGGTATATAACCAAATGCAGTGGTCACCAGAACAAATAATTTGATTTAAGTCATTTGCCACACCAACTGTCTTGAAATAGCAAATAAAGAGCAAGATTGAAGCTGCCTGCCTGCAGAAGCCTTATCCCTATGTTCATAGTTTAAAAAAATCTCACTTTTATCCTGAGTCTTTTCTTTATAAGGCTTTCTCTCTTAGTGCATCCTGCACCTACTTCTATGTGCTTATTTGGAATCCTCTCATTTGTCCTTCTGCCTAAGCTTTGGTAGCAAGTAAGGCAGTAAAAGGAGGCTGTTTTTTTTACAAGTGCTGCATATCTAAGCTTCTCCTGATGAATGCACAGGTTTCAAGCTCACTTATCTATGACATGACAAAAGTCTCTGCAGTTTTTTGGTTTGGTTTGGTTGGGGTTTTTTTGAGGCCAAGACATTAGGAAACCTGTTTTTGACAAAAGAAGACAGGCAAAATATCAGCACATAAACCAGAAGTCCTCTTTGTTTTGAGGTACTGATTACTCAGAAGTGCATGTGGTGGGTAGCTTTAAACACTTTTCAGTAAGGTCTGTTGGTTTTTAGAGGAATCCTGTAAATATGTGAGCACTGCTACTTCTGTAGTTGCAGTTTTATCTAAAATAAGAAGTTATTCTTTGGTGTAGAAGAGCATAAGATAATTCAGCAGTCATATTCAAAATCTAGATCTTCAGAAAAAGGTTTTTATTCCAAACAAGAAGTTTTTAGATACAGAGCTATCTTTGGAGAAAAGGCTGTTTCCATCTAGCACCTAGTTTCAACTGCTGTACATTAGGAGACCTGTGACCTAGGAGGCAGTGTGTCATTGTAGCTCTGATAGGCATGTGGCAGTGTTAGGTACAAATCAGGGTAGTTTCCTTCCCACTTAGTTCTCCAAGATACAAAGAGAAACAAAGAGAGAGAATGCACCATTTCTTGCTATCACTGATTTCTCTGCCTTGTGGCTTCCAAATTAGAGGGTTTTTCTTAGCAGGACCACTAAGTTGTATTAATTGCAGATAAATTACTAATCTGAGAGCTTTTCTGACTCTTTCAGAAACTTGGGAATGACATGACTTCCAGAGAGTCTTTTGACACAACAATGAGCTCAGAACGACTGGATGGAAGTGGTACAGGTACAGTATAAGTTTCCTGGTATAAACTTCCTAGAAAATGCAAAATGCCTGATGTCCAAAATCTCACTTCTCTCTTCACATTGAATGTCTGCAACTAGTTAAGCAAAGTAGGAGTTTACATTATGTGAACAGGATTAGAAAGAATTTCACTTTTTGTGCTATGGATGGCACTTCTCATCAAGTCAGCTCTAGGGCTGAGTTTATGGCTCACTTGCACAGGAGAGAGAATACTTGGTGCAGGTGCCTGGGGCACCTTTGACAGAAGGCTGGCTTTTAATGGGATCAGCAAAGCTCAACCTAAGAGCTAGCAGAAATGTCTGTACACAAACTGGAAGTGCTCAATATATCTGAGGACTGAAATATGACCAGTTTTCAAGCTTTAAGTCTGCTCTTACTAATTAAGTAGTGCTGACTTTCATCTTACTGTAGTTCTGTTGGTCTGTCAGCAGTCCTGACTCACAGACAATGGCAGCTGGCTCTTCCCAGGATTTTACCCATTTCATCTAAGCCAGGGCTGTCTGCAAAGCTGTGAAGGCCCCTGGGCACTGCTCACGTGCACAAAGCAACTCTCCACTGTGTACAAAATGGTGTCCAGCCTTTCAGTGCTTACAGCACCGATTCCCCCTGCACCTCGTCTTCCCATGCTCTTGTCAAGCTGCAGTCCTGGGCCCTGACATGGCAGTGCCACACTGCAGCCACCTGAGGACAAGGCTGACAGACTGGTTTCCATGTATACTTTGGGGACTGCTCAGTGAAGGCTTCAAAAGGGATTCAGCTCTGGTGGTTTGTGCTTACTACATGAAAGGAGTGGTCTGAACTAGGAAATACAGGTCTGATTTCTCAGCAGTGATGGTATCCTGCAAGCCTGGCCCGCAGGATTGCTAAAACATACAGAAGCAAGGCTGGAAAAACAGGCAGGAATCAAAATCCAAATGCGGCCATTTTGATTGAGCACTTCAAATATCAATTTTGAAGTTTTATGTCTCTTTCTAAAGCATTTTTTAAAAAGTGTGTTCAAAGCATGCCATAATGTATAAATCAGTGCTTTTAAAGCCTGCTTATCTTTTGAGGAGGACCTTGTGGACTGTATGTGTCCCCTGATGACAGCATACTGAAGTCAGAGGAGCAAGGATAGTCTGCACTTTAGGCATTGGAGTAGCTGAGGGTGCCTGACCTCAACTTTTCTCTGGTCTTTGTCTCTGTAAATGACACATTTCACCCTCACCACACTGCACTGTGCTTGCCCCTTCCTTTTGGCCTCCAGCTGTCAGTTGTTTCCTTACCACTCTTGCTTGAGAGCTCCCCAAGGCTCCTTTTCATTGTTGCAACTACAGTTTGTCTTTGGCTCGAGCTAATTTATTTTAAAGTACTGTGTTCTAATAATGTTTGAAGGCCTGAGGTCAGGAAGACAAGAAAGAAAGTTAATGGAAAATTGCCGAATATTGTTACAGGAGAACTATAGCTAGTGGTGCAGAAGGAGAATAAGTTTTGGGGGTTTTATTCCTTGCTTTGTGTCTGGATGTCGCCTGCTTTTTTTGTACACGCGCAGGTGCAGGCGGTGTCCCGCTGTTTCACTTGCAGCAAGAAAGTATTTCGTTCGTGCAGATACAAACTCTCCCTGTCACGCACTCACGCTCATCTCTATGTGCCACACAGCTGTCTGCTTTGCCAGGCTTTAACTCCAGCTGGGCTGGAAAACAGCAACATAGGCTGGAAAAACATATTGGAGGTTGGCTTGCAGCAAACTGTATAAACACTCCCCCTCCCTCCCTCCCACGGCCATTAAAATGTCTGTGCTCAGCACTTCCATGTTCAGTAGGCTTTCTGAATGGGAATAGCAGGTAGGTAGGTCAAGTCAGCATCTGTGAGCACACACTTGGTTTTGCCAAGAACCAAGGCTACCAGTCCGCATTTCAGTTTGCCTGTAATTCTCTTCTGAGAACAAAGATGTGAAAACTCAGGCTAACATGTTGAAAGTCTCAGGCTAACATGCAAGTTCCAAGATTATCATTGAAACTGCTAAATATAAGCCTTCAGTCTCCTGAAAGCTGCAGAGTAGGAAAGTAGAGCAGACCTTTTGCTTGTTAGCAACCTGGAGTCCAGCAGGCTTTCTACCAGCTTGCACAGCTACATGGGACTTACTGCTTGTAAGTCATTGTAAATTGATCTCTAAATACCTTGGTCTTTGTTTGGGATAAACAACATCTTGGTAAACTTACTAATGTGTGGAAACTGTAAGCCATGTACAGTGTTATTAGACAAATCAAAATACTATATAAAGAATACTTTGATCTGGGCTGAGTTTGAAAATCTCTTCTAGAGCTTGCTAAAAGCAACAAATAAAAAGATGTAGCCTGCTGGTCACACACTTGGGATTTATTTTCTGGGCCAGGATTTCTCTGTTGATCTTGGAAACCCAATCTTTTGTCTGCAGAGACACAAAACAGTCCAGAGCTGCTTTTTCCACTGATCCATCACTGTTTTCTCAGCAGGTAAACTGTGCCATCTGCTCCTAGAAATATGAAGGAGGAATAAGGTCCAGCTAGCTATTATACTAAATATATTAAAAAGGGGGATGTGCAATTGCTGTCTTGGGCAATTGAATCACAAATCTTAGCACATGTCAAAAATAGCAGGTTTAGATGCTTTGCATGCAGTGATTTTGAATAAGAAATTAGGGATCCTCTTACACATGTGCATGTGTTAGCTTGTGGTGGTATTTTCCACACCACTATACCTGTGCATGGAGCCTCCTGTGCTGCAGCAGACTTTATTTTTTTGTGCCTATTTATTTCAGTGCCTAAACAACAACAGACCCTTCCAGAGAGTCGGTTTGCATCGAATAAAGGTGACTCCATCTCAGCATCATCAGAAAAAAATTCAAAAGCTGAACCAAAGGCAGAAGCTGGTGCAAAGGCAAGAAGTTCTTCCAATACACCAACTAGTCCAAAGCCCCCACTGCAGTCAACAAAGCCCAGCCTGGCAGGACGACCCACAGTGCCACAGAAACCACGCTCTGCCTCTCGTACTGGTGAGAAGCTCTTCTGTCCCCAGCTCTGGGTGCTGTTTGTGTGGGCTGTGGAGGAGACACCCATTGCCATATCCTGAACAGAAGTTAAATGGAGAGGGACGGGTTCTTCATTGCCTTGCTCTTAACTCACATCCTTCTTTTCCACTTCTTTTTGCCCTAATTCAAATAAACTTATTTAAATGGTTTAGACTGTGATCCTCAACAGTAAAGTGTGAGAAGCAGTAGTGGAAGAGTGGCAGAGCAGTGGCAGAGCTGTTTTGAGTTAGCCTGCTTTCACAGAAGAGGTGAGCGTGGAAAGCTACTTCAGCATCAAAGCCCTATTGTAGTAGCACTGACAAAAATAAAAGTGTTTTCTCTAAACACCTGGATGTATATACTAAAGTGCTTGGGGTTTTGTGGCAGGCTGCTTTTAGCCCCTCAAGCAAGTACCTGCTATTTTTAATAACTTGCACAAACCGTCTTAATTTTTCCTTGTTTAGCCTTTGTTTATTTCCTTATTGCTTTTGATTGAAAATAACTGTAACTGTGCTTTTATAACCCTGCAAGACTGCATCCTGCCCAAATATTATCTTAAGGTTTCCAGTAGTGGGAAATGTTTCAGCAAATCTCCCATGCATTTGTCTGTCTGCTGTTTAATCGGCCAGTGTCACAACCTTCTCTTCCCATAGTACAGCCACTGCAACTGAGGGGAATTAAAAGCCAGTTACAGACTTCCCAAGTATCCTCAGCAAATATAGCTCATTAACTGCCAGGGAGTGAAAAATATGAGCATGGCCATCTGTAAGAGCTTGCAGCCCTCTTGACTTTTCCCATAATCACTGTTGACCTTAGAATGATGTCATTTCTGGTAAGGATGAGGAATCAAAGGGCTGTTATAGCCTCCCTGCCCTTGATGTGAAACCTGAGCATTCCTTAGTCTCTGCACTCCAGTGGGCAGAATGTTGTTCACATACAAAATCACCTTCAGATTTTAGGTGGATTAAAATTTATTTTATTGACCATTTTAGAAATGGTCATTGAAGTGAGGGATGTTGGGTAAGATGCTCATGAAGATGAATGCAACAGGAAAGCATGGATTATTTAGTGGTGCTTAATCTGTAAAACAGGCAGTCAAAAAGACCTGAACTGTCTTTTTCTGTCAGCTCCTATTTCCTGCAGAGAGAGCTGCAGGAAATACTGTGGATTTAACACGAGGGAGTAATTAAAACTTACCCATAATAAGCCAGCTCTTTGGTCGATAGTAAATGCAGTCTAACTTCTGTCCTAGTACCTGTAGTAACCCACTGCCTAAGGATGCCCAGGCAATGTGGTGAAGAAAACCAAGCAGTCATCCTTTCTGTGCTCGTGCTCTCACTCTGTTGTTTCCAGCAGTGTGGCCACACAAATAGTAGCAATTTTTTTGCTAAGTAATCTGGGTGCAAAGGAACACAGCTTGGATGTCCACAAATTGTCAAAGTCTGCAAGTCTGTATCTGGCTGTGCTTGCCCATCACTGTGCCCCTCCTTGTGTTGATATTGAGCTTCCCCAAGCAAGTGGCCTCACAGGCATATCAATGCACGGAGAAGACCCAAGAATTGTTGTATCTGTTCATACCAAGTTGTATTTGGGAAACTCATCGCTTTCCTGTGCTGAAACTGAAACAATTGCCTCCTTGTGGTGTCTCCTCAGCAGAGATAAAATTTGATTAATTTCTAGTATACAACTGAATTAATTCTTTTTACAAATATGAAATACAGATTATACTCTGGGTTCCTTTTGTACTTCTGTCAGTGCTAATGTGTCTTCCTAGTTCCTCTGTTATGTACACATGCCACTGTTTACTTCTTGAAAAGCAAACTTAAAAGCAGTTTAATCCACTGTGGCTATACTTCCCTACTATCCAAATGAGGCCTGTCTAGTGCGAGACTGAAAAGGTCTTCCTGTAAGGACTGTAAAGATGGTAGTCAACTTCCTTACATAATCTATATCCAGCCTTTTCGAGAAACAAGATATCCAGATGGTTTTAAACTATGGATTTGAATTTAAGTTTCAGATTTTCTCACAGTCAAAAGATGGAAGTATTTTTTTCTTTTTTAGCAAGTCTTTATGGATGTGTTGTGTTATGCTGTGGGAAGTCATTCATGGAAGCACAGAGTTCTGTAACACTTCTTATGTAATTTGTTTCCCTGGTTCACTTTTAGACCTTATAATTGTGAAACAGGACATCTAAATTGATCAGTTAATTATGTTTCAGGACAATAAAAATATAACTAGAACAAATATTTCCAAAAATCCATCCAAATCTTTTTTTCAACTGTTCTTTACAAATTGGTCCTTATGTCTTGCAGGTAAATCACTTCTATTTGCAGTACAATAGGAGCACATATGAAAAATGCTGAAATTAAGATCTATTTGACTGCTAAACGTCTTTCACCTGGACTGAGGTCCATACAATTTGTTGTCTTGTTGTATTGTAAATTCCTGAATCTTTCTTTTTCTGACACAGGTTCTGGCCATTTCTTGTTTGTGTATTTTGTTGAGGTTTGGCCCATCATAAACAGCACTGTTTCTGTGAGCTTCAGTGTTGATATAGTTTTTCCTTCTCACCTTTTTGTTTGGTACTCCACAGAGGATGCTCCAGAGTCTCCCTCCGGCCCCAGTTCCCCAAAAGTTGCCCTGCTTCCACCAGTGCTGAAGAAAGTTCCTTCTGACAAAGAAAAGGATGGTCAGAGCAGCCCCTCAGTCAGATCATTTTCTCAAGAAGGTAGGAGTATTTGTGTAACCTGGTGTCTTCTAGTGAAATTTGATATGTCATTGTCTCCTGATTTGTTTTCACCTGGAAGGGGGGAAGAGGGTTATGCATTTGAAGGTGCAAAAAGCAAGGAAAATGTATCTGGTCACCTATTCAGCATCTTGTCCACCCATTTTCCTTTGATCAAATCAAATGAATAATTAATCCCTGGGTATTAATAATGTAACTGAACAATTAAAGGATTCATGTGTTGTGTACATTTATGGTTGGTTTGGTCTGAACCTGATGCTGGTTGACATTGGTCACACAGTAATGTGAAATGCAGCTCTGTGGTTCAGCACATTTCCAGGGAAGCAGCCATAACTTTGTTCCTTGCAGCCAGCCCACTGCTCTCTCTGTTTTCCTTTCTGTGGGGTTCTCTGCATGTGACTGAGTTCGCCCCCCTGTCCTCAGGCAATGACTTTCTGTGTGCCAGGGCAAGGCTTGGTACCTTTTATCTTTTATGCACAACAGTAGGCTGCTCTCCTCTCTCTGCTGATTTTCATGTGTGCACTGGATTTGTACTTTTGCTGATGCATTTTCATGCCCTGAGTTGACTCTTAAAAGAGCTAAAGCTTCCTCTGACAGCATAGGATATGTAGAGAAGTAATCACAGGAATGTTGCTCACCATGGTGTTAGCTGGCACAAGTGATGATGTTTGAAATCCGGGGGTGAGATGCCTTCCTTCCATTGTCTCTCCTCAAGAAAGACATCTAAGGTGATTCCCATCACTTAAGCTGTGAAACAAAGGGGTGCCCTTTCACACTCTGACAGCAGATTTTCACAGCATAGAATGGGGAAAAACGAGTTGAGGCAGCTACATAATGCTGTGTTGTGAAGACTGAGAAGTTGTACTGCCTACACAGCCCTCTGTCGTCATTCAGATGATCCATATTGCCAAAAGCAAGAGGAGTCAGGCACTTGCTTAAACCTCTCCAGTCAAATTAGCCACACTCAGAATTTTCTATTCAGCTCTACATGGCATGGTACATATTTTATCTATAATAGTTTAGACTTGCCAGGTCATTAAGGAGCTACTGGGTTTTGCATAAAGTTGTTTGGGAAAGACTAAATTCTGTTTATTTTATTTTTATTCCTTTTCATGTTTTCTTTTTTATTCATTACTGTCCTACTTCTTCACTCAGCCATTCCTCTGTCCTTGCTTTCTGCCTCTCTTCAGGCTAGCATGTTCAATTTATATCTGCAACTGGTAAATCACTGCAAATCTGTCTGATCTAGTAACAAAATCATATCTCCTGTCAAATAAAGCTACAAATTAGATGATACTTGATTGTAAAATCGCTTTTTGTTGATGATTTTAATTGTGCTTCATGGGACAATCTGAAAATACACCTCTTTGCACAGCGAGGCTGTAAGATCAGGCTGCAGTTACCAACACCCCAAGATATCTGGACTAAACAAGCAACTGGCATAGTGATAACTGCTCTCTGAATAATGGATTAAATGGGTTGGATAAGTGAAATTTTTCATATTACCTTCTGTACGTGGGCCTACAAAATAGCTTTGGAGTATAAATGAATCCTTTTCCTTGCTAGAGCAAACAGGAGATGGTCAAAAAAGAGATGCAGCTCTTGACTGTGCCAAGCCATCTGGCAGCGTGCAAACCACTCCGGGGCAGTATTCTACCAGTGCAGAAGAGGAAGCTAATGTGCTTGGACAGAGGATGGCACAGCCAGCTTCTGGTTAGAAGTTTCCATTTTTCATCAAGGTGGTGCTTGATAACTGGCACTAGCAATCGTTAAGAAATGGTAATAGCAAAGAAACCACAGAATGGTGTGGGTTTGTCATTTGACATTATAAGAAAGGTAAAAATCTCCTGGGGTTCCAATCATGTCTCTGTCCCCACGGGATTTATATGGCATGAAAAAATTTGCAGATAAAATGTGTGTGCATTTTTCCTTTGTGTCAATTCCTGGTGACCAGTCCCATCTAGTACGTGCAGCCCCTCTGCAGAGGAGCACTCACTACAATCTGTGACTGCTCAGTGCAACACTGGCACACTGCAGGTAGGCTGGCTGCTGCTTGCTGTGCTTGCACACCTGTCATTTCTAAGATCATGCACTTTAGTGTTTCCAAAAACATTTCAGCTTGAATATTGTTAGTGCCAGTTTCAGTGCATCACTCACAAAACCATTTGAGAACTGGGTAAATTGGATTATTTATTGTTCCTTTGATTTTCAGTTGCAAAAGCAAACAAAAACACCACTTAAAGAACCTAAGCCCAGCACTGTTAGTCAAAGGAGCAGCTTTGACTCACAGTGAGCTCATTCAGTAGGTTATAAAAATGTTCATTTCCTTTATGTACTTTTAAAATATATTCTCAAATGGTACATGTTTACATGTTTCTCTTTACCACCTCTTAACTGGTTGGTTTAAACAGTTGTTCAAAATTACTTTTTTTCTAAAGTATTTTAATTGTGTATTTGAACATCTTATGCAATTGCATTTACCCACAGTTTTTCTGTTCTTAGGACATCACATAACCCTTCCTCAGCCCAAAATTCATCCTTTTTGTATTGTAGAATCAAACTTTGTCCATCCAAACTGGGAATCTCCCCTCACTATCATAATCAAATTATTATATTTTAGTTCATTCTGAGATACCTCTCTTACAAAGTAAGTTTTGCAGGCTGAGATCCTGCCATAGACCGCTGCAGGTCACCTGTGTGCAGTTTCATCGAGGCAAGGGTAAGCTCTTCTGGCAGAAGCCTGCTTGCACTATGTGGACTTAAATGCCTGATACATCTTTCAGGCATTTATGAGGCAAACTTCTTGCCTATATTTATCAGGCCATAAACTAAAATGGCTGCTGCAGTTTGTGTTTTGGGTTTTGTTTGAAGAGTCAATGAAGATCAGACAAAGGCCAGGTAATTATTAGGAGGTACCGGTGTCAAGGATGACTCAAAAAGTAACCAGGCCCCTATTTCTTTGAAAAGCAGTGGTGTTTTGGGAGGTAGAAATTCCTGAATATTTTTTACAGGATAATCCTCTCCAATTCTATGAAATGGCTTTAAAAACCTTTCTCAAAATCCCATTCTGTTTCCCAACTTGCAATGCCAGGATAAGAGTGCAGTGAGTGTGTAGCTGCTGGGCCTTATTTCCTCACATATGTTGGCTAGCACAAATGAGAAAACAGGTATTTTGGACTCAGGAGAGCTATTTGGCTGCCTTGGGATCCCTCTCTGCACTTCCCACATTCCTGGCAGTCCGTAGCACAGCCTGCCACATTTAGAAGTGGCTGCAGAGGTGGTCAGTGGTAGGCTGCTGCTGTGGCTGGAGCTCCGTGCTGGTGACAGGGCAGGCTGTCCCTTGCAGTGGTTGAGGCTACAGGTGAGTGATACATGGGGATGGGGAGGTGCTGCTGCATGGCCACACAGCTTCTGGTGTCAAGAGAGGGATTCACAAAAGTGGTGAGGAAAAAGGATCAGTGTGAACCAAAGCCGACAGTCCCTACCCAGAATGGTGGAACAGAGAAGGTCTTACAATGGCAACATTTAATTTTGTGGGAGTGAAGTGAGGTGACTTGCAGCAAGGTCACATTTAAGGGCCACTGTGTGTTTGAAATTTCACTTTAAGTGCAAGTATGAGGTTTGTAATGCTATCAGTCCTTGGGTAAGGTCACCCTGGTTGATGTGTATAACCATCTTGTTACCATAACAGTTGTAGGCCACTGATTAGATCAGGAACCTCAGCAAGGTTTTACAACCTTCTTTTCCAATTTATTTTGAAGCTTATAGGTTTGGAGAAAGCCCTGGCTTCGTGGAGATTTCAGAGTGCTGGGTGAACAAAATGGGTACTGTTTGCATTTAGATCATGGGAAGTGGATATGGCTTCCTGCTTTTTCCCCATTGCCGAACACAGCAAGGGGCAGAGCCCATGGTCTCATCTGGAAGAGATGATGGTTGGGCTCAGAGCCATGGGTGTCCTTCCTATTAGGGGACAAGGAGGGACATTGGGACCTGGCAATGTAGTGGGGCAGGGAGAAGAAGTTTGGGTAACTTTGATGCTGAGGTGAATTCTGTCCTGCTGCTGAGGACAGAAAGGAGAACACAGATGTGTCCTGCTGAGTCAAAAAGGAGAACACAGATGTGTCCTGCTAGGGAGACAGGCCTGCCTGAGATGTGCATCACTGGTCTGAGGGGTGCCCAGCAGGCACATCTGCCTGAGCAGTCAGGAGTGCAGTGTCTGAGATCCATCCCAGCTAGAAAGAAGAATGGTGTTCTGGTTTGGAAATGGTGTGATGAGAAGAAAATCTCCAGGCCATTTGTAACTGTAAGTTTTATCCATGTCACAGTGAAATACTAAATGTCATGTTTCAAGTTTGCTTGCTTGCCAACCAACAGTGGAATAAAGCTTGCTCAAACTCTCTCTTCTCACCTTTTTCTGTATGGAAGAATTAATGGACCTATGCTACTCCTGCTAGTGCAGATTAATTCAGTGGGATCAGGAGCAGCTCCCATATGCATTAATGATTTTTTATTGTTATTTTTTCTTCTTCCTTTCTCTTCTGCAATCATTAGTAAGTCCTATTTCTGTTTTATGCAGCTGCAAAAAGAAGCCCTGGGCAGCAGTCTCATGAGTTCCAGGAACTGAAGCAGAGATCCTTAAGTAAAGATGGCCATCAGGGAAGCAAGTCCAGTGACTCTGGCGAAGAAGCAGATAAAGATTTTATTTTTGTTTAGTAATCAGTACAAGTGCTTTGTAGCGCAAGAGCTTTTTATAACAGTTGGGGTTCAGCAATCAACAGCCCTTTTAGTCAGCTGCTCTTTCACCACAGGTACATTTCCATGCAGAAAACCTGATCTTCCAATCGTGATTTACAGTACACCTGGCATTGATTCGGTCCTTAATTTCTGATCTGTACAGTGCAGGCATTCCTTTCCATGCCTTTGCCTAAAGCCAGCTATTCTTTCATGTATTCTACTTGAATTTCTCTGAAGCAGCTACAAAGAGTGCCCTGCATTAGGGCATTTAGAAAGCAAAGTAAATTAACTGGACACTGTCTTACACTAATACACTGTACAGCAGGTAATGTGTTGTACTGCTGAATGTAAATGTGTCGGATCTGCACGTGACTTACCTATAAATATATTCTTGCGGTATGCAATTGCACATTGTAATTATATTAAAAGAGCACACTAATAAAATAATTTGTATAGATTATATATATTAAATGCTTGGGTATGGTTTTTACATTCTCCCATAGGGAGCTTCTTTCTTCCTGTTCTCCCACTGTACATAAAGCTCCAACGCTTACATTTGTGTACCGTCAGAAAGCACAACAGAGAAGGATTTGGATTACGTATAACCATGGTATGCTTCCACATTCATATATTAATGTATATAGTTGATTGGAATGAGGGCAATTGAAATTTTATTAATATTGGTGTTTTCTGGAGGCCTTCCTCAGTTCTGTCTGCATATTAGCTTCCTTTCAATGTGTAATTCTATGAGAAACATAGTTTGACATCTGTAAAAACATTTCAGCTTTTGAGGGAGGGGATGCAAATTTCACGGCTACCCACTTACATTACAGGTTGAAGGGATTTTATTCATATGTATATTTGTAACAATAAAAAATGATTTTACAACTGAAATACTAGTCTTTGTTTTTACAGCACTTTTTGTGGTCTGATGGTCTCTGATCTTTGAATGCTGATGTTGGGTCAGGTAGGAAAAATGTGCAGTTGAGACAAAACCCGTATAATTTTTCTGCTTCTAGTAAACAGCGTGTTCCAGTTGAAAGGACACATACACATCATAAAACTGCTGAAGGAAGATCTCTTTACTATTCTGCTCCCTTGGAATCTTCAGCAAAGTAACCTTTGTGTGAGCCAGAAACACCTGCTATTTAAATTCTCAATTTTGGCCCAATAGGACAGAATAAAATTGGTTTGGTAACTCTCTCCCAAGAGCAATTTCTCTGGCCCTTTTGTGGCTTCTTGATGGGACAGAAGTGCTCAGATAACCTGCCTGTCTGATGACCTTCTGTCTGATCCCTGTGCACATGCCTGCTGTTGCTGCTTCTCCTATTGCACTATAAAGGGCTGCTAAGTCAAAACAAAACATCTTAGAAGCACTTGGTAGAGTTTTACATCTCAAAAGTAGGCTACAAGGGGGTGGGAAAGAGGTCCTGAAGGCTGGAGGTTCCTTCTTGGGGTTTGCTCTGACTTGAAATTATGCATTTATTTAAAATTATTAAGAAAGGCTCTTCATATTCACATATATACTTTTGATTTATTTGCTATCAGTTAGAACAAAAGACAAATTGCAAAGGAAAACTTGAAATACCTGTATTATAAATGAAAATTAATTTATTCATAAGTAAACTGCATTTTTTATTTCTATAGGACATAGAAAAGACAGCTGTCTGAGAAGCGTAAGTCTGCAAGAAAGGTTGCTCTTATTATTGGTTTTGTGAGTTTAAGAAAATTAACAGTAAGGATTGTGGTATTAAGACAAAAATTTGAAGTAGTCTAACTTCTAGAGCAGTTAGTTGCTGAGGATTTCTTACTTGTGCTTGTTGTTCTTCTCATCAGTCATCTGAGATATTGTTTTGGTCCTGCTG
Source organism: Acrocephalus scirpaceus scirpaceus (assembly GCA_910950805.1). Lineage (NCBI taxonomy): Eukaryota > Metazoa > Chordata > Aves > Passeriformes > Sylviidae > Acrocephalus > Acrocephalus scirpaceus. Next base: position 66,092,960 of record OU383773.1, on the reverse strand, counting down.
TGAGAAACCATGGCAGTAGTGTGTGCTCATCACCCTGGTATCAGTAAACCAAAAGGGATGCTTCAAATGCTGTAAACAAAGCATGTGTTTGTACTGTTAAGAAGAAGAAAGCTTTAGTGCTGTAACATTTACTGGAGTATAAGGATTTTATTAGACATCAGTATTTTTCCATATTAGTTATGGAAAGTCGTTCCAGTCTTTATTCAAGCCATCAGTGTGTTGTGGGCAGGCTGAGTGGTGGAGAAACAACTTTGAGGGAGTTGAGTGAGAGCTCTTGAAGACCTGGGGTTTGGCTTTTTGTGTATGTGGCTTTGGGGTTGGGGAGAAGTGACGGTTTTCATTTCATTACTTTCTGCCTGGCACGCCCAGCACTAACAGCCTGACTGAAAAGAATTCATGTTGCATCCAAAGCACCCCTCTTGTACCTCTTCTGCATTTAAGAAATAAGGATTTTTATTTTCAGTATCTTGAGCTCACAGAGGCCATGGGTAAGGGCCAGTGTGTTTCAGGAAAGGAACAACCACTGTCTTCTGGTCCCAAGCCAAGTCTGGAGGTTTGGGGGGATCCTTGTAGAGCAGGGAAGGTGCTGCCTTTCCGTGAGCTGTGGTGTGGGCTCTCCAAGCAGGTGTGTAGCTGGCAGAACCCTCATTTCTCATTTTCTCATGCTGCCTGAGCTGCTCTGTGGGTGGCCTCCGTGATCTCCAGTGGCAAGGGTCCCTGGAGTTCCTGGGAGACTGAACAGAGATCAGGTGGAGGTACCACTGAAGGAAAGGGTGCTAACTTGTTCTCCCAGGGCATTCATAACATCTTTAAGTGCCATGAATGCTCTGTGGTGTCAGGCTTCCTTCCTGTCGCACACCGGTGCTGCCTGAGTACCTCCAGCTGTGCTGGCAGCAGTGGGAGCAGAGTTTGGCTTGGGAGAAGAGGTGGCCTGCCTCCCAGTCATGCTGCTGGCATTCCCCTTGCAGCTGAGGACATCTCCACAGTGCTGTTCTGTGCAGTCTGGTCACACAGAAGGGGCTCAGAGGCTCCAGATGGGGTTATGTGTGACACCATGGCTTGGCCCCCGAGCCATGACTGCTGTCAGACAAGAGAGCAGTTGCCTTCACCATATTTAGGGGTGACAGCAAAGGGGCAGCAGCATCTGAGGTGACAGCAAGGCCCTCTGCTTCGCCCCATGTACATAAGCATGCATACATTCTGTGTGAGCAAACAAGGGAAGGAGCAGCAGCCCTGGTCACCCAGTTAGAAATGCTGCCCTGGAAGGGGCCTTACCAGGAGCATCTCTGTTCAGAGCTGCACCTAACTGATCCACCCTTAGGAAAAGGGGGGATCTTTTCTGCTCTTAAATCTGGTTTTCAGGTTTTGCTGCCAAGGAATTTCACCTCTGATGTGCATTAGTGGGAGCACCTCCCTCTGAGAGGTGCTGAAGAAGGGCTGTGGCTGCATGCCAGGCTCCAGTGTGAACTCAGACAGCTCTGTACCACAGCTGCAGGACCTGCTTCCCACTCCCTGCTAAAGGAGGTTTAAATCCTGACTGATATATTTTGAGCTTTTTAAAGTATTCTCTGATGTGCAGTAACAAGAGTAAATAGCTGCTTCCTAAGATGGGAGTTGCAATCATCCTAAATCTTCCCCCTCTGCCAGAGCCAGCCATCCAGGCTGAGACAATTTGGGAATTAATGTGGTCCATTAGTCACAAATCTGTGCAACCCACCACACTTAGCTGAGAGCTGCCTCCAGCACGAGCTCTCACCACCACTGCTTATTAATTGATTAACGTGGAGAAGATTTCTCTCTCCTATTGCAAACAAAAAAATGGTACTGAGAATAATTTTTGGGAAAATAGAAGAGGGCTCTGCTCCTGTTTGAAATTCATGAGAGCTGTGCTGCTTTCCCCATGCCCAGGAACGCTAAATCAAGTCAGAGTGGGTGGGTTGTGCCTGAATCTCACCTCTGGACATTATCTTCTGCTTGTGATGAAGCTTGGGGGAGGTTTCAGGTAGACACACTGTCCTTGGCTTCTCCTGGAGCCAGGAGCCAGAGAAGTAACAAACAGCGCAGGTTAAGTAACAGATTATAATTTAATGCCTGTCTCTTGCTGATCAGGCCTGGAAAACAGAGCAGTCTTTCCCCATCCTAAGAAAATCAGGAGGATGAAATCACAACATACACACATAGTGCCAACCTTCTCTCTCCTTCCAATGTAGGAACTCTCCATCCCACAAGTAAGGGATCATAGGAAGATCTGCCAGGCACCTTCACAGCTTTCCTACTTATCTCTGTCCCCATCCTCCTGCAGTTCCTCATGCCTCCTCCCAACAGAGTCCTCTCACCAGCACCACAGCAAGTGCCTTTGGAGCCACCTGAGCCATCCTCCAGGAGTGTACAACATTTCCAAAGCCTCCTGGCTACAGACAGGTCAGGACTTCACAGCAGCTGGGGTGTCTTCCCCAGGGGACAGGAGGGGTGCACTGGTTTTCAGTTGAGAGCAATCAGCTTCACCAAACAGACAGTGCTCCTGGAGTTCCTCAGGCCATGATGGCACCTTGTTTCAGCAGGCGCTGCCAGTGACTGGCAGCTTAAAATGCTGCTCTTATCATTGCATGTGGAAGTCTTCTTTTCCCTTCCTGAAACTAAGATTTTTCCAGCTCTGGAGGACAGTTTTCCAGAGCTGCACAGAGTTTGTGGATTCAGAGACCAAAGAAACAGGCATCTGGATGGGTGAAGAAATGTGAAGTGAGGTTTCAGGGTGATCTGCAGGCAAGGGAAACAAATCAAATAGTGTAAAAGCTGATAGCAAGTCATTAGAAAGCAGTCTAGTGGGAGGCTGCATCCAAGTGCCACTTGGGACTGTGAGATGCCTTAGAGATTCCAGGGTCACATGTGGTGAGGAGAGAAGTCCCAGCTGATGGAGAAAGGTTGGTGCAGGGCAATGGCTGAGCTCCTGATAAAACTCCTTTTTCCTCTGAATCTGGGACAAAGCTGTCAGTTCTCAATCAGCAGCCAGGGACAAGGTGGTCCTCAGGATGAGGCACTTGCTTGGTCAGGAACCAGGACCAGGATGCCAGCTCACCCCCGCCCTGGGCCCTCTCACTTGTGGTTGCTCCTGCTGCATTAGGGAGATCCTGCAGGGGCAGGGACTGTGAGTGTTCTGGGGGTGCAAATTCCCTCCATGCCAAGTACCAAAGAGAAATTGCTGTTAGAGCAACGATGCTCATCAGCACAAAGAAGCTGAAGAGTGAGACCCTGTATTTTTAAGTAGAGAGAAAACAATCTGTGTCTCTGCACAGAAGATGGTGTCATTATGAGGGATCTGTTATTACAGGACTTAATTTCTTCTGCTGTATCCCACAGCAAACTGGGGAGGCTCCTGCAGATAGAGTCTCTTCCCAATTAGAAAGCTGCTCTGCCTTTGACACCCCTCCATCAGCTGTCCTAGGGATTTATTACATGCAGATTCCAAGTGCCCATGTTTGGGAAGCCTGCACAGAAAAGCAGATATGCTGCCATGGTCCCTCCCAGATGTGTCTTGGGGTTTTTGCTCTGATGCCTCTGTGCTGATGCTGCTTTGGCAGTTTATGATGAATAAACTGCCAGCTGACCCCGAATCCAATCCTTCAGAGCCTGTTTTTTCCGCTTTTCCAGTAAGCTGAACCGAGAAGAAAAAAAGCTGCATGGGAGAAAGAGTACTTAATTAGATTGATACCAGCCAGGGAAGGCAGGAGAGGGGCTGCAAGCTTAGCAAATCCAATTTGGTTTCACTGAATGGAGGAGTCAAGTTAACTTTGTAATCTCTGTTTAGCATTGTTCCAGGAATGCCTCCTTCCCTTCCCGTTTGCTTAGATGGGCACGACCCAGCAGAGGATAGAGAAGAGTGCTGTGGAGGCTGTACAGCCCAGGCTTTATTTGGACAACATTAAATTCTAGCCAAAGACTGAAATAATGAAAATCATGAACTGTAACTGAGACTGCAGTCCCTGGGTAGCATTGAGCAGCGTGTAGCTGGGGGAAATATCTGCTTTTCTTTTGGGAAATCTCAGATCCCTTCTGGTGGCCTGAGTCCTGACCCCTCATTTCAGTGGAATCCTTGTGGGAAGAGGTTGGCTGCTTCCTTATAACACTCAAGAGATCCTATTGCTGGTCCAAAATGAAGAAGACAACTGAGGACTGAAGCCTCACAGCTTGGAGGGCTGGCTGGGAAGGCTGAAGAAACTTGGCCTTGATGGGAATCTGGGGATGGAAATGTCTGTGGTATGGTAGTCTTTGTGTCACACCACATCCATCAGTACCTGACCTGAACTGTCATTGCACTCCTTTTCAACCTGAACACACACACATTGCACCACCTGAGCCAGAAAGATGGATCCAGAATCTAGCCCTGCACAGGAATGTGGGATTTGCTGGGCAGAGGGAGGGAGCGGGATAGAAGGAGGGGCAGGGGAAGGCATCCTTATTGGGAGGTGGCTGTCTACTGCTAATAAGCAGCTTGTGCCCATCTGAGGGTGGGTTGGAAAGAAGAGTCTGTTTCTTTTCTGCAGCAGACAGCTTCATCTCTGACTTGATTTCCAAGAAATGGTAGGAATGGTAGGGGGCTTCACTGACTGTATTATTTCCATGTCGATTTCCTTTCAGTTTGCCTTTCATTGCTTCTGCAGAATTTTCCTTTGCTGGGATGCTCACAGACCCCCTGCTGGGCAAGAGCACATCATCCCCACCCTCGGCAGTCCCAGCTGTGCACAGCAGCTCAGCCGGCACACCCACCTCCCACTGCTCTGATACAAATCAGGGTCTGGGGAAAACGGGGCACACCGAGGATCTGGGCTGGGGCTCTCTGCAAGGACCCGTGCAGGACCCAAACTGCCTGTGAAACACCTTCTCAGTGAAGGATGAAATGCTGATGGCTGGTGTTGGCTTCCTCAATGTCACTGGTCAGTGCAAAGCTGAGGGAAGCTGAAGCCATTTGATAAGGAAAATTATTTTCATTTAACTGTGTCTGCGTGTATTTGGAATTTTCTTCTGTAAAGGCAAGGAGCAAAGTCATACCACAAACCCAAATATTTGGTTTGATTTTTTGTTCTCTAGTTTATTCATGGGAACCCAAATGTTTCATTTCATATCAGTACTTTGAGTCTGGCCCAAAGAATGAGGTATCAGCTGCCCCTTATTTTTTTTCCAGATCAGCCATCTGCACTTTTATCCATGTTTTCCCATTTACAGTTGCCTGATTAAGCCTTTCTACAAAGCTAGCCAAGACTAGGGTTTGGCCCCAAGTTCTTTATTTTGCTCTTTACTTGGCAAGAATTGCCATTTATTAATTTATTATCAATATCAGTTAAATAAAACAGCATTGCTGGTGTCCTCAGGGTTCCTTGACCCACAGCAGGACCAGGCAATGGTTGTGCAAATGCTTCCAGACTCAAGGGACCTACTGAAGCACATTCATTTAAGAGCCAAGTGCATCTCTGGTCAGGGTGAATACACTTGCCTATTTTTTTTTAAGCTTTTCAAAACACAGATTTGAGCTCTTCAGTCTTGAACTTTACTACACAGTGCAAAGCTGAAGCCAAAGTCCTTAATCAAAAGTGTTTATTAGTTTTTAAAATACTGCCTACCTCTAACACTTATTTATTCCTCTGAGGAAATAAGCCAAGGCAGAGTGGTTGCTGAGTTTGGTACATGAGTTGCACACACAACAGCTATCTTCAGTGTGTTGCTTTAATACTAGTGCCAATATGTCCACAGTTCAGTATGCTCCTCAAATTTACACTGTTCCACAGAAAGTCCAACTGGATGAGTAAAAATTGCTCTAAGCCGATTTTTGTTTAGTTTGTTTTTGTTCTTATTTGGACTTCACTGAGTCACCTAAAGCAATTGGAGAAGCTGAACAAGTTTTAGGCATGCAGGAAGATGGCCACATCCTCTCTGCAGGCTGGGACTTACATGGTTCCCGTCACTTTGAGCTAAATTTTGCAATTCCTCCCCTAAGAGCCCTAAATCCATTTTGTGCAATACTTGGGGTGGGGTAGAGCAGCTAAGCTGTTCATCTATGGGGTGGCCTCTGTATCTATAGGGTATTTCAGTAGAGGGTTTTGTGGGGAGAGCAAAGCCATAGCTGGTACAAACAGAAGAGGAATCCATCATCTCTGCTCCTTTTTACCCCTTTGCAGGTGTGCTGCTGTGTGAAATCAAAATCTCTCTCTGTCAGCACTGAGAGGACCTGGGTTGACAAGGATGGTCAGATGGATGAACACATATCATCCACATCCTCATGCACAGGTAACTATGAGCTCTTGTGAGAGCCCTTTAAGCTTGAAGGTCCTTTTTTCTCTCCAAATTGGACCTGGTTTCACTGGAGTTGTGTGAGATGCTGGATAAGTACAGGTAGTTTAAACAAGGTGTTACTTCTTGCCTGCTCTTCCTCCTTTGAGAGCATGGGGACAAGCTATGAGCAGCTCTTCTCAAAGTCCTGAGCTTTTATGTGTCCAATCCCATAAAATCTCCCTGTCTCCATCCCTGCCAAATGGCAGGGTGCTTTCACTTGCAAAATATTTCAAAACATGGGTAGTGTTTCCTCTTAAGTTAGTTTTGTTAAAGATATTTTTAGTAAGAAACCAGTTGTCATGATCATTATACCAAGGGACTTTGTTGGTTATCAGCCATGGTGGTGGTTTCCAAAGCCACATTGCAAACCATGTTAGAAACTGATGAACATCTCTGTCCTAAAAACCTGGATCAGTATGCTCCCTGTCTGAGGCAGATGGGCTTTGGGTCTGGGGAAGAGAGATGGGGCCAAAAAGTGACCTTCACACCACGAAGTGCCAGGTGACTTCATCCCACACAGGAGATCAGGAAGCTCCCATGAGGCTATCACTGCCAGGGAGCCATGGTGGGAAACATGGGGAAGAAGAGACTGAAGGAGGGATTCCAGGAGGGGCCCCTCAACTCAAGGCGAGGTCTGACTTTTGGCAATGAGGCAAGGACAGATGGTAGAGAAACCTGTGGAGTGACTCTGGTCTTGCCTGCAAGGGACTTGGGCAGGTGTCCCCTAAAAATCTAGACTTTTCCATGTCATTACCTAAAGAGTTCCTCTCCCATGCTGGGGTTTCCCACTTGAGCACAGTCAGGAAGTGCTTGTGGCCTTGTTGCTGCATTAAGATCTTGACAATAATTTTTCTGAGGTCCAAAGGTGATCCCAAGGCTGCCATCCAAAGCTCAGTACTGAGATGCTCCCGTACTGCTGTTAAACACATCAGCTTTACAGCATCTCCTTTTCCTTTGCACACTGGAAAAGCTGGACATTGCTGTGTGATCTATGTTGTGATCTCCCTGAAAGAATTTCTTGAGTAAAACACAACTGAGTTCTTCAGGGTTTGGGTTTTTCTGCCCTCAGACCAAATAGGAACCTTCTCAGGACAAACATTAAATACTTTTAAAAAGTCTTTTCTTCTGCTTCTGAGAGCCTCTGTAAAACAATCATTATGTGAATAAAATTGAAATATGTATATATTGAATCAAAGGCAATCTAGAAAAAACTGTCCAAGGGTCTCAAAGGAGATAGTAATGATTATCTGGGAGCACACATGGAGACAAGCTCAGTCCCAGGTGCCTGAAATCACTGCAGGTGAAAACACAGGTGACAATCAAATTACTCACAAGCAGGGCCATCCTGAATATAATGCTCTATCAGCACAGAGACCTTAAAGCCCACCGTTTCTCCTTTCAATTAGCATTACAGGAGGAAGCTGATGCAAGTTTCTGTCCCTCTTCGTCCTCTGCCTTTTCATTCCGATGAGCGATACCCTCCCGATGGCTGTGAGGAATGAGAAGATGAGAGAACTCTGCCGGCTCTGCTTTCATAAACCGAGGGGAGTCACAACCTTTAGAAAACTCATTTTTCTCCCCTTAAACTCCACTACTTCTCTGAAGCCTCACATTTCCCTCCAGCACTTCTGCCTTCGTTCGGGGGCGGTCGAAACTTTAAAAGTGGTTCGCAAGCGGCGCACGGCTCCTCCGAAGCGGCGGCTGCGGGGTCGGGCTGCTCCAGCCCTCCTCGACGGCCGAGCTCCGTCCTGCCCCAAGCCGTGCCCCAGCGCACCCGAGAAGGATCCGAGCGGGGGTCGGCGGGGCGAGCCCCGGGAAGGGGGAGCCTTTCCCCGGCGACCCCCGTGGAGCCGCCCCCGGGGCGGGGCCGCCGCCCTGAAAGCCGGGCCCGGCGGCGGGGCCGGGGCAGAGGCTGCGCCGCCGAGGGAGGCTGAGGGCCAGGGCCGGCGGCAGCACCATGGAGAGCGGCGCCGACGGGCGCCTGGACGCCGCCGCCTTCCTCGGGGCCTGGCGGCGCTTCGATGCCGACGGCAAGTGGGGACAGGCGTGGGGGGAGGCGGCTGAGGGGTGCGCGGGTGCCGGGCCCCTGGGTGCCGTCCGTGCGGGGGTCTGTCCGTGCAGGGGCCGCCGGAGTGGGTGCCCCTCAGGGTGCGTGTGTGGGTGCCTGGGCTGCTGCACATGGGGCTGTCATGTCCGAGATTTACCCCCACGAGGTCCTGCAGGTGTGTTCGAGCTCCCCTCTTCCTCCTCACCATGAATATCACAGCTGTAAGTCCTCCTTTTCACCCCAAAAGTTTTGCCTTTTCGTAACTTCCCCGTTTCTTCTGCTGCCTTCTCTTTTGGTCTCAGTTTGGGGATTTATTTTTGCTTCTGAAAAGTTTTCTGTAAGAAAGGGAGCACGGCAGCTGTGCCCAGCCCTCACACAGAAGTGAACAGATGACATTGAATAGGACATGGGGCTCCCCTGTTGTGGGCAGGCAGGATCCCCAGCTGAGATCCTGGCCCTGAAGCCTTGAGCTACCTGCATGCAGTCCCTGACATGGTTCCTGGAACTCGGGCACTACCCCTGACCATTAATGTATTTGCTTTTTATTTAGACAATGGTTACATAGAAGGGAAGGAGCTTGACGATTTTTTTCATCATCTCCTGGAGAAACTGGGACCAGAAGTAAGTACTGTGTGCGCCACATTAGTGTGCATCAAATCCGAGCAAAAAGTTATGCTAAGGGATGGTTTGTGTTTGTTGTTCCCTGGCTGCCAACTTCCTTAGCAATCCCGAGGTAAAGAGCTTTTGTCTTGGCAACAGGGTGGCATTTAAGCACGTACAGCAGGTGTAGTCAGCTGAGCAGTTTGATCAGTGGTTTCCAGCCCAACAGCTGCTGGTCAGGGGGAGATCGCAGTTGGCACCAGCTGGCTGGCAGCGTGGAGAGAAAGTAATTTACTGTTGTTGAGTAGAAACAAGCGAAAAAGCACCGGCACACAGCCTGGCTGGCTGAGCGGGAGGGCAATGTTCGTGGTTTATTTGTTCAAGCCTGTGCTGATTAGTTTTGTTAGTATGATAGGTTTCTTTCCCAGGTCAATTTTTAACAAATATACTGTCATTAATTTTAAATGGTGCTTAGGAAGAAGGCTTCTGCCTATGTTGCCACAAATGGCTAAAAGCCAAATGAGAGTCAATTCTGTTGCTTCTAAGATCCAGACCCGGCTCTGCAGTGTTTCTGGGCTTCTCCCCTGGTTTCCTTTCCTGGTTTTGGCAGCATTTCCCCTCTTTGTCTGCATCTCCATACAAACAGAAGTTGCACTACAATTTATAGGTGCTGCTTTCCTTGGCTCCAGGTCATACCTTGCCTATGAGTGTCACCATCACTGAAGGAGAAATTCAACCACTCAGGCCAGCACTCAGAAGTATACAAAGGATATAGTAATATTTTCACTACGCAGTGTGTGCCCAGATAGGAAAAGGAGGAAATATCTTCCAAATGGAAGGAGACAGTGTGCCAAAAGCCAGAGGTGAAACAATTCCTTAAGGAAAAACTAATTAACAAAGAGAGAAAAGGTAGCTGATAAAAGGCATACATTCATAAGTATCAAGTGTAAAATCAGAATTGTACTTACAAGCCAATTAGTATTCTTGAATCTTTAGGGCTACAGTAAAAAAAAAAAATAGAAGCTGTGAGTAATTTTTTCAAGCATATTTTTATTTAATTTGCAAGTAAACTTGGACTGAAATATTGGCAGTTTCTGCAGAAATGTCTTTCAGAGCACGAATGGTTAGATGAACAGATAAGCACATTAAAAGGCTTCAAATGAATAAAAAAAGATTCAGCAATAAGAATCTTTAAGGACACAGAAAAGCTGATTTAAAGAACAATCAGAAAGCTCATGATTGTTTACCCAGGAATAATAGATGAAATTGGGAGCGGCTAGTCTTGGGGTATTGAAACAGCAACACAAAGCATGCTCAAACAAACTCAGTGACAGCAAACATGAGCTATCGAAGGAGACACTTAAAATGAGGCTGCAGAGCTCAGTGCTGCAGTGGGTAGCTGAAGCAAGGCACCTCCAGGTGGGGGTCTCTGGAGTCAGCTGATGGTGATAAAATCCAGGGTTGACCAGAGATCTCATGCTGAAGGAAGCTTCCTAAGGATGTGAGTGAAGAGAAACTCCAAGCCCCACTCCAGCCCCTGGCTGTCCTTGTGCATCCCTCACATGAGGTCCTGGGACAGCATCACACCAGCCAAGTAACAAACTTGGTGTGTTACAGCAGTTCTTGTGGTCTTGCTGATATCAATGTGCACTTCATTACATTGTGTCATTTATCAGCACACAAAACTTGCAAAATAAGGGTGTTCTGGCAATGAACTTGCTGCTTTAAGAAATCAGGAATAGTTTTATTGCTTGTTAGAAGTCCCTGCTTGGATGACTCCAGCTTAACTTGGCACCCTGATTTGCATCTCCTTTGCTCCTGCTATCTAAGTTTTGCCATTAAAAGAGATAGTTTAACACAAATTGAATGGAGAATGAACCAACTCCCTCTCCTCCTACTAAATAGAAAAAATAAGCTAATTCTGGAGGACAGTGCTCACTAACTTTCAGGGTGCTCAGGCTCTCAAGTGCTTTTGGGTTTTTTCCCCTCTAGTCTTCTTGCCTATTTTTGGCAGTATTTCTGCTCTAGTAATATTAGGGATAAAACTACATGGCAGGCTGCAGGCAGAGCAGGCTGTCTTTGTGGCAAAAAACCCAAGGGGAGCCTTGGTCTGGGAGGCTGAGAGTAGTCCTCTGCCCACTCCCCTGGGTATGGGGGTCACTTGAGCACAAAGTTAAACAAAGATCTTTACTACCTTTGTACAAGGAGTTTGTCTAACAACAGTGAGCCATTTTTCTCTTTTTCACATAATTTATATTGTACAAGCTTGTGATTATGGCAGGAGGGGTAAAGGGTCCCCGTCTGCATTGGTTTTACCATCCTACAGAAGGTGTCCTCTGTCATAAAAGTTGAGTTGGGACTGAGCATCTCTCTGCTGTACCACTCATCTTGACCTTTACTTCTTTGGGTTTTTGATGTCTTTGTTTCCTTGCACAGTAAAAGGGGGAGACAGCAATACACTGGCACAACTTAAAGATATGTCACAAGGATTAATTAGTGACTGTGTCTGAAGTGCTACACAAGTGATAAATAATGTTATCAGCACTGGAAGTTGTCTCTGCTTGAATAGAGAATGGCTTCATAATTATATTTTTTCACCCTGAGTTCTCTAAGCTGTTATTTTTCTTAATGACCACTGTGGTCCTTCAGCTCTGTTTTTCTTCCCAGTTACTCTGCAGCATCCCCAGCTGACACTAAATGCCAGGGGGTGGGAGCAGCTGGGAAAACAATGCAAAAATGAGCCTGTTGGGAAGCTGAGAGACACAGCTCTTCCTGACAACTCTGAGCAAGGAAAGAAACTTGAAATAGCACCCAGTGATGGAGGCCAGTTCATTGTCTTTTATGGAGCCATCAACAATTGTGGGGGAAAAGGAAAAACTTTGCAACAAAGATAGACCTGCAGTAAACCAACCAAATCCCAGATGCTGCTTCCTGTCCCTTCTCCTCCAGCAATGGGTGATTGCTGGAGGCATTTGGACAATGCACTTAACAACACACTTTATCTTTTGTCCAGCCCCAAAGTGGTCCAACAACTAGATGGTTGTTGTAGGTCCCTTCCAACTGGAATATTCTATTCCATTCCATCCTATCCTAAGAAAATCCCTTCTGTTTCCGGGTTTGTGTAATCCTCCTGCCAGCATTACATTTTCAAGTTGCTGGCGTTATCCACCTGTTTCTCTTATCACTGATGTGACTTCTCTCTAACCATTTGAGCCTCCAGCTTCCAACCTGCTACTGCATGACTGCTGTGAGCTGCCTGGGACCTCTTCTGTTCTTTCATAAACCTCTTTCTTCTATGCTATGGCACCTCCTTCCATGCATTTTCTAGAAGTTTTTATACTGAGGTGAAAGCCCAGTGGAAAGACAGTTTCTTTCAGCATCAAAGAAGTAATTTTATTAGAGCAGGAGCTATAGCTCCTACATTTCTGTCTTATATTCCTGTACATCTTTTTTTTTCTGTATCAAGATCATTAAGGATCTTCCTTGACTGCTCTTTCCTATGGTTTTAATGAAGCTCTATGTATATTCTCCTAATAATTAGATAATAGTTTTATAGAGGAATGGCTATAAATTTGGGGGTTGGATTACTGAAAGTTTCCATAAAACCAATGATGTCTGGGCAGATATGGAGAGAAATGCACATTGCCATTGGGCTTTCTCAGAAAGCTATTTCACTTTGCTTAAATTATACTCAAATTAGATAGAAAACTTCCAGATAAAGGATGGTTGCCTTCACCTAACTCTAAGTGTGTAGGAGACCACAACAATTGTTGTAGTATAAATTTGATCAGACAAGACGGGTATTAGCCTTGTTTAAATCCCTCCTGCCTGAAAGCCACATGGATAGTTATGACTGGAAGGGACTGAAGTCAATCCTCTGGAGCTCACTCCGAGCAGCCATTAAGGATTTGTCTTTGCTTTTTACTTCCAAAGAATAGAGGCACCCTCCAGCTACTCTTGCACTTCATCCTTGCCTTGCACACTGCATTGTCTGTCTAAATAATATGTATAATTTTGCATGGTCAGGAAAGCAACAGCTAGTCCAACAAAGTTTAATGGCCAAAATATCAGCCAGCCTTGAAGCCATCCAAAGCAGATTTCCCCTGTGCTTTACCACTCCAAGAGACCTAGAGGCCAGTGGTGACCAGCAGGTGAAAAGCAAGAAGACCCCTAGCAGAAATCAATCAGCTTGCATCCACATCCAGAATATTTCAGAATTCTAACCCCTAGACAATCCTGCTCTTTAAATATTAGGAAGGAATTCTTTCCTGTCAGGACGGAGAGGCCTGGAACATGTTGCCCAAAGAAGCTGTGGATGCCCCATCCCTGGAAGTGTTGAGGTTGGATGGGGCTTTGAGCAACCTGCTCTAGGGGAGGATGTTGGAACTGGAAGACCTTTGAGGTTCTTTTCAACCCAAACCATTCTATCATTCTGATTATTGTTATTTTTTTAGAGTTATTTCTTTAGATGTGGCTTTCATCAGCCTTGATTACCCTGACTAGCTCCTAATCCTGTTCCTCCACATCAAGGCATGGAAGTGCTTCAAGGTATTTCTTAATGCAAACTCAACCTACCCATGGTAAAAATGACACAATATATTTTCCTCACCCAAATGCACACCAAACAGCTTTCAGCCTAGCTGAAAGAGAGGACAGAACAAAGATCCTGTCCAAAACCTAACCACAAAACCACAATGGCACAGGGAAGGCTGTAGTAGCCTTTGTTGGATGCTGGTGTCTACTGTGGGGAAAAAAACTTTCCCCCATTTGTGCTGATGAGAGGTAAAAAAGGAACAAAAAACACCATGAGGGACGACAGGGTAAGTGCCCATCTTATTGTTGCATGCAGGAGTACAGTAAATCCTAATCAAAAATCCTAACCAAAGTACAGGGCCAAATTCTCAAGTGATAGCACTGAAGTTAAATGAGCAAGATTGGCCCAAAGGAGAAATTGACCCTGGAGATGTCAGGTGATATTCCACAATTATGCAGGCAATCCAACCTACAATTGCACAGGGGTAACAAAGTCATTCACGAGATTAATTTTTACAATGAAGAAATGTCTGCCCAAAAAGGAAAGATTCTTCTTCTAAAGTCAAAGTGTACATTACTGATTTCTCTCATCTGGTCCTTGCTGGCCTCATATCTATACTTCGTAGCTTTTGGCACAATAATAGTCGTTGATTTTGTTTTCCAGCTCTCCTTCTTGGCAGACACAATTTATTTTCATAGATCTTGTAGGAACTCGATATCTGTGGGACCCTTGGCCTTTCTATCTTATTTGGTTGAAACACTAGAAGACACGTGTTTGAGCCAGCATTTTCAGAAAATTCTCCAGGTTTTTTTTCAAGAAACAGGGTATAATACTCACTTAAATGTAGTTTCATTCTTTTTTATACCCTAATCAATATAGTGGCTTGCTTCTAAAATCATGTCAAGAAGGAAAAATAAATCAGTTTATAACAGGATTTTCTTGACCAGCAGGAATTAAATGAGATATCCCATATCATCAAGTCAGAAAGGCTCTGCACCACTCCATACATTTACTTTTTGCCCCCCAAACCAAGTGACTCATAGTTGTATTTTCATCAAGGCAAAATTCTGCCAAGCACATGAATTCTTTTAGGAGCAAAAGTTTAATTAAGTCAGCATGATGCAAAGAGGGGAACAATATAAAAGGAATGGATTAGCAAAGAAGACAGATTACAGCCAGATTTCCAAACAATCATAACCAGCCATGATAAAGAAACTAAATGTTGTATAAATTTTAAAAATATGTGATCATGCCCTTTCTGTGATTACAAACACTATTAAAAACCAGACTACCTTTGTGATGCTACAAATACTTCTAAAGGGTTTTCACAAAATGGAAGACAGAGACTGGACATGGAAAGGAGAAAGCAGAAAATTCATTTGTTACGGCAACTTGAATCACAGAAGCTTTTCTCTATAAAACTCTGTGGAAGAACATCTGTAGTAAGAAATTTTTTTGTTAACCCTGAAAAATATGTGAACAAAGTCATGGCAATATTTTAAACTGTGTTCTTTTGTGAGAATAAAAGTGAGATGGCCTTCTCCTCATGGTAAGCAGTAAAGATTTCTTTCCTGGCTGCAGTAAGAACATGCAGGAGCCCTTGGAAACCACATGTCACCCACAAACTCAGGGAGGTGCATGCACCAGGGGAAACAAGGAATCACGAGAAGCTTCTCGGTACAGAGTGACTGGAAAGGATGCAACAGGATTCACTTAAGCCCTCACAAAAGGGAAAGCTTTGCAAACTTTTGAAACTGGTTAAGGATCTGTTGCTTGAGACAGGCAACATAATCAAGACAGCATTTTCTGATAAAGAAAGACGTGCTCAGCTGCAGACATTTACTTGCTGCAAAGCCATTTTCTCCTGTTCCATCTTATGAGACAAGAGGCACATTTTTGTAAGCTGCTATTTGTCACGTCATGGTTTAACCCAGCAGGCAGCCCCACACAGTCAGTCAGTCACTCCCTCCCTCCCTCCCCAGTGAAATGGGAGAGGGAATCAGAAAAGTAAAGTGAGAAAACTCATGGGTTGAGATAAAGGTGTTTTAATAAGTAAAACAAAACCCAAGGGCACAAGCCAAGGCAAAACAAATAATTCATTCACCACTTGCCATGGGCAGGCAAATGTTCAGCCATGTCCAGGAAAGCAACGTTCCATCATGCTGACTTCAGAAGACAAACACCACACTCCAGACATCTTCCTTTCCTCCTTCTTCCCCCAGCTCTATATGCTGAGCACCACGCCATTTGGTATGGTCTATCAGTTGGGGTCAGCTGTCCTGGCTGTGTCCCCTCCCAACTTCTTGTGCAGCTCCAGCCTCCTTGCTGGTAGGGTGAGGTGAGTCTTCAGATCATGTCCTTGCTTGGATGAGGGGAACAGATCAGGTAGATTATGGGGTTTTTCCAGCCTTTTAAATGTTTTTGAAATAGAAAGGAAAATAGAGCAAGCTGCTTGTTTGCACCACCAGTAGGTCAGTCTTGAAAACTAGGTCTCCCAACCTTAGTTTCTGTTGGTAGTGTCTTATTGTTCTGTTGGGGTTTTTTCAGTCTTCTGGGACTTTTTTGGTAAAGAGAAAGGTCTCCTTTGAAACCTAATGGTCATAACATGAGCTGTATTGTTCTTAGTGTAAACATTTTTAATATAGAAATAATTTTGTCTTTAACATGCATCTTGGGAAAGCCAGTTTGTGTTTTATTATTTCATTCTTTGTGAGTAAAGGCTGGGTTTTGGTAGAACTATTACCAGTTGTATTACTTATTTCATGTACTTATTCATGTACTTATTTCATAAGTAGAATATTTATGAAGAGAGAAAGATTGTCCAAATGGAAAAATCCACTGTAGTGTAACCCCTTGTATAAGCCCCCAAAAATGATTTGGAGCTGTGTAAATATTGTAAGTATTCCAGGCATTTACTTCATGTATCCCATAGTTTAAATCAGTTTATAAAAAGAAGGAGGCTGTCCTATTTTTACACAGGTGACAGTGTCCCTGCCACAGAAAGCTCAGTGAAGTGGTGGTTAAAGCTGACACCAAGTTGAGCAATAAGCATTTTAACAAATGACTAGTTTGAAATGCATAGCACACTTTTCAAATATCAGCTACGATTATAATTTTGGAAATAACTCATCCTACTGGGCTTGGAGGAGGATCATTTCAGAGTACTTTGCAAGCCTATCGAAGCAGGAAACTGATAGGCTCACCTAACTCCTAGGAGGTGTCTCAAAGTGTCAAGGTGTTGTTAGAAGGCAATTTAAATAGCATGAGGGTGAGTTATAATGCCAAGGGGAAAGAAAACCAATGTTTTCAGTGTGTTCAGTGATGTGATGTGCCCTCAATATCCAAGCCCATATGACTTTCTGGACACCACCATGGGAAAGGAGGATCCTGCAGCCTGCTCTGGGACTCACTCAGCCATTCCTCCTGGGGCCTGCCACCTTGGGTGCATCCCAGTGGGATCACTGCTTGGTGAGTGATCTCACCAAACTGAGAGCTGCCAACCTTGGTGTTACACAGCAAGGATGCACCCCAAGGGCTGCACTGCATGGAGCTGTGCACTGGCTAAATTTGGGAAAGTCACTCATGGTCTTGTGTCACAGTAATAAAAAATGGAGTGTTCAACCTAATGGAGCTTCAATAGCAGCTGGAAAGAATGAGAAACTGGATTAGAAGACCCAGGAAGGAATAGGTGTAGTCCCACATCCACCTGGTTGTAGAGATGATAAAAACTTCGAAGGACTTTTATTCAGGGATTGGGAAGAAGTTAATAAATTGTGTTGTAAGAATTTCTGCACAGGTATGCCACAATCCAGTGTGGGTTATCCTCCTCCCCTCCCAGAAAGGGCCACATCCCGCACGACTGGGAGAGAAGTCAGGACCTGCACAGTGTGGGTGCTGAGGGTAACATAAGAATTAATTGCTAAGGAAAGATTAACTAGGTGGGCTTCCCAGCCCAGCCATAAAGCTCATATGACCAGAAGCCTTTTTACATGGTGAGGAAAATGTATTTTGTGTAGTCCAGTCAGAGTGGGTACCCTCATGGTTTCTGCTAAAGAAACAGTGCCTGATGAACCCTAAGCATTGTATTTCACCTGTCACAGAGATGCCTGTCAAAACACATAGCCTGAAAAGTCTGGAGAACTCCTCACTATGTATAAATCGATTATGGAGTTGAGCAGATACAAAGGGAATGTCAATTGCTTGGATTTCTGTGCTCTTAACCCAGAAACACTAACAGGGCTTGCTGCCAGGTCTTAAATCAGCTGACAGGCAATAATAAGCAACAATCTAGCTCCACTGACACCTTTCAAGACTGATGATCTAATGAACTGCAGAGATGTCGTTCAAGGATAAGGATATCTTCCTGAAAAGCACAAGCTGAAAACAAGCAGGATGGAAACTGCTGTAACACATCCTTGAGCAAAACCAAACCCCAGTGATATATAATGGGAACAGTTGGCTAAAGAAGCAGGTGTCACTGAAATATTTTGGGGTTTCCAAACACTGATTTTCCAACTGAAAGCTTAGTTGCTGCAAAGATATGCATAGGACTTATTTCCAAAATTTCATCTACAATAGTGTGTCTGTGGGCTTTTAAAAGCATTACCCCCCCAACTGTAAGAATGCAATGATCCTGGTGATTATCTGTGAGTGAGGAGAGATTTCTTCCAGGAGGATCTTCTGGGGCCCTCAGCAATTTTCATGCACTTGTTGTTTTCCATATGGCAGAGCACCATCACTGAAGAAGAAGTTCAGAGGATGAAGGAGCAATTCATGTCTGTCTATGATGTCACCACAGATGGACGCTTGCAAATCCAGGAGGTATCTCTGCCCAACCCCAGCCCAGGATTTCTTTTATAGAAGGATGAAGAATTAGAACAGACTTTCTATAGGTCTGAAGAAATAGGACACGGGGTAATAGTAATGGAAACTGAAAGGGGGTAGATTAAAGAAGATTTTTTTAAAGAGGGTGGTGAAGGACTGGAAGGGGTTGCCCAGGGAGTTGGTTGATGTCCCATCCCTAGAAACATCAAAGGTCAGGTTGGACTGGGCTCTGAACAACCTGATCTAGTTGAAGATGTGCCTGCCCATTGCAGGGGAGTTGGATTGGATGACCTTTAAAGGTCCCTTCCAACCCAAACTATTCTGTGTTAACACCTGTAGCAGACTTGGGAGATCTGGAAGATAGAGCCTGGGTGTAGAGGAGGTGACTCACGGAGTATTACGTTGGCCAGATCCTTTGGTCTGGAGTTTATTTCCAAGGGAGAAACATACCAAACCTGTATTTCACATACTGGATCAGCAGCTACCCAAGTTTTTTTCTTTTCTCTTCTTTCATGATGTGGGTTTGTTTCTCATTGTGGGAATTTTTTTGAATGTTTTTATCCAGCTTGCAAATATGATCTTGCCGGATGATGAGAACTTCCTACTGCTTTTCCGACGGGAAACTCCCTTGGACAACAGCGTGGAATTCATGCGGGTCTGTATCTCTACACTGCCTCCTCCCCCTTGCACAGCACCAGCTTCTTCAACACCAACCCTTCTGTCCTCTGTAACACACAGCTTGGGAAGTAGATGGGTATTGTGGAAGCAAAACATGTTCTGATGTGATCAGGTAGAGTTGGTTTTACATTATTTACACCAGTAAAACCGAGGAGTGGTATCTAGGACTGGACCAAGGGTACCCAGAGAACTCATTACATTTCACAAACACTCTCAGCCACCTATCAGTCATGCCACCACAGACAAGAAGTCCCCATTCATCAATTCACCCCAGCAGCTCCTCACCTGTAATACAGTGTAGACCAAGATGGCAGAGCAGGCACATTTTAAGCACCGTTTTATCCTGAAACATTAGACTGTTAGGGCACGGAGAGGAAACCACCATAAGTTGGGTCAACAAGCCAATAGAACCTTGCCCAGTCTTCCTCTGATCTCTGCCCCTAAGTATCCCGACATGGAATTTCAATTTTTCCAAGATCGCATGCAGTTACTTGTATTTCACATACAAGCTGGGGGCTTCTGCAGATCAATGGCCTATTGTGTACGGCCTTGACTCAGAGCAATAAAAGAAGCTGCATGTACAAATTAGGTAAGAAATGCAAAACAGTTTCTTCATTGTCTTCCTTTTATAGGCAGTGTGTCTGCATTAAACATGTGATAGCAGCATGTAGCATGTATAGCATCCAAGTGTGAGTAAGAGCTATTGTGTGAAAAGTTTATTTTATTTCACCTACAATTAATTAAATGTTGGCTAATGCAACAACTTGGTCATTATGGAAGTTCTGCTTTGAATCTTTACAATCTACCACCAAGCAGATGAGTAACTGCAATATTTATGTGCTCACATCAATCTATCCCCATTTAGATCTGGCGCAGTTACGATGCTGACAGCAGTGGATTTATTTCAGCTGGTGAACTCAAAGTAAGTTATTCTAACAAATCTCTTTGGGCTTGACCTACAGCTCACTGATGTCAATGTGAGCCCTTCCATCAGCTTTACCAATTTGCTGTGTTTTTGTGTGATTGACAAATGGCATTTCTGGGTCGTTCATATGAGTTTAAGGACTTGTGCTTTCCGGCATGGTCTCAGGGGCCCTGCAGGAGGGAGGATGGTTTGCTGTTGCCCTCAGTGTCTTGCTTCCCCCTAGCCCTGTCCCATGACCCCACTTGTCTTGGTGACCTGAGGCATCCAGTGAGCCCCACAAGCACTGCCTCACCTTGGCTTTACACATGTGCTTCTCCCAGCTAAACAGAGCCAAAGCCATGGGGTTTTATTAAGGGGATTTCTTCACAATTTCTTCCTGAACCTGCAGTTTTTCTGAACACTGATTTCTCATTAAAGCTCAGGCTGTTGGGTCAAGAGCCTATTCACAAATCATAACTCAAACACTTTGAGCCAGCAATCACAGAAGTCCACCCCTGGGCTGCACATCCTGTGCTGAAGTCTCAGTGTGTGGCTTCAGCCTGTGTCCCAGCGAAGATGTAAAAGGAGGCATGAGTGTTTTACTGAATGGCAAATATTTTCATTTGAGGTCAATTAGCAAGTATTGCAGGATTTATGTTCTCTTTTGCTTGTTTTGTGAGTCTATTAGGACACAGTATGTCTATTCTGTGGAAATTTAGTTACTTTCTAATTTATTAAAAAAACCTCTATGTTTCAGCTAGAAAATATTGAACTTTGTCAAATTGAAGACACTAGTACTAGCCAGGAATGTGAAACTAGATTTGTGTAACCCTGCTGAATTTTAATTCAATTTCCTACTCTTATTTCTTGAATTTACTCTAGAGAGTAAAATTTCTCACTTTCCTTACTATAGGATTTCCTGCGAGATCTGTTTTTGCAGCATAACAAGATGGTTGCTGAAGTAAAGCTGGAAGAATATACTGATACTATGGTAAGAAAAGATAGAATTAATGTTGTTTAGATCAGAGTATAGCCAAAAATCTCCTTTAGGGTCAATGTCTGCAGAGATCCTGGGGGGATCTCTGCTGCTGTTGCTGCTAACAGTTGTTTGCACTGGACATCAGCTGTGAATGCATTTCAAATAGTTTTGCTGAGAGTTGAACAATTTCCTATGAGAAAAGAGCTCAGCTTTACACCAAAGCAGGCTGAGCTCTAAACCCCTTTAAATATAGGTGAGGTGAATCCTTCTTCAGGATATGTTCAGCCACAGCCAGATCTCTTGCTTATTCTCTTCCTTCTTTCCTCTCTCCCTCCTAGCAAATCCTTTTGCTCCCAAGACACGCAGGTATCTGGCTTTTCTACTCTGCAAAGCCCAGCAAGCCTTGCTGGCTCCCTGCTGCTTTCCTGAATGACTGAGAGGTTGAAAGTTTCAATTCTTCACCTGGCTTATCACAATATAGCTTTTATACTGCAATCAACAGCATAGTATTTGGTGTGGGTTTAGCATCAGTCACCTGGATTTCAGAGCAACTTATTATATCTAAACATCTGAAAACAAGAAAAGAAGGGGAAAAAACCTCATTTCTGGGTGTCATTCTCAAGGGTATAATTTGAATTCCACTAGCAGACATCTATCACTGCAATTTTCTAAATGGTTTTCAGATGGGATTGCCTTGTTTCTTGGCACGAAATCTGTGTTTGTACCTAAAAGCCAGCTTGCTATGCAAGCAAACAAGGAGCTGCCCACATATTTTGCAATACTGTGTTATGTATGTGTGATGTGTGTGTGCCTAGAAATGTGACCCTTTAGAGCAATGTGAGAAACTGTACTGTTACAGAAGAGTGTATATTTTGTTTTCCATATTTATAAGACAATGAAGAGAGAGGAATGCCAGCTGCAGAAATTATTTTCCAACTGGCAGAGTTTGAAAACAAAAAAAGCTCAGAAGTTACAGCTGAGACAAAAATCTTTCTGGTAGCATTTGCTGGTAGCAAATATCTTTCATTCTGTTCCATTAAGGTTTCCATTCCTAGTGCTTAATCTCTGATCAGGTGCTGGGGAATAGGCAATCTGAGGCTTGTAGGCAGTGGGTGGTTCATTTCCTCCATCTTCTTTCCCTTTCCTTTAATTTCTCAAGAAAGGTCTGTGATTCCACTACCCCAAAGCAGCTAGGTATCAATGTAGCCCAGGGCTGAGAGCCAGGAGGTCTGGTTTCTATTCCCATGCTTTCTTGTAGAAGGGCAGAGGCAGTCTAATCTCTATGTTAGAAGATAAGATTTGATCTGGGAAAAGGGATGCTTTGTATATCTAGGGAAATCTAGGATCTGAAATGCAAATCTGGCTCCTGAAGACAAAGGTTTTCTAAGCCGCAATGTCAAAAGAATCAGGGATGTTAATGGTTATTAGAAAATGAGAATATGGCAGATGATTATTTTTTCCCTTGCAATTCTTTTCTCTAAGCTAAGAAGATCAAGGGTGTTTATAAACACACCTGATCTCAAAAGCTAAGGCAGGGTGTGAAATTACCACAGGCATAATCTTATCCTATGACATCCTGGAATAAAATAGAGGATATGAAATCCATATGTAGCAGCAAATTATCCTATAGCATCAGATACATTCCACAAATGATTGCATAGGAAGTTATCTGAAGTAAGAAGGCAAAATTTCAAGGAGGGAAAAAAGATTCAGCCTTGCATTTTCAGGGCTGGATTAAAGAGAAGTGGCTCAAAGGTTTGATGTCAAGGCCCATCAGGGTAATGGCAACCCTTTGCTTCCTCTCTCTCCTTTCCCACATGGAGTGAGGGGCTGCTGAGGTGCGGAGTCCCACTCCCACTGGACTCTGCCACCATCACCACTGTTTAGGATAAATGGATCAGTGGCCCATCCATTTTTTTCCTCACAACAGACTTTCTGTTATGTCTTTGACAACCAGCAGCAGTGATTTCTTTTCTGCAGATTGGACATACTTATATTTCTCTCCCCTACTGCCTTGCTCCCACCCTTTTATCTTTTTAGACCACAAAGTCCCTGGGAGCAGGACCTGTTTCTGCTGCACACAGCTACAGGGTCTCTCAGGGTGGCCCATCTATCCAGTTCAGGGCTTTCAAGGGCCAATGGAATTATTATTCAGTTGAAATAAGCTGTGTCCCAAGGAGCTGTAAACCCATCTGTCTCCACAGGAATATACAGATCTCTGCCCTTTTTTCTGTACACGCACAGCTGGCTGCACACATCTTAAGCAGCTACTGATATCCTGAGTGGACCCTAGGGCCTTCTGGAGACAGAGATAAAGGGGAAAAGGCAAAAACTATCACTTTAAAGAAGCTAGCCTGGGCTTGAGGGGAAAAAAAAAAAAAAAAAGGCAGCATTTTATGCTTCTTTGCTGGGTATTTGCAGTTTGTGAGCAGTACGAGCAGATATTGTATCAACCAACCAGGGCATGCTAAATTCTCACCCCTTGTGCTGCTATGAATGATCTCATACCACATTAAAAAAAAAATGCTGAGAA
Organism: Acrocephalus scirpaceus scirpaceus; assembly: GCA_910950805.1. Lineage (NCBI taxonomy): Eukaryota > Metazoa > Chordata > Aves > Passeriformes > Sylviidae > Acrocephalus > Acrocephalus scirpaceus. Next base: position 66,069,537 of record OU383773.1, on the reverse strand, counting down.
GAGGAAGAGAGTATTTCTTTTGGAAGAGATTGGTTGTCTCTGAAAAGGAGCATTACTTTATCAGGTTGCTTAGCAGCCACTTCTTAAGAGGCTATTCTCTTTCCTTGTGACCTTGACATCCTTTCTTCAGAGAACACTGATATAAATCAGGGATTTGATGAACAAGTGATGAACTCTTATAAAGACAACAGGTAGTAAACACATGGGCATTGCACAAACTCTGTGAGTCTGCTAAATCAAATCTTAAAGGGCACTACAATCTCTGGAGAAAATCACAAAAGAACATTTGAGTTCTCAAGACTCTTCATTGAAGTGACATTGGGGGGAATTGAAGTGACAGTGCTGTGCTGAGGATGCCCCTTTGTAGATGCTGTTCTTGGGGGTTTTTCCATGCTTACACGGATACATATTTGTATTAACAGTCATTAAGTGTGTATTAACAGTTATTTACATGCACCCACTTGCATTTCTGAGTCTTTGAAAACAGTCTGCAAGTTTGTTGCCTTCCCATGGGCACCGACCAAGAGCTGCTGGCAGGGAGCAAGTGCTTGGAGGTTGAAGTGAAGCCTGGTATTTCTCTGAGCCTCCTGAGAAGAGGCCCCAGGAGTCCTGCATTGTGTGCTTTGGGAGACAGAGTGAGCATAACTGAAAATGGATGGAGGGTGAGAATTTTCTGCCTTCCTGAATTAACACAAGCTGGAGAAATGAAGAGCATGAAGCATGAAGCCCCCTTGATGCTTCACGATGAGGGTACTGTGGATGATGACAGTAGAACAACTTTTTCAATGCTTCTCACCTCCCCTCAGCCCCTGAGGTCAAGCTGTTAGTAGGTTTCTGGGTCCTGGTGAAGTTTCAGCTCAGAAGTACTCACCTCACATATGCATTTGGCAACCCTTTTTTATGAGTGACAGATTCGCTTGTGCATGCACACAGCTGAGCATTTAAGCAGAATATTGTAAAAGCCAGGATATGAACTAGATTTAAGATATGGTTTCTGAGAGTCCACAGCTCCCCAGATAGCAGCATGTTACTTCTAGTTTGTAATCCCAATGTCTACAAGTTGCATGCAGGGCAAGCTCATTTCTGAGTCAAACTTCAGCAATTTAAGTTGTTTATTTTGCTGAAACAGTCACATATGCAATACTGATATTCACTTTTTTCATTGCCTTATGTTGATAATGTCAGATGGAGCATAAAAAATTCCTTTAATCTGAGCATTATTATATTTCAGTAAAATGCGAAGGATAGTTCTTTTCCAGCCAGCATGCCATCTTTGCCTACCAGAGGTTAATATTCTAGAGGCAGTAATGTAAGTGCAGTGACTAATAACTCAACAAGTATTCGTCATGAACTATAGCATTTGAAAGCTTGTAGATGCTGATGACTGAGGATGAAATATTAACCTGAGAAAAGTCAGAATAGATATTTTTCCCAGCTGTAATGACACCAGGGTTTTGCTGGGGTTATTTGCAAAGATTCTCCTGGGCACTGAGCTGTGTGCCCTGAGCACACAGGCCTGCAGCTGGGGGCTCCTCATCTTTTCAGTGCAAAGGGAAAGAAGCTGTCATCTCCCTGAGGAAGATCTATGTTCCCAAGTATGCATGATGGACTACCTTTATTGTACACTGGGGAGACTTCTGGTGCTTTTGTGGCTGCTGCCTGTCCCCTCTGCAAGGATAATGCCAGAGTTTCAGTGTGGTCAGTTCCATGGCTGTGAAAGTCTATCTGTGTTCAGTGCTGATGCCAATGTACTCATGTGGGTAAACAAAAGCCAGAGCACAGAAAATTCAAGTGATTTAAACCCTTAACATCTTATTAGTCAAGCTAGCATACCTTTGTTAACAAAGTCTCCTATGACCATCAAACAAAAGGTGTAATAATGGAAAGACAAATATTTATTATATTGAAAAAAAGCCTAAACAGAATTTGTTATGTTTGTGAACACATTGAGCAAACTTCCCAAAACTCTAGAAATACTATAGGAGCGTAGCATACAAGATTGTTTCCAAAAGTGCCATCTTTGCTCATCCCTTCTCCTCCTGGTAGTGGCTCATGCTGGCCTCTCTCCCATTTGCCTGAGAGGACCCACACAGCTGATGGACACAAATCTGCCTACCATGTCCCTTCTCAATTTAATGCCAGTGGTGCTGTCACCTCCAGTTTTGCTACTACATTTGCTGTGGCATAAACCAAAGGAAGCAGAAAATCCCATTTAAACTCAAACTTCATTTCTGAAGAACAAAACCAACAGAACTCAGGAGCCTGCAGGCTTTTGAACACCCCAACAGACAATGCCTTGGTTTCTTAGGAATCAAAACACTCTTAGCAATCCTGTGCTAAAGAACTTGTCTATGTGACACAGGCGGTCTGGCTGGGCAGAACACTGAGCTTTTGTCCTGAGGGTAACTTGCTGGCCACTGGGCCCTCTTGCCACTCTGTAAATGCCTTTGTGACCCCATCCTTCCCTAAAGAAAGAGGCCATAGGCAGTCCTGCAGCTTGGGCTGATGCCTGTCTTTATACAGTCTCAATAACCTCTGTACTCCCTGGCCAACTTTTGTTTCAGCTGTTGGGCATATATATATATATATATATATATATATATATATATATATGTATATATATATACCCAAGTATATATTAAAATATATTTGTGAGAGTAGGAGGTCAAGCAAAACTGACTCTCTCAGCATCCCACTTTATTACACACAAAGGAAGAGAACCTATACCAGAGAAGGTATAAAAGCAGGTTTTAGCGAGTCTGCTGATCATAGAACTATTTATTTTGGTTGTTTACTTCTTTCCTTATCTCTGTCATGAAAAATAATTCAGATTTATATTGCTCTTCAAAGAATGTGTGTGCTTGTCCTATTGTGGTGTTTCAGTGGCCTTTACAACACTGTACTGAGAAAGCAGAGGTTTTTCCTTTGTTGATTAAAAGCCGATGGCAGTTTTGATTTTGCACTTAAAAAAATGGAGACGTAACAACTTTTATTTGGAAACCAAGCTCTTCCATATTCTCTGTCTGTCTCAGAGTGCCTCAAGTACATTCAAACAAACAGAGGGAGTGCCCTTGGTGCACTGCCATTAAAATGTCAGTGAATTAATTTGTGCAAACACTTTAAAACATGGAGTTACTTGACAGTAAAGGAAATGCATCATTTTATAAAGCATACTGCTAGATGCAACAGAGCTTTTAGTAAAATTGAGTGCTATTTAAACATGCCAGACCTTGTCCTTAACTACATTGAGATGTTTCGTGTCAGCCTGGCAGCGTAAATATACCTTTCAAGAGTGTAAACTGAAAATCCATCAAATTTAACATATCAAGATGGTGTGTGAAGGCAAAAGTTTAAATTAGAAATAACCTCATAACCATTTCAATTATCTGCCTCTCGCATGATGTATGCTTTGTCATATGAGGTGAGTACCCGCTGTCATTCTTTGTGTACTCATGCACACAATTAGCAGATCAGATCAAACACTCACATGCTTGAAACTTGAAAGTTTAATTAAAAAACATTTCCCCAGGCTGTTCCCCAAGTAATGCAGCACACGATTGCCATGTAGTGGGTATGCATGAGCTCCACTTGTCCCAATAACAGGATTAGGTCTATCTTATTAGCTGTGGTACCTGAACTAATTCAGTGAACACTAGCCTTTCTTCCCTACATGTTTTCCATCTTTCATGTATTAGTCACTGGGCAAGAATTAGCTTGGCCTAGCTCTTTCAGCCAGACTTTTTTTCTTTCTGTTGACTGGTATGGATGATCAAAATATTGCATGTGTTTGAAAAATTGTATTCTGGGTAGTTGTGGCAGTTGTTTGTTTTTCTAAGGCATCACAGAGAGAAAAACACATCTGATTTTGAAGTCTAGGCTGAAGCACTGACTATTAGTCACAAGACAGTAATTTTGAGATGCAGCAGAAATAAAAGAGAAAATAAAACACACTTTCAGGAGCTCAGAAACATGTAGGAGAATCTAAGGGAAGTACAAAGACTGCTAAAGGCAGTAAGTTTTAAAGTGTTTTGGTAAGGATACTGTAATTTTGCATGAACCAAAGACCAGTGCCTTCAGCCAGAGCTGCCCTGACCTGGCAGCAGAGTTCCTGAGAACTGGGCCCTCTGTTTCCCACCAAAAGCTGTCCTTTCCCAGCAAATGCTCTCACCCTACCAGCTGCAGTGCTTTGTGGTGAATTCCTACAGACCATATGGGTAACTAATGCTCCTTGGTGGCCTAAACCAAGGGATTTAGAGTGACATTTTCAAAAGCACTGGAGTTACTGTAGAGGCCAAGGACTATGGTATTCCCACCATCTACATGCTGATACTTTCTCTAGCCATCTACTTAGGGGTTGTCTCCTTAAGCTTCCTTTAGGCAGCGTATTTTAGAGCAATGATGTAAGCTGGAAGTAGCAAAGTCACCTCTGGTGGAGAGTGTGCAAAAATGAAGTAGTAGGGGTATTTCTCTCTCTCTTCAAACAACAGACAAAACCAGGTTAGGCATTGATGGTCCATTTGGAGAGAGGCTTTTAAAATCTTATCTGGGATTATTTATTTCTAGAAAGAACATTAATCATTTTCTGTGACCTGCCGAACAACTCCTTTATCAGCCAAGAACCAAAGGGTTTGGTTTATCTCTCTGTTGGCAGTGGGAGGCTGTCAGTGCAAGGGCATTTTTCCCCTTGGTGGCACCAGCAAAGGCAGATTCCTCTCCCATCCCTGCCTCTAGCCTTGTCCCACTGCTGCTCCAGCAGAGACCAGGGAAAAGTATCGTATTGCTGTGGGAGATCTAACGGGACAGGAAGCAGTGTGCAAGAAGTTAGATGAGCTGGAAGGGAGCAACTTGGACTGATGCAATCAGAGGGAATTCCTCAGGATGGCCTGGCAGCTTTATTTGTCTCCCCAGCTCTAGAGTGAAGGACAATTCAGAAGTCTTTCCTCTGTCATTTAATGGATCTGCATAGAGCATATGTTTGGCAGAGGCCAGTTAAATAGAAAAATATCTTTCTTTGGGCCACTGGACACCCACACGGCTCTCATGATGCCATTTTTCCAAATATCTCAATATGGGCCTTCCATCATTCATAGGACTTTCATGCTGTCTTCCAGTGGAAGGAAAAGTGAGCCCATACCAAATGCCTTTTCAAAAATTCCACCCAAACCTCACAAGTGTAAAATACTCAGAATAATTAATGGCATAGTCTGTTGCAGAATCTCAGTCTAAAGGTGGTACAATAAGGGGTTACTACCATGGATTTGCTGTCCTTGCTCCCTTTGAGCAATGGGCAGGGAAGAGGCAGCACTGACAGAACAGGCAAAATCTCCCTGAGAAATGGTGGCTCTCCAGATGCTACCTTTTCTCACAAGATTATTAGGCTCTGCCCTGGCTCCGTTCCTGGGAATGGCTCAGGACATGCTGCTGGCTCCCACGTGTTCAGGCTATGTCATAGGGGAGAATCCTGTCCCTCTGAGCTTTGTCAGATAGGGGCTGGTCCAGGCCTTCTCCAGCAACTGTGCAATACACAAAAGATCCATAGGGAACCAATTACTCTGCACAACCACTAAACAAGAAAATGTGATCTATCAAGGTAAGATTAACACATATTCCTGAATTGAGTATTTGACATAGAAAGGTAATTTGTCATAGTAAAATATTCATCTTCCCCCCCCAACACAATGTGGAATATATTTTTTTTCCTAGAACTTTAAGCCATGAGTTATTCAAGTTTGCAACTCATTAAACATCCCCCCACCCCTTTCTTTGCAACAGACCCTTTTTTGTGCCTTGAAGAGAAATGCAGAACCAAATACAACAGAAAAATAAATACTTTTTTTTTTGTGATGGCTCATCAAAATGATGCTATTCAGGAAAAGAAAAAGATTAAGTTTTGAATTCACATTTAATCTTTTGATGTTGGCAGCCTGAACCTTCTTCCGAGTGTTAGTGCATTCTAGCAGCAGGCCTTGAGCCAAGCAAGCCCCACAGCTTTAGTGGTGCAAAATCCTGAGCACTGATTAGAAGGTGGTATTTGCACCTCAGCTGCTCAGAAGCCACAGCAGCAGTCAAACCTAAGAATGGAATCCAGGTGGAAGAGTTTAGAAATTCCCCCTTTTTTCTGGCTTTTTTTTTTTCAGGGCCAAGGCAATGTCAGTATTCAGTTTGTGAAGGTCTTTTCTGCAGACTTGCTTTATCCCCATGTAAGGTGGGAAGGGAGTGGTACTGGTATTTGATTGCTTTGGGCTGTGTCTGTCAGGAAGCTGGTGGGGTTTGCTATTCTCTTGTGCCACCCTTGCACTTGGTGCTAGCACAGGATGCCATGCTGCTCAGGGTTTGGGCAAACACCCTGAGCATGCAGAGGGAAGGGCATAGGGCTGAGCAAAATGTGTATTGGCTTTTTTTTGCATGTGTGTTCTCCTCATGGCCCATCTATTTTACCTCTGTCTTCTTGATTTATAGATGAAAATCTTTGACAAAAACAAAGATGGACGACTGGACCTAAATGACCTGGCAAGGTAGGATTTGATAATGTTGATGGGGTGTTTCAGCTACAATGATAGATCTACAATGGTAGATCTATGCAAGGTGATGCTCTCCCTCTAGGGATGTGCAGTTGAATTCTACCTCCTCTTGAATTAGATCTGCTCTGATCCCTCCTCTCCAACACATGGTCCCCATGCAATAATCTGAGAACCTAGAGCCAGTGACAGGAGCAATGCCAGGACCAGTCTGTACAACACCAACATGGTCTGGCATAATCTGAGGTGCTTCCCAGGAGGTGGCAAAGCAACCAGCGGCTCTGTTTCTCCAAAAGAAGGATGACAATCCTTTCAACAGGGTTACAGACATGCATTTATTTTGCATCATTATGTGGAACAGGGATTGCAAAGAATTTTTACTGTATTTTGAATAATGAAAGTACAACCACAGAAGAGTTTGGCAGTGGCAGTAGGAAAGAATTTGGACAGCCAAGGTGAGATGCCTGTGAATGAAGCTGGGGACTTCATTCTTCAGTCATGAGCCTCTGTCTCTTTTCTGTCCTTGATACCTCAGAAGCTTTTAGATGATTTTCATTGCCTAGAGATAGAGAGTACACCTCTCTCTGTAAAACTATGTGCATTGGTTGGATAGGACTTTAAATTTGCAGATACAGTCTTAAAAGACCAGTTTAGATGATGAGGGGAGAGAGGTGCTGGTTTGCCACTGTTACTCTCTGCTCCAGATCCCGACAAATGCCTGCACAAATGACTGCAGTGCATACGGCTGTTCCCTTTGACCATGAAATATATAAGAACAGCTTGAGGCAGGACAGAGAATATCTAAAGGGGGTTGCTGTTACAACTTTCTCTTAAATACAGTTGCCTTTTGGGAACTCATCTGAGGCTCTCCTCCAGTCTGAGAACATTTCTCAGACTCCAAATCCTTCCATGTGTGGATACAGCTCAGCATGATCTGTGCCATGGACTCTAAAAACCTCAGGGTTAGCAGAGCACTTGGAGAGATAAAAGGGTTTATCAGTATTTGACAGGCTTTAGGGGATGAAAAGAGAGGAATTCTGCCAGTCTTGTTGCACAGGCCAGTATTACTTTGTCCTTTACTTTTACAATCACCAAGTCTCCCTCCAAGAGAGAGGCATAAATCACTTTCTTTAATGCAGCACAACAATCCAGTTACAAGGAATGATTGTCTGGTAGCTCTTGCTTCAGAAGCTGACACCCTCTGATATGCAGGACCACCAGAAATTATCTGGGAGAAGCAATGGTGCTAATAGGCATGTCTGTGGTGAACCAAAGGGCACCCTCTGTGCCCCATCAGACAGGAGGAAGGTGTGTGTTCCCACAACAGCCCTCTGTAAATAACCCCACAGGCAATTTTCTCTTTTATAGGCCTTTAATCTAACATCCCTTTGCTTTGCAAACAAGGAGAACACAGAATAGTTCATGTGCAGATGATAAAGTGAAAAGATCATAATTTAAATCTCTCCATTCAGGATTCTGGCACTCCAGGAAAATTTCCTTCTACAATTTAAGATGGATGTAAGTAGCACTAATTTTTGATATGTTGATCCTGTCTCTCTCAGCTAATATGGCCTGGGCCCAAACTTGAAATTTTTGCTTTAATTTTTCATTTATTTGTCCTCTCTGTACACAGGCTTGCAGCACAGAAGAAAGGAGGAGAGATTTTGAGAAGATCTTTGCACACTACGACGTTGTGAGTCCCATGAGTCAGTTCCTTCCCCTGCAGTTTGTAAATGACAGATTTAGCATGTGCTGCTGAGACTTCCTCCTCCTGCTGGGTGACTCCAGCTGGAGTCACTAAGGAGCAGCAGCTGTGCCCAAGCCCATGCCCCATAAGCCCAGATGCCAGACTGGGAGGGATAGAGTAGGGACAGAGAGAAGCAATACTCAGAGATCTTGTGTCAAGATCCCATTTCAAGTTTCTCCATTGCCACAGCCAGTGTCACTGCATTAGCAGTTTTCCTACAGGAGATGCAAGGGAGGCAGAGGAGGTGGTGGCTTTAGCACTCACAGTCTCTGGCAGGTCAGGACCTGCATCACCACCATGTTCCAAAATAAACCTCCTTCTGATACCAAACCCATGGTTGTTTAGGGCATCTGCCTCAGGACAGACACAACCATTGAGCTGCCTGTTAGACATCAGCAATTCAGCGCCGCTTCTGACAGTCACACAACTCCCTCAGGGTGGTGGGAGACATTGGTCCCATTTGGTGGGAAGAGATGGTTTGGGAAAAACAAAGGGATCTTAGATATTAGGAAGAAATTCTTTACTGTCAGGGTAGTGAAGCACTGGAACAGGTTTGCCCAGAGAATCTGTGGATTTCCCAACCCTGGAAGTGTTCAAGGCCAGGTTAGATGGAGCTTTGAGCAACCTGGGCTAGTGGAAAGTGTCCTTGGCGATGGTGGAATGGTTGGAATTGGATAATTTTTAATGTGCCTTCCAACCCAAACCATTTCATGATTCTGTAAACTTTATGCTACAAAGCTTGGTGACCAGGTGGTGGTACTGACCAGTAAACACTGTAGTGGTTTTGACTCACTGAGGAGTTTTGATGTTTATTCCTTCTTTCAGAGTAAAACAGGAGCACTTGAAGGCCCAGAAGTGGATGGGTTTGTCAAAGACATGATGGAACTGGTCAAGGTATCTTCATGGCTCTGTTTGTTAATAATCTGTTTTTCTTAAAGGTCAGTGCTTTTGGAAAGGCTATGTACACAGAGACACTATTAAGAACATGGAGTCAAATTTTAGTTTGATCATCAGCAGAAGGGAATGTCACCATCTCAGCACACATACCGTCAAGCATTTCACTGTATCACAGAAATTCTGCCTCACAAATTAATATAGCTTCCCTCAGCAACTCTATTTTTAAAAGGTTTGTTCTAGTTCATACTTTGAATTAGGCAGATGTTACAACATGACATGATATGGATTGGTCATCACAATTTCTTTCTTCTGTTTTCCTTGTGGATGTGGTTCTCACCAGAATGACCTCATGGTTCATTAGTTCATCTCAGGGCTGCAATTAAAAATTACTTCAGGTCTATCTTAATCAAGAATACTATACCCAGTGTGTCTCTTCAGCTCCTGATAGACAGAAGAGTCTGTCTTCATTGGAAAATCTTGAGTTTCCAGATGCAGCCTAAGATAGAGACTTTGGCCCAAACGGAATCCAATCTTTAGCTTCCTCTGAGTTGGAGCTGTTGCATTTCCACAGTGTGAGATATCTGTGCTGCCACATCCATTCAGGAGAGAGCAGACAATGGCAGCTGGGTGCTGATGGCTGTGTGTGTGTGTTTTGGCCATGTAGTGTGCAGGGAAGGGTGTGGGGGCAGGCAGGAGACTGGATTTGTGCTGTGTGTGAGTGTGTGTACAGGAAGGAAATTTGTACTTTGCCTAAGGGCCTTCATCAGCATTGCCCTTGGACACCACAAGCTGTGCATGTGAATTTGATCCCCTCCTGAGAATGTGGGAAGCAGAGCAGGCAGTACAGCATTAGGAGCATACTGAGACTGTGTAGCCTATAAAATGTGTCTTCAACATGAACTTGATTCACAGAAGGTATTTTTATTTATTGCTGACTAGCCTGTAAAATAGCAGTATGCTGACAGAAACGTCACATTAGTCCTTGCACAGCGAGTTTGAGAGAGGAAACCAGATGAAAGCACAGGTCTGGTAGAGCAGTGATCTGTACTGCACAACTTTCTGAAGTTTTATTTTATATGGATCAGATACTGATGGCCTTGACTGAGCACAAAAGTCATGGCGCATTTCTGTACAGTCACTTACAGTTCCATGCACCTTCTGCTTTTGCAGGGCACCCTTTCCTCATCTTCTGTTTGCTTCCCCACAGCCTATGAGATGATGTGGGGCCTTTTGGCCATTCTTCCTTAGGTGGATTTCCCGGTTGCTACATGGTGGGCTGCTTTACAAGCTGGGGAAATCCAGAGCCATTTTCTCTCTCAGCACTCTTTTTTCTCTTTGCCTGCAGCCCAGCATTAGCGGGGTGGACCTGGACAAGTTCCGCCAGATCCTGCTCAACCACTGCGATGTGAACAAGGATGGGAAAATTCAGAAATCTGAACTAGCTTTGTGTCTTGGGCTGAAAATTAACCCATAGCTGGGGAAGTGCTTGTGGTCGTGTTTCCCTTGAAAGATTTGCCTGCTGCTCCTCGTAGAAGTGTGTTCTGTGCTGCTGTGGGAGCGGTGGGGAGCTGAGGCACCGTGCTGTCAGGCTGGAGAAGGGCATTTGCATGGGAGCCTCCTCACTCCACCAACTCCTTTGTGATGTTCTCTTGCTGCTGCCTCTTGTGGGTCCCCTTAGATAAGTCTCTGCCCACCCACAAATGAGCTGCTCAGAAGAGAGGTTGCTGTACTTCTGCCCTCATGAAACACTGCCCTGCCCATTCTCCTAGGATAGGAACAAGCATCTTCTCAAAAACATCCCCTCAGTGCTCTAAAAGTGCAGCTACTGTTTCTGATGGTCACTTTATATGTGTGAAGTCCTTACTTTGGTGAACATTGTGCCTTGTGTATTTAAAATATTGGATGGGTGACAGTGTTTTTGTGCAGAAATAAAATGGCAATTACAGAAATCCAGTAATATCAAAGTTTATGTGTTATGTATGGAAAGCCATCTGCCACAGGCTGACAGACTGTACATAGTAGCCTTTTACGTAACATGCATCAAATAGTAAGGGCTTTTGTGATGCCTATCAGTTGTGGGGTTTAAATCTGCAATGAAATGTGGTAGATCCTTCTCATGGGGAAACCACACACATCATGTGTGATTTGTGTGTCACCCTCATACATTTCACCCTCAGGATGAAGCCACGGAGTAACAACATTTCTGGAAGATACTTCTCTTCTGACCCAAACTGAAATAACCTACAAGCATTCAATAAACTGGCAAACTGGAAGGACAAAAGGATGAGAGCAAAGCTCCTACACATGCTTGGGTTTTTTTCAAATCTGTTAGAGTTGGTAGATACTTGTAACCCTTATTGAATTTATTGGATCATGAGTGTAGTCCCAGAGCCCAATCACAACCGCATAATTTCTGCCATGTATTTCCCTATTCCAAAGGCTTTGACTGAATATTCAGAAAGTTTCATGCCCATACAATTCTTTCTTCATTTCCCAAGACAAAATTGTGGAGGAGGGGTTGTTGGCAAAAATTCCTCACATTTTACAATTTCTGTCTCCTACATGTGACAGACCCACACTAGACACAACTAGGGTCTGTATGGTGTTTTCCACACCAGGAAACACAATGAAAGTTTCCCATTATACTCAGTTTTGTAAAAATTAATCAGAAATTGCCTTTAGTCAACATGAATAGAGATGTAAACACAGATTACATAAAGCTCTTAAGAACATACTCAACTTATGCTCATTTTCTATTTTTTCTGTGAGATGATAATCTCACAGACCAAACAAGTGCTAAGTGCTTGTTTAACCCCAGCACAGAGCTACGGCTTTAAATTCTGAAACTGCTTTTTATCACCCTGGCAGCAACACAAATCACAACCACAATAACAGAGCTTTGTAACAGAGCTTTGCAATGGTTCACAAAAACCATAAACAAGGAATCAGACCTTAGCATTAAGCTAATTACCTCCACAAGCCAGCAGGGGTGCAGTTTTACTCATAGATGCTCACATCCCTCTACGGGAAGAGCTGTGGTCAGGAGTGCAGGACCACCAGCAGAGAAATCTCCCACACTGCTGTTTACCAGACATGCTTTATCACCATCTTGGAACAACTTGTAACAAATTTAGCAGGGTACAACAACTATTGTTTTATTGTACCTCAAATAGGATGTAGGATGTGACTGATCAGCATAAAGAGTTATGCCTTTAAGTACATTCTTCTGTTTCTCTCTCTTCCTTCAGTCTTTATATCGTTCTAATTGTTTTTTTTTTTTTCTTTTCTTAAACTACAGTTTTTATTCCTTTGGACATGGGAGATATTTCTGTACCATCCCCTTTGATACATTTCCCTATATAGATGTAGGGTCTTTTTGCTCTTTGTATTTCCCAGTGATGGCAGGTCTCTTTTGTTTCCCCTGTTTAATCCTACTGATATCAGTAGAACTTTTTCTTATCTATTGAAGTATAAATTGAAGCAAATCCTGTCCTGACTCGCCAAAACTACAGCAACTCTTAACCTAAAAGGAAAATTAATTTTTAAAGACTTTATACAACCACAGCTCTCATTACAAAAATTATAAAACACTTCCTCTTTATTGAAACCCTATGCTTTTCACATCCTCTACAACCAATAGTTTTTAATAGTTTTTATTCAACAAACACTGAGTAATAATGAATTTGAGATGTCAGTGTCACAATGTATTTTGCTTCTTTTGTACAAGTTTGGGATTTATTTTTTTAAAATACCAATTTTGACAGAGGATTCACACAACTAGTTTTACTAGCTTTTTATGAGTGTGTAGCCTTCAGTAAGTGAGTTTAAAAGAGCATTTTACAAAATATTAGCAAGAAGTTATTTGTAATCATGGATTGAAAGGTTATATATAGAACTAAGAGAATGAGATTTCATGATCTTTTTTAGTTAGTTAGTTTTCCATTCCCAGGAGAGTTTGTGTTTTTTTATTGTGTCCTGGCCAGAAACCAGAGAGCAGGAAAACAGACATACATGCTGTCTTGTTTGCAAGGACCATAAGGGAGAGCCATATCCCAATGGGATTACAGCCTCAGTGAGCTGCAGATCCCCTCTAAGCAAAACAAAATGTCAGGTGCAATGGGATTTGAGCCCACATTGCAAAGGTCAGTGAGGCAATCGAGTAGTGAGACATCGTTTTATAAACTTGTAGCCTCTGAAAGTCAACATTATGGCAGGAAAGAGGCATTTTGAGGCTTCTTTCAGAGAAGACCTGTTCCTTGCAGAGCTTTTTCTGGTTTGTTTGTTTGTTTGTTTGTTTTAATTATTATTTTCACTTCAATAATAAATGATCTACCAGGTCCTTTGGTCTCAAGGTCTGGTAATATCAGCCTTTTAGGTTCCTGTAGATATGAAGCTGGGCAATGCATCTGATAAAGCATAGCTGTTTTCCAATTTGCAAATTTGAAGGGTACTTCTATGTACTTTTACGTACAAAACACGAGATGGTATTTCACATTTGAAGGATTACATAAAAATACTTGTTTTGCATTAGATATACGACAACAGCAACAATTTCTGTGGTTATCACTCACTTTTTAGGAGGCTGCATCATGGTAACTAGTATTTGAAAGGAGAAAGTGAATAAAAATCTTTGCAAATATAGTTTTCCATTGGTATTTTCATGTTTTTCTTTAGAAAACTGGGGTTAAGGTATTCACAGATACTATCTCTTCATAGTATACAAATCTACTGAAAATAAACTTTTAACTTACTCATCATATTTCACAGATGTATTTCCAAAGCACATTTAGCAGCCACAGATGTAGGTGGTCAATATGCATGGTGCTTCCAAATGTGCACTTTTATGGTTCCTTTGCTTGTTTAACTGGCAAACTGCTGGATCTGGAAATCAATGTGTGAATTTCCTCAGAACAAAGCTGTTCTTTGCTTCCCTTCCACTGTGAGTTGTATGAGATCATGCCCTGCACTCCTGTCATGCTCCCTGCTTGTCTTGGCCCTTCTCATTTTTGGTACTTGACATAACTTTTATCTGCATGACTTGACATGACACCTTCATTCAGGAGAAGCTGACTCTGACAATTGACTTCAATTGACTGTGTAGAACTGACACCCATGAAAAATTAACATTTATAGGACTTCTTAAGTCAAATCCATCCCTTGTTTAACTTCATTGGTTCTGCTGGAAATGAAGGTCTCTTTTCTTCCATCATTTTGAAACTCAACACACTCTTTGCTTGTCCCAAACCATCATCATGGGGACTTTGCCACTGGAGGTCCCCATTTTCCTGAGTCAGCTTTACAACCCCAAATGGCTCACATGCCTGTTGTGCCTTGGTCTGTGCATTTTTTCCCCAAGATAATTAAACCGTGTATACACGCTCACCTCATTCCCCAGTCTGAACACACTTCAGCAATCTCACATCACTTACACAAAAATTGGAATCAAATGAGATGTTTAGGAATTGTAGCATTTAAATTTCATCAGTGCTTTATTTTCAGATTTTAAAAAAATAATTATCTCTCTTTGTTCTCACAATTTTGTGTTAAATAACTGGTGTGAAGTTGCCTGCACATCTTACAAAAACTGCTCTTTATTCCAACTGAACACTAAGAATTGAGCATCAGTCCTAAAGAGGGGTTCAGAGCATAGGAAACTGGCATAGTATTTTGATTAATCTCCTTTTCTGTTTGTCTGGTAAGAGAACAACATCAATTATTAATGAAAACAATTGTGACTAGTGCAGCCAGCAAGATTATCAGAGAATCTTCTGCCATGTTATAATAGGAACCCATCACTAGAACCACCTTAATTACTGCTATTATCTCTTGAAACGTCTGAGTAATTCTTAACATTGATCTGATTTGAAATAGAAAATTTCCATTACATTGTGAGATGTTAAACAGGGCTTTGCTGTGTAATTACATGGGGTAAAGTAACTATGAAAGTCGATTTTGTATGAAGGCTACACTGACTGCTAATGAAAACATCTCATTTTCTGACACCTGTATTTTTAGTATTTCCATGGAGAATTGAGTCTCATTTTAAGTAACACTTTCACATGGGAAAAGGAGGAGTAAAGAATGCAGTTATGGCCACTATGAGAGAAAATAAGGGAACAATTTGTTAATGCCAAGAGACATCTGCAGGGAGATCCAACTGGGTCCCAGAGGTGAAAACATTTCCCTGCCCTCTCTTTCTTAGCTTGAAATCACTGATGCTCACAAACTTGTTCCATGGTAAAGCATCCTGCTTGCTGCCTGCCATATGCTTAGCCTTTACACTGGGTTCAGGCACTTCAATTTACTCCTTCAAAGTTGCTCTAGTCCATAAGGATACACCCTGCAGGTGTGTTGGACCCCTTGCACAGATGATGACAGAACCAGAGTGGATGTCTCTGCCCAGAAAAAATGTTCAGTGCAATAGCACACACAGTGTGGGCAAATGTTCAGGCTGCATCTCTGACATCATCTGGCGTCTCTTTAGATCAGCTGTTTCAGGAAAAAATTAATTTGAGTGGATTTTAGGGAGGCACCACAGCCCATGGGAGATAATATTATCAGGCAACATGTCTGGAGAATGTGTGTCTTCTCCAGGCTCAGAGAGACCTGGTTTGGGGTCACTGCTCTCCCCAGCATCATGGATGTGAATCTGAAATATTTTCAACCTGCTTAATTTTTCCAGGGGTGGGCTTCTGTTGTGGATGGTGAGAGCACATAACCACATATTTAAAAGGAGTTCTTTTGGTTTGGAAGTGTACTTTCAAGGGATATATTCACGATAAGAGCCATCATGTTCCCACTAAAGGAGAACTGAAGGTTCCAGTGCCCACATGCAGTGTGGGGGACTGCATGAGTTGCACTTCCCTCTGAACCTGGTCACCTCTTTGAGGTCCTTCTGCACTGGACCCTGGATTCAAAACCCAGGGAAGGGTCTCCAGAGGAAATACAGGGAATTAAAGCCCTAAATTAATTTTCAATCCAGCTGCAGCCTGCATCCCTACAGTAATATTTGTTCCAACTCTTCCATGGTTCTGTTTTGTAATCAACAGTAGAATGTAAAGAGAGAGAAAAGGGTCACTGCTGACGTGGTGTGAAGAAATCACCTTTCTTGTGTCTCTCTGTGATTTGGGAGATGGGCTTTAATGACAGAAGCTGCACGGGGCAGCCACAAGATGAGTCCTCTTCCCCCAGCTGCTGCCAGCCTGCAGAGTCCCCTTAGCTCCAATGGAGAAAGACCAGGTCAGGACGGTAGGAGAAATGGCTGTGGCTATGTTTCCAGACATATCCTAAAGCTTTTAAAGATGAAGGGTCCTAAATTAAATAGTGACAGTGGTACGAAGTGGCAGCATGGAGGCTTGCTCAGGTTGGCACCTCAGTGAAATACCTCTTGCTCTGAGAGGGGCTGTTGTCTGCTTTACACAGATAAAGGGCTGTTACAGAGCTGTCCAGGGGCTTCTAGCAGCTGCTAGAGCTAAGGAGAACACATTCTCAGTTTTTGATTCCCTGCCAAGTCTCATGTAAAATATTACTCCCAATGCCTCATAGACAGGAGGATAGAGAGTGCTCAGCAGTCTTGTTTAGGTGGCTGCTTGGATACATTGCTATCATCTGTCACTTTGGCCAATATGTCTCTTAACTTTGATGGTGTGACCAAGAAGTTTTTATTTATTATTATTAATACTTAGGAAAGGGGTTCATTTCTCCAGCATTAAAATTAGGAGCCAGGAGACTGCTGGGTTGTTCTGTGACAGGGTCAGGGAGAAGCCTGGAAAAATTTTGTCTTTAGATGAGGATCCAGGCAGCAGCTGGATGGCAGAGCCTGAAGGAACTTTGAATCTCTGGTTTTCAGATGAGCTTGATTTAGCTGTCTGTCTGTCAAGAGACAGAGCAAAGCCAGTTGCTGCAGGTTGGGGGAAGATCAGTGCCTTTTCAGACACGCTAACCAAAACATTGGGTAACCCACAAATGCACATGAAATTCAGGCCAACCCATTCTTTTTTCAGTTCCTCCTGGAAGCACAGAGAACACACATGATGGCTCAGATGACATGCAGAGCTTGCCAAGGTGCCACAATAACTTGATTTTTTGCCTAAGACCTTATTAATGAGATCATCAAAAGCAACTGTTTCTGTCTTCCTGATAAGTAGATGTGCATAGGAGCATGGTCATGAGTCTGGGACATCGGGTCACTAAGCTGAGAGTGATCTGTGTGGGTTTAGGCTGTGTAGGAGATTCTAAACAAATCAGTAGATACTTCCTATCTATACTTTTATCATAAGGCACAAAATGCCAATATAAGTGGCATATTACAAGGACCTTAAATGAATGATACAATGAAGAGATGGCATTTAGAGACTCATTCTAGAATTTCTTTACCCATCTCTATCTAATACATCCCTGTCTTTACAAAAATGATTTCTTTTCATGTCTAAACAATGGAAGATTCTGTGAGCTTGCCAATGATGACATTCAGAAAGCTGTGTTTTAATTTTTAAGAACTAGAAATTGCCTGATGTTAAAAGGGTCTTGTCAGTTTTATTTTTAGATTCCAATAAATTATCATGCATGTTCTGCCTTCTGACTTTCTGACTAGAAAATTTAACATATATTTGCCCAGGCCACCATTTCCACTCTCTGGCTGACAGGATCCCAATGTGCTATTGCCAACACCAGGCATGCAATCAGGCCACACCAGATTGAGCAGCTGGCTTTAAAACTGTAAAATCTCCAACTTTCCTTCTCTCATTGTTCCCCTGCATCTTTGCCTATTTTTTTTTTCCCTTCTTAAAGGAACCTGTGGGACTCTTTCCATCTGTCTTCTGTTTCTGAAACCTCTTGGCTGCCACATCCACAAGCTTTGCTCTTCTTTGATTCACTGCTCTGGGAGACAGAGAAATCCAGTCAGGTAGGTGGAAAGAAGAAAAGAAATGTGAGAGTATGCCAGTTCAAGGCAGAGGGATATGCCATGCCATGACCAAATGTGCATCCTTGCCTGAATTCACACCTTTAGGCACTCTGTCAAGAAGTGCAGCTCTTCCCCTGTACTGAGGAGATCTCCCAGAGCTGCTGGAGTGTTGGTTAAAACCTCACCAGGAGCCCATCAGAGCCCAAGCTTAATGAAGCAGGGAGCTGTACAGCTTTTCAGTCCACACAGAGAAGGGCAGGAGGGATGGCATCAGGCAAAGTCCTGACAGATGCCTGGGACTTTCCCCTCAACTCCTCTCCACTGCCTTTGAGGTTGCTGGTTTTGGGGGTGTCCTCTTTTGCAGCCTTAAGTATATATTTTGTTGGCCACATTCCTAGTTTTTAAAAGTCCTCCTGATCCTTCTGGGCCTTTGGAAGCAGGAGTGGACATTCCTTGGACTCAGGCATGGGGAACCACAGTGCTGGGGCTGCTCCTGACCACATGAGATCCCCAAAAGCTATGTGTGAGGAGCTGCAGCATACAAGCTGAGGAAATTCCATGTACCTCTGGCATTTAAAAGCAATCCAGGGAAAATGCTCTTAGAGTGGGGAAGGCACTGCCTCTCAGCTGGAGGGTATGTGGAAAGGAAGATGAAAAATGCTTTATCCCAAAGTACAGAGTCCCCAAGGGCTGTCTGGAAAGGTGCTGTGGCCCCAGCTGGAGCAGGTAGCTGGGGAGCAAAATGTCCCTGGCATCTGTCACACAGCTTTTCACTAATACATCTCTTTACATCCAGTACCTTACAGAGGAGCACCAGTAGAACACAACTGATGGCCCAACACAAAAACCCTTCAAAGGGAGGAGACAGCTCACATCAGTAGGATATTTATCCTTTCTTGAACTTCAAGCTTTTCCCTGCAATTCATTTTTTTCCTTTAAAAAAGCAGCAAAAAATTCTTTCACAACAAATGTATTTTTGATGCCAATTTTGCCCTTTCATCATAGAATAATCTAGGTTGGAAAAGACCTTTCAGATCAAGTCCTACTGCAGCTTTTCATCAAAAAAAAAAACCCCAAACCATTACAATTCAGCTCTAATGCCATAACAAACACAGAAACATGAATCACTTTGGCATAGGACAAAATCAGTAATTTTCCCAATGTGATAAATTTGGGAAGGAAGCAGAAACTGAGACAAAATCTCATAGCTTTGTGGGGAAGTTTTAGTGACAATAGGCAGCACTGAGGCAGCGCTGTTATATGTAGCCCCTCCCCCTGGATCCCACTGTGTTGGAAGGAATTCCCTTGGTCAGGGGCACCTGGCAGGGTTGACAAGCCTTAAAGTGTTTGCAGAGGTTCAGAGCTCTTCTGCTCTTGGAACTTTTTATCACTTCACTTGTCCTGTGCCTGTGCCTGGCAGTGACTCTGAGTGCTGCTCAGCTGTTGCTTTTCCTGCCCCAGCTACATGATGCCTTTCTTTAGCTTTGCAAATAGGCTTTCCTTGTTTTTCTGATCTCTTCCTGCTCTGCTTAAGGAGTCTTAAATTGCTGCGTGGCAACTGTGTCTCAGTGGATTTGGGGTTCAGACTTGGGTCATGTGTGATAGCAGCTCTTCATGCCAGCCACAGAAGGCTGACAGCAGCATTGCAGGAAATACAGGTTATTTCAGGAAACAGCTTGGGAAAAGGACGTCTTGCTTTTTCTGGAGATACTTGGTCTGTCCAGGCTGTTTCACAAGGTAGGACGCCCTGTAAGAATCAGCTCTATATGATGGTCCCTGCCAGGCACAGAAGCCACCAAGCAGAAACTCTTCTCAGATGTCACATAAATATCTCAGGTTCACTTATGACCAACAGTGTCATCAAGCTGGCTGATTGATCAACAGCAACATTCACCCTCTACATAGCATACTTGGACATTTCCCAGGTCAAATCCTGTCCTCATGTCAACACGTCCAAGCCCATTAATGTTAACTAAGAAGAAATTCAGCCTCAAGTCTGTAAGTGACACCACAAATGCAACAGCCTGTGATGGGGCCGGAGGATTCCCCAGCTAGCCCCTCACTCCGATCTGCGCCAAGAGTGGCCGCCCCCAAACCACGAATGGTCCGAGTGCTGGTGCAGAGCGGGGCTGCTTCTGCTCTCTATGGCCTTGGTGTCACAGCATCAAGGATCAGGACAAAGGGCAAGAGTGTGGTTCTCAAGGTAGCTTATTCCCCAGAGAGGGTCAGGGAGAAAGGACGCAGGGCAGAACCGAACACAGTCTTTTAAGTGGGGGAGGAACATGGGGAGGGTACAATTCTTAAACCAATAAGGATTGCACAAGGGAGGAGCTAGAGGAGGACTTACAGAGTTGTAACCAAGGGGGGAAAGCAAGGGGAGGATACAGCCTGGGAGGACCAATAGGGCATCGAGAAACACGGAAACTTCTAGACCTGAAGGTGAGGTCGGTGTGGATTGACAACATTAGGAGGCAGGGTCAGAGAGGAGTTTGGGGAGGGGGTGGGAACACTAAGGACTGAAAGGACTGATAGGGAACTTTCCAGAACAAAGGGCAGAGATTAAGGAGAATTGACATCTAGATAGGAAGGTTTGAGGCCTGATGGACAATAGGGAGAGGGAGGAGAAACTTGGAATAAACCAACAGCATGAGGAAAACTGGAGCAAACCACTTAAGGGGTTGCAGAAAACGTACAGTAACAAAAGACACACCACCACAAGCCTGGACTATGAACTCCCCTCCTGAGCCATTTAAAGCTGTCCAGCAGCACAGGAGTTAACACAGGCATCCCCACAGGATGGAGAAGCACTGAGGAGAGATGAGCTCCCTTCCTATTAACTTGGTGGGCACTGTTTTCCTCAGCAGCAATGAGCGGTTTAACAACAACACAGGTCCCCAAAACTATGTGTGGGTAGAAATGGATCTGAAAAGGCTGATGGATTAGTCAGTGACAAAGATGTTTCTCACCTTAGCGGAAGAATAACAAAAAGAAATGGCTTGTGTTAGCATCTTCTGTGTGTGTTATCTTCTGCTGCATAATAATGTATTAGTAAGTTAAAGTATCATATATATCTGTACATCGTCTCCTTCAGGAGATTTTCTGGTTTTCCTTTTTTAAAGGCCATTTCAGTAAGGAGCAATTTCCTACCACTGTTAGTTTCTTTAGACAGTAGGGAAGGAGTCACAGTGTAGCTGCAGGCTCCAAATTTTGGCAGGCTCCAAATTTCGGCAGGCTCCAAATTTCGGCAGGCTCCTCCAGCTCTGATTTGAACCATCAGCACAGCTAACTTGGTGTTCACAGAAAAATAATAGGAAACTCAGCTGATTTTAATGTGCATAGATTGGCTCCTGAACCACCCAGACATAAAAGACTTCTCACAAATAGTTGATGGTGAATAATTGATGCAATTAAAACATCCACTTTCCTATCCATGGGAGCAGATCATTCATTTCTGATTGCTTCAGCACTTTCTGGGGAATCTTTGATCAGCTCTATAAAGCACATTGTACATTTCCATTTTCTGCTTCAGATAAATTTTATCACTGGGCCAAGGGCTTAAGGAATTAATTTAGCCCATGAGCCTGTCAGGCTTAGATTTCAGTGTAGGAAGAAATGGAAATCTCTTAAGTGTCAAAGCCTTCCCTTTAATGGCCATGCAAGTCTGCTGTAGGTGCCCTGCTTTGAAAAACAAGTGCATATGAAATGCAGCACTTGGGTGCAGAGATAACAAAGCCCATCACAAGGACAAATGCATCAGATAGTTGTTCTTATTTATTTAACAGTCCTATTAAGAGTTGTGTTAATGGTGCATCCAGATCTCAGTTCTTCTAACATTCCTGTAAATTGCAATACTACATGCATATAAAATCATCACAATGCAGAACATCAGCTTTGAAAAATCTAACTGGTTTCAAAAAATCATCTTAGTCTCTCTTTTTTGAGTTCTCAGTGTAATTTTCCAGTTGGGACTATTTCACAGTCTTAAAATTCACTTACCACAAACCAATGGGAAAGACAGACTTCAGTTAGTCTCAAGCAAACAAAGCAGGAAAGAACAGAGATCAGTGGTCCATGATCATTTAGCCAGTACTTCTGGCTTTCACATTTCTACAGAAAATTTTCCATGGGCTAATATTAAGACAAATTATAGCTTTGGGTAGGGTTTTATTTTTTATGTCAGAGCTCTTTTCTTGTCAGCACAGAATCTATAGGTCTTTTTTGCTGTACATTAAGCAACATGGCCATGATGGTTCATTCTCTCCCTGCTCCTTTCCAAAGGAAGCAACTATGTGTGTAGCATTACAGTGTGGTAGGATTTTGTAACTGATGTAAAGGACTGCAAGGAAAAGCAGCCCCAGTTCACAGGTTAAATAAAGTCCTGTGGATATCTGCAACAGGTATGAGCTAATTAAAATTAACATTAAATGAAATTAACTTTAAATGAACTACATTATATTTGAAAATCCACTTGAATTAAATGAGTCCTGTTTCCTTCCCTTTATTTTTTCTATTACTAATATTGCCATTTAAAGGTCACGCTATTTTCTGAAGCCTTTTCGTGAGGTTTGTTGTTTTGCTGGTGCTCCTCAAATCCCACAGTCCAGATGTGCAGTGATCTGTGCTTGCATGGTTGAGCCCCCTTGCCCACAGACATGACTCCTCATGCAAACAAGCATTTGAAACTACAAATTAGAAAATTAGATTCAATTGCCTCATGGTATTCAAGGAAATGGCCTTTTCTTGCACAAATTAGAGGTTTTGCCAAAATGAACACACAGAGCAACACGGAGGAAGATGGGCTTCAACTGCCGCCTGCAGAACACATGCACACAGCACCTAGGCTGGCGTGTGCAAACTCTGGGACATTTTCTATTTATTGCTGTACCTGCAGTGGGCTGCACAGGCGACCCTTTATGGTCTCCAGTTAGGGATAAATGCAGTGTATTTAACTGCAGTCAGACTTCCAGCCTGTGGGCCTCATAGAGCTTTCCATAACTTTCCAAGGACTTTTTTTTCTGGGTTTTTCTTTGAATAAAGAAAAGCATCATTTTTGACGTATCTGTCAGATTGCAGCCCTTTCCAAGAAGGATGACCCATAACATCTTCTAAGTATCAGCTTAAGCTTCTCTTAACCTTTATTTCACAGGCACTGTGCACTTGTTTGCTAATACAAACCTAGGAAAAGTTTCTGTCCAGGGGTGATGTTTGTATGATTTTGACTACGCTATCAGTTGACACTTGTACCTCCAGCCCACAGCATGTGGCTGAATATCTCTCAGCCAGACCCAGAGTTAGTACAAAGCTGGAATCTCACAGGGCCCAGCCTCTGCCAAGTCAGGGTCTTCCCTCATGTCAGTCTAATATGCCAGTCTTCCACCAGGGAGGGAATCCCTGTATTCCATCTTCAGCCTAATTTCTGAGGACACAGAGAGTCCCTTCTCATCCCTTCCTATTTTTTTTTCCGTTTCTCCCCTGTAAGAATAGGCACTTTGTTTCCTATTTGTAAATTATGCTAAAGGATAACAAAACTGTGTTTACAACAGTTGTACTTAGCAGCCATAACAAGGATCTGTTTTATTCATAACCAGAGAAAAAGAAGCAGTGAAAGCCAGGAGATTAGTTCAAGTAATTACAGCAGGTGAAGAATTGGGTCTCCATCAGAAAGCTTTCATTGCTTCTGTCCCACCTTGCATGAACACTGGGAGCCAGTGTTAAACCAACAAAGAGCTTGAGAAGAATTATCAAGACTTAGTGTTTTAACCTGCTTATCCTGCTCCCCACAAAGCTCTTGCCCAGAGCACTCCCAAACACCACTTGCCTGACAGGGAAGGGAGGTGCCTGGGCACTCAGAGGGGTTGTGGGTGATGGGGAATCAGTGCAGCACAGCAGCAGCCTTAGTGCTGCATCCTCAGCTCAGAGGCTGCTCAGCAACTCTTTGGCACAACACAAGTTAAAAATCTTCTATCAGGCTGGCCAGAGATCACAGCTCAGAGGCACAAGCCTTAAGCTCTTTTCTGGACTGGGGCTGGAATGTTCACTCAATGCTACAAATGCCGCAGTGACCTTCCAGTCACTCATAACTGATCGAACTCAGAGTAAATATTTTTTAGAAGACACTTAAGCATCACTCTATATGCACTCCTAATTTGTAATCTAGGAGCAAATGTGGAAAAGTGGAGATGTGCTTTACTCCGACTGTGATTTCAAAATAAATCATGCACTCCAGAATTTTTCATGGTTTCTTATCTATCTTATTTAGTATGTTCTGCTTAAACAAATTAATATTTCTGCTCACATTGATATGAGGGCAGAGCCACAGCCTGCAGGTTTGCCTGGCTCAGGAAGACTTTCCAGCAGGTACTGTTTGGGCTGAGAGCACCTTGCCTCTGACTTGAAGCCCTGTGTACCAAAGAGACATTAGTGCTGGTAACAGCATTGTGTGCAACAGGGCTTCACAGACAGGAATCCAAAATGCAGTTCTAACTTGAATTAGACAACCCCAGATTTCTAAGGGCAACATGCATCAGCCGCTCATAACTACACGTAGTGGCCATGTATATGCAAGCATATTAACAAAAGTCGACAGATTAAATGCCAGAATTCCTGTATAGGAACTAAGCATGTGCATATTTATTTTATTTGGAGGTTGCATGTACTTTTCAATCAGACAAAAAACAACAAAGATGTCTTATTAGGAAAATCATGATGGACGCATGCATGGGATGCCAGAGACAGTAAAATTACCAAGAAATTCAAGTCTTCTGGAGGTTTGCTTTACACTGTAATTTAACTTTTCTGGTGTAAGCAACTCACTCAGACTGACATTTAATTTTGATGGTTTGGAACTGTGGAGCCACTGCAAAGCTTGGAATAGTTGGCTGCCACTGAGTCTGGTCCAGCCTGCTCCAGCATCCAATTTCTGCTGTTGGCAGCGAAAGAAGGCTTTGACACAGCTTCTCCCCAGCTGCAGGACTAGCCAGCATGCATCCACCAGCCACGTGGGCAGGAAGCTCCACAGGGCTGCTAGGTAGAGTCCCTGAGTAAACAGAGTGCCTGGCATTAAACAGCACCTTTTGAACTAACCAATTGTTAAAGTTATCCTACATAATGATTAGTGCACAGGTGGTAATTATTAGTAGCAAGCAATTATTAAATTACACTTGAAAACCTTGTTGTGCCAGCCTCTGAATAAATACATCTGAGGAAAAATGTCCCTGCCCTGAGTTTGTTTGTTTGGTGACTGTTCTCAGGGTGTGGCCAGAAGAAAAAAGCAAATCACAAAATAAGCTTTGAGCTTTATGGTTCAGGGGAAATTCTGTACTTAGCACTTGCAAATACTATGTGCCCCTCAGCCACTGGGTATCATGACTCACAAAGGTGAGCTGGTAGAGGAGAAGTTTGCAAAAAGCCTTGCAAAAAAAAAGTCAAGACAGCATTCCACATTATGACACAGAGTCATAGAATCTTTTAGGTTGGAAAAGACCTTTAAGATCATTAAGTCCAACCATTACCAGCACTGCCAAATCCACCACTAAACCATGTCCTCAAGTGCCACATCTACACATCTTTTAAATACCTCCAGGGATGGTGACTCCACCACTTCCCTGGGCAGCCTTTCAAATGGCTGACCATCCTTCCAGTGAAGCAATTTTTCCTGATATCTAATCTAAAGTTCCCCTGGTGCAACTTGAGGCCATTTCCTCTCATCCTGGCACTTGTTACCTGGGAGAAGAGACCAACCCCACCTGCTGCAGCCTCCCTTCAAGTAGTTGCAAAAAGCAAAAATGTACAGCCCCTGAGCCTCCTTTGCTCCAGGATAACACCCCCAGCTCCCTTAGTTGTTCCTCAGAAGACTTGTGATCGGACCCTTCAGCAACTCTGGTGCACTTCTCTGGACACACTCCAGCACCTCAATGTCCTTTTTATTGTTAGGAGCCAAAAACTGAGCACAAGATTTGAGGTGAAGCCGCACCAGTGCCAAGTACAGAGGGATGATCCCTCCTCTGCTCTTGCTGGCCTCACTCTTGCTGATACAGGCCAGAGTGCCATTGGCCTCCCTGGCCACCTGGGTACACACTGGCTCATGTTCAGCTGCTGTGGACCAGCATCCCCAGATCCTTTTCCACCAGCAGCTTTCCAGCCAGTCTGCCCCCAGCCTGTAGTGCTGCCTGGGGCTGTGACCCAAATGCAGGACCTGGCACACACTGTGTCATACGTTTGGCCTCAGCTGATCCAGCCTGTCCAGATCCCTCTGCAGAGCCTTCCTGCCCTCCAGCAGATCAACACTCCCACACAGCTTGGTGTGATCTGCAAAATGACTGAGGGTGCATTCGATCTCCTTGACAGGACTGGCCCCAGTGCAGAGCCCTAGGGGACACCCCTTTTGTGACTGACCACAAACTGGATTTAACTGCAGAGGTACTTAATGCCTCCTTTACCTCAGTGTTAAATATTAAGACCAGTTTTCCTAGGGGTACACAGCCCCCTGAGCTGGAAGAAAAAGACAGAGAGCAGATGAAGCATCTACAATCCAAGCAGAAATGGTCTACACCACCGAGACATACACAAGTCCTGCACTTGTGTTACAATAACCCTATGCAATGCTACAGGCTTGGGAAAGAGTGGCTGGAAACCTGCCTGGAGGGCAATAAGCACATCCAACATTTTGAAAGAAAGTGTGCAAAGTATTAAATAGCTGCAAAATATAGCAAGACTAAGTGATGACATAAAGATGAAAAGTATCCTTTCACTGCCTTTAGCTTGATTGGAATTGTTTCTGTGCAGTTGCAGGGTGGATTAAAGACAGGATTTGGATAACACACTATCATGGTCTCAGGGGACTAGTTATTCAAGTTTATCTTCATATAATCATTGCAGTGTACAGTGTAAAACAGATAAAAAGATTTTTATCTGTTTCTGTCTAGATATGTTTTCTCATTACAGAAGGCACCACTAAAATTTTTAAGTAAAGAAAGTACCCTACCACCACTGGGAGAGACAGCAGCTCATTTTGGGGCTGGAGTGGTCCTCACTCAGGTTGCTGTACTGCTGGCCATTTGCAGAGTGGGTGACCCTTTCCTTTTAGCATCAGGATCTCTTTCTCTTCTGTGTCCTTAATTTCAAGTGAAGATCGTAAAAAGACAAATGCTCTTAAGATGTGTGTTTGTTGGGCAGTTGTGAAAACCCACCTGAGCAGAAGCAAACCAGACAAATGTGGTCCCAGCAGGTCCCAGTACCCTCTGCCCTGAAGAAACACTCAAGTCAGGCTTGTTCCCTTAAAGCTTTCCATTACCTTATGAAATCTACTATCTTATTTCGCCTGGGATCATTTTCTCATTAAACATCAACATCCTTATTTTCAAAGTAATGACATTTAAAAGATATTGCCACAGGGAGGCCAAATTAGATCAGGGTCGCTGCCGTGCCAGGCACTGTGCATGCACAGAAATAGATGCATGGCTGGGAGGACTCTTCTTCTCTTAACCTCTTCCTACCAGACCTTCAGACACTTTGTTGAAGCCTGATGATGACTGTGGTAGATACTGTCAGCATCTGGCTGACCATGGGCTGGAGAAAATCACATGCAACTGTGAGGACGTAGAAACTCCCTTCAGCTATGTATGGTTTGTCACTTTAAAAAATTCAACCTTGACCAGAGGTACTACCAGGAAGGTCGAGTAAACCTGTTGTCCTAGGTTACAATGTAAATTGTGCCCAAAGTGTGTATTCTATCCCCGTCTTCATGAGCTGTTGAAACCAGGTGGGGCAGTGTTTCCCTTATCTTCTGTTAATGAGCCCAACAATGCCTTGCCCATGACTCATAGATAACTCCCTCTGGGAGTTCTCTCTGTTTAATGGGCCATCAAGGACCCACTGCATGACTCATAGAATGAGATCAGCCCATTGTGAGATGCTCTGCCCAGGGGGAGGAGCCAAGCATTCCCACTTGGATAAATCCAGGGTTTGGGACAGCACAGGCAGCTTTTATCCAGTGGACTCCCAGAGGAGACAAGAGCTACTAGATGTTTCTACAGGAATCACTGCTTTGACAAGACCATCTCATCCGGACTGCCACTACCACCCTAACTAACAGGGTGTCAGGTTGTATTCTGACTCTGTCAGTGGTTTTTTTGTACTATTACTTTTATTTTATTTTACTTTATTTTATTTCTTTTCTTTTCCTCTTACTAAATTGTGTTTCTGACTTGGAGTCTTTCGCTGGTTTTGCTTTCAAACCATCACACCTGTTTCAAGGGCACAACTAAAGCAGTGCAGAGAACCCTGTCTGCTGGGGAGAGAAGATGGACCCAGAGTGATGAGCTTACGCTGTGTAAGGTCCATGTGACAGCATCAGCCACAGCACCAGAAATTCCATCTCTTATGATGCAACTGCTCTTCATAAAATACTAAGGGGAAATTCTTTAGGCCAGAGGAAGTATCCTCTGTCCCTCTAGGTACAGAGCATTCTTGTCCTCTGAGCAAATGCTTTTCTATACTCCTATGCTGCTCTTCTTCATGCTACCAAACATGTTAATGCACTGAGCTCCCTTCCCATAGTATTATGGGAGACTATTATTCCTGAGCTGGTAAGAGAAATTCTCAAGGACATAGGCAGGCATAACTTCTACATCATCCACGGACTAGTCTATTGTCTGTAACTGGTGATAGGGAGGAAAGTTGACCTGCTTCCTTCAGTTTGCACTGTGAAGATCTTCCTCTAATATAAAGACATACTCATTGCAGAATACAAAAATCAAAATATTAAATCTCTTCCACCTTATCTGGGCTCTCTCTGTGATAAGAGGTTTCCAAAGGCCAGGAATTCACCATGGAGTTTGAATACCCTGTGGCTGATCTTAATCCTTATGGATTAAGGGGTAATAGTGGGAGGAACTCCTCACCAACCACGGAGCTTTGAATTCCCTGTAGAAGGATGCCTGGAAAACAGCTGTGACACTCCACTTCCTGCAGAACTATATAGGCAAAGGAGAGAGCTGGGCAGACAAATTTGTTCTACTTCAAAATGGCCCCCAAAGGGTGCCCTTGGTCAAGGTACTCCATGGCAGGTGAGTGGCTCTATAGCACCAAAGTTTAGTTGACAAAATTTGTCTCATCTCTTAAAAAAACTGCACTGAGCAGAAAGCTCAGAGGAGGAAAAAGTGACAGACGTTAACAGCAATTACTTTTTTTACAGATAACTGCAGTCACTGGTCGTAAGCCAGATTTTAAGACAGCGTGAGCTTGTCTTCCTTGATAATATTTGTACTTCATCCTAAATCCCAGGTTGTGGTAATGCTCTAAAGTAATTTATTGCTCATTTCCATTCTGTTATTTTTAATTAACTTGGGGATTCATGAATGTACATTTTCTATGTTCTTAGAGGAGCTGAGGTGCTTTTCCTGCTGTGTGGTGTCAGCTGAGAAGACAGGATTGTATTAAGTCTCAGTTACTCACATTTCTCAGTTAAGCTAGACTCTAAAACTGCCCAGCCATAAATGTACAGATAGATGTACAAAGGAAAGGGTGAAAGCATATGGGGAAATGTTCTGTCAAAGTCCCTGGCCCTTGCCTTTCATGGGAAGGGCTGTATCCAGGCCTCTGGCAGGAAGTCCCTCACCCTGACATCCCAGTTCTGGCAACTAAAGTCAGGGCCATGATAAGCTATCCAGGCTACATATGGTGTTCAGAGAAAAAAGTTGGCATCCTGATAAGAAGAAAACCTGTAAGAGAAGGTTTCCGTACTTGGCCATAGCTTTGCTCCTAGAATACATGGACTTCTGTCGGGCAGGGCATCAGTTCCCTGTGCTCTGCTCTAAGCTGTTCACTTAGCTATGAATTCACAGAGAAAGCTAATGAAGCCAGCATTGCTTTCCTAACTTTAGTCATTCTGGGCAGTATCATGGACTTAAAGTTCAGCTTCTGTTATCTGAGTCCTCTAAAGGAAGGACAACAAGAATGGTATTTAAAGCAGACCATTTGCATTCAGAACTATTTAGGTTCCTCTCAGCCAGGTAGCCTTCAAGAACAGAATACACGTGTCAAAGCTCACCAAGCAACCTCACTGAGGCAGATTCCTGTGAGGCCTTTGCCAGGCTGTTTGCCCCAGCACCTGAGCAGAAGCAAATGCGCCCTTGCTGATAAGTGTATGTTTGCTGTGTAACCTGGTTACTCTGCTTAGGCTCATTGTGGCTTCCAGACAGCTCCTTTCCCTGGTCTATATGAGCTCTCTCTCTGGTGTCATTAACACACCTTGTATGCAAACGACTTCAATACACCCTTGGAAAGAATTATTTGCTTACTTTTAATGAGGTATACTGATAAATAAGCAGATTATAATGTTGTTGTTGGGTTAATGCCAATGTGAATGTTTAACAAACTCACTTAAGTGTGAGTAACTGCTGTCAGCTGAGTCGAGAAGCTTCCAGTATCCCTTTTAAAGACAAATATTTTAAACCAGACACGGGCAGAAAAAGCAGTAGCAATTTAGGCTTGCTTGACTGACTGCTCACATTCATGGCCAAGATAGCTGCTGGGAAAACCTACCTGGTCTTGAGGCACTCCTTAGAAGGAGGGCAGGCTGGAGTATGCCACTTCCCAAGGAGCCCCCTGGTGAAGCTGCAAATGCCACATGGCAGTATCAGCTGAATATTGCGGGTCTAGAAGTCATTAAACCTCTTAATTTTATTTCTTGACTGTAACCTAGAGATGAGGTTCTTGCTGTGACAAATGTGTAGGAGATGCATAATTAGGCTTCCAGTGGCACACAGATGATTCCGTTTTCCTTAGTATTTAAGGCTGAGGCTGACAACTCAGCCTTTCCCAACCAATATTCTAGCCTAGGGGTATCCTTTAATCATGCCTTGGATACCACAGTCTAACTGCTGACAACATTGTATTTGTGCTATTTTTTCTCATGTTTTGTACATTGAAAATAAAGCATTTCAAACTGCAAAGCACAGCTGATGTAAATTAAAAAAATTACAGTTGTTACCAAAAAACAGCTGATCAATATGCAGTGCCACAGGAGCATATGGAGAGTAGAATGAACCTAGACTAGAATAAAGTATTGGCAGGAACCATGCCCAAGGTATTCTGCACCTGAGGAATGGTTAAAGATAAGAGCTTTTTCTACAAAAGCAAGGCTTCAATTCACCTGCAAGAAATGAAATTCAAAACAGATTAACTGGATAGCATGGACCTCTCAAGGAGTTTGGAGATTAAGCATCAGAACAGGTCTAGATGCAGCTGCTGGTAATTAAAGGCTGTTGACTTCAAACTAGCAGGAGGACATCTGGTGTCCTCAGCCATCTCACATGAGAAATTTGGACAGTGATAGCAAACAGCAAAGCTTGCAGGAATGACTTGCCTCATTATTCCTTTCTGCTCTTCATTTAGTGTCATCAGGAGATCAGCAATTCTCTTAGGTTAAAGCAAAGTGACCTTGTTCTGCTGTCTTGTGAAAAGGCTTTTCTGTCTTTACAACTATCTCAGAGATTGGTGAAGGCACTGAACAGCTGGAAGTCATGTGTTTGTCTCCCTGGGTTTTTTCTGCAGAGTTACTCTTTACTGTTTTTAGGAGTAAAAATAAATCTCCTTTCCTTAGGGGATTTTCTTAGTGTTAAGTGTGTTCATTGCAGTAATGAGAAAAAGAATTTTCTGGCAGACATTTCCTCTTTCCTTGGTTAAATACCTTTTTCCCTTGCTCATCTCTCCCAGATAATTAACTGGGACCATCTACGTGAGTAAATAGTAGGTATTTGAAAGAATGGAGGTTTATATCATTTATTTTCTGCTTCTATCATCTTTTATACTTTCTCTACACTGTGTAATAAGGTATTTTATGGAAACATTCGGCCACAGTTCTAGAACAGGAAAGTTCCTTGAAAAATTCAGTTTGCATGTGGTTGTGGCACCTAAGTCTGTACGAATCTCCAAACAGTGGAAGTACTCCTATGGAAAGTAAATCTAAGTGAGGTTTGGGGGTTTGTTTTATTTTTTTCTTTTTGCATGTATGTTTTCCCATGGTCCTTCTTTTACACTATTTATGGTGAAAAAGAATTTTGATCAACCAGGGGTTTAGTGGAAATCCTTTCTGCTCTTATATACTGTACCCCTTGCAGAGAGTGAAAGAAAAGAATCTGGAGAGCAAAATAAAATATTAGATTACAACTGATGGACTAACAGGACAGATGCACAGGGGGCTCTGCATCTGAGAGGCAGAGAAATTATTCTAAAGAGAGAGTGAGTTTCACTGCTTGTATGGGGAATGCCTTCATTTTATCAATATCCTCTGGTTTGTGCCGACATCTTCACACTAATTAATCTGTCAAAGGAGTTGTTGTGCAGGATTCGTAGAAATTTAGTCAATCCTGAGTCTAGAAAAATCACTGTGATCTTTATCACTTTCCCAGATAATTCTGTGCTGATAATTGCTTGTATCTCACTGTACAAAATCTTTATCTTGTATTGCTTAATTCTGCCGGCCTTCCCTGGAAGACCAACACAAATAATTCCTTCTAGGTGGAACAACCATCACTTGCTTAAGGTCTGAATCCTGCAAACATATAAGATTGTATTTAACTGTGCTCTAGATTTCATTCCCATTGACGTCAGGAGAGCTGTTCAGACAGGGAAAATAAAGTGTTTATGGGCTTTGTAGCAATATTAAGTTTTGCCCTTCCTCTTGCTATCAGTCCTGGCTCTCCCAAGTGCCTTTGAAAGCATGAAACTGTCCAAGTACAGATGAGCCAAGAAATAAGCTCTGAACAATTAAAGGGGAAGTCCAGCTGTGCATCCATGGCCTCTGCTTTCAAATGTTGCTTTTAACAGTGTAGCAAGAGCGGTTTAAAACAGCAACATTTTCTTTGAGAGAGAGAGAGAATTTGTATCACAAAGATAAGTTAACTCATCAAAGAAGCAGGAGCAAGCTCAGTTACAGCCTGTTTTCAGCCCTCCTTTCTTCCTGTTACACAACTGCTGCAGACACACAATTACCTGAATGCCGGCTGCTGATGGGAGAGGGTCAGAGCCTTTGGCTCCGGACAGAAGGATCCCAGGCACTTTGCCTGCAGCATAACAGGGAGGCAAAGGCCAATGAAATAGTTGCTTTTGGCATGACTTAGTTGATATTACAGAAACCTAGTTGGAAAACACATGACTGTCACAGGCTGTGTTAATACAAGTAGGGGAAAATAGAGAACGGCAGAGGCCATCGACCATTGGGGTATCCCTGAACATGTCTGAAAGCAGATCCTGATGGAGCTGACTTTGCTGTGGTTAGTCTCAGGATTATTGACAGGCTGCCAGAGGGTGAGGTATAGGGAAAAACCTGGAATCAAATTTAATTCCACAAGAGAGGGTGGTGTCTGTTAAATTTTGGGGTCCTCTTGTTTTTGTCTTATGTCAGCTATTCTACTAAATCAGGTAACACACTGGGCTGCTCTCACTTGGAAGTTTTACTTATCCATTCAGCACGAGCCTCCCCAAAGCAGAAGTCTTCCTCCCTGGGACAAAGGGGCTGAGTCACTGCCCTTCTCTCCACCACAAGTGACCACAAATGCCCAGGCCAAGCAAGTACATTCAGTGTTTTGTGATGGGACAGGGAGCAGGCTGAGTGAGGACCTGAGAGCCAGAGACAAGCTGAGGGCTGTGAGCCTGAAACCTGTGTCTTTATGGTCAGGGAAAGGTACAGAGAGGAATCTGAGGACAGGAAACTTTAAAGATGAGGAGGAAAAACTGATGTCAGATTTTGCTCCCCTTGCTTAGTAGGGGATGTAATGCCAGTATCATCAGACTGCCAAAACCAAGAGGCTGGGTAGCTGTCTGGGTGATAATCGGGCTAGGGCTGCCCAAAACCAAGGCACCTTATCCTCAGCATGAGCGCACAGTGCTACAGACCAAGCTACTCCCAGGCTACATTTTTTTCCCATGCAGAAAAACCACCTTCTAGGAATCAGGAGTCTCTTTTCCTGGAGGATTTGGCTTTTGTAGAGCACCAGAAGCATCATTATCCAACCATGGGGGCAACTTCTGCCAGACTTGGTCACCTTTCAGCCTTATCAGGAGGCACCATGCTCAGCACTGGACAGATACAAACAGTGTAGCTGTGAATTTAATGTGATGGACATGTCCTGAGTGCACATTGACATGTTGGATGTAAGGACTCTTTACAAAGTGATACAGAAGACGTCAACACATTTAGATTCATTATCTTAATGAATTTGTAGCCATTAAAAGAGAAGCTGGGCCATGATCTTTTCTTAAAAAGAAATTGTAGCAGCTTTGTCATAAAGACATTTAGAAAAAAATCCTTTTGCTTAAAATACTCTATAGAAATGTAAGTTACTTAAACATAAGTTCTTTTTCCCCAGTCATAGCAAAGACTGAATTGGCAGATGGAGGAACAAGTAATTTTCTGAGCTTTTGGGACAAAACCGCCTGGCACAACCAGGCTCTACATTTTAACTTCATTATTTGCAATAGTCATTCGTGTTGTTTTAAGAGAAGCAACATGCTACAAAACCAGACCTAGAATATCTTGTACATAACCTGAACCAGAAGTAATGACCCCAAAGTGGACAGAATGGTAGAGACCTGGATCTGTGAGTGCAATAAAGGAATTTTTGGCACAGGCCCTCCACTCTGTTTTCCTTTCTGCAGATCTGCTGTGCTGCACCTCCCAGACGTGAGGCAGCACCATGCCAATATATGAGTGCAGTACCAGGGAACAGCCTCCCACCAACTTCGGGGTGATGCTAATGGGGAACAGTTCAGTGAAGACAGAGAGCATGAGCCTGGAGATGTTGTGTGTCCACACGCCCCTTCCCCTCACTGCAGCACGTGTGCTCAGGGCGTTCCCCACTGTGCAGAGGAACCTGCTGCTGAGTTCCAGGGTGGGCAAGTGCAGGGTCCATCCTCAGAAACAATTCCTCTGGCAGTTCAGCTTGGTTTAATCTCTTTAATCCTTTCCTCAGCTGCCTGTTGGAACCACAGAGAACAAAGAACCTTTTCTTTTTGCTGCGTGCTGATGACTCATGGTGTCTTAATTACAAACATCTACCCCAGTGGGAGACAGATTACCTCTCCAGCCCCATTTTGGAGTGGAAGATCTAGCTGTGCTCAATCATATTGATCCCTGCACAAGAAACCACAATTATCTATACTGCTGTCTGTTTTCTGCTTGTCTTTTAAGCTGAAGAATACAGAGATACAGCGCTTCATTAAAAAAACTCAAACAAACCAAACCAAACAAGCACAATACAAAAAGCCTGATTGTGTAAATGTTATTTTTAAAAAATCTATATTTGATATTTTTCCTGCAGACATATCTTTTCTCTGATTTCCTTCAATACTCCATTCATTTATTTACATATTGCATATAAGTCAGCATGGTACCTGCTGGTACAGATATGGATTAATGTCTTAAGCTGTTCATTTGTAGTGGGAGCAGCTTTCTTGAAAAACAGCTCTGTTTAATTGCATTTGGACAGTGGATGTTAAGACAGTACTCTCCAGTATTTGGTTCAGGCTCAAGAATGCTGAGAGGGGGCAGTGTCCCTCAAAAACCCTATTTAGTAAATTGAACTGCTTCTAGGGCTTTTTTTTATACATACTGTTGGACAATTCTGTTCTTTACACTGAGTGTGTGACTAAAAACACAGTGGAGAGCTCTGGTACCTGAGACTGGGATCTGTTCCAAAGGTCAGAAGGTGAAGGACGGCTTGCAGGCATCAGACCAAGGTCTCTGCCATGACCTGTAAGAGTTTAAAGTACAATGCAGATGTGGGGGTTTTAGAGTTTAAAAAAACTGTGTATGTGGATGGACTTCATAAAAAAAAATCTTAATTTTGAATTAAAGTGAGAGGAGACCCAATAGTTCATGTACTGAATCAAGCAAAAAGAGAATTAAAGCTGGAAGTTCACCTTCCTGTTTGTCATAAGACCACATACAAAGATGAATGACAGGCAGTGGCCTCATGCTGGCAGTTCGATAAACCAAGGCTTTGTGTGTCTTATCACATTTAATTAAGGCCTGAAAAACTTGTGGCCAGCAACACTTGTCCTGGCTGTGTTCATTTGTAATTAGCATGTCAATCCCTTCCACTTAACTGGCTGCCACTCTGAAAGTCCATAGCAGGCCACCATCCAAAATAATGGACTTTAGGGTGGTGTTGGCTTCTAAGTCTTCTATGTCCCTGCTGAAAGAAGAGGTGCCCTCTACAGTGTTTTTCATAAATATTCCTGACTCTCCCTGCCTCTGTTATTGTGTCTTGATCATGTAGGATTTGATTATTCATTTCTGAAGGCAAGTTTAAAACATCTGGAAGCAATTACTTTGCTTTCAGGGTTTTTTTAATACTCACTTTTTTTTTTTTTTTTTTGCACTTCAGTCAATTTCATTCAGCCACTGGGGACTCCGAAGAGCCCCTTTCTGCACATACCCCAGCACATGTGAAATAAAACATCATACTTTGCTTACTGCCACAGGGCAGGTTTTATTTCAGCTTAATCCTTAACTGATGTTCTCAGGCCTAATCCTGCTCCCCCCCGTGCTTCTGTGCAAGGAATATTGTCCAGAGCAGGCTGCAAAAGCCTGGTGGATCTCTGTGCACTCATTCCACAAAACCTGTGTGCCCAGAAACAAAAAGGATGGTATTCACTGTTTTCTTAATGCTTCCTTCCAAATAGGAGGCTCCAAGGACTTCCATGGGGACCACCTCCACAGGTCTGCTGGGAACTTCCCCATTACAGCCCCCTATCCCAGCATATCTCCCATTGATACAGGGATCTCTTCAGCTGCATCTCTGCAGATTCACCCATAGCTTCTCTCCTGGTCTCTAGGAGCTGATGCTAGTAAAAAAGCTGAGGGAAAAAATGCCACCAGCTGCTCATGCCCTCTGAGCTGTTTGGCTGGGGCTCCAGGGCACAATCACAGCGTAGCCAGTGCAAGGTCACACACTTCTTTTCCTGACTGTAGGCACCATCAGGAGTTTCAGATGGAAGTGAAGGATGTGCTGCTGTTTCCCAAGAGAGGAAGTTTCTGAAGGTGCTGCATGCTTTGTGTTGTATGCTAATACAAGAGTGCTTGTGGTCCTTCTCACAGGACTCTTCATCCTTGGATGTTTGATTCATCAAACATCCTCTTGTGTGGGTCCAGCCTTCCATGCCGACATGTCCTGTTTGAAAAACCTCTGTCCTGTGTGACTCCTGTGTCACTCCCTGTACACCAGGGCACAGAAAGGTAACAGCACATTGCACTGGAGCCCCAGATGTAGGGAGCATTTTTGACACTTGTACATTTTCAGTAACTATTCTCATTCTATTGTTCTCTTGTATTTTGATGTTTATTTTGACTCTTATATAACACAAACAATAGAAATGATTAAATCTTGCAAGAAACATGCACAAATCTGTTTTATTACTGGAACATTTCATTTGTTCCCATTGAACTAGGCTGGAGAAAGGGAAGAGTATTTTTGTATACAAGATTGCACTTCTACCTTTCAACCATATAAATAACAAAAAAGAGTAATGTATGATACACAAGTCATTCTCTGAAAAAGTGACCTCTGAAAAAAATAACTGATGCTGCATAGTTTGGGATTCTTACTTTTTCAAATTTCTTAGTTTTTTGAATCATCTAATTAAATGGGGCTTTTTACGTCTTACTACTAATTTTTGAAAGTTTTAAAATATACTTATTCTGACCCAAGGAAAAGGCATCTCAAAGCATCAAATCTTTACATATAAGTGTATATGTACACACACTCATACACAGTAAGTCCATCTATTATAACACACATATAAATATTTATTTCAATATACTTCTAAAAGCAAAACCACAAGGAAAATCCTCTCATCTCTTTGACAGCACTTTGTGTCTCTGACAGATGTTTCTAATAAAGCAGCACAATGCAAAGGGTTAAACAATAGTTCTGTTGAAGTCAGTGTGGCTTCTGCCACTCATTCCTTGTAGGGCCAGTACTGCACTCCAATCTCTGCCCAGACCAAATTAACAGAAATGTTAACATCACAAGCTTTCCACGTGGGTTTGGATTCAGTGTGAATATCAAATCATCTGTGAGACCCCCTCCCCCCTCCCTTTCCGAGTGCTCTTAACAGCTTGAAAAGATCATCTCTAATGTTATTAGAAAAAGAGAA
Source organism: Acrocephalus scirpaceus scirpaceus (assembly GCA_910950805.1). Classification (NCBI taxonomy): domain Eukaryota; kingdom Metazoa; phylum Chordata; class Aves; order Passeriformes; family Sylviidae; genus Acrocephalus; species Acrocephalus scirpaceus. The sequence goes on along the minus strand of OU383773.1, from coordinate 66,031,310 downwards.
AATATTTGAATAATGTAATTTGTTGTTCCTTATGTATTTGCCTTATATTTTCTGCTGTTGCAATATAAAAATAAAAAGATACATTTCTGTATTTGCATACTATGTCAATTGAACACTTTTATACAACACATTAAATATGTCTCTCTAGCTTTATCTCCAGGAGACAGAGCAAATATCCCCAGATTGAGGGTAATATAGGGCACTTTGCAAAGTGTCTGAATCCAGAAATAATTCAGAGAAGCGCTGCTGCAGAGTGTAATTCCCTCTCTGCCTGCTTTTTGCTCCTTTTCTTCCACAGGAATAAAAGGGGGGGGGGGGGGGGGGGGTGTTATTAGAAACATTTCTGTTACCAGTCTTTGAAATGGTTCTGTGTTAAAGCTAAAGGGAGACAGGAGACATTTCTCTCCTCATTATCTTCAGAGTGACCTCGGCACTGGTTTTGCCTATGGAATGCAAGGGTACATCTGCTCCACATCAAAGTTCATTCCACATTTTTCTGCCCTCTGTCATCCCATATTTGCAGTACATTCCCCTCTCTTTCCTTAATTTTCTTTTGCTTTTCCCCATTCTTGGCAGACTTCAAGGACACTGGAAAATTCACCATAGCATGTGTTACAAAAACAAAGAAGAATAAGCCTTTGTTATTTGAGGATCATCAGAACAATTTCTGATGAATTCTCAGCACTCTTGCATGTGACCTGCTTTTCTAATGCTGTTATTCATATAATTTCCAATATAAACTTTTTCCATCCACTGTTTATTTTATTAGGTTTTGGTGAGCTTTGCTGCACATGGATTGCAGTTTGGATTACAAAGGTACCTTTAACGCTGCAACAGCAAACTTTGCTCTGTAAGACATGAGTTTTTCTTTCGTTTATGGTGCAGAGGTGCCAAAATAGACACACACAAAAGAAAGTGTGACAAGCCTCAATAAAGGTTGACTCCTCAGGATAGCACACATTTACTAAAACAAGATGCTGCTGAGCTGTCTGCTAGCAGATATGTTCCTCATATGTTCCAAGAAGTGTATAGGCAGACCTATGCAGTATTTTCCTCACAAGGATGGAGCCAAAAGATTATTTTGACTCTGGCCTGACTTACCTATGAACCAATAATGGTCAGAGTAAATTTAAAATGCCAGATGATTTTGTTGCCTGGTCTGCAACTTTTGGCCATCTGCACTGCACTGGAGATACTGAGGTTCTTGGGTTCCTTTTTAAAAAGTTGTTTGATTTCCTTTAGGACAATGTCTGGAGCTCATCTTCTAAAGGACTAAATGCTGTTCTGAAGAACAGCACTGGAACTACATAGGTTTTAGTCCCACTCACCACCACAACAGTTTGTACTCTCAGGCTGCTTTCTTTGCCACAAGTTAGGGCACGCAATGTGCAAACTTCAGCTTCCTGTTGTATCCACTCTGGGTGCAATACCTTTGTGAAACACCTATCTGAAATGGATGATTTCAGATGCACTGGAATAAAAAACAAAGGTATTTTTGGGGTGCCACATTGGGCACAATAGAACCAGGCCACATAATCTGCAGAGCTGCCCTGGGGTGGCTAACATGAGCAGCATGGATAAGATCTTTTCTGTGCCACTTGGCCTGGCACCCAAACGCTTCATGTCCTGCCATAGATGTTGTTGTGGCTGCAGGGATGTATCTGAAGACATTGAAAACTGTTCCACCAGTGATGACAAGAAGCATCATTCCTTCTTACTGCACAGTGAAGTACACAACATCCCTGAGCATCAATTTTTCTGAGCTAGAAGTGAACTGGGCTGCTATGATGGGCATATGGATAAAAAGAAATGTTCTGGGCATCCTCCCTATCCCTTCTACCCCAGGCTACTCATGCTGGAGGCTGGGTTGCTTCATCCCATGTTTACATGTGAGCCTCTCAGTGCCAGAACGTGGCATTGATGGTCACAGCGGGCTAATAATTAGGTCTGCTTGTAAAATGCTTTGAGATCATCTTTTCCTTCTCTTCACACAAATCAACTTACTCATCCATAACTAATTCTCAAATGACTTCACTATTTGTCCCATTATGTTATTATGCATGCAGATTCTGTATAGAGGGTTAGGTAGCTAACCCTCTATACAGAATCTGCATGAGACTGGAGAGATACAATTTTAGTTTTAGTCCAAGTCTTGGATGTGGCTTTGGCATAGGAAGCTCAAAACCAAAGGCCCTGAAAGGTCAACTGGGTCCTACTGCATTTGCACATTTTTTATCCTCTTCAGGAATTTAACAGATATCTCTCTCAGAGAACAAACTTGAGTCCTTTGTCTTTCCCTCGTGTTGCTTTTTTTGTATAAGAAGGCCACTCACTGGTGTAACACTGGATCAGCTTTCAACAGCTTCACCAGTGTGACAAGGACCATTGGAGGGCTGAGATCCCTATAAAGCAGGCACGGAAGAGAGTCTGTTGCTCCTCCCAAATTCATTGGTGGTGTGCCTTTTTTCGTAGATCCCATCTGCATTACATTTAGTGCCTCGTTTTCCAGTCACTTTTGTTTTCAGGAAAAGAGAAACAAATTGTGCCATCACATTGCATTTCTTGTCTATAGTTAGACAAAGGGTAAATGGTGAGAATACATTGTGAGCATTCACTGAGATTTCTCTGCCTTTGAATTCCAGGGATAAAACCCCTGCTATTCTCTTTTGCCTAAGAAGAAACATTTCAGTTTCAATCTTGCCTTTTAGGTTGTTCTGCTCTCTGGCCCACTGCTGGTTTCACAGAACACAAATAGTTGGAATATGCCATCTATGGGCCTGAGGAAGGCTTGCAAGCTCTAATAATTGGTTACAGAGGCCTGTTCTGCTATTTAAAGAGAGGCAAGCTGTATATTCCATTAAAGAAATAATGGCAATGTTTGCAGACAACTCCCATCCCTCATCTTAAACCACTCCCATTCTAAATATAAACCCTGCCTGGCCACAAAAGTGCTTCCTGTTAACAAGCGAATACTGATTGTGTCTGATTCAATAGCACTTTACAGTGGTGGTAGAAACAAATGGAACAAAACTCTCTTGATGTTTTCTTGGTGTTTGGTTGGGGTTTTTCAGTAAAATATAAATTAATGTCTTACTTCACACAGCTCCTAGCAAACTCCCAGCTGCTGAGCCAGCCTAGAGTTGTCTAATACCAGAGCTGGACTTTCTGCTACTCCTATCAATGTCATATTTGGGGATAAATAAAGCTCATTTGCCTTATTTAGCACCTTTTTAAGTGAAACATCATTTCAGCCAATAAAAGGCTGCAAGGTGAAAACTTCAGATAGATCTAACAGGGCACTGAGCAAAGAAAGCTTGTCCTGAAATTGCACAGTGTGACAAATCATGAAACATCTCAATATGTAACCAAACCTTATCAGCAGTGAGAGGTACTTAAGAGGAGACAAGAACTAATATTCCTATTCATGAGGCTGGATTCACTGCTTTTCTCACTGGAGCTGCTCCAGTGTGTCAGTAGAGACAGAATCCAGCCCTGGTCCAGCCTGGCGTGCACTTCAGTGACACACTGGAGGAGAAGAGGGGATCCAAGATATACAAAGTAGTCATTGCTCCGTGTAATTTGTGGTAATTACTCATGCGCATGCTTTAGCCCAAGGTTGATTGAATTACCCCTCAATGAGAGACAGTTAGCTGATCAGCTCAAATCCCCTAAAATTTATCTTGACCTTAGAGCATGCACAGGGACACTCAATATGAAAAAGCACTACCTGTGGCCAGGGCTTAACTTGCCCTCACCACACAGTGGTGCAAATTCTGCTCTTTATGGGTGCCTATAGAACCAGATACATCAGAGACGGAGAGGAGTGAAAAGAGGTTTATGTCCCAGTTTAAGTTATGGCCACCAGAAACTAACTCAGTGAGACAACAAAATCAGCTGGCACTTTCAAATTTGGAGTCTTTGTTGCAGACCCATACATCTATATTTAGAGTCTTTTGACAAATGAAGGGATATTGTCTGTCCAGCACCTTTTAAAAGAAAGAAATTTTGTTTTTTAAATATTCTAGGCATTTAAGTCAAAGAAGACAGCTGATACTGTCTCCTCAGAGGTTGCCTGTCAACTGCATGTCAAGCCAAGTCTTTCCTGGAATGATCCTGTTGCTTTGTGCTGAGTTTGCGTTAAACCTGTGTAAACCTGTTTGTTCATCAATGGCCAGAAAGGTTGTTCCCAGAGCAAAATCAAACATAAAAATCCCCAAATTCTCATGGGGATAGTGCTCAGACTCTATTTCCTGAAAAATATTACAAAGAGTATGCAGTAGAGAAGGCAACCTAGTCAAGAGACAGCCACTAGCAGGCACTTTACAGTGGACACTAAGAATAAGCAGAGAAAGAGGCCTCTGACCAGAGACACTGAAGCTGCTCACACCACAGGCATAAGCAACCTCTGAATTAAATCTGCTGCCACCTTCTTGAGTAAGGCTGACTTTCACTGATGTGTTGGTGTGGTTCGCTAGATGCTCCCTCAGAGTAGAAGTGATGCAAAGCCCAGATATTCTTCTCAGTCAGCCTCCAAGTCATTCTTGGTTATGCCTCCCAGTGATGTTATCTTGAGGTTAGTGGCCTTGAGAAATAGTGACCAAGTCAATTATACTGATTAAAGAGAATGGTAAGGCTAAAAGGAGAAAATTTAAAAGGTGTGTGAGCAGCTTCTCTAAATAGCAAGGTAATCTAGAAGGGGCAGCTGCTCTGCACTCTCATTTGATTGTTTCTGAAGTGCTCTTCAGCAAAGTGTGATATCGATTCTCCTGCTTGCTGCAGACACCGCGGCCATTATGCTCCTCTCATATATCTACAGCTTATCCATGAACTGCTGCTTTGACCCGATACTCTTTTTTCATATCCTCAGACACTGGCAGAATCTAAATCATGCCAATTTTCTGCACAGCTTCTTGCTCAGCTCATATGCATATCTAAACATTCGTCTTTCTCTAATCTCCTAAAGCTCTCCTCCAGTCTTGTGCTACTTTCATTGCATCCCTACCACAGATCCCACTTCCTGACAGCATCAAATACAGGCATTTTCAAAGTCCTTCTTAAATGAATTAAGGATCCAGTCTCCCTTTCTGGATACAGACAGAACCCTTGAAGACCTTCAGTGATCGGCAGAGAGGACCGTGGGTGTCCGCTTCTTGTAAGTTAAAAACCTGAAAGAATAAAATGGTAGTTGCTATCTGTACTCAAATGAGTGCCAGTGGTCTTCCTCATCACACAGCTCTTCAAGGAGCTCCAGGAATTACTATGGGGGAGACTTCTCTGAGCAGCACAAGCTGCATGTCTTCCCTCCTTCTTGTCTTTCTCCATTGAGCGTAACTCATAAAAGAAAGTGAGCGCCTGGAGGATGTGAGGATGTCTCATAGCAGCTGTAGGGCTCTGTTGGTGGAGCTCAGACTGGTGTCTTGAGAGCCATGCATTTGGCTCGAAACAACATGCACACACCACTGCCGGTGTCATGGCATCACAAGCTTTGTGCTCTGGTGAAGCAACAATATGTGCTTATGCAGAAATCCAGAGTTAAGTAGGAGAACAGATTCCATATGCATCAGCCCCAATTTCCCATTAGTCATTCACAGTTTGTTAGGTGGAACAGGTAGTTCACTCAGAATTCTGCTTTTCGAATCCGTATGGTTGCTGAAAGTGATGGTTACATTATTATGCCAGGTGCAGAGGGATGAGTAGGAGTACTTAGCTTTTCACCCACAAATAAATATTTTTCCAAAACATTTTTGAAGTAGCCATCCCAGCATTTAGTTTTCCTTATGCTTAATTCCATTGTTTTTCCTGTGCGTTTTTTAAAAACAGGAGAGAAAGAAGAGAGGAAGTTCATAATTTAGTAACTACTGTAACCTTTCCAAGGGCAAAAAAGAGATCTGATCATGCATATGTGCTTTTTGGTAGGACACAGGAAGGCAGAAAAATAGACTAGTCTAGATTAGACTAGAAGCTTGGTTTGAAGACATAGTGGCTCACCTTTATCCACCACAAATACATTCTTCCAGATCCATGTCTTAAGTCTGACATGCATAAACCACATGCTGTGAGCTTCTGGCCCTATCATCAGTCCAAAATATCTAAGAGACCACAGAATAAGTCTCATTACGGCCTGGTGGCTGTTGTGTGAAGCTTTAAATTCATGTTTTGTTCTTACCTTAGTGTTTGTGGGCTTTGGATGGGGAGCAGAATGTTAATATTTCCTTCACTTGGCAGGAGATGGCTGCACACCCCACACTATGTTTTGTCACTCAGTTTGTGGCTGACTCTTTTCTTCCCCTGCATTGTCACTAACACCAGAGAAACTCAGAGTCTCCAGCTGGCTGAGTGAAGGAAGCCACTAAAAAAGCTTACTAAAAGAGCAGCTCTTGGAACTGTGAAGCAATTAACATCTTCATGACGGTGATAAAAGAAATAATGGTGGTGAGAACAAAGAGGTTTCACAGCAGGGTCGGGGCAATGCCAGTGGCAAAGCCTAAGGCTCTCCCTTCCAGGTCTTGGCTTCAGTCACCTCTGCCCTGGCCCAGCACTGCTTACCAGAGCACAGGATACACGCTGCTCCTTGTGACACGGCCACCTTGGTTCAAAACCAAGAACTTTGGAGTTTAATTCTGCTTTCTGAACCAATCAAGGTTCAGATTCATACAGCAGTACTGTAAATAAAAGGGAGATGTGAAACTGAGAGGGCTTTATGCTGCTACCACAAATGGTTATTTATTTTCCTTTGCTTTGTGGCCTCACTGGCAAGCTGCCTGTCTCATTTTACAGTCAAGAAATGTGAACCTCTATCACACAGCACTTGTCACTTAATTCCAGACAAGCTCTGACATCTGCTTTTGTTATTTCTAGATGAACAAAACAGAAAAAATGGCTGATATGTATAGAGAAATTACATATCTTGTGATTTCAAAAGAAAAACATCTTCATCTTGTCTTTGTGGAGAAGAAGTTTTGCTACTCAGGGAGTCCTTGGACATCTTCCATTTGAGTGTTGGTGAGACCAGGTGACACCCGGTGCCTCTCTGCTCCTGTATGCTGGGCTCTCTGTCTGCTCAGTAAGTTTTACCAGTGCAGAAACTCAGAAATGGTAATTTATGCTTACTGGAACAAGTATTGTCTGCAACAAGAACACCTGCTCCTGTGTAAGAGACTTTCCACTTTGCAAGATGATCAGTTCTGCCTGTCCTTCCTGCACTGTAGTACCTGATTTGAAGTTGCCCCAGAAATCCTGGTTTAAAAGCTTGCACTGTGCTTGAGGATGGACCACTCTGAGCCCTTCAACGAATCACTGTAAACCCAACCAAAGAAAAAGGATTAAGGTTTGTGCTCCAGATGTGCAGTACCTCTACTCATCCAAGACTGAAATCCAAACAAAGTCAAGGCATGTACTTACATACATTACATAGTGAAACACCAATCTCCACTCTCATGTAACGAAGTGCAACAAGTGTTTAATGGACATAACGTGGGAGCAGTGAAAATGTGGATGGAAAGTACCAGAGAAGGAAAAACAGTAATGTCAGTCTCAGGGAACAAGTTCTAAGAAAGCAAAAGTAGAATAAGACTAGATTGTTTTTTAAATTGCTGTTTACCAGCTAGGATGTATGTCTACTTGAAATTAACAGCAGCATTAGTAAAAAATCTACTTAAACCTGCCAAAGTCAACAGAAAAGAGGGTTGGTCACTGAAATATCTGCCAGATCAAAATTCATGTCTGAATAGGAAGGTAGATTTGGGATTTAAAAGGACAGTCCAGACCAAAACAGGGAAGTCCAAATGCCATGTTAAATAGATTTTTTTCCTCCATGTTCCCACTCTTACAAAAAATTGGCAAGTGGGGTAAATAGCATATGGCTCTTTCCTCCCTTGGATACCTCTGCTGCTGGCTGAAGACTGCGCAGCACTCCTCAGATGGCAAAAGCAGGAGGAATTCCTTTCGTAACATCTGCCTACGTGAGGGTCCTGGAATCTGCAACTTCTCTGAGCCTGCTTTAGCTCACCTCCCTGCCTTCTTGACATTCCCCTCTTGTCCAGCAGATAAGAGCACATTTTCAGAACCAGTTTTGCAATTACCCATCTTCTCAGTTTTCTTTCCTGACCTTTAAAGGGGATGCACCGAATAAATGCCTTTGTACAAGCGCCAGACTTTCTGCAGGGTGGCTGTTTCAAAGGAGTAAATATGATCTTTTCATAAATACCATGTCAGGCCCATGTAACTCACAACTTATTTATTACACTCCTAATGCACACCGTGGAAGCCGGGGCTAGTGTTGCACAAGAACATCCATCTAAAGCATTTCAGAACTGCAGACCAAGGTAGACAGCTAAATTTTTGTGTAAGCTGCTTGGCCACTGTTGAGTCTAGATTTCACTTGAGTTTTGTGAAGCATTTAAAGCTATTCAGAGTTTAGAATAAAATGATAAAAATATTGCAGCCTGTGAACTTTTTGTTAGGCATGTGGTCTTGGTATTCAAAATCCAAATTAACCACCTAGGTAAAAGGACAGAAAACTCTTCTGTGACATTGAGTATATCAGTTTGTCCTCATTGACTAAGTGTTTCCAGCCTCCTTCAAAGCCTTTTGGGATTATACACTCCCAGGGCTCATCTGAGCTGGACAGAAAGCTGCTTTAATGAAAAGCTTTCCCACACTTTGCTATCGTCGTGATATCCTCAGGAGGGGAAAATGGCCCCTGCCTTTGGTGCACATTGGCTCCACACCTGTGTCCCCAAACATGGGCAGTGGGACATGAGAGACAAGAGAAATTCCTTGTTTTACTGAGAAGCTCAGCATGGACCTGGGGTGCCCTTACCCAGATGGCAGTCAAAAAGTAGTATTGGTTGGGAAGCATGGCTGGGTCACAAGTGTCACTGCTTTGGTTAACCCCTTCATTTCCCAAATACAGCAGTGGATGGGAGGATTATATCCACTATGGAAGAGCCGTGGGTTCAGAGCATCACACCCTGCAGCTGGCTTTCCTGCCACACATGTGTAGCATAATTGTTAAATCCTCTTTTACTCCTCTGTCTTTCCCTGGTGCACACATGCCTGGTGGATTGTGAATCTTGAGGAGGTGGTGGGTCCCTCTGCTTCAATGCAGTTGTGGTCAATATGGTTGTGTTCAATGCCTTTGCTCACAGTTTCTCTTGTGGAAACTGTGTGTGTAGCTCTAACAGATCAGGGACAAATATTTTGTATATAGCAAAAGCAGAGAAACCATCTCAGGGTTTTTTTTTTGGTCCCATTGAGTATGCCTTGTCATTTTTACAGGGATGGGTGCTTCTTGAAAATGTGGCTCTAAGACCTTTGGTGGAAGCAATTTGTCCTTAAGATGGAAAAAATTCTCAAGGCCCTTTCTGTCTGCTGTCATCCTGCACAATAGCATTTGATACATCCTGAGACAAAGGTTGGCATACCAATAGTAAATGCACAAGATAAAAATAGTTAATGAGCAAACTGCACTTGCTTCTCTCTGTGCTTTATGGCTAGTCATAGACAGATCTTAACCTAAAAAGATCTGATGTAGCATGCATTGCTGCTGAGGTCAAAACATTTGTGTACTCTTCATCTCACACAGCCTGTTTTTGTTTATCAAAACACAAGTAGGTATCACCACTGGATGCTTAGCTTTCACCTCTAAATCTGGCTTTCGGATCTAGTGGCCTTGACTTCTTATATTTTTGGGGGGTTTGAATTAAACATCAATTCTTTTCAGTGATGAAAGTGTTCTAAAAGCAGCAACTCCAAGAGGTTTTGAGAGTCAGGTTTCTTGAGAGCAAGTAAAATGAAATTGCGAATAACTTTGCTTTTTTACTGTAATTTTCAGATGGGAAGAACAAATCAGAACCACAAAAGGGATGTTAGCAGAGCCAAAGTTATTTACAGTTTAGGTTTCATACAGCCATTGGCAAGATAAAGTCTTTTGTGGCTCTATATCAACCTTCTGACAAATAATACAGAAAGTTGTACAATCTGCTGAGCCTGGGGGTAACTTCATTAGTAGGCATCATATCTTATTTGAATCACACATACAGTTGGGTGTTTAAATTACAGGAAGACTTTGTGTTTAAGGGTTTCCGCATCATGCCGAGGCTTGGGAAAAAAAGTCAGGTTTGACACATAATAGGGATTGATGTGTTACTTCAAATGCTGGTGTTACTGGAAAGGAAGGAACTTCCACAGGAAGAGCAAAGGAAATTATACAGGAATCAATAAAGGATGCTAAAAATAGTGCTTGACTTACCTTCCATGTCAGACAAAATACCCTACTCAAGGGATACACATGTTATGTCTTGGCTGGTATATCCAAACAGCTCTGACTGGTGTACAGGCTGTCAGGATTTCCTCCAAAGTCAATGGAGAGAGGCAAGCGTCTCTAGAGGACAGTTCATCCCACTTACCTAAGGAATTGCCAGCAAAAAGAGAGTGCTGTAGAACCTGCAATTTTCCTAACTGCCATCAGCTTCACATGCTTAAAGTCAAGCATGTGCTTAATTAATTTCCTGGAGGGTGCTCAGGAAGCTGAGCACCTGGCAGGACTGAACAGCTACCTTGGAGGAAAATGAAGAAATTTGCAAATGTTCTGGATGAACCTGATGAACAAAACTGGGAAATGAGGAGAGCTTGCCTGCAAGGATGACTAAGTTGCAAGCTTGGAAGTGTAATAGGTCCCAGGAGAGAGAATATGATTAGTCAGGTAATTTACAGGTAATACGCTTTCATCGTTTTCTACTTAGCATTAATTTTCTAAAGCACCAGGCAGGAGCTTGCTCAGAGGGGAAAAGGGAGGTAGTGCTGGAGTAAGGGATGGGGTGGCATTGTCCTGGGGGATGCCATGCCAGGAGCAGAGCTCTGGTCCCTGAATCCCGCCATGTCCGGCCTTGCCTGGCTATGCTTTTGCTTATCCATGAGCATCTTCTTTCCATCCACCAGGCCCCCCAGACAGCATCAGGACAGGGCGGTCATGCTCGGAAAGGGGAACAGCCACAGCCATTTGTTTACACATTGGGAAAGGATTGATATTTTGGGATTCAAAGCAGAAGCTTCAACTCGGAAGTTCACAGGGATTTTAGCTGCGCAAAGCAGAAGTAAATCTGAGCAGTGTGAGTTGGGAGATGGTGTTGTTAACCAAGGCACTAACAAACAGTGGAGAATGTGACAGGGAAAATGATGGGTGTATTGCAGATTGTAGCGGGGAGAGAGGATGTCACTTGGCTTTCTTCACACTTGGGATTAACCTTTCCACACTGCAGTGGCTGTTATATCTGACTAGGCATCTGGTCAGATCTGTTAATTAGATCTATTTTAAGCCCATGTTTAGAGCAGCACTCTTAAAGAACAACAGATTAGATGAAGGACAAATACACTGGTATCCAAGGTCCTTCTGCAAAATAAGAGAAAATATGGTTTGGGCACAATTAAGGAGGAGATTTTTGTTTCTTAGATGCTATTAAAGCCTATTATATGAACTCCTCAGGGCTCTCTACACTCCTTAATGGGGATTCTGTGACTAGATTGAGAGCAATACAAGGCCCAAAATTTGAAGATTGTAGCCTGTAACATGTCACAGAAAGTTTTTAACATCGCCCCTCTTAATCAGCACCAGACAAACATGTGCATGAAATAATACCCTCCCTCCATGCCTCCCATTTCCAACTCCCCATCTTGCAAACAAAAAACTACAAGAGCCAACAGATCTGCTCTGGCTTGTTTTATTTCACTTTGAGCTTATTAAAATGCTGTGTTTGCAGTTTATATTTGTTGGCACACTGTTATTTCAACGACATTTAAACAAGAACTACATAAGCAACGGGCAGATCAAGAGAGTAGCTCATTTCATTCTGTGTTTTGAAGGGATCTTATGTAGTCTTATAATCACCAATTACATTATCTGTGCTATTTATTTGCTTTTGATTTACTTACTTCAGAGGATGACTGACTTACTTCAGCTGTTTCCCTTTGTTTCTATTTGTTCCTGCTTTCAGTTTCTTTAGTACCAGCATGACAAATACAGCAACAACCAAATTAATCTACCAGCAGCAAGTGTTTACAACCCTAAAGGATTGTCTGTGTGGATGTTTAAATTAAATAGGAAAAAATAAATCTTTATTAAAAACAGTGTTTGTAATGTATGACTTCACTCCCTTCTCCTCTGCAAGGCTAGACCTTGGTATCCAAAGTCCCTGGCATGGAGCGAGTACTGCTTCCATGGCTGGCCATCCCCTAGCTGATAGCTGCTCTCTTACTGGTGTGAGGTTTGGACAGGGCAACAGCAAAGACTGCCTGCAGCCCTTCATGGGTTGGTACTATCCACAGCATTGTTGCAGGCCTTTGTTTTGGCTTGCTAAACACCCCTTTTAAAATCATTGCTGGTTCCCAAATAGGTTGTTCAGGAGCACTCAAACGAAGCTGCTACCTTCTCTGTACAAGTTGTAGTTACGTCTGCACAAGGAAATTTATTGCACCCTGCTCCACTGCCTGGCACTAAGGGCCCCAGTATCTAATGTTTAACCCCACCAAATAGGTTATTCACCAAAGAGTGTGCCTATCTTAAGCTGCCTTCTGGGAACAGTTTCTGGGCCAGGAGATCCTTGGAAGATGCTCTTTGGCAGGGGCTATGCTAACAATTTGACAATACTTTGCAATTGTTCAACAATTCGAGCAAAATTGTTTAATAACAGAACAAGCAGGTTCTGCCTCCTGGGAACGGTCCCAGGCATTGTTATTGGTTGTGTGCTTGGACTAGTAAATTAATGTTTGCATGTGACTCCTCTTCCTGCTGCTCAGCAAGGCTTGACTTGATTCCAACCCCAAGTTCCAGCCTTGTACTCCTTCATCTCCCTGAACTTCACCCCCTTATGTCTTTCAAACAATCAGTCTATCACCTGGGACTCTAATTTGAATGTCCTTGATAAATGTGAGCCTTTTTTATTACGTACTGGGCTTATGTAATTCCCAGGCAATACCTACAACTTTTTCTGAAATTCAGAATCAAAATTCAGTTGACTTCATAGCAGAGTGAATATCACAACTCTGTGGATGCTCTGCTTCCCTGGATTTACTGGTGCCTTGATATGGTGAGGAGTTGGGATACAACTAAAAGGTTGTGCTGCAACATCTTCTGTGTGCTGCACAAGGCAGTTTTAGCTCTATCTACTGAAACCAAGCAGAGATGAGAAGGCAAAATGTTTCCTTTCACATAGTCCAACAATGATAACATTTTTCATATCAGGTTAAGAAAAAAATATACTATGCCTGCCTATATGGGAAGTAAGTTCGTCTGACTATTTCATCTCCATAATTTCTTCCCTTTCTTGTCAGCTTCATTTTTTCCATAGGCTCTGAGAAATGAGCTATTCTTCCCTCTTTGTCACTGGAAATAAACAACTATTCTGTGTGAGCTTTTCCATCAGGAAGCAAAGCTGAATCTGCTATTCCCCTACACACTGATTATTGATTGTATGGTCTCTTGGGTGGAATGTTGCTTTCTCTGCTCTGTCAAGGGTGATATCAATGCTGAAACCTCTGACAAAGGTCAGTGAAAGTTTGAATGCTGTCATATATATACATAATAATGGAATAATTCTGTGTCAGGCTTCACTGTCTACCAAGACCTCCCTCATTCTCACTGGGAGCCCTGAATGTCTTTCCTGTTCTCCACTTCTCCATCTCCTAAAGGTTAAGGAAGCTGGAGTGACAGACAATCACTCAGCAGCAGACCTGTTGTAGGTTAGCATAAAAGTTCCAGAATGAGTCAATGCTTTACCTGCAGGAGAGTTTTGCCTTCCTCTTAGAAACAGAATTGAGAATGGTTTATATCACATTGCCCAAATAAGCAGGGAAATGGAGAAAATAGTCAGAAAATAATTAGGACTTGGTGAAATGAACACAAGGCATTTGGACAGTAAGTGGTCTATGGCCTGACAGAAAGAAAATCTTGTGTCAGGAAATGATATGATGATGTGTAAATGCAGATGAAGAAGGGATGATAAGTTTGTGGCACTATGTTCTTAAAGGCTGGAGGAGAATCTTATCATGAAGGGGTGTCTGGTTTCAAAGGCTCACTCTGAATCCTGAGGAGGTGAATACAGCCCAGTCTGATGTCCTGACACTGAAAAGGCAGAAGAAAACGTTTCCCACAGCTTTCTTTTCTAGGAAGAGGAAGCCTTACTGGTATCACAAAGCTACTGGGTTTGAATTTCCCAGGCTTCCATATGGAGAAGAACAATGGTGGGGAATGCTATGGTAAAAACAAGGAGCTGCTCCATGCTGTGTCAGACTGTGCCCAGCCATGGAAGTTACTTCAGTGCCATCAGCAACCTCACAACAAAGTGATGGTGGAGGATGCAAAACATGGGGTATCTGAAAGGCACAGTTGTCTAAAGCCACCTATTTCCATCAGCAACAGGTTAGAGGTCCTTTATTCAGAGGTGGGATGATCTGGATGAAACCTGAAGGCATCAGACAGCAGGGTCCTTAGGAGCTTCAGACAAATCCTTACAGGAAGAAATAAACAAACAAGAAGGACTCCTGGCCTGTTTTTGATGTTCTTTCACTCATACAGGTTCATTAGCAGACAAAATTGTCTTGCAGGCAGCACAGGCTCTTCTTCCTTATATGCTTTTCCAGCTTCTCTGACAGGAGATAATGACTTGCCAACTCTTAGGTTCATTAGCAGCATAATTTCACATTTTAACTTTCCTGCTACTATGTTTGAGGGGCAATCCTGGCTTCCTTGTCCCTGTGAACCAACTCTTCCTGTTGTAGAGAAAACTCTTGGCAGTGTATTAAAGAGAAAACCTTTGGAGATTTTTTTTTTCCCAGGATCGCTCTTCAGTCATTCACTTTGAAGCTGATTTAAACTGGGAGATCTGCTTCTGCAATCTGGTGGCTGGCTTAAAAACTCACAAGTTCCAAGGTACTGCTTTTCTTCTCTAGAGTACTCAAATTGCACATGACAAGCTCAGTGACAGAGGGTTCACCACTCTTTTTTTATGTTTATGCCTGTCACCCACTCCTTTATTTAATCTTTTTCCAGAACACCTAACTGGTAGCACATTTTTCAAAAAATAATTTTAAAAAGCAAAGCTAGACATTTCCCATGAGAATCTCCAGGAAGAAATATGTAGGTTTTATCAGTATTAATTCTTAGCTGGCACTTCCTCCCAGGAAGAATTATTGTTCCCCTAAGAAATGGTTTTGAGGCAACTACACAACGTAACTTAGAACTTGCTGCACATTACCCCAATCTCATCCTTTTTTATGAAGAGAGAAGGCCAGCAACCAGCCAAAGCACTCTTTGTACCTGTCTTGCTTATGGCTGTTTTATAGACTGTAACCTTCCCAAGGAAGCACAACCCACCAAACCTAGCTGGAAGGGACTAATGCTCCAAGCAGCTACTTGTAGAAAATGAACAGTACAAATTGACGCCTGATGTAGTTCTGCTGATGAGGTGTTAATGAACCTCCAGCCCAGAGAACCCTGTCTCGGACATGTTTTTTTCCCAGTTGCCTAAAATGATAGATGGTGCATTTGCACAATTGTTGCAACAAGTAAAACAACCACCTTATGCCACTCAGCCTGTAGCCTCAGAAAAATGTTAGCATTGAATACAAAAGGAATACATTTTTAAAAAATCAAGGATTGGGACCAGCATACAGTACTGGTCTTCCTGATGTGTTGTTCTGGGTTCTAGCAGCTGGCAGTCAGAGGTTTCTGCATACCTGCAGCTCTGTGTTTATTAGCCCTGATAGTGTGTCTTCCATAAGTCTAAGTGCTTTAGAATTCATTTAATCTTTTAGTCTTCACAGCATCCTATGGCACCGCACTGTTTAAGGAAGCGCTATGGGGGAAAAATATTTTCTCTTTGTTTCAAACCTCCATCTGATTTTTGTCTTATGAGCAAGCGCCAATAACTACTCCTTATTCACCTTCCTGTCCCCAGCACAGGAAGGACATCAACCTCTTGAAGTGAGTCCAGGGACGCCAAGATGATTGGAGAAAGACAGAGGAAAGGCTGAGAGAATTTGTTTTGTTCAGCCTGGAAAAGTGAAAGCTTAGGGGTGACCTAATTGTGTCCTTCCAGTAACCTGAAGGGAGCCCACAAGAAAAATGGAGAGGAACTATTTACAAGAGCATGTAATGACAGCACAGAATAGGTTGAGATATTAGGAAAAAATTCTTTACTCTGAGGGTGGTGAGGCACTGGAAGAGGTTGCCCAGAGAAGTTGTGGATTTCCCATTCCTGGAAGTGTTCAAGGCCAGGTTGGATGGAGCTCTGAGCAACCTGGTCCAGTGAAGGGTACCCCTGCCCATGGCAGGAGGTTGGAACTTGATGATCATTAATGTTTTTTCCAACCCAAAGCATTCTGTGATTCATTCACTTAATAATTTTATAACCTGTCTAATTTCTCCTCTCAGTCCTCTTTTCTCCCAGACTGTGCAACTTCATCTTTTGTATTAGAGAAGCTGTATCACACCTGTGGCCAGTTTTGTTGGCCTTTTATGCACCTTTTCAAATTCTGCTATGTCATTTTAGAGAGATGGGGCTGGGACCAGACACCAGATAATGAAGAGAGATATTCACTGTGGGTTTATGTAGTGACATTGCTGGAGCTCTGCCCTTCCCTTCCTAATAAATCCAAGAGTTCATTTGTGTTTGCCACTAATACTGAACCAATGTCCCAGGAAATTGTTGTTTCAGAAGCCAGGTGCCAAGTCTCTGCACAATGATTCCCCAAACTGCCTCACATAGTCCTTCCTACTTCACATGCCTCAAACTGCTTTGCATTGAAAGTCGCTGTACTGCTTTTCAGGTGCAGGCTTGCCAGCAGGAATTCATGAGAGACTACCTGCCGTACACAGCCAACACATCTGGATTGGAGTGCCAAGTGTCCAGGCCAGCTGAGCGGGCAAGAGAAGCAGCCTGCCTCAGGTTGCCTGGCATTTCCTGGCATGAGATCCTGCCTTTGCTCCCTTACGGCACTGCCAAAAGTGAGCAAGCTGAAATCTTCCCCAGGTGCCTACCTCAGGCTAGTTAAGTCCTGTTGGGAGTTGATTTCAGTTTGGGATTTTTGTGGTTTGGAGGGGGTTGTTTGCGATTATTTCATATTGTTTCTCCAAGGCAAAACAGCTCTACCGTTTCCAAGGAAGAAGCTAGGGAAGGTACCTATTACCCATATTTAAAAGAAATAAATTGTGTGATCTTTCATTTGGAAATTACTAACACTAGCAGGACCTGAGAGAAAGATTGTATTCATGCAGATGACATTTTTACGCAGTGTTTTGCCGAGTACACTGGGTAGGAGACTGATGGCATCACCACTGACACACACCTAATTTTTTCCAAACATGTGAGGAGTCCTAGTTTGAACAACTTTCAGAGATCTGAGTGGTTAAATTTGCAGAAAACCTTTCCTGGTTCGTCACTCACAGCTCCTGCAGGTCATGCTAGGCCAGAGCACCCTAGCGGGGTAAAAGCCACATCAGTCCTGTGAGCAGCAAGGACCCCAGGCTTGGTGGGAAACAGCTCCAGGCTGCAGCAGAAGAAAAAGCATCCAGCTAAGGAGAAAGAATGCAGTGAAGCAAAGGAGGCAGGGGAACTTCAAAGAAGCAACAGGGTAAGAGCAGGAGAACCAAGATTCACCTTGATGCAAAGGACTGACTTGCTCTGGAGAGGAAGGAGAGTAATGAGGGCGGTTGTTATTTACAAGATCCTATTTTATCTCTGTTCTCCCACCTGGATCCAGACCATTGAGCTCCCAGCCCTTACCTAGCATAGGTACCTTCATGTCCCTCCTGTCCATGTATGCCACTACATCAAGCACCACAGGTATCAACAGACTGGATCTCTGCTCTGCAAACAGGCATTCTTTTCTAACAAATTTCAAGTTTGAAGGCTAAAGCAGGTCAAAACCAAATGTCATCACTTCCCTTTGAAAATCACCTGGGGCCCATCAACATTATGCTGACTCCTCCCAAACACCCACTCTCCAGGGACTGCTTTCTCCTTGCACTCAGGGGAATAATGTCAGATCCTAGCCAGCTGCATGGCGCCAGTGCAAAGGGAACAAAAGCCAAGGCAGTTGTGGGAAAAAGGCCATTGTTCCAAAAAATTTAAGTGATGTCACTCTGCTCCCTAACAGTGTCAGTAAAGCATGCATTCCAATAGCAAGTGCCCCTCTCTTACAGCTGCTTGCAGTGAGGGTTGAAGGCATGGAACAGATTAATCTGCTTTGCAGAGGCTGCATGATTATCATAAAACACCGTTTTTCAGCATAGTCTCCCTTTCCCTGGATATGGAGCAGAGTAGCACTGTGGTGTGGGGCTGGATCCCTTGAAGGGACCTCACCCAACATGAGGGTGTGTGGGCAGCAGTGATGGTGTGAGTGTACCTGTCCTCAGGGGGAGGAGAGCTGCTCGTGCTCCTCCTTACTGTACTCCCACTGACAAGTCATTGCCATTTGCATTCTGACACCTGCGAGAAATCTTAATCACAGGTTGTGACACCAGTGGAGTAGTCCTGAACAGATGTAAGAGTTACATTTCTAATTATCTTAACACCCTTTTGGCAGATGCCATAAACACAAGTTAATTAAGCCTCGTGCTAAGCCTGTGATGCAGAGTTACAGCTATTTCTCTTAATTCTGATTAACAAATGAAGAAGATGAGGCACCAGCCTACACCTGCTACTCAGTCCTAAACCTCAAGCCCTCTGTTGGCCTCTCCACTTTAGCCTCTAGGTGCACTACCACCCGGCAGATCATCAAAAAGTTTTGACCTATTGTTGATAAAATTAACAGACTACATCCAGTGTCCCTCCAAAATCCCAACAAAGTTTTCTTACAAAGATGAAAATCATGAAGAATTTCAGTGTTTGTTATTCTCCCTACATCACTGCCCTGGAAGTGCTTCCACACTTTCAGAAAACCTGGGAGCTCACCATCCATGCACTCCTGAAGACATCCATACCCATATGAATCATTAGGCAGGCAAGGGATGACTCTTAATTGTCCATGGGTTGTACCTCTCTGTCATTCCCAGCATGTGGCCCTCATGACACCTGCACCTGCAGCTGAATCCAAGGACTGAAAGCCAGACATACCTCCACTGCACCCTACAATCCACTCATGCTGAACTGCCTGCATCGTGGTAAAATCCAGCCAGTGTTAAAACCTGTGCAGTGGGTGGCAGATGTAATACCTACGTCTTGTGAGAAACATCCTGGGAGATCAGGATGCTGACATCCTCTGGTGATGCATCCCAGAGCTGT
Source organism: Acrocephalus scirpaceus scirpaceus (assembly GCA_910950805.1). Taxonomy (NCBI): domain Eukaryota; kingdom Metazoa; phylum Chordata; class Aves; order Passeriformes; family Sylviidae; genus Acrocephalus; species Acrocephalus scirpaceus. The sequence continues at coordinate 66,012,030 of OU383773.1, read as the reverse complement.
GTGTAGAGGAGGACTACAGGAAATAAGTGGCTCTGCTGCAGAACTATGCTGGTGCACCAGATGTACTCAGGGGGACTTTGGGCAAAAAGGGTGGAATAAAGCTTGATAGATATCCTGCCCTCCCTCTGAACCTTTACAGGAAAGGAGAAAACAACTTCAGCCCCTGATGTCTTCAAAAGATGTCTTGAAAGACATCTCCCTTCCAGCCTTCTTGCTACTATCCCTGAACTGGGTACAAGTATTTCCAGGCTCCTACAGCCTGGAAATAAGGGAGGTTGGGGCAAAAAGGGTTTGGTGGGCATCACTCTTTACCCACAGGCAAAGCCTGTGTACCAGCAAGGCTGACTCTCCACAGGCAAGCATTGACATTGCATTTCATTTTTTCAGATTCTCTAAAGAAAACCACAAGCAGAGCTGCCAAGGGAATTTAGTCAGATGGAGCAACTGGTAAGAGGACTTTGAAGTAACTCAAAGCAGACACATAGAAATGGAGATATGCAGAATTAAGCAACTATAAAGCTCTTACCTGGGGTTTCTGTAAGCTCTTCATTGCACTTGCTAAGCAAAACTTGCCGGTGCTCTTGGTGATTATAAAAATACCATGCACCAGTCCTCAGTTAGTGGATTCTCAGAAATTAAACCCTCTCTATTTTATAATCTTTTTATTGCAGAATTGTTCTAGTAAACTAGCCTAAACCTAGAGTGCTGCAATCAGGCACCCTTTATTCAAAACTCTTCAAGCTGTCAAGGGAAAAAACAAAGAAGTCTATTTTAGCCCAGTTTTAATCCATTAGTTCTGAGATTAATGTGGGTTTTAAAAAAAATTTTATTCATTTATTGTGGATTTGGAAGAATTGGCAAAACTGATCACAGAGAAAGCTTAATTCATGAGTAAGTGCTCTAGTGCTCTACTACTCTGCAGTGCCCTTAGCAGTCAAAACACTATTTAAGAAAATACATCTTGGCAAATGTGCAAATTATTAGAAGCCCTTTCTACTGCTGCCTTTTATTTTGAAGAAAACATTATCACTGAAAGCTGAGGCAGCTTTGTGGAGCTGCTTACTCTGGTGATCTACAGGCAGAACTGTACTTAGTGGGAATGCTGTTGAACAGATGCGATCCCTGTTTTGCACATGATTCTGGAATGCAATAAAATTGTTTGGTTCTGGGAAACAGTTCTTTCCTCCCATGACACTGTCAAAATGACCAAATTATCTGATTCTGAAATCCATACTCCCATGAGTAATTCTCATTCATATTTCAGAAAAGTGCAAGTTACGAAGGAAACAAAAATACAGGAACATCACCTCTACTTAGAAATTTTCTCATTTCCTGATCTTAAGAGGACGGAAAAGTGAACTTGCTTTGGGAGTAAACAGATACAAAGAACCTTCATACATTGCTGGCAGCAGAAGGAAAGGAAAATATGTAAATGCATCACAACGAAAAACCTGCGCTCACTTCAGCAATCTGGCCCGGAGAAGTTGTGTCAGGAATTCTCTGAGAGATTTCTCTTTTCAGCACCTTCAGCCTGGAATCCTGAACACTTCCCATTCCTTCTCACCTCACAAAACCATGCTCTTCAGCAGCAGAGGTTGGGGAAGTCAATTGGCTGAAACACAAAGGGTCAGATTCTAGACTAGTATAAATCATTGTGGCCCCCCGAAAAAGCCACACTGAGGCTCTGTTGCTTTACACCCACTGAACATCTGTCCCTCAGCCTGTGGGAAGAGAATATACTGTGCCTCATGCTTCATGCATTTCTAAACAGCTGCTCTGAAGGACTTCTTCAAGCCTCACATGAGGCTGTTTGCCTTCACTGAAAGCTCTGGAAAGGATTGATTGTGCACAAATGATTTAAATTACAGCGTTTGCAGGGCACAAAGTCATGTTGAAGGACATCTCCAATGTAGTAAGCCGCTTCTTGGCAAATCTCTTTGCAAATCAGGTGGGTGAAGAAGAGATTATGTCCAGTCCCAGCCAATTAGAGCTTCACAGTGCCTTTCCATACAGGAGTTTGCTTCAGTAGTTCTGACAGGATCAGGTGATGTCAGCCTGGTACAGCTATGTGCAGTAAACATCAGATGGAGTTTGCTATGTGAATATGTGACCTTTCCTTCTAACCTTTTTTTTGTTATTATTTTTAATCAGGAATGACATCTTTGAATCTATCTTTATCTTAATGCTGCCACTGGTCTAGCAGATCTGCCAAAGAAATTTTGCAAAGAGAAGACTTAAAAAGTCACCTGACAAATTTTTATCCGTTTTTCACTAAGAAGCTTTCGGCTGCAGCATGTTACATTTTTTAGGAATTCAAGTCAGTAAGCAAACAGACTAGATTTGTTTGTTGCATGACTTGCATGGCTAGGACAGTTTCTTATTATTTCCTTTATTAGCAGGTGAGACCACAAACCACCACTTCCGAGAGGGCTTAACTTACTAGCTAGACATAGTGCCTTACAAACTGCCTAAAGCTGCAATTCAGGAATATTGGGGTTGTTTATTTAAGGTGACATTTAGTCACTTCCCAAGTGGAAGTTCTCAATAAATTATATTCTAACGAACATTCTGGTTGCTCCTTGCAGTTATTTGCATTCCATGCAAAGCTAAAAACCCCTCTGTGCTCTTGGTGAGGGAGTGAGCCAGTCTGGGCAAAATTCATACTCTCTTACCTTGTTACCAGACCCTACACTTCAGCTGCCAGGAAACAAAGATGGTAGATGGCATTCAGATGAGTTAAATTGCTACCCAAGAGAGATTAAAGCCAGTTTGTGATTGAGAGGAATGGCAGAAAGGTTCCACAGGCCGGATTCTCTGTTCACTGAGCAAGTTAGATAAGCACTACAAAGGAAGGCGTGATTATATTTTCATTATAGCAGTTTTCTCTGAAAGACATTAAGTGTGAAAATTAACAACAATAATTTTCTTTCCAGATCTGGTCAGCTTAACTCCATTAGAAAATTTGGTAACTCCTGTAAAAAAATTACTCCAGTGCCATAGTGTGTTTCAATATTCATGATTTCACACAGAAAAAGTGCTTGGGAAGATAAAGATGATGCCATCTGCATAAATTTTTTGATAGCATTGGACTAATTAGAAGGTGTATGCTGCACTTGCCAACTTCCAATTATGCTTCAGTTTCCTGTAGGACCAGCAACAAAGGTAGAAGAGACCCAGGCAGACCCAGGCCTGTGATCAGCAGTACTGCCTTTAAATCAATAATATTTTTAAAGTATTTGCAGTAATCATTCTAAAATAATGAGTAGCAATCTGCAGAGCAGCACATTGTAAACAAAGTTTTTAACCTACATAGAAGCAGAAGGACCTACTTCTGGACACTGGGAGGGGATGATATCTATTTCTCTGCTGCAATGAATGACATCTGGGAACTGCTACTGCTTTTCCTGCCTTTCTCCTTGGTAAAGAACAGAAAACCAAGAATCAAAGCAATTGAAAGGGAGGTAAAGATCATTAATTTCAGCAGATTTATGTACAGAACAAATAAAGTTTGAATACTTTTATATTTCATGGGAAATGTCAAATCCTTGAAAGTCATGCAGTTAAAGCATACTTTGGATGCAGAATAAGGTGCATGATCTTCTCTCTTCCCTCCTTCCAATCCTAAACTCATCTCTGGCAAAACTCACCTTTCCCATCCTTGTAAAGCACTGCTGCTTTTAATCCCAATTTAGGTGTAATTTGGAGAAAGGACAAATGATCTCCTAATCCACCTTACTCTCTCTCTTGTGATGCTCAGAGTTTGGCTGCTGGGATTGTGGTATCCCAGCAGGTTTGGTTCCTGAATTATTTTCACACGGATACATGTCAAAGCATAATTGGTTATATAATATTCACCAGTAAAGCCAAATGGGAAAGTTTTCAGCTGACACAAGAGCATGTTGGTTTGATCTTCTGAAGCCAGAGCACCTGTATGCAGACAGCTTGGAGACCTCTATCCACTCCCCCGGCACATCTCTGGATAAATACTGGGAGCTGCAACAGCAAGTGCTCATCCTCATGCTTGCTTCTGAGCCCTGCATGCAGCTATGTGCTATTCCCTCAACTACTGCTCTGGTCTCCCCTCTTCAAGTGTTTTGTAGTAAAGTCACACAAGAGGTTTCCTCAAATGCTCCATCATCCTTGGTAGAAAAGAAGCGTCAGGTTCCCCATGCCTTGAGAACAACCCTCCCCTCTCTCTGCTATTTCTCCTCTTAAATGCACCTACATCTCTTGTAGGCCTGAAGGCAAAAGCTTTTAAAAGGAAAGGAAAAGAAGACATTTCATTGCCACCAGGGATGAAACAATGGAAAGCCGTTGGAGCAGCTAGTCTCTGGTCCTGGAGCATCCATTACTGCTGTCCTGGTGGCATTATTCTTCTTGTTTCCCTCTAGGTAGCTCCTGCACTAGGGCAATGGATGTTCCCTGGCATTGTACTCTGAGTTTGATGAAGTAGAAACCATCTTCACTGTGGCAGGAACACTGCTTGCTACAAGCAAAACAATAGTTGTCATCTTCCCTCTTCCCTTCTTCGTGCTATGCTTCATTTTGGTTTACATTTAAAGAAACCAAAACCCGTCTATCGTTTCAGCAGTTTCCCCAAGCCCTTTGGATGTGCTATTTGTAACTCTTGCAAGTTCAATGCAGGGTGTAGAGTTAGGAAAACAACTCCTTGGATGTGAATCTGGGGTATTTTTTCCTCTCAGAGCATGTAGATGACTTGTTAATACTGATGAGGCACGCAGCAAGTCAGAGGGAAGCCCCTTGAAAGCTGAGAGCCAGCACTGCAGGAATGTGAGTCTGGCACATGTGGCAGCAGTTTTTGTTGGTCTGGTAAATAAAAAGCAGTGAAAACAGGAAAATCTGAATATTTTTAAATGGCCAGTTAAGATCCCTACACTGTGGCTTCCCTGCCCAGTTTAGGGCAAGAAACAAGAGTATTTGGTGAGGTGCTGCATGCAGGAAGGGGCTGGGTGGCAGCAAATGTGCCCCCCACGTTCCACATGCATCTGGGAACAAGGCTGCAAGAAAGGGCTGAGAGACGGGCACGCGGGAAGAAACAGTGATTTAAAAGCTCTGCAGGTCAGAAACAGGGTAAAGTAACCACAGATTACTAAAACAGATGAAGATTTATAGAAATTGTCAAAGGAATGCTGTGCCCTTGGCAAGCGATGAGAAAAAAAAAAAAACAAACCCTGAAAGGTGGCTGAGCAAAAGCAGTTAAATTAAAACCATCTTTGTGACCGAGTCTGAGGAGGAAAACAGCTGGCAGGGGCTGCAGCGCCTCCTGCAACCCGGGCTGGGGCGGCCTGGGAGCACCCTCAGCGCCCTGCAGGGTGCCAAAGTCACAGCTCGGTGCAGCACAGCGCGGGCATGGAAAGGAGAGGCAAAAGAAAAAGGAATTTTCTCAAGCTGTACCAGTCGTGCCTCAGCTCTGCTCTGGAGGAAAGGGACTAAAGCTGCAACTCATTTGGAAATAGGGAGAAGTGTATCTTAGAGAATTTACAAGAATGGATTGGATTTCAGGGAAGCTTGATTGAGAAGCATTCACTTTTAATAAATTATTAAGTGTTATTAAGAAATAGTATTGATAAATCATACATAATTTATAAATACCTATGTAATATTCTATTTTTCTACTAACAAAAGAATACAGCCAGTTTCTTATACTATGACCCCCTATTTTAGCCTAATTAATAAGCTATCCACAAACTGATAATTTCTCAGATCAGAGTGGGTTAAAGGTGTCTACACTGACCTACAAAAGGATGGATATTTAACTCAGATTGATAAAAAACAGCAGAAATCAGATTTTGTAAAGTAATTTGAAAGGCACCTTTGTTAGAAATAGTCTTTTTGGAGGTATAAAAAGCATATTAGTGTATTTACCTTGTTTCTATAATAAGTGTTTAATGCAAGGTTGAAAAATTGGGAAGGAATGGAACAGCCAAAAAGCAATTTTTCTTACAGGTGAATTAAAAAAAAAAAAAAGAGAGAGAGAGGCAGTAATCTACCATTTCTAAATTCTTGTAGGATAGAAAAATAGAAAAAATATTAGCTCCGCTCCTCAAATAAAGTAATTTTTGTCCTCAATATACCTGTTAGCTTCAAAGACAGGGTAGATGAGAAAAAGAGGATTGTCTATTCATGTGGTGGTGGAAATATGAACAGGATCTGCAATGGCTGGGGAAGGGAGAGTGGAAATCCCTTTAGCTTTGCTGGTAAATAAATCCCTGTTTTATACTTTGAAACATATATCTTAATTTTTATTACTTCAGTATGGCTTACCAGCTTTTATGTCACCCAAAAATATGTGTTTATTTTTAATTAATTGTCATTGAATTCTCATTCTGGTTACACACAACTCGGTAGGCATTATTAGTTTGAAGAGTCTTTATTAATATAAAAGAGATGGTAATGAAACATTTGCGCTCCCTGAAGTAAGCATAAAATAAAAGACGTGCAAGGTTAATCTGTACTTCTCAAATGGGTGTCACAAATACAACAAGTACCAAATTTAAAATTGAGACTAAAATTGCTTGCTGGTTTCTGCCTATTGAGAATTTTCTTTAAAAAAACAAACAAAAACCAACACCCCCCGCAACAACAGACCAAAGAAATTGAAACAAAAAATGTCAGAAAAATGGACTGAAGACCAGTCCTTCAGCTACTGATTTACTTCATGCCAGTGAACTGGCCTTGTTGCTCCAGATGTTGAAGCAGTAAACCATACAGGTCCAGCTGCTGGATTTCAAGATCCGTCTTTACATTGAAACATCCCAAAAGGGCTGTTCAGCCTCTGGGCACCCCGGGGATGCTGTATCTTCACAGCTCGGCCTTGGCCATCACAGCAGGAATGCAAAGCTGCTGCATTGCTCATGCTAAGATGAAAAGAGGAAAAGATCAAGTTCATACAAACATTTCCTTTCTCAGCTCTCTAGACTTTATTTTTCCAGTTTAACTTACAGCAAGCCTTCCAAACACAGTGCAAGCCCAGAACGTGTGGCAAATGTTCATTTCAGGTCCTTTTTCCATAAGATGGGGCTGGTTTGTATTTAGGGCATGTGCTTTGATCCTGCTACTTGGAGTCACATGAAAAGTCAACTCAGTTCTTGTTTTTTGCCCCTGAATTCGTGGGTGTTCCCCTCGCTGCCATTGACGCCTGCCCAGCAAGCCTGGAGAAGAGATGGGTGACTTGTACTGTCTGTTAGGACTTTGTGCTCCTTGCTTAGAAGGGCAGACGATCCCAGGAGATGCCGAGCAGCAGAGAACTGGTTGCACAGGTCTGTGCCGTGTCCTGAGCTTCTGTACATCACGACTTGATGTTTTGGGCAGGATTGTGTAGGAAAAAAAATACCACTTTCAAAGGCTCTCTCTCAGCGACTAAAAGATGATGACTGAAGGAAAAAGGTCTGTTAAAATTAAAAAAGATCCTTGGCAGAAGACGTAAAGAAGTTAAGTTCCTTCGAGATTCTCAAATTAATAACCTACCTAATTAGTAAGAGCTGCTAGCAGAGGGAGGTAGTCCACCGATTTATTTCAAGGAGGGCGTGGTGGAAACTTTCCTCCCAAACCTGGTGATCTGTGGTCTCAAATTAATGACTCGCAGCACTTTTCAGATCCCAACCCTCTTTCAAGAACAATCAGCGCTGTCTGGAAAAGTTTGTGCGGGTCTCTTTTGTGGCGCACAACGGGCACCTCCGAGCGCTGCGGGGCACCCGGAGAGCCGCGGGCGCGCTCCGTGCGCGGCTGCAGCAGCGGGGCCCGCCAGCCGCCCGAGCCGCCGCTTTTCCCTCCGCAACAATTCCCGCCGGGAGCGCCGCAGCCCCGCGGCCGCCGAGGGGCGTGTCCGGGCCGCGCGCGGGGGGCGTGTCCGGGGCGGGCGGGGCGCGCGGGGGGCGTGTCCGGGGCGTGTCCCGCGGGCCCAAGGCGCCCGCCCGCCGCCGGCCCAGCCGGAGCGCGAGCCGCGCGCGGATCCCTGCGGCCGCCGCCGCTGCCGTTGGCGCGCGCGCGCCGGGAACAAAGTGGCCGCGGGAGCGGAGCGGGGCCGGCGGCTCGTGCGGGCGGCCCGGGGGCGCGCGGGCGGCGGCGGCGCGGGAAGGGGAGGCAGCGGGGCCGGGAAGATGAACCGGAGTTTCAACAAATCTCAGACTCTGCGGTATCTGGAGTGCAGCGCGGTGGAAGTGAAGAGTAAGGTGAGCCGACCGCGGCGCGGCCTCGGCCGGGAGCGCCCCCGCCCCGTGGTGCTCCCGAAAATGAATGGAGCCCCCCCCCCCCCCCCCCGGCGCCTTCCCCCGTGTCTCCCCTCCCCGCCCGGCGCGGACGGAGCCGTGTCCCAGGCTCAGCCCGCGGAGCGGTGCCGGGCTGGCGGCGGCCGGCGGAGAGGCGGGATCACCGCTCCGGGCGCAGCTCCCGGCGAGCCGCCCCTGCCCGGCCGGAGGCGGCGGCGCGACCCTTCCCCGCCCGCCCCCGGCGCGGCGCCCGCCGCTCCTGCCCCATCTTTTGTTTCGCCGCGGGGACTCCGGCGGTGGCTTCGTGGGGCGGCTCGGGAAGCGCCGCTGGCCTCGCCCGGCGAGCCCGCTGGAGCTCGGCCCGGGGGCACCGGGAGGCGCGGCGGCGGTGCCGCCCCCGCCCCGCCCCGGGACGTTTCAGCCCCCCGGTGCTCCCGTAGGCGGGATGGGTGCCCCGACGCCTTCTGAGGAGGGAGAAGAGCGGGGTCCCCCCGCCGGTGCTGGCGGCGCCGCGGTCCTGCCGTAGGTCCGAGCCGCGGGAGGCAGAGAGAGACCTGCGGGAAGCTTCCCCCTCCGGCGGCCGCTGTGCCGGGATACCGGCATCAGCTTGTGCACGCCGGTGGTGCTGCGGCAGGAGCTGAGATCGGCAGCGCTGCCGGAGCCCCAGAGGATGGTGTCGGGTGGCTGTGCCTGATGTTGGTCTTGCTGGGCTCTCGTCAAGAGACTTTAGTCGCTCTTAGCTGAAACAGCACATCAAAATCTTGCCTGTACCTCTGAGGGCAAAAAATAAGTAGCATTTAAGCAAAACTGAGAAATCTCCCCGAAAGCCCTGTGTTAATACACATATAACAGGCAAGGTGTAGGTAATGCTTAAGTTGAATTGAGTACGGATAACTTAAACCTTTGTGGGAGTCCCTGATCACCTGCTGAGATGGTGTTGTTGAAGGTGATGTCTTTGGGACTCTCTGCTTGGTGCTGCTCATTTTTGTCCATTTTTGCTGTTAAGATTTGCATTCAGGCCAGACGGTCTTGAGCACAGAGATGGCTTCAGTGGAAGAAGTACCTTGCATTCAAGGAAGCCTCCAATCATTTCTAAACATGGTACCTGAAATATGGGTTCAGCCCCTTATTTCCTAACCTCCTGTTGCCACTTGAAAGGGCTCAATTGGCCTAGAAAGTTTCATTCTGCTTCCATAGCTGGAAAGTTTTGGTTCGGCTTGAACTGGTTCTAAGATGTAACCCACCCACAACATTCCTTGTGGCTCCCAAATGCTCCAGATCCTGTCTTCTGAATTATACCCCTTACATTCTATGAGTGTTAAACTAAAGCCCTGACCACATACGAGAATTTTTAAGTCCATCCTCTCTCTTCTACTTCAATATTGCCATAGCTTGAGTTTTTCTATTAACAATTAGAAAGCAACCTTATAGTAAAGAGCTCGTAGCTTCCCTTACAGCTGCAGGAATTCTGTAAGTGAATCCTGCCTGGCTCTATAGACACGGAGTGATGTATAGGGAGATTGCAAGCCTAGGAATGATTACGGATTTTTGGAGGGAAGGAAAATAAACTTGTGTGAGTGGGATGGGGTTACTGAAGGCCTTCTGTAGCTCAGGGTTGTCTCTGCTGATGGCCCAGAAGTTAGTATGGAGAACTCTACTGCATTGGAAAAAAACTTGAAATAGAGGCTAAATTCAAAATTAAGGGCCTGCACCCAGCAATGATCTATGAACCTGCAGCATGTGTCAGTGGAAGCTGTGCTGTTGAATTTCCTGGTGCTGGTGAGTTTTACTGTTAGCATGACTTGGGCACACTAACAGCTAGGCTGTTGATGTAGCAGGCTGTTGGTGCTGACATTGCATGATAGTTTTATTTTGCCTGCAAAGCTCATAGGTTCCCTCTCACAGAGTTACTCTTCAGTCATCTCAAGGAGGTCCACTGAAAAGCTCTGGCAAGTGCTGCCTGGGAAGGCGCTGTATAAAAACCTTATACCTCTTACAAAACCACGGGTGCTCTTGTAGGGTGGCAGCCTTGTCCCTGTGGGTCACTGTGTTGTGCTGTGATCATCTAGAAACACAGAGTGTGGAGAATTTTTTGTTTGCGTGTACTACCTGAGGCTGGGGAAACAAAAAGGTTCAGTAATGCTACTTTTGGTAGCCCTGTGTAGTCAACCTTTTAAACACTTAGTTGCTTGTGTTTTGTAAGTATGAGGCCTGTCTGGGCTTGCCTGAGAACTTGAAAGTTGAGTCTGAGAACTCATGATTTTGCAGCTATCGCCTGAGAGCGCAGGCTGCCAGGTGAGCGGAGGTGGGTGCAGCTCAGCCTCTGCGCCGGGGCATGCTGCTGGCCGGGGATCAAGGGATTCTTGGTGGCTTTTCAAAGGCTGGGGAAGTGGCAGTCCGTGGGCAGGTGGAATCCCTTTTAGCAGAGGAGCTGAGTGTGAGAGAGTGCTGCTTTTACACAATGGTGTGAAATAGCTTTTCTCCTCTGAAGACTGAGTTTGATCAGAAAGAGCTCTGGAAAAAATGGTTGTGGGGAGTTGGAAGGGAGATAGTTTGCAGATGCTGGGGTTTTGATATCCCTGCCTCTGTTATGATTACCAGGTGGTTCCTTCCTTAAGGATAAACCAGCATCCTGCTGGTGTCTTGCATTAGTCACAATTCAGGAATGGCTCCTGTGAAATATGTTTTTTCTGGATTTTCTGAATTTCTTTCCTTTTTCTCCAAAAAACAAGTTCTTGAAAGTCGGTTTATGCCCTTGATTATTGGAGGGGGAGAGTCTGTCAGCGCTAAGTACTACACTTCTCTGGAAATCCCCAAATATCCTTAAGTTATACGGTTCTTGATGTGTGCCAGAGGGTTATTAAAACCAAAGAGTTTGTGTGTATGTATCTGTGTGTTGGAAGGGGGCAGGGGGAGGAGGAGATGGAGGGAGCATCTTGATGGCTGAACTCATTCCAGTTTTCAACATCCTCATGCCAAAGGGCCAAAACCTGAGGGTGGTATTCCTCTTTTTTTTGTCCAGTAGACATGTGAGGTTTGTGGATGATCGGATTTCAGCAGGTCTGAACCAGCCTGTACCTCTGCTGAACCTAGCCTGACCCATCACCCCTGCTGGGAACGAGGCCCAAAGCATGCTTCAGCTCACGATTCTTGTGTCTGTGGATTTTCCGTGTCTGTGACTACATGGTGGGGACACTGGCAGTGATACATTCTCTGGCTATGTCATTGCAGAAGGATGGGCTTTGTGGCACTGTATTGTACCTTTTGGTGTATGTCAGGTCATACACCCTTTCCTCTGGGTGACTGTAAGGTGCTACAAAAGCTTCATGGATCTCTGTGCTGCAGCAAATACTGAAGGGGAAAACCCTCTGCTAGCTGTGCACACCTCTGTTTTCAGACATGGCAGTGGTGGAAATTGCTGCAGTCTTCTACTTTAAGGAGTCCCCTTCTGTCCAGCTCCCTACTTTCTCCCTTCCTCTGCCTCGTCCTCAGAGAGCTGGCCTTAAAATCAAAACACTTAAAAGCCTATTGCTAGATAGAAAAGAGGAAGGGTAAAGAGAAACCTGCTTAGAAGTTGGCACATGTCATAAGAAAATATTAATTGAATTGTAATTACACCTTAGCCTTTCTCTCCCGTCTTTCATGACAAAATAAATTAGAAGCTCAGTTCTTATCTAGGTGTTGTCTCTGTAGCTTGGGATTAATGTTTCAGCCCTTTCAGACAGGATCTGAAAACACATTATCTTGCTGGCTTAGAACAACTGTGTATTCTCATGTGTCTAGTACTCACTGGCTCCTTTCCTCTGTTGGGTGACAAGTGAAGGATCTGTCCACTCTCAAGAAACTGCCTCTAATCTCTGAAAAAGGTTTCCAGATGACCCTTTTTCTCCCCTTTTTTTGCTTTTGCCAAGAGCTCCAGTGCTTGCAATGTGTGGGGCTTTTTGTGTTTGTTTTGTTTGGGATCTTGTGGCCACAGGCAGAGTTCTTAACCTATTTTTCATTTTCTGCCTTTAGCTTTACAGAGAGGTTACAGGCTTCTTTGCCTGTGAACATAAGCCTACAAAAGAACAAATGCTTTTAAAACAGGAATTCCTACACTAGTGATGGAACTTCTCTTGAATTATAACTCCATGTAGCCAATCTTCTTTTGTCTTGCTCTGAGTGAAAGGAGGTCTTATTTTTTGTTCCCTTGAATATTATACACAGTTTTTCAAACAGGAGGGTAACTATCAGCCCAAATGTGTATTTCTTCTCCAATCTCTTAGATGTTTTGGAATAGTAGAAGTATAAGAGTGCCTCGGGCCTTTAAATGATAGCACTTTGAATTGTTTGTGAAAGTGTGTGTTGGGTTTTTTTTTTTCACTTTGAAACTGACAGGTCCATGTTTCTGGCTTACAAGCAGCAGAGTACTGTTTTTCTGTTACTACTATATGAATTCCTGTGAACTGTATGTACTAGTAAGAATTAATTTTCATGATTTCAAAGATGGCTAAATGTACTCATTGTTCCCTGATAAAAGTGCTTTGCAAAAGAACCCTTTGTTGTTGATGAACCCTCTTGGACAATGGAACTTTTGATAGTGGCTGAGGATTGTAAAAACACAACTACCTGACTCGCGTGCTGACTGTCACATTTCTGCCTTACTAGTAGTGTCATGTTTTCTTGCATTGCAAACTGATTTACAAATTAACAATAATGTGACTAACATCCTACTACTATAAACAAACCCATTAAGATAAATAGAACCAGTTAATTATAACCATATTTTTAATACTCTCTTCTCCTATCCTGTTTTGACTTTCATCAAATGTTGGTGTTTAGATGGCTGCTGCAAATGGATCATTAATAAATTTTCAATCATTTTCTGATGTGTCCTGAGTAGACATGATACTGTTACAGTATTCAAAGACAAAAAGCATGGATCAGCTATGCTCCATGCTCTTACAAAGTCACTAGCAGCTGAAAGGCTGTTTTGGTCTGAGGTAGCAGTCAGTGCTTTAGCAAGCCTGCCCAGCTGCCGTAGATGTAGCATTCAAACAGCTTGTGGGGGCTTTGTCCTGCTTACGTGTTGTCTCCCCTTCTTAGGAGAAGTGTGCCTGTGCCGTTACATAAAGATCAACAGTTTAAACCTTTTGCATCTTCTCCCCTGCCAAAGTTGCTGATATTGCATGTCCACATGACTGTTCAGCTATGGCAGTATATGTACCCACATTGTGTATTTGAAACATATGAGGTGTAACATCAAGCAGTGTTAAAACTGCAGCAATGGCAGTAAGAGCAAGCTTCCATTTAACAGCCCCTTCTAAAGAGATTTTAAAGGTCTCGTTCTGCACTGTCTGGTGTTAACTGAGAGAGGTCTACAAATTGTGTTTTCCAGCCTTGTGTACTTTGATTTCACTCTATCCCTCAAGCTGTAAGGGCCTTCTGAAGTTTTCTTAAAAGTTTTCCATTTGTAGCACACTTCAAAATAGATCAAAAAGCAGTGCTCTTTTTAAATGCTACAGAATGTTAAAACAGACTTTAAGTCTGCTTAAAGATTTTAAGCAGTACTTTAGATTCTTCCAAGTTAAGGTCATACTTGTCATACCTGGCATAAAACTAAAACAAATGCAGTAAAAAGCCCTGTAACCATCTGATTTAACTTCTGTTTTTGAGCTTGAAAACATATTCGATTATATGCAAACCAAATGTGGCACGGACTCAGAAAACCGCAGTGCTTCCCCTTCTAAAATGAAGACAGTATGCCACAGTAATAGCAACTTGAGACGGTCTGGATTGTTGCAAAACATGTCAAGAGAAAGAAACTGTAAACATTAATCTCTTGAAGAGGTGTTGCCTCTGTTCCTTTCCGTCCCAGTTTGCTGGGCTTCTCACAGCAGGTATTGTGCTTATTCTGATGTGCTAAATACCACCTACTAAACTCTTAATTCCTCTCTCATTACAAACAAATCTTTGTTTTTCATAATAGGATAGCTTTCTGAAGCGGTCATACTAGTAACCTTAAGTCTGTCTGCTAGGTGACATGAGAGAAAGTGACCACAGGAGTGGGTCCTGTGCATGCTTGTTGCCCTCCACAGACGAGAGGCCAAACCTTTCAGCTGAAAAGTGTGGCACAGACAAGTGCCTGTGAACAACTCTCTTCAGGTGACAGCTGCAATAAGCACCAGCATGGTGTCACTGTCTTCTCTGACCTGTACTCTGGCGCTGTGGGAGCAGTAGTGCCTCTAGGAGATACTGGGAATGCTGGAACATTGCTTTGAGCTACCTGGTGTCACAGAGCATGGTGTGGTGGAGGATAGACTCTCAAAACCTGAGATAGGTTCTCAGGTCTGATGTAGTCTCAGGTCTTCCTTATCACAGAAAGATGGTAGTTCCTCCAACAATGTTCCTGAAGCAAGTGTGTTGGTATGGGCTTGGGTACCAGCTGTGCTAACTGGATGGCTGATACTGACCAGAAGGCTGTGTTCAAGTATTCCCATGCTTTCCCATTCTTGATCCTGCCTCCAGCTTCTCTCCTGTTTGTAATACTTCTTAGTCTAGTAACTTGGGAATTTCTGATTTGCTTAAAACTTCGTCCAGCCAGTCTGTGAGTAGTCTTCTCAAATTCAGTCTCGCCACACTGAAACAGTCCTAAAGGACACTGAACAATGGACCTTTCAACTTTAAAGGGCACCTCAGAAAATTAAATGTTGTTTACAGCCAAGTCAGAAAGGAATGTCTCCTGTGTGAGGTTAAAATACCTGTGGAGGCTCTGTCTAACAGGCTCCAGGACAAGCCACCTCCAAGGAGCTCTTGAGATGTGCAGTTAATAATGCCTTCCTCTGCCATTCTCTTTGTGAGAGACTTTGTGTGCACTTAATCTGAGCTTTTAGGAACCAAGAAAGGTTTTCCAAGGATTCTCTGCTTGCCTCTAATTACCTTTACAGTGACAGGCCAGGAGTTAAAAGATGAAATGTACCTTGGGAGACATTTCGTCCCTCTAAGTGAAGGCAGAATCTCCCAGTACAGAGGTATCCCCGTTCCCATTGAAAATGCCTGAAGTTCGTTCAAGCAGAAATGTCTGGGGAAGGGTGTGGTGCACCAGCCCCTGGGCCACCCAGCCTTGTGCCATTCCTCCTGCTTCCGCCCTGCACAGCTGTTCCCAGTCCCCCTTCAGGTCTGGCCAGGGCTGTTCGTGCATCTGCATCAAATTACTCCTCTGCAGCTGTTGCTGGCACTGAGCAACATGGGGAAACCTCTGGCGGCAGCTAAAAGGGTCTTAAATAAGTTTGCAACCAGCCAGAGCCCTTACTTGTTACAGGTTTCTTGTATCCATGTAGATACCTCTCAGTAAACGTTCCAGAAGTGGTTTGCTCTCACTGGAGACCTGCAGTAGGGCAGGGGTGCCTTTCTCTGGGAAGCTAGGCTCATGGGCTTATCACAGTGTTGACCAGACCTGATTGCTTTGTCCCTCTGGGTGGCAAGGTGCTAAATCTTCTTTTTCTCCCTCATGCTGATGGTGACATGCCAGGGATGTATGCGTCCTGTGCTGTATTTGTGCTTAAGCTCTGTGGTGTGATAGAGTGTGTGTTGCAAAAAAATACAGGACCATCTCAGTGTATGTCATTTGCAAACACACTTTGGTTTGCTCCCAGAGATGCAGGGGACTGGAATAAAGAAAGGAAGATATTTGCTTTTGGAAAGGTAGACTTGGCACTTAAATCACAGATTTATTTTAAAGGCTTTGCTTTCCTGCAAACAATTGTTCCTTGAAGGAGAACAACACTGGGGGTTTAAATACCCAAACTTCTGACAGTGCTCGGCAGCAGCGCTGACAGAGATGGTAGGTTGAAAGCAGCTACGTGGGTGACCTGATAGGATAGGAACTACTGGAGCAAAGCTGGCAAAGAAAGGGATGATGGTTCCAAACAAACAGGCTGATAAAGTTGTTTTTGTGGATACCTGTTTTCACAGACTGCCATGCGGTAGTGAGGCAAAATAAGCAGTGTGGTGGTGTAGTTCTCAAAAGTTGTGAAGTGAGGTAAGTGGGGCAGGGGAAAGGGTAACCTTGGCTTTAAGTTGCCCTTGAGCTGACAGCTAAGCATCCGTGAAGAGATCTCTATGAGACTGGATGCGAGGTGCATCTCATGAGCAGAAGGTTATCTGAGGGTGATGGGAACAGAGCGAGAAGAATTTCTGTTCCAAGTAGATGCAGAAGAGAGAAAAGTGTTGTCCTGAACTGAGCCTTAGGGACCCCTGGAGAGAGTTGAAGGAGTTACAAAGGTTGTTCTTCAAAGGAAAAGCAGAATGTGAAACATTGTGTCAAAGAAGCAGGAAAAAGAAGGGGAACCGCTGATTTTCTTTGGTAATAGAAACTATTCTAAGCATTTAAGATCTTAAAGCATGGCTGTGTGGCTGTGTTTTTTCTGGGAGAGCTAAAAGGAGGGAATAGAAGGAAGAAGGGTAAACGTATGTCAATCAGGAAAAAAGTTTGGGGGACTAGGTAGTGAAATGTGTCCCTAATGGGATTTCTATGAAGGGCAAATAGAAGAGAGCTCTTCTTGCCCTTGTGACTCTCTCTTGGAAGAAATAGCAAGATGTGAGCAGGGGACTGAGCAGGACATGAAATCGCACACTTTCCACCAGCTCGATCATTTTAGTGAAGCAGAAACGCTCTGGAGCAAGCCATTGAAGAGAGAACTTGTTGCAGAGAACATCTGCTTGCTTGGTGGCTTCTTGCCACTAGTGACAACCACTCTGAGACTGGGAGCAGAGTCAGACAATGCTGTGTGAGCTGGGGAAGATAAAATTGGGGTAGAAAAAGGGAATAGAGAAACAGACATGAATGTGACAGCAGAGCTCTGAAGTCCCAGGTTAAGTCAGAAAGCACAAAACCATTTACATTGTCTTCCTTCCTCCCCCTCTTTCTTGCCCTCTGCTCATTCTCACTGATAAAGCATCCCTGATTAGGTCTTCCCAGTTTTGAAAATCTCACATGTAAGCAGAAATTACAGTCTATGCAAGGATGAAAGTGTTTAGTTTTCTTTCTGTTCGTGATTTTTTTACTACATGAGAGAAGTAGGTGGCTAATGTAATTCATGTTTATTGCTAAATGTTGCTCTTTGATGTCTTCTTATTACAATAGCCTGATTTCAAAGCCAGCAATAAACTAGAGGGATGGCACCTCATAAACATAGGGCTTCATTTTTGGCCCTGTAAACATCTTGAAACTTAAAATTTAAAGAATAAAAAAAGTTACTCTCTTTTGCTTGCAAAGAACTCCTTCATTTCACAAAATAAGATCTCTCTAAGTAAACAAACTTCAAAATCATGCTCCCTCATCTCCTCTGACCTCTTGTATCCTCTAGCCAGAAAAAAAGTCACAGAAAGCAGTTGATTGCTCTTGATCAGCCTGTGTAAATTTTGATCAGCTAGCTGTGTCTTCCTTCTACTTTTATCAGAACACTTTTCTGGGCATCTGTTTTTGTCTGGGGTTCCTGCCTGATGTGTTGCATTTTGCTGTGTGCTTTTTGTCATCAAACTGCAGACAACAAATACAGTGATTGGCTGATACTTTGAGGATCTTGGGATGGAGATTTTTTTGTGAAACAAAATGTACACTTCTTTCTTTCTAAGTTGGTTTTTTTTTCAGTCCTAATAAGCTCCGTCAGACTAAATTTTTTTAAGTTCCCTGCGTTCCTCCTGTCCTCTGACTTCTGCAATACTGTATGCAGTATTTGCATTAGTTAAATAGGTCTGAGTAAATTAGTTCATTATGGAAAACTAATCTGCTTGTTAAAACTGTTAGTTTACCAAAGACTGTAATATGGTATTGTTCTGGCAGAAACTTTGCTGGCAGACACCAGTCCTTGTGTATCTTTCTGTGAAGGGATATGATAAGATGAATTTCGTGACTTAGATAAGCAGATCAGTCGTTTTGGCTATCAGAATTTGTAGTTTCTGTAAGATACATGGTGGATGTTATCTTGAAATCCTGGCTGAATACAATTCCAGCCCAATCTCCAAGCTGAGTGGTACTGTAAACCCCATTATTACTGTGATACTCTCTATCAGCCTCATTAGGGACGATGAATGAGCTGAAGCAGTTTTTCCCCCTCTTCTGAAAAGACCTGCTGACAATGGTTGCTGCCTGTGTATATGCACAGGGTGAATAAATCAGCTAAACTATTACTACAGTAATACTAACCTTTAAACAAAAAGAAAGTCACTCTCATTATCTGCTTAAATCTCTTGACTCTTCCCTTCTTCTCTACAGAATCGCTTTCTAGCTTCCTTGCCTTAAAAAGCTGGGTCATGCAGAAAGCACAAGTGAAATCTTTTGCATTTGTTTACTATTGTGCTATTCCCAGGCAAATGAAATTGACTCTTGGGCTTTCCTAAGGCTGAACATGTGAACAAGTCAATTTGACTGTACAGCATTCCTGTCAGACCTCAGTGCCCCAAGCCTGCAGTGGCATTCCCACATGTCAAGCTCCACTGCTCCAGTAGTTTCCAGTGTGCCTGCAGGGGCTAGGCTGGGAGGCTTGGCCCTTTTGCCAGCTGTCTTCTCATGAGGCAACTTAAGCTGAGCTTTGGGTCATGCCAGCCAAGTGTAAGTAACTATCCTTAGTTCTCTCCTCTGTCCTTTTCCATGTCACTTTCCTGCTGGGTGCAATGTCCCTGCCCCTGAGCTCTGCCTCGGCTCTTGGGCAGAGCGTGTTGGATGGGTTCCCTCAGCAGACCATGTGTCCCAGGGGGCTGTGTAGGGTGGATGTTGTACTGCCTGGGATACGACTGCACAGCAGCTGCTTCCCACTTTCCGTGCGTGCTAATGGTCCTGAACAAGCTGTCTAGTAAACAAACGGTTACTGGGATTGGCGTCTGAGTGCCCTGGCATCTTGGCTAAGGGAATCCCAAGGAATCCCGGGTTCCTGTTCAGGTGTGCAGAGCAGTAGATACAGCTCTAAGCAAAACCTACTTTGTTCTTGCCCCTTTAGTTTTTCCATGTAGATAGGTGTTAAACTTGAAGACACTTGAAGATGGCTTTTCCTAGCTTGAATCTAAGAAAAAGAAAGCTTTGGGATACTTTTTAAAGAAAAAGACTTGAGCTTTTTCTTTTCGGTTTGAGGTGTGTCCACAGAAGTAAGTTGCCACTCAGATTTTTCTAGAGAGGAGCAGGGGGTGGAGGACAAAGGAAAACTGTTTTTCTTCCATTGGAACCAGCTGTGGTTTGTTCGCATTTTGTGCATTTGGATGGGCACTCTGAAATCCAAACTGGAACTACCAGTTAATATTGCAAACAAGCAGCATAATTTCACTAAACAAGCTTTCAGATGATCACAACTAGGCTTTGATGCTCAGGAGTGGGATTTTCATGACTGCGGAAGTAATTTGAGAACATGCTTATGCCCAAAGCCAGTAGGGTTATGTTTGCTTCTTTTTATCCTTTTTGCTTGAAGATGATTATGGTGATGATTCATACTTTAGTTAGTCTCAGCAGAAGAGTGGCTTGCATGTATAGTTGATTTAACTGGGATAAATAAACTCTCAGATAGCTGAGAACCTCTAAGCAAGTCATTCTCCATTTTGAGGAAGAATTCGTCTAGAGAAGATTCTCCCCCTTTTTATTTCTTTTGTGTGCTTGTTAGTTCTGTGTCTCTGGTTTCTAGCCCTGGTATTGGCTGACTTTGCAAATAAGAACTTCCATGAGGTCCTAGTTACAGCCTTACTTGTTCTTGGATTTGTGGCTGTGGTTCCATGTGTTCAAGAGTGAGTTGGGATAGTTTTAGATGTTCAGTTGATGAGCAGTAGTTTACTCATAACATACTATGTAATCTAAAATATTTCATTAAATGTACCAGAAAGGTGATTTAAGCTGTTTAGTCTAACTAGATGCCTGTTTTCATTATTTCAATTTCCTTAAATACAGGATCAAATTTTTCCCTCCTGTTCTCAACAGCGTATTTTGTTTCCAATATCAGAAATAAGGACCATTAAAATCTTCTCCTCAGTCACTTTGACTTACTTAAAACAGCTTCATGGATTTATAACATTTTCTATCGTCTTGTGCCAAATCACACCCTCCTACTCCTGCTTTTTTTTTTTTGACAATCACCTAATGGTCTATAAAGCTTCAAAAATAAAAACCAGTGGAGTGACAAAAATTAAAGCCATGAAAACTAACTTTCCTTCTGCTGCATAGATTGCCAGGAAATTCAGGGGTCAGGTAGAGTGAGTGTATTTTCTAATAACAAACTGTGTGCTTACATGCCATGCTTCTTTAAAGGTCTTGTGGTTGGGATCCCAGTGGTATTGATGGAAAACGTGCAAAGAATTTTTATAAGATTGTTTAAATAGCTGAGTAACTTCTTTTGAAAGCAGTAGAGTGAATATTTCTGCTCTGAAGAAGAATGGTTCTGTGGATGCCTGAGATGATGATCATGAATGATGGACCTTCAAAGTTAGGTCCTACAAATGCAGTTATCCTCTAGAGGATTTAATGAAAAGTTACTATTTAAAAAATGTGACTTATTTTAAGATGGAACACTTGAGTGTACCTGTGATGTCCTGGTAGCCATGGTTATGTTCTGATGGGAGGACCTAAAAGGCCATTAGTAGACTTGTAAGCACCAACATGTGACTGTATTCACCACAGAATAGGTTTGAATAGTAGAAGTTGGACTCAATGATCTCAGAAGTCTTTTCCAACCTGACTGATCCTGTGGCTCTCTAATTCTATGAAAAGAGAAGTGATGTATACCATGTTCAGGTGCCAAACTGGAGCATTGGCCTGTGGTGACACATCTGCTGATGCTCTGTTTGCTTTCTCTTGCAGTTTGGGGCAGAGTTCAGAAGGTTCTCTCTGGATCGCTACAAGCCAGGAAAGTTTGAAGACTTCTACAAACTAATTCTTCACATCCATCACATAGCCAACCTGGAAGTGATGATCGGATATGCTGATGTGCATGGAGACCTTCTCCCTATTAATAATGATGACAACTTCTTCAAGGCTGTTTCAAGTGCCCATCCGCTGCTCAGGGTTTTTATCCAAAGACAAGGTAAGATGCAGTTTCATTGCAGTGCCTCAAAGTGTGCTGTGGCAAGGGGAAGAGTGGATTTGTGGCACCCATTTAAAGGCTAAAATTCCATAAGGGGCATCTATTAGCCATCTTGCTCTTCCTCACAGGCACTTCATTGCAGCTGGCAGGAATGGCATGGCTTCATGGCAGGTAGAGGGACTGCACTGTTGCCTGTAGGATGTTTGAAGGATACCATGCTGAGAATCACCACAAGCCCCTTTGTTGTCTGAGGCAAATGTACCTTGTGCTGCTGCTACTGTGTCATCACCTGAGCATGCCAAATGCACCATTCCACTTGGTGGAGGGAGGGGATCTTAGTACTACAACTTCATATGTAGAAATCTTATCTATCCATCTTGATAGTCAGTGTCATACCCAAGTTATTCATACCTGTGTGTGAATGCACACAGATGTGTAGTGATGAAAGGAAAAAAAGATTGTCACAAATGACATCTTGTTTGACTCTGTTAACCTGGCAAACAGGCAAATGATGATTTTTTTTCCCCTCTGTCTTTGCACTAAGGAATGCTGATTCTTCCCATTTTGAATCATCAAGCAAACCTTGGGCAGAATTGCCTGAATGTCAAGATGACGTCAGGTTTAAGTGGCCTTTGTGTTGTTCTCCTTAAGGACCACGTTTGGCAGTTGCTTCAGAAGACTGCAGCTTTTATAACGAGGTGTCTTCTCAGAGAGCTCCTTAAATCTCAGGGGAACCTAACACTGTGTTAGCACTTCCTCCACACTTTTTTCAGCCATGTAGTGATTTATAGCACAGGGCTTTTGGAATTAAAATCTCATCAGCAACAGATTCAGAAACAAGACTTGATTTAAGACTTGGAGCAGTCATGTAGCTTTTTTTGGCCTGGACTCTTGCTGTGTACTGATAAGGATTTAGCAAGAAGCTCCAACCTGCTTATTGGTGTGAGCTAGTGTAGTGTGTGGTTTGATTTGGTGCCATCAAATACATCCAGGGCTGTGTTCTCCTGTCCAGAGCATATTGTCTGCCACCTTTTAGGTGTGATTTTTAGATGCTCAAGGAGCCAATTGAGAAGAGGGTTTGGAACAGTTTGTTTGGTTGGTCTGTCTATTAGGTGAGTGGAAATGTCTGTGGGAAAAAACTTGCTCCTTCTTCTTGTGCAGAGAGTGCAAATGTGGATCACAAATCCAATTAGGTCTTCTTGCAATGCCTGTTAGGGCTTGTGAGTGTTCATGGTGGGTCAAGTCATGAGAAATCCCTTGCATGACTTTGTCATGCCTACTTCAGTTTAAGTTTGTTAATGTCTCTGGATCAGTCCTGTTCAGAGCACAGTTGTCCGTGCTCTGGTCAGACTGCTGAAACCACTGACCTAACCCTGCACTGGGAGGGGTTTGCCACTGAAATGCTGATCACAGAAATAGGCAAATGAGAAAACTGTTGTCTACATATAGAAAAAATTCTCCCTCTTCATCTAGAAGTGTGCTGGTTACTAAGGTTTCTAACTTTTAGCTTTAATGGAAAAGGGAAATACTTCCTTTTCAAAAAGCTTTTATTTTACCTGTTGCTTAGTGAGAAGAATCATGCTGACAAGTAAAGGAAGACAGGCCTGTTCTTCCTCACGTGTGACAAAGCCTGAAATCTTTCCCAACACACCTTCTCCCTCTGTAAAGCTGAAGGGAAAAGTAAATTCTGGCCCATCCCTTTGCTTAGTGCTAACTTTCATAAGGGACTCCTGAGGTTAACATTTGAGATTCATAGTTGTGGATGGTCCCTAACTGTCATGCTCATCTCCTTTGCTTAGACAAAGCCTTTAGAAATTTTTCCCTTTAAGAATGAAGGCAAAATCTTCATCTGTTTTTCCTTTGCTCTGCTGGGGGGATAGAGCAGTGCTGGTCCTTCTGTTGCAGACCTGCACAAGAGAACAAGGTGACTAGCACCAAGAAATCATTGTGCCATTCAGGGGAATGTGGTGTGCCTGCACCCTAAATTCTGACTACAGAGGCAGGAAATTAGCATGACAGGGATGCTAGTAAAATATGTGAGCAATGCTTTCTTGGGACTTTGAAGGAGACTGCAGAGCATGGGCTCTCTAGGCTGTTGGATCAGGGATCACTGCTTTTCAGTGGGATTAGTTCTCGGAGCTAGCTGCCAGAGGTTGTTCTCGCAGTGCTGTAGAGTAGGGAGAGTTCAGGGAACAAGGCAGAAGTATGCAGGCATAGAAGGACTGAATAGTTGAAGGTCAGGTCTCTTTTTCTAGCATAGCAAACTGTTTATCAACTGCATGATTAGTCATCCTGTCTGTTTTCCTAGTTTATAGCTCAGTTACCCTTTCTCTTGTCAGGTCAATTTCACAGTCATGTTAAAACACTTAATTTTTTCAATTAAGTGTTTTAACATTTAAATTTAGTCAACAGGAGGCAAAATAGGTAACTTAGTCTTTGAACAATTATCAAGCAACAATTTCCTAGTTTGATGTTTTTGTTTGCCTAGGTGTCTGAGCATAGTTTTGTGCTTTTTCAGTTCAAAAGCCTTTTTCTCACTTGTCCCCAGAGGCAAACATTGTGCTCATTGCTTGGACTCTTCGTGCCAGGTTGATGTCCAGGTATGGGATGGCTGTTTTGGCTGTTTTAGTCGCCATTCTCTCCTTTTTTTTTGGTTCAAATCTCCTGAGCCCCAAACTTTTCAGGATCACAGTAGTCCCATACGGAGAATGTTAGTGTTTATTAGCATAAGGACTAGAATTGGTGTTCCCAGTGTGATTGCAACAATTGCTGTTCATAGTTTTTGGGTCTTGAAGAATCTGGGACATTTGCAGGTTATGTTTGAGTAAATTGAGCTTTAGCAAGTTTTTATAGCTCACAGTGATTTGTCTGCTTAAAGTATATGGTGCACTTTTTTTTTTTCCCAGTACCAAATTACAGTGTGGACAAAAATCCTAATTAGAGAACCAGGCTATAAAAAGAAAAAGCAGTTTTCCTTTGACTTGCTTTCCCAGGCTGCAAGTATGGGTCATGTCCTGTGTTGTAAACTGACGTGGCTCTTTTGGCTTCATTAGTACAGTAGTGATTTACATCAACTGATGCTTTGAGCATGAGGATTTGTTCACTCAGCTGTAACTGATACCAGACATACACAGAACTCTCTGTGGAAGGTGCCTGCTGCTGTGGAAGGGATAGATGTCTCAAAGACCTTAGAACAATGCAAGAACTTGAGGATGTGTTTGACCTGCTCCATAATAACTTCTGCATTTTAGCCAAGACCTGCATCAAGGAAGAATTTATCTGATGATGCTGATCATGTTTTTCAAGACTGTTTGGTCTGTGTCTGACTTTTAAACTACAGCATTTGAAACAATCTCTTGTATACTGCAAAAATATTTAAGTGTAAGCTATGAATTCAAGCAGAAACATAAACCAGAAAAACTGAAAGGAGTTTTAATTTTACATACTGTGAATGCATTACATTATTTCTTGTATGATTAAATGGAATGAAATTATTATGAAGTCTTGCTTTAATACCTGTCTCACAGAGGCACAGTATGTGTTCATACTGATCTGTATTGGAGCATCTTAAATAGAATAGAATAAATAGCAGAATTATAATGAATTTTTCATTGTAAACCTGCCTCAAATTACTCCTTTGGGACGGGAGTATAAGGATGTAAGTGGAGGTCTACCAAGCAAAAGAGATTTGAGAATTTCTCCTTTTTTGCTGGTGTTACCTACTGGGATGTGTTCAACCTAGAAAATTCAGAAACTCAAGGAAGTGTGGCAAAATGAACAAGCTGATCACCCTGTAAGTACTCTGTGCAGTGCTGTTTTTCCAAGGTTTCTTTTTATCCAAGTGGTATGTCTAGGACTGAGTATAGCAAGCAGAGTGAACAGAGTGGTTAAATGAGCACACCACTGTAAATCCAGGCTGGTGATTCTGATACTGAGAGAACTGATGAAGGCTGCCCATGACCAGACTTTTACTTCCTAGCAAGGAACAAGCTGAAGAGCATTCTCATAGCCAATGCACTAAACTACACTCCACAGCAAAATGGAGCAGGGCCTTACATCATAAATTAGTAAATACCACAAATTAACTGCAGCTGTTAAACGACATGGATGGAAGTTAGAGAAGGCTGATGACTTCTGACATCTGTGTTGTCTCGCATTTTCCAATCTGGAAAACTGATAGTGTGTAAAAATCCATCAACTACCACCTTCAGAAACTTGATATAAGTGTCTTTTCTTTTGTAGTTATATTTTTAATAGTCCATTACTGTTACAGTAAACCAGTACTGAACACCAGTCATTGCTTTCGTCCTTGAGTGGTTAGAACCGCTGTCTACCATCAGTTCTCACTTAAAGCTTGATCCAAAGTCAACAGGAGAAAAATATGCATTTACCTGGTTGGGTTTTGCATTTGGCTTGTTTTAATGTAAAGATTGGAAGATGCTGTTTTTCTTCAACTGCATACAGTGACTAATGTATTTAAACTGCTGTGCCATGCAATATATTTGTGCATGTTCAGGAGCAGTTCATAACTCTGCAATTTGTTATTTACCTGGCAAAGTTTTGTGCAGCTCTAAGTACCAACATCTGTGCTTAGCTTTCTTTTATAATAAAATCAGAGCAATCACACTCAGTTTTAAAATAAAAATGTGCTAATGGGAATCATGCCCAGGTCTGCCTGAAAAACCAGTGGTGGGTTGTTTTATTGTCTTTCATACTCTGAGCAGATAATCCCCAGGAATGGTTGTTGGCTGTCTAACCACATGTGTTAAACACAAAAACTGGCTTTGAGGCAACAGCTATTTTCAGCTACCTAAAATTTTAACTCTGTGCTCAGCCATCTAGAGTGGGCACAGTTACAAAAGTTTGAGTTCAATTCTTTCACACTTGCTTTGCGGTTCTTCAATAACCATCCTGTTTGTTTTGCAGCATAGACATTGACTTTGTTTTCTCAAAATGTTGTATTTCTAAATAAGAACAGTGTGATTTTACTGCTCTTGTCAAAGGTATTTGATATATTAAATAATACAGCAGGTTGCAGGACATATTAAGGGAAAATACTGAACTCCTTCTGGTCTGCCTTTTGTTTGAGCTGATCAGATTTTCACAATGGTCTTCTAGGAGTCTGAGAGAATAGAATAAATTTTATTAAAGTGCAGAGAAGGTGATTTGAGGTCTTCAGTTTATCTGCTCCAAAGGAAGGTGGGAGAGTGAAGAAGAAACTGCTGACACTTGGTGTAGCTCATGGGTGCACTGGAGGATGTGGCTCTGCTGTTGGTCTGACTGTCCCAAAGCTGCTTCCCTGTGTCCTCTGCCCTGGCACTAATGTGACCCAGTGGCTGAGCTCCCTGAGCCAGCTCTTTGGCAGAAAACAAGTTCTTCAGTGAGGAGCTAGCATGGGATAGGCTGATTTAAAGCAGCTGAACACTGCCATGAAGCCTCTGCTTCCTGAGTGGGAGAACTTGTCTGCTCCTAGCCTTTGGAAGTGTGCAATTCCACTGGATTTGGAAAGGAGGCAAAGCATCTTGTCTTAGCTTTGACAAGATTAGAGGATGGTGGTAAATTTTGTGCTAGTATATAGGAATTGCTGCTAGGCTTATATTAAATCCTTTCATTACTTTCTTCAGAAACGTTTCTGGTTTTGGGCTGGAGGGGTCTTTGAAAACTTGTCAAGCCAAGTAATCTTTGTCGTACTCAAATACTTTGATATTTGAAGATAAGTAAAATGCAGCTGTTTGTTCCAGTGAAGTCTTGCAACAAATTACTGTAAGTTCTCTGTTCCACCTTTCATGTGCAAATGATGAGACTGGGTAATCATTATCTTTCTACTGGTTTATTAAGCAACTTTAAAAACTTTACATTTTTAATCTGTCTTGTCAGACATAAACAAAAACAGGCTTAGATTTTGTTGCTTTCATGGTTAGTGAAAATACCTGGTGGCTGAGCAGAGCCAGTGTGAGGCTGCTTCTTTCCTTCTCCTTGAAAACTCAATTTCTAGAGTATGAGGATATTTGGTTTTCATCACCAGCTACTTTTAATTGCAACCAGAACAGCTGCTAAGGAAGAATTTCAGTGAAAGAGGGATGGAAATAGCATAGCCTACAGCTGGGCTTTGTGGGGTCAGTGGATAGCTGATAGTGGGAACTGTTGCAGAAATATGCACTGCATAAATATTTGTAGTTGCAGTGTACAGTAATCACAGAACAGAAGCCTGGCAAAAACAGCAAACAGTTATTGCACTTCCATGTTAAAGCTACATGGCATTTGTTTTCAGTTTCAAAGTTTAATAACTTAATAATAACTACACATAACCAACTATATTAAGAATAAAAATAAACTTTCACAGTCTTAAAAATTGCATCAAGCTCATACCAGCACCACACACTGTGCTCAATTTAGGCTAAAGAAACTTGTTTACAGTGGGAACTCGTGCAGCCTTTAATAGGAACCTCTCCTCAACTCCATGCCTAGCTTCAGTTCCTAACCCACGTAAGAATGAGCAAATAAACACTCTTCTGTCCCTCCAAACTTCTGTTTGTTGTCTTATAGTTGTGGATTGCCACCCTAAAAGTACTTAAAAAAACCAAATACAAGAACTTCCCAATTAGGTATGCTCACAGATAATCTCAAGTAATGCTATTTCTTGTTTCCTTCCTTGCTTTAATGCTTTTTCTTTAAGATAGTGAAGCTACTCTGACAGGTGGCTTGGCAAGGAGGACTTTTTAAATGATCCTGTTATGGTCCCTGTATGAGGGGAATTTTCCACTATTTACCTTTTCTTACCTTAGCAGTCAAAACAAGAGATTCTGTTTCCTGCTTGTGGCCCAGGTTTTTTCCTGTTGGGCCTAGTTGTCATTTCCCTTCTGTGTGTGATGGAAACAAGTATAATGTGCAGATAATACTGAGAGTGGACAGTCTTGTTTTTGACATTGGATTTTATTTGACAAGACTTCACAAGCTTGAAGTAGCTTTCGCATAGTGCATGAAGGTAGATAGCACAGTGCAAATACAAACATTAACTCAAGATTCAGGCCTTCAGGAACAGGTTTTCTGCTGAAATTTTGAAGTGTTCTAAACCCTTAAGTACATTAGAGGATTTAGGAAAACTTAATTGGTAGACTCTTGCACTGGAAACAAGCATGCGGTGAAGGATACTTCTGCTAGGTGTTTGTAGTAGGCACTGAAAAATTAACTCCAAATATATTTCAACAAATATAACTCCACTCAAACTGGTTTTTTTAAGTGAATGTAACCTTCTCTTTTGTCTTCAGTCTGCCTGGGGATTGAGTGTTTCAGATTTAAATGGCTCAGTATTAATAGTGCATAAGAACTCTGGGTATTTTTCAGCTCCAAGAGAGAAAGCAGTTTGGGGGAGGTTGAAAGAACCCTTTCTTGAACCTGCCCCTGATGATGATCTTCTTGGATCTTATTTTTTCCTCTGCGCTATGTTTAGAGTAGTAAAGAATCCTGTGGGAATATTAAGGAAACTATTAACCTAGAAAACTTCACTGTTGTTCTTGCTCTTCAGGCCCCTGCCATATGCTGATATTAAGTAACCTCTAAAAGCTCCACATGAATAACTTTTGTGCCACTTATCTCCCCTGCCACCCCCAATTTTCTTGTAGTTTTTCTCCTCTGCTTTTTCTCCTCCCATATTTTGTGTTTTTTTTCCTCTCAGCTGTTGGCTTTCTACCCCTTGCCTCAGCTTTTTAATTGCTCTGCAATGCTGTTGCTTCCTGGGCAGGAGAATGTGTTAGGTGAAAACACACAGGTGCTGGTGTTGCTTTACTCCCAGCACTAGAAAAAGACTTGGAGAGCAGTGACAGAACAGGTATGGAAGTAACACTTAGTGAGGAGAATTGGCCTTTTGCTGTGAGTCTTGGACCAGTTCGTTTTCTTCTCTGATTATCCCTTTGCATTAGAAATAACAGATTATTTGAGAATTAAAAAAAAAAAAAAAGTTGTAAAGTTTTGAAGAAAAAGGATTATTTAATTTCAATTGTGATATATAAATAAGAAATTTTGTACTGTCTGGTGTCTTTGGAAATCAGCTGGAATTCAGTGGAGTTGGGAAAAAGCTCTGTCTGCAAGGGTATTGCAGGGCTACCCAGCTGCTGGTAGTGGTGAGCTCTGAGCCAGCCTTTCTGCCTCTTTAGCTGCTGTAGGTGAACACAACTGCTTCCTTTAAAGCTGAGTTACCAGCTGGGATTTGAAAAGGCCTAAAGCTGTTTCCCTCATTCCTGGGTGCCACGAAGGTAGTGACCTAAGAGGAGGTCTGTTAGTTATGGCTTAGTTATGGCCTCAGGATGGACACTGGTGGCAACCCATTTTTTCTTTATTAGTAACTTTATTAGCTTGGTTTATTATAGCTTTGTTTTCATTCTGCCAAGCAATTTGGTAGTTTTGGTAGTATGATGCAGTGATTTTGTATACAAAATAATGCAATCTCTACATTTTTGCTTTTGTGTGCTTACTAAGTTGTAGTTTGAAATGCAGCTGATGTGAGTATAGGGGAGGAAAACCCATTACATTAACAAAACACATTGTGTTAATCAGAAAACCATGAAGTTTCTTGCAGTTTTCAGAAAAGGAGAAATTCTTTCTGACTCTGAGTGAATAAATGAATGTTTTATAATAGAGCCCATAAATAACTCCTAGGGTAGTGCCTTTGTGACTAATAAAAATTAAAAATGGAGTTTCCTAAGCTTGTATTCCTTGAAGCAGCATGATTCTATCATGCCTTATCCTTTGTAGGGGGGGGAAGTATAAGATATTTGGAGTACCATATGCAACACGAAATGTTAAAAATTTTGTTTCAGAATGATTCTTAGCTGAGACAAAGAATATCAATAGCAGGAGGAATGTTTGGGTCTGCATTATTCTTCAGTCATTTAAAAGTGTACTGAACACTGGTGCAATGTACTCACTGCATTTTAAAATCCCTGCATGTTAGAAAGAGGAAGGTAGCATGTAGGGAGTCAACATTTGTGCATCAAATCCTGGTAAAGGATTTATCTGTACTGCTTACAAAATGTGAGGTGCTTGTTTCCAGTGTTAAACCGAACTTGGGTCATACACTGCAATGGTTCAAAAGTTGCTTCTTCATCCATGAGGTTCCCTTATGAGGGAGTTACTTTTCTGTATGGCTAACCACATGATGTCTCCATTTATCAGCTTGTACCCAAAATTATCCCAAATGTTTGCCCTGGGTAGAAAATAATAGAGGGCAAACAGTGCTGACAACGATCTGCTAGTGAGCTTAACATATGCATGGGTGACTGAAAATGCTAATACTGGTCGTGATTTTTGCTAGATCTGGCTAACCCTTCTAGTGTAAATAGACGCAGCCCAGAGGCACATCAGATTACTTTTTTTTAGTTGATTTCAGTAGTAGTGTGGCTGGTGCCTTTCTGACCTCATCAAGGTATCTGTGCTTGTAATGGGCTGTGACTCTGAAAAACAGGAAACTTTTTTATTTAACTTAGTCTTCTGTTCGGGTCTCTTGCCTTTTGCTTGTGGATGCAAAGGTACTGTTGATAGTACAGTGGAATTTCCCCGTTTTTTCGGCTAACTTCAAAGGCAGCATTACCTGGCAGCTTTTGTCACCCACGTGTAGAGTTAACATTTCTTGCCCTGAAAGAAGGGAATTTAATAGCTGTCTGCAGGCTGTCCTGAGGGTCCCAGCCTGTCCCCCAGAAGAACACTAGTTTCCTGTGCTGTATTTTGCTTAAAGTGGGATTTAACTTCTCCTTCCTTGATGTACTTGGCTACCATACTATAGCACTCTTCTCGCTGCCACACGCAGTTTCCAGTCACCTGACAGAGGACATGCAGATTAACAAAGGAGTGTGGTGCCTGTGGGTGTAATAGAGGGTCTGTGTTAGAGGTTGTTCTTTGCTGTATGCTGCTCTCTGTTGTACAGGTGCTGCTGGGCACGCTGGGGTGCTCATATTTAAGCTCATCTCACAGGCACACCATGCCATCTAGAAGGGATGGAGAGGAGAGGGGGAGCTCTGGGAGAAGCTACAGACTGGGTATCTGTTGTGAGTTAACATGTTCCACTGTGGGCAGAGTGGCTTGGCAGTACCTCAGAACCATCTCCTGTCTCTGAAACATTCCCAGAAGCAGCTGGCCACAGGAGCCAGCTCATGGGGTGTAGATCACAGGAAACAGCTTGCTGCAACAAACTCGTCTTCCTTTGCTCAGATGACCCCTCAGCAAGGGTACGTGTCATCTGCATCTACTCTGGCAAGTGCACAGTGGTGGTGAGCAAGAGAAAGGATATTGTTGGAGGTGTGTGCCAAGCCCTGTCTTACAGTGGACTTCACCACTGTTGATCACCAGACCATGTGCAGAGCATCCCTGCAGCTAGTTTGTCCTGCCTCTGGATGCCTGGAATAATAATTTCCCTGGGTGGATTTTTTTAGCATTGTACCTCATTTGGTCCCAGTTCAACTGGTAAGTGGCTGCAATGTCCCACACCCTTCCTCTCACCAGTTGCATCCTGAGATCCCAGAGCTGTATTGCATCATGAGGAAGTACTGGAGCTGCAGAGTGTGGTCCAGGTGCCTTTCTACCATCCTGGGTGTCATACAGTGTGTGGGTAGCACACTCCTGAGTCTTGTTGGTCTGGTTTATGGGTGTGTGCTTATCTTGGAAAATCGGAGTTCCTAGCACTGTCTTCAGAAATGTTATTGCCTCTGTTTCAGACCTCTTCAGTTCCATGTAGATGTCCCAGGAGAGCTGAAAGAGATCAGTGTGATGAAGATGCTCATGTATGTTCATCAGCAGCAGCTGTAAGAGAACCTGCTAGTGTAACCTAGGTTAGCTAGACTGTTTGCCAGCATCTTGCTGAATGGTACCTTTCCATGTTGGCTCTCACAACTGGTGTGAACTGAACAATTCCAGCAAACCAGGTCTCCCTGCCTTAGAGACCTCCTGGCACTACCAGGCACGTCAATGTCAGTAACATAAATTACTGGATAGCTGCTTGCACATGGAAGTAACAAGCAGAGGTTGCATCCCTGCTCAGGAGGGATCACTGAGGAGGGAATGCTGTTGGAGGTATTTCAGGGGTTGTGCTGAGATCCAAAGATCTGAAAAGGTGGCTTGCTACAGTCCCATGTCTGTAAGGTGCACAAAGGCTCTGGCATGGCCTTGCCTCCCTCCTGCATAATAAGGCTATGTCAGCTCTGCCATGCAGTTATGGGGTCTCTGTCCCTGCTCATTGCAGGGGGTTTGGACTAGATGACCTTTAAAGCCACCTTCCAACCCAAACTCTTCTCTGATTAGTCACATTTGGTTCCTGCTGTCTTGCTGAGACATTGTTCCCTGGCTCTTGGTGTTTGTACTGTTTCAAGGCAAACATAAGATTTGCTTATGTTATTAGCTTTCATGCAGCCTAAAATAAATCAGGAATGCTTGTTATTGCATGCAGTGAACCCTGTCCTGTTGAACACGGTGTTTGGCTACAGCGCACGTGGATGGGCTCTGTGAGCTGATCCAGAGGTTGGTGCACTTTGGTGCAGAGCATCAGGGCAGAGTTCAGGATCAAAGGGGAAGTCTTGTCCCTGTTCAGGTGCAGTCTGGGTCTCTTTGGGCCCACATGGCACCTAACTTCCAAGTGTGCACTTGGCTGCTCCATTAGCTTGCAGAAGTCTGATGGTTCTGAGATTGCTATCTTCATATCTCCAAGGTTTCCTCCAGAATCTACCTCCCACAAACACAAAGTTCTAGTAAAATTCAAAGTGCAGGGGAAGAGAGAATGCACAGGAAATATCTATGGGAAAGATGGCAGGAAGAAAACCGGAGGGGAAAAAATAAGGCAAAATCTCATTGGTTATAAAAAGAGACTTCACTTCCAAATTCACATATTTTATCTGCAAAACCTTGCTTCCTAGATCTTTTGCCTAAAGACTTTTTCTTAATGTAGTTAAATCATGAATAATTTTAAAACAAATAATAATCTTAACTCTAGAGCACTTAGCATTCAACCAACTGGCTTGAAAATACAAGTGCAGAAGCAGTAGCTGTTCTAATTAGCAATTTGAGAGGCTTAGGTAGCTGATATCCCACAATCTGGCTAGAATGGCTTTGGAGAAACTGTCAGGGAGGACATCACAAGGAGGCTGGATGTTGAATTTGGATAGTAAAGTACAGTATACAGTTCAAGCGTTTTATCAGTCTCAATAGCACTGAAAATATCGGCATTTGGAAGGAATGGAGTGGTTGTAATATTTGTCTACACTTGCTGTTTTTATCTAAATCTCAACTCAATCTTTGGCAACTTGAATGTCAGTAAAATAAAGTTCTCTTGTAAGGTGTGGAAGAGTAGAGCTCCTGACACGCAGCCCCTGAAGTTGCTTGCAGTGCAGAACTTCTGTAGAGAGCTTTGCTTTTTGCTCTTCAGAGTGGTGCTTCTTTTGGAAACCGAGGGTGGGCAACGGATGATTGCCAGGCTGCCAGTTCACACAAGTGGTGTGTCTGCCTGGGTGATGGCACAGTCACTGCCACCAGCCACTCCTGAATAATGTAATCATTTCCATGATAAAGCATATGAGCTTTTGCAACTTGCAGAATCCTGCTTTCCCAACAGCCGGAGGTGAGTACACTTCTTTTCTTTCCTCTTGTGATGTGCAAGTTGTATACCTCTTTATCATCCCAGTAGGAGCTGGGTGAACAGCTTTTGCACTGGTTTGATGAGATTTTATTGAGGACAACAATCATCAGGTGTTTTTAAGACACTTAGGTCCCATGCCACTTAGTTGTTTTTAATGATAGGGGAAAAAACTAAGGAGTTTAGGTCTGTTGTCTAGTTCACCTTCAACTGGGAAATAATTGCCAGCTAATAGTTTTAAAATGGTTATGATGAGTAATCTGCTCAGAACACATGTATATCTTTCTGAGTGGTTTGCTTGGATTAAAAGAACTGTCAAATGCACAATTCCACAATTTTAAAAAAAGTTGTTGCCTGTCTGTCATTTCCTCTGTGTCTCTCCAAACACCAGCATGATACCACTGCTACACTCCGCTGCTCTTTGTTTGTACTCTGATTCCCAGCCCTCCCAAGGGGGCAATGACGATTAACAATCTGAATAGGCAGCAGCACAGGACCTTTGGAGGATGGTGAGGTTCAAAGCTGATGGGCCAGGCTCAATTAAAGCCCTGTAAAGCCTCCAAGGAGAAGAAATGTTCCTCTAGATTGGCTTAGAACATTCTGACTCATATATGAAGATGGTTGTGTCTGACAACTCAGAGGATCTGATGTGACCAATGCAAGACAAAATCTCTTGTGTCTGTGGGAACTCTCTTGCTCAGCAGATGTGTAAATTGGGGGCTGTTAAACAGCTTCTTCTCTTCAGACGAGGTGTGCTTGTCTGTTTTCAAAACAAAAACTCAAAAGATAGAGTTTAAAAGGGAAGTCTACAACCACAGTCATCTTCCTCATGGTCATCTCTGTGTGCACTCCTCTGGAAATGCTAAATATGGTATGTTATGCCTGTAGTTTAAGTACAGATTTACAGGAAGGAAGGGAGTCTTATTTCAACTGTTTTGAAACTGTGTGGTACAATCTTTTTTGTATTGAAATATATTTACAAGAAGTCTTGGGCATATGTTACTCCCTGTGCTCTTTGTGTGGCAAAAATTGGAGAAAAACATCACTTCATACATCCATTCAGTAACTTTTCCTGCCAAGCCTTCTTTGAAATGAGAAATTTTCATTATTTTTTTTTTAAAAACCAACCAACCGTACCCAACAGTGGTTGGTTTTTTATTTTGTGCATTGACTACCTTCTGCAGCTGCTGGGAGGTGTTACATGTCGAGTTTGATTATCTCAGCATAAGTTGGGTAAACAACTCCTGTGCTAGTGTGACACATTTAAAGCAGTCAAAAGCTGCTTCAGAGTGCATCACTTCTGTTAGGTAGAGGAGCTGTGCTGTGGGTGTGTTGTCTCGTGTACCTGTATTATCTCTGAGAGGCAGGTGAGATACTGGCTCCTTAAATAACAACTCCGGTCTTAAGCAAGTGTTTCATAATGAAGTTATTTGACTCATCCGCTACTGGGAATAGCCCAGGTCCATTTTGCTCGTGGGGAAACAGGGCTCCATGGGAGAGGCTTTGTGAAGGCTTAGCACAATTCTCTGCCTGCAACTGCATTTAGTCCGTGTTTTCTCTTGTGGCTGGAATGCAGTGTGGTGGTAAATCGGTTAAGCTTGGGGCATGAGGTCCTCTCCTAGGCTGCTTGTGCAGCTCCATGGCTCTTTTGCAGAAAAAAGAGAAAGAGACCTTATTTTGGAGTGCTGCCACTGTGTCTGCTGAATCATATCCATGAAAACTGCTGAAGGGGGTCTGTACTAAATAACAAGTGTTGTATGCCAGTGGTTATTTTTGGTGGTTTCAATTACAATCCTCCTTTCTCCAAGAACCACACTGGTGTTTGTGTAAATGGATGCTGAACAGCAACCAGCAAAGCCATTGAGTACTAGAGCCAAATCTGAAGAACAGTGGACACGTTTGCAGCAATGTGCCTGCTTTTCTCAGCTGTTCCACCCTGTGACCCTCAGTCTCTTCCTTGTGTAAACATAGATGGAAACAGTCAGGGACATCTGTATTTAGGAGCAATATCAGGAGCTTAGCTGGGAAGAGGGAGCACAGAGGATGGAGCAGTTGTTAGGCTATTCAGGCTTTGTCTCAGAGGGAAAGTATGAATGCATTTAATACTGTATTTGCACTCTTGGCTGGCTGGGACCCAGCACTGACCACGGTGCCTGCTGATGCTGCAGGGATTGCTTTGGATGGATGAAAGAAGAATACTTCAGGAGCTTATTAGTAGATTGAGAAGAGCAACATTCTTTCTTTCCTTTCACTTTTCTCTTTTTGTTTTTCTTTCTTTTCCTGTTCTTTCAGCAAGACTCCCTGTTTAGACATCTTGTGAATAAATGGAGGAAACTTTTTGACTTCTGTTTTGAGGGGAAGCCAGGAGTGACTAACATTCCTTAATCTGATTTTATTGCACATTCTTGTCTTGGATATGCTTTCTCTTTTTTCCCTAACCAGAAGAAGAAAACAATCCCTGATGCAAGTGGCTTCTAAGCTCTGTCTTCCTGTAGCTCCACATGTAGCTCTCTGTATCCGTTTGGGAACTGACTTCACATATTGTTTTTCTTTTCATGCAAAAGATCTTTCTGCAAACTGTGGCTTGAATAAAAACAGGAGGGAGTTCAGATACTGGGAGTCCCTGGTGTCAGCTGAGGCAGGCAGCAGATAATCCCTGCACTGTGCTGTACATTCATTAGCATTCTAGAAATACCTGACGTGTCTGTTTCCTGATTAGGAGATCTCTAGTCAAATGCTTATTTTCTCACAGGAAACAAAGTATTCACAATTTGTCTGGAAAAATTTAGGAATGCCTTTCCATGTACATAACTGGCTTTTTTTCATTTGCACATGTTGCTGGTCCCTGTTTGTCAGGGACCTCTCTGCATCCTGGTAAAATTTTTGACACATGAACAAAGCACACTAGCTTGCTCCCTGGACCCCCATTAATTTAAATTTCTGCTTCTTCCTTTAACTGGCAGATGTGGGAGATGGGCTTGACAGGAGCTGAGAGAATTGAAAATGATTTGAAGGGCAGGGTTATCCTGAAGAAACATGATCAAAGCTGGCTATTATCACTGAAATATAGTTGTTGCTCTTGATGCTTGCTTACAGCTTGTTAAGTCTTACGTATGTATACAGTTTCATTTTGTAGGCAGATGGCTTTTAAGTCAAATAAGTTCTCAGTGTGCTCTCCTAAAGTGAAACACTGCTTCCTTCCTTTCCATCTGCCCCCCCAACATGAAGTTTAAAGTCTTCAGCTAACCAGGAGTGCTCCATTCTACCAAAGACAAAATGTGTCCTGTTTATTTAATAAATAATCAGCTGGCTTTGATTTTTTGGCTTAATTTAGTCCAAGTGCTTCGGGGTGGCTAGATGGGAATGTGGTGTAGGGGGTGGAGACTTCCAAGGAAAAATTCAAGTAGAAAATTAAAGTAGCAGACTATATCCTCTGTGCAGGCTGGGGAGGCAGCACTGCAGCGCACGCTGTTGCTTGTAGTTTCAAAGAATGAAACGGTGACTTCCAAGAAAGTATGTTACAATTAACATGCTCTTAGCTAGGTAAACTTCAACTGCTTTATTTAATTCTGACAGTGCAGGGTTTTTATTTGCAAAGCCCTTGCATTCTAGAGTCTGTGGTCAACTTCCGAGACACTTCTGAGAGTTGTCTATTTTTCATAGTTACCAAGGAAAAAAGAATTTGACCTGAAAACACAAGCAGTACAAGTATCTAAGGGCATAGTGGTACAGGCAGCTGCATCTTGGCTGCTCTGTTTTCTTGGCTGAACATGACCTGGTTTTGCTCCAGAAGCCACATAGCTGGGTTAGTGTGGTGCCAAGCTCATACTCCTGTGCCTGGTGTCTGGAGTGGACTGGGAGAGCAGCCATCCGCTGTGGACAGCAGAGTGATGCCCTTGGCCTTGATCCTTTGTGGGTGAATTAACAGAACTATGTATATTTGTTTTATTTTTGCTGCGCTGTGCTCTCGTTCTGGGTGAGGAAGTGGAGGAGGGGAATTTACAATGTGTGGCTCACACCAGTTATTCACTATACTATAAACAGGTATTTTTCTCTACTGCACCTCAATTTTAGTTGCGTAAGTGGTATGATCAGTTCTTTACCAGCGTTAAAGTTGGCACCTGTGCAGCCAAAAGGGTCACTGGGTGGCAGTGAAAAAATGCATGCCTGCAGGGGCAGATTTTTCCTGAAAAGTTTCTATGGTCTCTATCACCACACATTACAGGAAGAAAATTGATGGTTTCCAGAGTCCTAACCTCAGTCCTTTAATGGTGACTCACAGCAATGGAGACTAGAAGGAAAGGTGGCCTCAGTGAGGAGTGGGACTGAAGGAGGCTGCTGTTTGAGGGAAGAGCAGATCCTCCTGAAAGCACAGGGGTCTGGCTTTGCTACTCACACTGTTTCCTAGCTTGATTCGAATCCTCCTTTGCCTGCACCGAGTTACCCTGGTTGTTGCTTTCTGAACCAGCTGGGGAGAGTGATGCAGACAAGTGCTGTCAGCCTCGAGAGCATCAGTGACTGTGGCAGTGGAGGGAGGAATTAAATGCCAGTGTGTTGATGTGAAATTCCTTTGGAAGGGGAAGAAAACTTACTTGATGCAGTTTTTCCACTTATACTCAGTTTTCTGCTATACAGCAGTTCTGGCAGTGTCTTTCACATCGCTATTGCACAGAAGCTCACAAGACTTTGAATTATAGTATGCATACTAATAAGAATTTATTGTTTTTTTCCCCTTGAAATAAACAAAAACACTCCCACTTGGTATCCCCTAGCTGGGGAAAAGCACACTGTTCCCCTTGTGCTTTCCTCTTCCCTATCTCAAGCACTCTTTTGTGCTGTGAGAAGTTGCTGCAGATCTGCTGTGTAGGTCATGCGGCTTTGTTCCCTCAGCTGCCAGAAGCGTAACCCCTGTCTATCTTCATGTGGGCAACAGTGGATCTCTGGAAACCTGGGGAAGACATTCATGTGGTAAGAGGGAAAAGTGTATGGTCCTGTATTAAGCAATTAAGCTGAGACAGCAACTGGAGGTCTTGGGAGTGTTTTGAGTATTGCTTGAAGTTCTTTAAGGCATGTAAGGGTATGTGTATGTATGTTTGTGTGTAATTTGTGTTCTCTGCAAAAGCTTCCCACAAGTGACAGTCT
Source organism: Acrocephalus scirpaceus scirpaceus (assembly GCA_910950805.1). Lineage (NCBI taxonomy): Eukaryota > Metazoa > Chordata > Aves > Passeriformes > Sylviidae > Acrocephalus > Acrocephalus scirpaceus. The sequence continues at coordinate 65,973,010 of OU383773.1, read as the reverse complement.
CTTTTTAAAAGGGAGATTATTACATAGGACCAAGTTGTGCTTTCAGACTGCAGCCTAGCAAAGCATCCATTTTCTCTTGGCCCATGGCCCTGCACGGCATTGCCCATAAGCCTGGTGCAACTGGTGGTAATGCCCATTTTCTGGGGAAGGTTCCTCAGCCAAGGAGCTTTCAAGTTCACAGAATGGCTGCTGATACCCCTTCAACTCCACCGGTAAGTGCTTTCAGCTGGACCAGGGTCCTTGTCCTGGCTGCTGTTTCCCATCCCTCCCTGCTCCAGCAGCAGCCCAGCACCTGGCCCATGCAATGGACTTGTCAGTGCAGTGTCTTCTTCCTCTCTCACTGCTCCCAGCCTTGAGCCATTTTGTAAGCAATGCTGCAAGTGGTGGGGGAGCTCTTCAAAAACAATTGTTAAAGCTGTTCTTTAAGTCAGTGGTTTCACCCAGCGTTGTCAATGGCAGACTAGGGAACATGACATAAAAACATGCTGCAAAGATTGCATTCGTCAATAAAATCAGCACACTGGCAGCTGAGAAGCAATTTGGCACGGGGGGAGCCTCTATTTAATGTGCTCTGCCCTTTTTTACTTTTAACCCTTCATCTTACGAAAGAAGGATCCAGAGGTATTCAGCAAGAAGGCAAAGAGGCTTAGGAAACTTTTTTCCTTCTCTTGTTTCCCTAAGTGAGCAGATGAACTGACAAATTTATGATACCAGTATGGGGTAAAAGCATTGGGACTTGGGTATGCTTGCCTTTTATATTTTGGTTTGGACGAGGAGGGCACTCCTGAAGTGAAGCTCTTGACTTCCCCCTTGTTGCCCTGTGTGGTGGCTGCCATTGCTGAGTGGCATCAGGAGATGCAAGCTGGATTCCTTTTACTTAGAACAAAACCAGAGGCTGTGTTCTCAAAGCCCACCTGGCTCGCCTGATGTGCTGGGTCGTTTGATCAGTGGCAGGAGACCTGGTATGAAATAAAAGCCTCATAGATCTTTAATAATCAGGCTGTTGAGACCTTCTATATCATTGTTCTATAGTTGCTTCAAGTGGGCCAAGCTATTTGGAACTACAGAGCCAGTTCTAGTGTGGTGGCAAGGACAGACTGCCCAGAGGTGAGGCTGGAAATGGTGAATGTTGACTTGCTGTGGCTGCAGATCCCCCTGTTCCAGTGGAAATGTGTGGCACACTTTTATTCTGCCTTTCAGGGGATTCACATTTTTGGGTGGGTGGGTTTTTTTGTGGTGGGTTTTTTTTTTTGTGGGCTTTTTTTTTTTTGTGTGTGTTGTTTAGTTGGGTTTTTTTTTTTTAGCTGCCTTTCATGCTGTCATTGAAAGTTGTCAGAAGACCCTTTTTCATCATCTTGCTATTTTTCCTTCCCAGGAAAAAATTGATTTTTGTCTTGCTGTAGAGAATTGCACTAAATGGACTCTTGAGGAGCTTTCTCAGTCCCTGCATACCAAACAGGTGTATGTGGTAGGAGTTTTCCTTGGCTCCTGCGTGCTCCTGCAAAGATATTTAGAGATGCCTTTTTGCCTTTCACCATAAGCATATGATGTTGTTGCAGCCTTAGCATATTTTGCCCAGATTGAAATGATGGTTAGGAGAGTGAATAAGACAAAACTCAAACATAAAGTGGGGGAAGCAAAGCCATGCCTTTCCCCAGGACAGGGTTACAAAAGGTGACATAAGAAAGATTGGTCCCACTAGAAGTGATGTACCATCTTTCCTCATGGGAAACACTGGAACAGATTGCCCAGAGAAGCTGGAAGTATTTCAGGCCAAGTTGGATGGAGCTCTGAGCAACCTTGTCTAGGGGAAGTTTCCCTGCCCATGGTATGGGGGTTGGAACTGGATAATCTTTAAACGTCCCTTCCAACCCAGGCTATTCCATGATTTTATGATTTTGCTTCCTCTTCCTTCTTTCCTTCTCCTTTTCCCCCCAGAATTTGAAATTTCCTAAGATGGAAGAGGAGGGGAAATTATTGACAGACATAAATAGTAAATAAATAAAACCTAATCTGAATGAAGGATGCTGTGTCCTAAATGTCACACACCTTGCATAAGCTCATTATGTTGTATGTTTAAATTTGGCCAGCTCAGGAAGCAATTCTAACCATTGACTGCCATTAATTGCCCTGCAACTGGACAGTTGGGACACGCTCCTGACACAGGAGAGAGAGAGATGCATTAAAGGCTCTCCAGTTGTCTTGTTTTGAGGCTCCAAGGCAGATTTATGTCAGTATTCTTAAACCCTCATCAGTAACACAGAGCAGTTCCACAGCTCAGCAGCTTGGTCCTTCACAGGGCTCTCCATCACTGAATTTTTAGCTCGTGCTCTGTGTCTTGCCTCTTCTTGGGGAGCTTGCTGCTTGCTGTGACTTTTGGCCATGCTCTGCCCTGTTCAGGTGCACCAGATGCTTGCTGTAAGTAGCTGACTGTGAGAAGCCTCTGTCTTTGGTGGCTAGACTGGTTTTTGCCCTGACGATGACTTCATCTTTTGACTATGCAATGTGTCTCAGACTAGGTCTGCTGGAGACACACCTGAGTAACTTCAGTTGTGGAGATTATTAAAGAAAAATGTTCCCCCTCTAGTTATAATAAAACTTCTGCCATCCATTTCCTGAGTCGTAGTGCAAAGGCAGTCTCTGAGTGAACTATTATGTTAATTATTTTTTTAATAATTTCTCCCTTGTTGTTTGATCAGTATTCAATGCCAGCATTGCTGGATCAAGTTAAGTTCAGAAGACCTAGTTTTGCTGCTTTTATATGAGGGAAGGAAATGGTATGCTACTCTGTCCTAGAAAAGGAAATCCTCCCTGGATCAAGGCATAAAAACTTGATTCCATTTAAACATGGCATTTTATAGTAGGAAAGGGCTGGAGCACCGTGAACCTGCTTAGGTTTAGGCTTTTTACTGTCTAGCCCTGTTTCTGTTAACTTCTTAAAATGGTCTCTGCTGGAATTCACATATGTTGGAAGCTGCTGTTGACCTCCTTAATCTTCTTATATCAGTTGGCAATTGTAAGATGAAAGGAGTTCACAGCAGACTCTTGACTGCTTGGTCTCTTCTATTTTGTAAGTTGAAGAGACTTCAGTGATGTACTATGAGCCTCTGGACTCAGAATTAATTCAATCTATAATTAAGTTTGCATTACATTACAACCTTGTGGCCATCTGCACCGGCCTGTACTTAATTTATGGCATATGCTTCTGCCCCCATTTCTAAAGAAGCATTTCCTGGCTGCAGCCTCCATCTCAGGGCCTGTGGGATCTGGCAGCAAACATTATTTGTGTTCATTGGTGGGGATAGAAAAAAGGAAGGTGTGGAACTCCTGCTTAACAGCATCTCTTTTTCTCCTCCTGAGCCAGAAGCTTTTACATGTGGCCTTGGGTGCAAAATCGTGTTCCAGCAGGTTGAATGGGAGGATTAGTAAGAGCCAGCTGTTGGCAGGAAGGCGTCTTACTGTCAGTGTCATGGCGTGAAATCGATTGGATCACTACAGCTCTTGTGTCTTACCGGGGAACTTTTTTAAAATGCGTTAATCACTGTGGGAAATCTGGAATCAAACACCAGACACTTCCCCCTACCTCCTCCAGCCCTAAACTGAGGCAAAAATCCTGGGAATTCTTGGTTTTAGTTTTTGATGACTGCTGTATGGGATAAGTAAGGACCTGGCCTTTATGCAGTGGGCTTCTGTCCTGCTGTGTCTTGACTAAAGCTTCCCAAAATTTCCTCCTTCAGATTCTGAAACAAAGTTGCAGTCTTTCAGGGTTAAAAGCAAGCACCTCATAAATGGCAAAATTCTGAAGAACCTGAGATGTCCCCAGGGAAGTATTTACAGTCAGAAAATTCACTCACTCCAAGAGTTGTGGGGTGGCTGCTGGCACATGTGGGGAGTTCTGCATTTCTCAAGCCTGATAAAATCATATAGCAGTGTTGCAGAACTCTTGACCTTAGTTAGCAGGCAACATGACTGCGATTCATTTGGTACTGGCCAGTCTTCTCAAGAGATTAAAGGACTTTTAAGATGGCTCTTCAGTTGCCACTTCACTATATGGTTGTTTGTCCTGATGTTTTTAGGTTATAAATTTGGCAGTGTGCCTTCTGGGGTAACTTGTTCTTAAGTCTGTGTGTGCTCTGTAAACCAAATATTTTTGTATCTGAGTTTAAATAGGCTGATCAGTAAGATATGAGCCTGGTAGAGGTGTAGTGCTAAGGTGGAAAAGCAATGGGTCATTAATGTGTGGGCTCTCTTTGAAAGAGTATATTGTTTTTCAGAGTTCTTCCATTGTGCACATTGGGTGTTTATCTTGGTTTGCAGTCATCAGTGATTTTCTCCTTAGATAACTGACCAGTCAGTAGCCGAGCTATCAGGCAAATGATTTCATGCCTGCGCCACCCCGACTGGGCACCTGAGTGAGAACCAAAAACACAAACCTAGGGCTGCATATTGTGTGGCTGCTACATTTCATAACTGCTGTGAAACAATCACAGTGGGGCTTTTCCTTTCCAAAATGTCAAGACAATAGAAATATTTCTTCTAAAGAAAGAACAAATAGAGGAGGAAGGCTCTAATTGCCCTTTAAAAACAAAATCCCTATCTTGCTGTGCTGCTTCTGGTCTAAAATTAAAATGTTAGATTAATCTTTGAAGCAATGCAAGAATCTCCAAGTGGTTTTCCTCTATCCACCCAGCACATGCCTGGGTTTTCCACTTGATTTAGGAGCAGACCTCTCTTAGGGATGAGCTGAATTTTGTTTGTTGTTGCCATGAGCAGTGAGATGGATTCAAAATTGAGGAGGCAAGAGGAGCAGCACACTGATCTCCCTTCTCCTCCTCCAAAACAAATAAGGGTTGGATTTTTATTAAAACCACAGTTAAGTTTTGTTTCTTAAATGAAAACACACTCTTTATTGACTTTTGAAATCGGGTCTAGCCCTTCCAGTCATGTTTTGTTATTAAATGTGCCCTTCTCTTAGTCTCTCTGAAATCACTTGCAAGTGGAGTTTAATAAAGAATATGTTTTGATGTTTTTATAGTAAAGAGGGAGGAGATCAGGCTCTAGTTGATCTGCTAATGACACTCTTCAAGGAAATCTATCCCCAGTGTTCATCTCTGTTTCAATTACTTCTATGATGGCTGACCTTCCCCTGTGCCTTGGCAGAAGGGCATCTGCTTTGCCAGCAAGCAGGGGATGAGATGCTGAAACTGTTCTGATGTTTTTCTTGCTGATTTTGGCAATACTGCTCCTTCCGTCCTGTGCCTTCCTTCAGCAGCTGCCTCTGCTGAATGAGAAATGCACTTTTCCCCTGTCCTGCTATGTATGAAGGGAGAATTCATTTTTTGGTATTATCCTATTTCTGGCTTCACTGAAAATGCCTTTGCTGTCTGTTTGAGGAGAAGAAATGAACATGTTTTTGTGCTTGAAACATCCAAGATGAATGGTTTTCTATCCTTGCTGCAGGAGTTGGTTAAATCTTGTGTATGGCTTTGAAAAACTGTTCTCTGGAACCTTGCTTGCTTGCTTGCAGGTCTGACTTAGAGCAGCAGGTGTTAACCACTGGTTTCCCTCCGATGCTGATGCCACTTTGGTTTGCTGGTTTTGGCAACTGTTTCTGCTTGCCAGCATTCCACGGGTCTCCTCAACACATGGAGCCAAGCTGTGACTTCACAAGATGCGTAGGTGGCCGTGCAGTGTGTTGCTAAAGCTGCTTTAATTTCTTCACAAATATGTCTGTGCTGGCAAGATTCAGGCTGACTGTCATGGCAGTCTCACAGCACCACAGCTGTATGGCACAGCTGACTTCTTATGCCCTTGCTCCTGTGAAGAAAGGGACTTTTGCTGACTAGAAAGACTTGAATTGCTGGAATCTGGAGGAGGCGAGTGGCAGATATTGGGAAATGCCTTCTCCACACTACTTGCTGCAGAATAAGCGTTGTGTTTTGCTGAAGTGAAACTGGGACTCAGTTATTTTGGTTTTGTTTGTTTTTTTCTTTCATGCCTGGAGTATCAGCAAACTATTCTTGCTGGGAATCCACAGGAAATGGGTGGCTGGAGGTGTCTCACTACCTTATGAAAACATGTCAGTTGTGTGATGTCTGCTCTTTCAGCAGGTGGTGCTTTTACAATGAGTAGCTTTACATGGGGTGTGGGAGGGCAGATCGAGTGAGGAGTGGTAATGCTGTTTTGACATACTTGAAAAGGCTTAAGCAATTTGCTGGAGTCTTTTATGATCAGGTCTGATGTGATACAGAATGTCAGGGGAGCCAAGGGGAGAGAAACAGATGCCAAAGTCTGGATTACACACTGCCCCCCCCTGCCCCTCCCCCCCCCCCCCCCCCCCCCCCCCCCCCCCCCCCCCCCAAATAAAAGGGCAACATAAGCAAATGCAATAAACAAAGGACGTAATTGTCTTCTGCTAACTCTGGTGAAAGTGAAGGATGAAGTTTAAATATAGGCAAAAAACATTAATGTTTTCTCAATAAGTTTCTCACAAAACTCTGAGAATTGTGCTTTTTTTTTTTTACTTGACATGCCCTCATGCTCCTATTTTCAAGCCCCAGCTTGTCAAAACTAACATGCCTATTCCTATTCTGTTCTTGTAAACTTCTGACTTTGTCATAAGTGAAATAATGGAGCAGCAGCTCTGAAATGCTTCTGCTTGCAGTCCAGGCCCTTGCAGGCAGATGCCTTCAGGTCATTCAGAGCCAGAAAGATAGAAACTGGGAACTCACTAGATGGCAAAGACCTGGCTATACCAAGCCAAAGGTCACTGCTCCTGGCCAGAGAATTATGTAAGGAGGAATTTTATGGATGTCAATATATGAAGCACTGATGGGTGAGACTGTGTGAGAAGTACACCTGTGCTGCAGCTTAAATGGCCTCTAATCAATGGAACATGTGATTTCAGAGCACCTTCCCATGACACAAAACAGAAAAAAGCCTAACTGGCTTCAGGAGACCACTCTATGAAATTGAGTGTGGTGGTGAGGCATTGGACACATGTGCTCCGCAAAATTCCTCCAAATCTGAAAGCTTACTAATACCTTACTCTGCCCTTCTAGGTCTCTTGTTTCTGGGTTGAGGAGGAGCTGTATTATGAGGGAGGCTTGTGCTGCTAGTGAGTGTGCTGTGGTAGTCTGGAGAGTTGTTAGAGAACTATGTATTCAAACAAGAATGAACTATGACAAATACCAAATCAATGTAGTGATCCGGCAGCACTGAATACTGGCATACAGCTATAGCTGCATTGTGTTGGACTTAAAATCCATGTTAAAACCTGCTCTGGTGAGGATGGAGCAATTTGGCTGGAAATAAAGAGTTGGAGTGTGTACTCCTGGAGTAATGTGGCTGCACTGTACAGACACTCACTACAGGAGATGGGTCAGTCTTGTGGTGCTGACTCAGGAAAGGCTTGGTGATAATCTTAAATTATGACCATATTTATCATGTATAAAGCTTTATAAATTGAGTGGCTTTTATAGTGAATCCTTTCAGCCTTTGGCTACGGCGACAGTGAGAGAGGAGTGAAATGGCTGATTAACACTAATCATCCAGCTGTTAAGGAAGTATATGCTCAGTTTTTCAAGTTATGCAGAAGAATTTTTAAGTGGGTTGAATCCAGTATCCAAACTTGAATGGGCATGTTTTCAGGCTAAGTGTTGGGTACAGTTGTACTGGAATACCTTATAGCAAAGGTAGGGTGGAAGATCTTTTGTTTTAATTACCTAAACAAGCTTAGGCTGGAACGTGTTTTCGCAAGGCGGTGTCATGTTTTGTGGGATTAAGTCTGTAACCTGGTGTTATCCGGCTTGCATTTTTTTTTTCCCTAGGAAGCAAGCTGACCACCTCTTCTGGATTGCTAAAGTTGTGGACAAGCATGCTTAGTAAACTAATGGTGATAGTGCAGTATCTAATTGTCATTATCCTGTTCCACAAAATGGCTTTGTGAATTGTTATTCTCTTTTGACAGAGTTGCATGACTAGTAAGTTGACTGAAAACTCACTGCAACCTTCCTTCAGCAGCTTTTTGTTGCACAGGTTGCAGCATAGCAGTCACCACTCCTGAAAAATAAATTATGTTTTGAGGGAGTCTGATATAAGTGGGAATATGAAGGAAGTCAGCAATGCGATACTGTTTATTCAAAGGAGGTGACATAAGAATTGTTCCAGCATATGGCACAGGGACATTTTGTATGTCTTGGCTTTTCCCAAATATAATGTTTGTGCTGCTTCTTATGCTCTCCTTTCTTTCCATATCTGTTCTTCTCTTCCTGTCGAGAGTCTGTTGGAGTCATCCTTCAATTCCCATCTTTTATTCCTTAGGAGTTCGGTAGAGCATATGCACACAAGTGATTGATAAGCCTTTAGTTGCAGAACTGCTTTTACTTCCACAACTCCCAAAGGACTGGTGTGGTTTTGGGCCAGCCCTGTTCTTGTTCAGACATCTCTTAACATGTCTGTCAGGTGTGCTTTCTTTCCTCTCCCTCTCTCCTGTTTTTCTTGATAGCTATGTGAGATCATCTTTTACCACCACCTCCACCACCCTTATCCCTCCTCCCAACACATAGCATTTGTTACTCGAGGGAACAGAGTTGCAGCAGTGAGAGATTTTTCTCTGTGGCCTCATCAGTTCAGGGAACAAGAATTCTCTGCTGAGTGCAGTGCAGCAGCTGGCTCAACCTCCTGTCTCCTCTGCCCTTAGTTCTGTCTTTGTGCTCTGCTGTAAGCTGTACAACTCGATTGCTTCAGCGGTTGAGAGGAGAAGTATGGGCAATAGACATGAAATTACTTTAGGGTAGGGTCAAAATATATTTTACATGATGTGTTGCTGGGTTGGAAATGCCATGTCTTTTCCTAGTTTTAAGCAAGGCTCCCGTCTTTCTGCAGCATCGAAGTGGAATGGTATGGCTTCTGCCCACTTGAAAGTTAACCTTAGCCTTCGTAGAGAAGTCACTGAGACATGGTATGATAAATCTATCTCTGTAGGCTAAGGAGCTTATAAAGCACTATTCATTGAACACCTGTATAGAGTTTGGACAATGCATCCACCTTTCTGCCTGTTGCCAGGAGTAAGTCTTCAGAGGACATCTCAACACTGTTAGGCTGCAAATGTTGGTGCTGAGTTCTGAACAGTTGAGGCAGGTGCTGGCTTTGATGGCCTCCAGAAGACTAGGCCCAAACCTTGAAAACTTGACAAAACCCAGAAGTTAGGATTCACTGTCTCAGTAGGAAATATAAAAATCTCTGAAAGATAATATTTTTTTTCTGCAACTTGACAGCACATCAGGCTGATAGTTAAGTAGTGAAGTTCATGAAGCATATCCAGCTGCAGCTCCACTGACTTCAATGGAGTGATAGTGATACATGACAGCTGATGATGCAGCCCTGTAAATATAGTCACAGCACATGGAGGCCTTACAATGTAGAGTTCTTAATGTTTCATTTGACAATAAAAGCTACAGCTTTCTTTTTCTAGAGGTGAAAATGAAAGATTTTGATGTGAGTTTGGAATAGGGTTTTCTGCCTGTATACTGTCTTCAGTGGAAAGAAAAGAGGATACAAATAAATCAGCGCTTTGTATCTAGGTGGGGTGAATTGTAAACTTCTTTCATATACCTCCTGGAATCTGCATTAAGAAGAGCATATCTCAGAGTGAAGTGAGGTGTTTGAGAAAATGTATGTAGGTCTATTAACAGAAGTCCTTTCAGTCTTTAGCACTGGTTTTGGTTCTGTCCTTTCCCAAATAATGAATCTCATTTTTTCTCAGTGCTGGCCACAGTGCTCTTTCTACTTTATGAGCTGATACCTTACCCTCTAGTTTTCTTATCTTCTTTCTCTGTGGCCAGCCTTCTAAGACTATACAGACTTTGACTCTTTTAAATGCTCTCAGTGCTTTTTCTTCCATGATATGTGCTCCTTGTAATGTAGTCATTAGCTCAGCACTAACCCCCTCCACACCCTGCTTTTCCTCCTCTCTCCTCTGTTCCTGTTCATTTTTATTGTTTCTCTTTCTCCATCGTGCTCCTCTAAATATTTCTGTAACTGTGTCCATGACAGCCTTTGGCTCTCTTGGTGTACACTGGGCTACTGCCTTGTATGCCATTGCTGTAAAATCCAGATTCTTAGTGTGGATATCTATAACGTTGACTGTCTGAATAACAGGCTGTGCTTGCTTTTGTTTTTCTGGAAGTTAATTTCTTTGCTTAAGTAGCCACTGTTTCAGTGAGCTCAGCAGATAGTCAGATGCTTTTTGCTCCCGCCACAGTAGCACTTAACACTGCTTTCCATCTGCTGGCATATCACCATAGCTCTGCTGGCCTTTGTTAGTGATGCTGACCAGACCCTAAGTATTGCTTTAAGATCCTGTCAGAACCTTCTAGGACAAACAACCCTGGTTTTTATCTGCTTTTACTCCAAGTCTCACTCAACATCAGATGCAAACCTTTCCTTTCTTTAGATGTTCCTTCAGAATTTAACTACATTGTCAAAGTGAGCCGTGGCACTGTCCCTTCTCCAGGTTCCTCTCCTCATACTGAAGTAATTTGCTGTCAGTTCTCTGCAGATTGGACTGGAAGGACGTCTGACATTTAGAACAGAATCTGGGTTATATAGCCCTGTGTTTAGGAACTTGGGATTACATTAATGAGTGGTAAATCCACAGGTCAGCTTCTCTTTTGCACTGCAAGGCAATGAGCAGACATACAGACAGCAGTCATCCTTTTGGAGCAAGTTGTTGGCTGGAAACAGCAGGAGCAGCACATCCTGCAGTCAGCAATCTGACTTTAAAGGCCTTTTCTATGCAGATATATTTACACAGAGTTTATCACCCTTCTGATGTTGGCCACATGGCCTAGCTCTGCAGAGCTTATCATCATCTGTGCTCCAGTGCATGTGTGCATGTATGTCTTTGTTCCAGAAGGAGCTTAATGAGGGCAGAGGTTCTTCACTGTCCTTTTGATCCTGGGGCTGCTCAAGGATTGGTAGACAAATTTCAAGGATCTATTTTGAAGCCAGGACAGATGAACAGCCAGTTAGTAGCTTGCTATCTTTATGGTTTTTTTTAATAGTCCTTCAAGTGTTTCCCTTATCTCCAAAGCAGAAGTCATGACTTTACTTCCTGCCTGCTTTCCTCAGTAGCTGCTTCAGAGGTGGTGTCTGTATAGTCAGGTGATAACATGCATAAGATTGCTGATGACTGCTATAAAGGCATCTAGAAATAGCTGATACAGGACTATCATATGTATTTGACATAGTTTAACAGGCCTCTCTTGACTTGAAAAGAATCCTTTCCAAAGCAAAGTCTGCAAATCAAACTTGGAGCAGGCAAGGCTTAGGCTTTTGAGATAAGACAATATAGGAAACATTTATCTCTAAGGACCAATGTTTTCAATGTGTGATATAACTCTACTGATCCTGAACTGGTAGTCTTCTACTACAAACTTACACATAAACTGCATTGAATAATTCTGTACTCCAAGAAAATTTATGTGATTTTTTTTTTTGTTATCCTAGGAACTTCTTAGGAAGGGAGCAAGAGGACATTGAAGTGAAAACTTTCTAATTATGGCAGAAATTCTAGGAGAGAGCTGGGTGAATTGACTTGGCTTGGAAACATCTCATTGTTTAGCTAGGAGGACTCAGAAGAAACAGTTAATGCACTAGACATCCTGCAGTCAAGAAAAGGTTAAAGTAAAAATCATCTTGCTAATACTGGTTGGTGAAACTGCTGGCAGCATTACTGCTACTTCATTAACCTGATGAATTAATTTCTAGTTTCCCGTGGGGAAAGACTAAAAGCCATAGCTGGTTATCTGCAGGAACTAGCAGCGACTTCCTCCTGATGGCTTGGAGGCTGTCAGGAAGGAAACGCTCTTACCTGGCCACAAAACCCGCTGTCATGGGAAAGCGGAGGAAGATACAGCAGTGGGTTTGACTTGCTGTAGCAATCCTGAGATCAGGCTATGGTCATACCATGGCACGGCTTACAGCAGCCTGAGAAAATAGAGGCAGGGACCAATTGGGTTAGCCACAAAAGCTAGATAGAAGGGTAGGCAAGAAGTCAACCCAAAGTCAAGCTGAGTACAGTGGCTACTTAAAATTCTCAGTCTGAGACCTAAACTTGTAGCCTTGAACCATGGAGGCATGCTGGAATTGCTTATGGATTGAATCTGTCCTTTCTGCAAAACTACCAACAGACTGAATGGGGTCCTCGTTACTCACATGTCTGTTCATAGCCCTTCTTCAGAACTTAACAGTATTGATCCTTCTTTCCTACTGCCTCTCAAATGTGTTTTCCATATTGCTTTTTTACTTTTCATGGTGTAAACAGAGAAAAATTTTCACACTGAAAGTCTCTCTGTGACTGAAATGGAATGTAACAGACATGAGCCTTCCCTTCTCTTAGGTTGCCTCTTCACAAGCAGAATTGCCAATAAAGTTCAACTGAGGCAAAATTGCTTTTTGTGTTGAATCCAGATTGTCTTCAGGCCTGTTCTGTCTAAACTTGGAAACTGTGGAATGTTCAATACAGTGTGGCTGTCTTCCAGACAGCAGTGGGCCAAAGCAAATGAAAATGTGTGATTGAAAATTGTGAAATGCTTGTACGAATGTAATTTTTATGTATATATGAAAGACAATGCATTCTTTTTACAGGAAAATTTTGTAGATTGTTACAAACCAGTGCATTCTCTGCTTGCGTTTTCTTTTCCACAAGCTTCAATGATCTCCATATTGTGTTTAGAATTTGAAGACTCAGTGTACCGAAAATGTGGGTCCCGTCCCTGCCCTGAAAGAAGTCTGTCAGGGGAGACTAGACAGAGTTGCTGCATGATCAGAGTGAAGCAGGCCAATGGCTGACAAATTATTTGCTTCTCCGAATGGTTCATCTGTCAGTGGCCCTGGTTTTTATTGGTGTGGTGATTGGGTTTTTGTCTCCTCAAGCTTTCTGTTGTGTAGAACCAGCTGCTAGAGCGTTGCCTGTATTAGCATAACCAGTAGTAATCAAAAGGAGTTCGCTTATCAGCCAGGAGCATCCTGGACAACCTAGTCTCTTTTCAGGATGAAAGAGCTGAGGGTGGAGTTTAGTTAGCAAAGATCAGGTTTGTCCATGGGAAGCTGGCAGGTTTGGAGGTTTCAGACTGGGCCTGTTGGGTGGGTTTGGCAGAGCTGCACTATTGGTACAAATCAGCCACCCGTGAATAGGCAGAAATGAGATCTGTCTGTGTACAGCTCAGTAATGAGCCAGCTTGTGTTCTGAGGGCCTCACTGCCCTTACTCAGGAGAGATGTGGTGATATCCTGAGCAGGTGTGTTCTTTCCCAACACAGGGCAGGAATCTGGCTTTTATTTGGATTGGGAGCTTTCATGAGAAGACCCACAGTGTGCCTACTTCCCCTCTCCTCATTTTGCAATGATTAATTAATAAAGGGTAGGACAGAGCTGTGCTCAGCCCTGGCTGAAGCAGGTGGCATCCACTTGTGCATGCTGAAGGATGTTAGGTATGCTCTTGCAGCGGCAGTCCCAGCTTTATTTGACTCTCACACTTGGGTACTAGTGACTCTTTGCCTTCATTTTGTGGTCAGGTTTGAGTTTCAAGTCTAAAGTACCTTCCAGCGAGCCAACTCCAGCTAACAGCTCATGGCTTAACTTCTATGGGACCTGTAAAAGTAATACAGCATCTAAAACATAAAACATCACAAAGTCAAGCTTGTCCTAAAATGAAATGACAGATCATAGCTTTTGGAAGCTGAAGTCTGTGCATGCCTGGCAGCTCAGTGTCAGGATCCGTATAGTGGTCTGAGCCTTGACAATGACATTTGGGTTGCATTACTATGACACAGAGTACACCTTCTTTTGCACGGTTGTCCTCTGAGAGGACAGGGCCACGTCTCTTCCCTACTATCACTCCCTACCCTAGCAGGCATTGAGCAATGTTTTTCTGCATGTCCCATTCCTCTCATGTTAGTTGCTGGTCACCCTTCTGCAATGATTCTTAATCCACAAACTTTAGGTTGGTTTTCTAGATAAACATCTGTGCTAATGACACACAAATTGGTGTGGTGTTTCAGCTATTAGCTTGTAATTGGAAGTCCTTTCCCCAGTAAATTTTCAAGTGGAATTCGTCCAGTTTCTGCACCCCACTGACAGCATGACTTCTAATGAAAATTGTTTAAAGGAAGTGATCTGGCATATTTTTTTTTATATTGGAGGTGCCGACAGGTTATAATACAGTCTGTAAGTTTAAAGCTATAATCTCTTGGCAGTATTGCTGGCAGAGAGAGACAGCAGAGGGGACAGAGCAACAGCTTTCATGCTTCATTAGACATGTGAAGGGGGGAAAATAAAAACGTTGGAGGAGGGAAGTCTGATACAGTAATCTGTCCTTTTTTTTTCATGTGGCTTTCCCTCCTGCAGCAATGGAGAGAAATATATCAGTATTGATCTTGTGTAAATTCCTAGAAACAAAAACTTCTTGCTCATTCTAAGTCAAGCTCCACAGTTTAAGACGTCTGAATTTTCTTGCTGTGCTTGGCTGCCTTACCTTGCCCCTAGACTGCAAGGCTTGATACTGAAGTTGAATTTGGAAGCAGTTTTGTCAGGTGGTGGTGCCGGCTGCTGCTGAGCTGATGAAAACTGGCAGTAGGCAGCAGAGCTGGCAAAGCCCCCTGTGAGAGGAATTGTGGTTCAGAGTTTCAGCCAGTTTCAATGACAGCTTAGTCATCTAAAGAGAACTTGCTGTGCAAACATTCTGCCTAAACCAAATTCTCAAACTTTACAAGTTACTCCAATTGTAAATGCTTTATCAAGATGGTCACTTTCATTTGTTTACCTCCATTGTAATGTGAGTGATTTCTTGAAATGGGTGTATTGAGAACACTGTAATAGAAAGGCAGGCTTTCTCTTGAAGAGTCTGCAAATAATTATGGTCGGTGATAAGTGTGTGCTGACAATTAATATCTGCATGAGCAATTAATTCAACCTGCAATAACTGCAAATGCCAGTTAGGGACACTTCAAGTGTACTGCTGCCCCATGTGCTGATACCTCAAAAATGGAAATCTGAAAGTGAATTTCAGAAAGCTGTTTCTTCATAAGAAGAAATTAACATGGGTCTTGTAAGGCTGCCTTCCTTGAGTTTCTAAGACACAGTTTGTGTTGACTTAGAAAATAAGGATGTTTGAAGTGCCCTCACAAGTGAGCAGCAGAAACTTAGTATTTTGTTAAAAGAAAAACAGGCTCTTGCAAGGCTTTATTTTGTGGGTTTGGGGTTACAGTGTTAAAAGCCTATGACAACTGTGTTTCTGCCTGTTAATCGTTAGCAGCTGATAGGGCATAGAGTATACACAGTGAAGGAGGTAAAACCTGGGGATTTAAGCGTTTTGGTCAAACTGTTGTGCCTTACTTAAAGCATCTATAAATTCCAGAGAGGAACAGGGAAGAGTTTGTACTCATGGTTACTTTCTTCCATTTGTGGCCTTAAGGAAAGCATCCTAGAGACTTGCACACAAAAAGGCTTGAAAGGATGTGTATGTAGTCTATTGTCAGACAGTTTTAAAACTTCTCAGGGAGAGGCAAAAGTGACAAGATATGTTTACTGATTTCTGAATCAATGTAGTGGAAAGGGTTTGCATCCTCATTTTTTGCAGACCATTTTGAAAACATGCAATTGTTGCATGTGATATTTGCTCATACAAGTGTCCAGCTATTTATAAAGCATTTCTGGTAATGAAGGCAGTTGGCATGCTTTGGAAAGAATAAATCCTTTGAGGGTAATAGATCTGTTAGAAGTAGACAAAAACCAGCTGAAGGGTCTTGCTTCATTAATACACTTTCTCTCAAGTGGCTGCTTAGTGGTATTCTTACAGCTTCCTAGCCAGCCTTTGGTGTGACATTCATCCTAACTCTACCATGCCATAAACTTGGCTCTGTGCTGCTCCCTCACTGTCTGCTTCAAAGGTGCAGTTGATGCATCTCCATTAGCCCTTTTCAAAAGTAAACTTTTAGCTCAAGATATAAGTCATGTGCAGAGTGTATTTGCTATAAAGTAAGAAAGACTTCCTTAAGCACACTGCTGAGTGTCTTAGCACTGATCATCAGGTAGCACTGGTGTAAATTGCTAGAGCTTATGGAGTAAACTAATGTGTTGAGAGCCCTTAATTCCTCAGTTTATTCTTAGCCTTAGCTAGTAAATAAGTGCCACCTTGAACAATATTAACCATCTTATTTGACACATAAGCAGTCTTCTTAATTATTCAGTGCCTTGTTTATTGATATCTCCCTCAAAACTCAGTTTGACCAGTACAAAATCGCTTGGGGTGGGGGATTTGTTTGTTTTTTCCTGACTAGCCTGGTCACACCTTGCAAATTCTTGATGATGGTCAACTGTAGCTGCTGAAATGCCTAAACCTTCCTCAGGCTGTCAAAATCAATCAAGTTGAAATCTCTCTACCTTGCTCCTGTCTGTGCTGCGCTGCTGTGGTTGCTGTTCTATCGGTGCCCTGTGCCACCACGCCTGGCTGCTGTTGGTGAAGGCTTCTTCCTGCTCCCAGAGATAGGACAAGGTGGCAGCCACTCTGACATTCTGCATTTCCAGTGTCCAAACCTCCTGCTCTGCTAAAGGCCTTGCAGAGATCAGGCAAGGACAGACAATATGGTATTCAAAAGAATTCACTACTTGATATGATTCTAATATCTAGTGTTCTTCTTCAGTGATTGGGATAACTTTTGAAGATCTCTAATTTTCAGACACATTAAATTGTAAATTACTTCTGAACTGGAAGTTTTATGACCTGTGAATTGGAGATTTGCTGTTGACCACACTTATCTAAAAGTACTGAGACACGAGCTTGTTCAGGCTGGTAAACATAGCTGCTGCCTCACCAACTGGTGACATTATTTCCTTCTGGATATTCCCTGTTGGCCTGCAAGTCACTGCCAAGGTATATAGAGTGACTCACTCCTTGTAGTGCTTCCAAGATGGAAATTCTGAAGTCTAAGCTTGGAGGTGACAATAGTAATTTTTTTTACTTGTTAGGCTAGGGGTGAGCCCAAAGGGGACACATCTATATCCAGTAACTCCCCAGCTAGCAATTACCTTTTGCTTACTGAGTGGAGTTTTGTGAGGCTGGCTTTCTGTTTGGGAAATTTGCTCGGACAGGCTTGTAGTTTTAGGGAGGATTTTTTGTTGCTCTTTGGCAGAAAGCTCCCATTGTGAAGGAGCTCGGGCTGACACTGCATAACGTGAGGAGTCTCCTACGCAGCATCCTCCCACAGCCTGCCAGCCCGAGAGCACAGCGCTGGTGCTCTGCGGAGCAGCAGGGAGAGCGCTGGGAGCTATTGGCTAACGTGATTATGAAGTTAGGAATCTCCTCCTCACTTCCTGTGGGCTGTGTAACACAACAGCAAGACTTTTTAATTAACACAACAATCTAAAGCAAGCAAAAGAGCAGAGCTCAGCTAAAACAGTTTTCCCAGCTGTTTGGGCAAGCAGATGATGTGAAATCTGGCATGTTAACTTTACATTGGCCTTTGACTGATCTGACATGAGAGGCATAAAACCAAACAGGACAGTGGTGCTTTCCCAGGAGAAATATGTGTTACAAATGAGATTCTCGCTTCTGTTGACTGGCTTTTTGATCTCAATGATGCCTAGCTGGTCTTGAATGCCTCACTCTTTCACTATACTTCAGGTAGTCTTAGTATCAGGATTTTCCAGATTTTTTTTTTTTCCGCAGACAACCAGGTTAATTCATAGCCACAGCCCTTTTCCACAATTTTCTTTCTTAAACTTTCAGTACTGTATCTGTGTATTAAGAAGTAGAGACTAAGAGTTCAAGTGGATTCCTTTCAACTAACATATCATTTGATTTGCCATGGTCGAAGGCCTGACTTGTGTGAAATGAGCTGATACAGACAACAGCAAGATGAGCTGTCTTGTGTAGAGTTTTAGCATAGTGATGTGGTTGTTAAATTGCATCCATGCAGAAGGAAAAACTGGAGCTGAGTAGATAAATACAATCTGCCTGGGTAAGGAAAAGAAGCCCAGAAAAAAAAAAATCTACTTCTCTGTTTTGTTTTCTTTTTTCCTCACTGCAGCTCGCTGAATTAATGTGGTGTTAGCTGCTAAGCTAAGGACAGGTGTTGTTAACTTTGGAACTTGTTTAACCTGTCTCTTTGATGCTCTCTATCTGTCCTTCAGCATGGGAGGAAGCTCTGGGATCTTCCCGGTTTCTGCAGGAGGTGCCCTGCTCTGATGCTTGTACAGAACAAAAAGGTGCTGCACTTAAGTTCTTGGCCACCTTTAAACATGTCCATAACACTTAAGCACAAAGAACACTTCCTTAACCCTGAGTTGTTGGTTCTTAATGTTGATCTCTACACTGCAGTTGCAAAACTTTGTCAAGCTGGTAGACTGTAAATAAGATGTTCCATTAGCCAATGTGTTAATGAGCACACGTTAAAATATGGCACGACTTTAGAGCTGAGTGTTTGTATCCCCCTCCCCTCAAGAGTATCTTAGCAAGAAGGCATTTTAATCACATCAACCTTTGAGCCATTGTTTTGTTTCATATAGCTATTTGTCTTCACTTTTCATGTCCTTGGAATGTTTTTCTTCTGAAGATGGAACACATCATTGAATAAAAATTCTTGTCTTGGTCATCATTTGGCTCCTGTTGTGGGAATTTAGTATGGATTTAGTAATACTGCCTGATCTTATTATTAAAGATCTTGCCAATTCCTTATGCTGTCTAGCAATTTAAGTGAGGTGAGGAAAGGCAAAAAAGGGACACTGGGCTTTTGTCTAAAGAAAGCAGAAGGTGTTTTTAATTCATTCTTGTTTCATACGGGAGGAAGATGTGATCTGGCTGCTCACAGTAGAGCCCCCGAGGGACTGAAGGTGGAGAAAGGTCTCAGAAGCAGACACAAGAAGTGGTGAGCCAAGGTTACTGGTAGCAGTTCACTGTCTCTGGGCTGAGACACAGCTTGTGTGGAAGCTTGTCAGCTTAACAAGCACTTGCCTTTTGTATGGAGGGGATGCTTCTCTTGAAAGCATTCTTGGAAACAAACTATGCAGTGTAATGAAAATAAGTCCTAACATACCTCATGTGTTCTTTCCTGCCTTTGAACCCTGCAAATCCCTCCTCTTTCCTTTAAAGCTGCTGGGCTTTGCGTAACCTCTGATGTATTCTCCAGGTTTTTAGTTTAACCATTTTAATGGGAGCTTAGTCTCCTGTGAACAGTAAACTTTTATTTTTAGCACTTCAGGATTCACAGATGAAAAGGACTTTATGTAATTAATTTTCTTGTGTGGGATGCTTTTCTTTAAGGCGTCTTTTCTGGAACTTGAAATGGTAGTAAATCAGGAGGAGCAATTCCACACTAAGGAGTTGCACAGCAGTAGTCTGGCCACAACTTAATTTTCCAGCTACAATAAAATTCATGTCCTAACATAGTTTGTGCACTTAGAGCAGGGATCAGGCTGTGAAGGCTGTATGTTCTGTCAGGTAGATGTCTGCCCCTATCCTCCAACAATTAACAGGCAAACGTGGTGATGACTCAGTGTTGTTATCTCTTGTGTAACAGGAAAACTGAGATCATTAAGAGAATTCCCAGTGGCATGAATACTGGGTGTACCCGTGGCATTGGGAACCTCCGTTCTTTGTGGCAGGAGATTGTTAGCAACAGAGATGAGGGCTGAACTTGAGGAGTGTCTGTGTTTAGCATATCTGGATCAGCCATGCCAGTCAAACCATGAGCAGAAGTGCCATCACTTGCTGCTGCTGGCAGAGTTATTCCTTCATTCAAACAAAATTGTTTGGGTAGAAGCTGTAGGTCTGTATTTCTATGTTAGGTGTAACTTTGCTGGTGAAATACATGGAGTAACTTGTGCTCCCAGGAGACATGTTGATGCTCACAGCTGCCAACACTGATAAAGGAGGCAAAATACTTGCATGAGGCCTGAATTATATGTAGTAAATAAAAGTTTTCTTATATTTGAGCTGGTAAATGTCAGCTTCACTTGCCATGTGTCATGTTTTGTTCTGATATTGTGGAACAAAATCTAATTCTTTAATTTCTGAATAATCGCTTCCTGTCTGCCACTCCCTTGTTTGTATCATGTGCTCATAGGAAGAAGCACTTTTTTAAAAGGAAAAAGTGCACCAGCCATGAGCTTACTACACTCAGATAACGATGGAGCATCTCAAGAGTTGGAAGAAGGAAGCCAGATTTTAAGCAGTGTAAACATAGGTGGTGTACTTGGGATTTTTTTTTCCCCTGTTTGTTTTTTCAGTGTTGCAGATCAGTGCTTAATGTTCTAGGAAAAGAGAAACTTCACAGTCTAGTTAGTGGTCATCTGTGGGATAAGCCCCTCTAGTATGCAGGTGCTGTGAGTGTCAGCAGATCTTGGGGAGTCTTCTCAGGTGCAAAGTTTGGCCAAGCTGCAGCCTTTA
Organism: Acrocephalus scirpaceus scirpaceus; assembly: GCA_910950805.1. Classification (NCBI taxonomy): domain Eukaryota; kingdom Metazoa; phylum Chordata; class Aves; order Passeriformes; family Sylviidae; genus Acrocephalus; species Acrocephalus scirpaceus. Next base: position 65,952,562 of record OU383773.1, on the reverse strand, counting down.
ATTATTTTGTGTACATAATTGGGTATGGAGCGGTAGCCAGTGATGGAGAAAGGAATACAGCATTATGAAAATGTTACAGAAATCACTTAGCCAGTAACTCTACCCAGCTGATCCTTCTTCTGCCTGAATCACCATGATCCTTTAAGCTGCTTCTAAGTAAAACATGCAGTTTTTACTGACAGAATTGGGGATGAGAGTTAAGGGCCTCTCGCTTTCTGATGATGGCCAGGAAAGGTTATTGCTAATCTAATATGAAAAGTAACAAGTTGATTTTGTTTTAAGCAGTGGAAGCCATGGTTCTTGTATGTTAGGCAAGGCTTCATTTCTGTTTGGAGGAAGAGGGGTGGGGACATTGCTGTAACCCTCTTTCTTCATGGCATTAAAGCAGCAAAAGAAATGAGGAGGTGATGTGCTGCTGTGCCCAGGTAAGGGCCACCATTGCAACAGGGGTTATGGGAGCCACCTAGTAACATGCCATATATGTGTACGAGTTTGAAACCACAGGGATTATGATAAATATCACACTGAGAACCTGTGAGAGAAAGGGTTTTTTCTTTAAATATCTGCTGTTGTACTGGGGGAAGAAAAATGTATTGTGGAACCTCTCCCTTCACCAAGATGGCCAGTGTGTCCTTGGCTCTGAAGGGAGGCTGTACATGGGGCAAAGACAGGCAGCCCTCCTCGGACTGACTTTTTTGTCATCCCTTCCTTAGCTTGTGGGCAGGAGCTCAGGGTACATCAGTAGCAGTGTTCAGCGGGGGGCAGCTTGCACTGCGGGTGGGGTTAACATTTTGTTTCCCAAGTGGGGAGTTCTTCCCAGCCTCTCTCTGTAGAGCAGATCTGCTCTGTGCTGCCTGGCACACGGCTGGGCTCTGCAGGAGCGACTGAGCTCTGAGAAAAGTCTCCTTTGCTTCTGCCCTCATGATCATTCAGCAAAATTCTGACTTTGCACTCTGCTGGCAGCTTTTACTGCTTTGCAACCTGTCCTCAGGAAAGAGGGCTTCCTGGCTTTTGCTTTGTTTATAACCGGGAAGAAGATGATTTCCATTTGTGAGGTGAGCAGCCATTGTCCTCTGAAGGGGGAAAAGTGCCGGCAACTTGGGGGAGCGTTACAGATGCAGCTTGAATTGTAATAGACTGGGCTCTTGACCTTGCTTCTCTGCAGTAGAAAACCGAACCTTAAATATACAGTAGGCGTTTACAACTTTTCTGCTTTGCACCAGCAGCACTTTGAAGTTGCTCCTGCCTTGTCTCCCACCACCTGAGGAGCCCAGGATTTTGCTTCACTTGCTGATGCTCCTTTTCAGTGCCGTCACCTCCGTGTGGGACGCGCAGGTTGCACTGGCCGGACTCCTTGGCATGGATGGTGACCGGCTCAGAGCTGCTTCTGCCAGGGCTCGGTGCCGCTCCTCTTCCTGCCCGCGGGCTCTCTCCTGCCTGCCCCGGCCTACTCCAGCCTGGGGAGCAGGGGGCTGGAAAACGTGTATCTGCAGGGGCAGTGCCACCTGTTCGTGCCCCACCAGAACACGGGAGATAAGCTGTCTAGGATTCCCACAGTCCCACAGCCAGGAGGGCATCCCGGTGCATCCGGGAGGCCACAGGTGGAGGCAGGAGCCTGCCAGCGCCCCAGGGCCCGGGGCATCCGGGGCAGCGGCTGAGGAGAGGCGCAGCTGTCGGGGCTGGCCGCGGCCGCGTTTATCTTGTGACTAACCTGACTCCAGCCAGCAAAGTTTGGGAGACTCCCGGAGGTCGTGACTTGAAAGACAAGTGTTGTAATTAATTTCTTATGCCACGCTTGTTTTGAAGCCTTTTTAATTCCATGATAAGAGGCAGAATCTGGACTTCATTTACAGTCCGCTGGGTTGGAGGCAGGAACCAGAAAAGTGCTTTGTGAAGCACTGCAAATGTTTTTCTCTCCCTCCCCCCCCGCTTTGCAGGATGTATGTGGTATTATCACACCACAACAGTGAAACTATAAAAACATTATTGTGTCATTTTTTGAAGAGAGAAAACACAAACTTACAAAAATTTTGAACTGCATAGAACCACATCTTTCTCTGTGAAAATCTGGTAGCAACTTCAGAACACTCCAGGATAAAGAGTGTGGAAGGGATTGCCATTTATTTCTTTGAGACTTATATTTTCATTAAATATGAGCTTCTCCACAGTTTGGGGATTTTTTAAAAAAATATTTTTACTGGGAATTTAGAAGAATAAGTGAAAAGGCACTTCCGAGCTTGCCTGTCTGAACTAGCTTGGGATGAATACGATGTTACTCAGCAAAAGAGAAAGAATGCGTGAGAAAGAATTACTTCAGAACAGAAAACAGTCTTTGTAGTAGTATCCTTTAGTAGTATGTCACAGAGTTAATGTTGTTTGTAGCAATTGAATGGCTCTATTGCCACCTTTGAATAATTGCTCCCAGTTCTGGGATAGTTTTTCCTTCCAAGAAGAAAAACTGCTTGCATGCTACAGAAACATTATTAGCAGCAGTTAGCTGAGCACAGGGGTAATAAAAGACTCTTGATTGCTATCAGTTTTGCTTTTAGCTATGGAGGGAGGATCACCCTAGACTGGAGAGGAGGAGAGCACCTGGCAGAGAAGGCGTGCATAAGTGGCAGACAGTAGCAGAAGGGAATGTGAAGTACCACACTGGATTCAGGTTCCCTCGGGTGAGCCACAAGCTGTGTTAGCTGGGTAATAGAAGTCCTGCCTTCCTGGCATGGCTCACCTCTGCTGGCTGTTGAAATGATCTTTGATGCTGATCAAGTTACCTCTGAAAAGAGGAAAAGGCTGTGTTTTAATATTTTCATATGCAGGATGATGGTTCTGATTAGGTTCAGTATTGCAGCCCTTAAAAATAATTTCCTTTCAACTATGGCTGTGTAAATAGTCACGTCATGCAAATACACCACCTTTATTTTGTGCTGCCTCATGTTGTGTTGCCTCTCCAAGCTACATTGGAAGCTTCTCCTGAGACTGGAATGAGACAAAATTTTTGTTTCTTTTCAGAGGTATAAAATTCATATTCTGAATTCATGTGATCCCGAGGTGATTTTTTTTTATTACTTGTGGTTTTTCCAAATATTGCAGCTATGAAAAATAGAATTATATTCTCCTGAATTTGCTGTCTGGCTCTATCTGTAAATATTTTGTGCCTTCCACACTTTGGACTTGTGCAAGAAGTAACATTTTCTTCTATAATAGTTGGGAAACTGTTATAGTCAATATTCACTTGGTAAAATTTACCACTTTTTGTGTCATTAATGAGATTTTTATTGTATCTGTACTGGCTAATAAGTTATTGCAGTTTCGTCTCTCATTCTGTTTTGCATAACACATACACATTTTCTGTTGGAAAAAGTGATTCCTTTAGTGCTTGTTTGAGGGAGCAAATGGTGCTTCCCTCAACTGCCCGATCTGAATGAATAGGACAGTGTTTGCAGGTGAAAAATTGAGTAGTTGAAATAGAATAATTAAAGGTTGCTTTTTAATAACTTAAGATTTGAAGTTTATAATGATGACTTCTTGAATAGATTGTATGAAGTTATCAGTTGGAGAGGGTGGCTTTGAGGGTGATTTTTTTTGTCCCCCCAAACATCTTTGAATAGGACTGGTAGCCCTCCCATTTTGATACCATCAGCTGAGTGAATACAGTTGTTGATGGTTCCTGGGAATTGTTGGATACGTGGTGATAGGCTTCTTTTGCTGGGCCAGCAGGAGAGCTGTTTACAGGTGATGCTGTTGCTCTCTGCATGCATCACCGATCAAGTACTGCTGCTGGGTGTCCTCACTGCTGACTGTCCTGGGAAGCCATCTCACCATCAAAACCTCCCGGGCAGCACCTGTGACCTGGGATGAACATAATAATGATTGATGTCTGAGAAGTGCAGCAGAAACATTACTCCTCCCAACTTCCAACTGACCTCCTGCAGGAAGTGGGAAAGATTAACTAATACTTCAAAAAAACCCAGCAATGAAGCCAAAGCTCAAACCCCACAATTTTCTAGTGCTGCAATAATGTAATCTTGGCATAATGTGGTTTGTGGAAAACAGCAAGGGAACAAAGGCTGTTGTTTCTGGCATGTTTTAGGATAGAAGTCACATATCAAACTTAGAGGAAGAAAACCCTGACAGTCCTAGTAATCACTACCTGCACTTTCACTGTAAAATTTGGAGTCCTGTAGTTGGCTCATGGGACAGTTTGGAGAACTGGGTTTTGATATTTCTGAGCACAAGGATAACTTTGGGAGATACGCACCTGGGTGCTTACTTATATTGGGTAGCACCTGTCTTTTCCAAAGCCCTCACTTCTTTCATGGGGCGAACTCGCAGGCCGTGCTTCTGCTCCATTGCAGCAGGGCGGGGAGTCAGAAACAAGGGCCTTCTGCTGGGAAGAGATTCAGCAAGGGAACAGTGGCCTCTGACGACAAGCAGTGAGAAGTGCAGGAGGCCACACCAGTTGCACAGGCTGAAGTCCCAAGGAATTGATTGCCTCCATCCTCAAGGCCATCAGCTTAAAAATGTTTTTTATACACGTTTGACACCGTAAAGAGACTGAGATTAATGAAATTCTAGTTTTGACTGCTGTAACATGCTAAACCAAAAAACCAAATAACATTTACCTTCTTGAAAGAATGTAGGATATTATAAACATGTTGAAAGTAGAGATACATTTGTATTATACATCGTTAGATTTTAATCCTAACCTACTAATGAACACTTCTTAAGTAGGAAGGCAAATTTACCTCTCTAGTACTGACTGAATCACTGGAGAAAGAAGGTTGCCTTTTGCAAAACTGCTGTTTATTAGGCATAGTTCCTGCCTCAAAAATCCTGTTGAACGTTAATGCTAAACTATAACATTTAGGTGGTCTTCTAAATGTTGATAAGATCGTGTCCAGTTTCTTCTGATACAGTGATATGAGGGGAGAGAGAGGAGTGAGTGTCTCTGTGTGGGTCTGTGCATGTGTGGGATACATTACTTGATTTTTGGCAGAATAGCAGCTACAACTACTTTACCTACAGTGTGGGTTTTTTGTTTGGTTCACCCAGAGGTTGCTGGCAGCAGTATGTCTGGATTTTTTTTGATATTCCTGCAACACATACAATGCAATGTTAGCATTCAGATAACCTTCTTTTTCCCACCATTAAATACTCCTTGATGAGCAGTATCGGCACTGGTCCTCCCCCAAGTCATAGTTCATTTCATATCTGTTTCCTCTGAAATCCCTTTGCATGCATTCAGCCTTGCAGGTCATAAATGAGAGACTGCCAGCTTGTTTGCTGTCTGATTACTTTCACAAATGCTTCTGGTGTTGATCTTTCTGAGAAAATAGAAAGTGATTGCAGTTTCTGTCAAACATGGACAGTGCTTTGTAGCCAGGACACAGAAAGGTAGAAGGGTTAAACATGACACGTTCCCTTGAAGTGGACTGCTGCTAATTTGAATGCTCAGTAATAGAGATCTGTTGGATGGAGGGGTTACCCTTCACTATTAATGACTCATTGGCCTCCTTCCCAAGCTGCCTGAAGTGCCGCTCTCCCTAGTGGAAGTAATTTTGTCTTTGAAGTACTTTCCAGAGCTGTCAACTAATGTTCCATAGTTCCCAGAGGAAATAATAAGCCATGAGTGCATGTACACTGAAAATGTAGAGTCTGAAACGAACTGTTCTTATAGGAGCCTGGCAGTCTGCTTCTCTGTGGAATTCAGCTTGTTTATACAATCTTATCTGGCTAAGCTTTGGTATTTTATCTGGCAGGCAGTTCCTATGAAAAGCAGCTGTCCAAGCAGTGGGAGTGGTGCTCCTGGTGGTTTTTTCAGAAAGTCTATAATTTCTTGTTTCATGTAAATTACGGAAATACAATACTCTCTTGGCTACAACCAAATGCTCTAAGCAGTTTTCTTAGCCTTATAAATAGCCTTTTAGTATGCTCTGCTGTTATGTCCTGTGTGACTTAGTGATAGCATTTGTGATGCCCACTAAGGAAGGCGTAAGGTGTTCTGTAAAGCCACAGGCTGACTACAGAATTGTTAGAAGAGAGCCTCAAAGTTACAGATTTTACAGGTGTGTTTTTAACCACCACCATCACCATTGTCAAGAAAGTGAGTACAGTCTCCATCTCTGCATGAAGAGATTTGTGTATGTATCTACTCTAACAGAAAGGTCCCTATGGGTAAGTAGATAGTGACAATGCATTAGAAAAACCCCAAAAACCAAAACCACCCCACCAACCAAACACATAGTAACAGAAAAGACTCAGACAAAATACTTCAGATTTTGTGTAATTCATTAATAGAGAAAATGTTTCTTCAAACATACTGAAAGCTGAAGCTTTTTTGGAAAAGAATGGCTATTTACTGCCTAGAGAAGAGTTTGAGGTATTTTTTGTATAGCTTTGGGTTGCAGATTCAAGTAAGAGAGTTGAAAAGGTCAGGAGTTCTCCAATTGCGGTAGATTATATTCCTCATCTCTTTTTACAGGAACAGTATTTTGAGTCAGAAGCAAATTATGGGCACAAGTAAAATTCAGTCCAAGTCTTTTGAAGTTTAGTTGTTATCCAGGATTATCCATCCAGTTCGTAGTACATCTTATCTGAAAGCACCGCATCTTGTAGATTAAAATGATCCATGTAATCTGGCGTATTCTGAGAAATGAGGGACATATTCAAGACCTAAAAGACTAATTCTCCCTCTCTTACCTGTATGTAAGTAACGTTTAACTCTGGCCTCCTTTCTGACATAAGAAAATAGGACACCCTGTAAGATTCAGTGCTTTAAGCATTGTTCAGATGTGTCACTTGATGACACTTCTCATGCTAGTGTACATGCAGATTTCTATATACCCTTTCTGAGAGCAAAAGGGGAATTTGATATTGCAACAAATAAAAAATGAAAAACGAGCTCTGTCTGGTTCCATATGGTACATTCTGCTCTTGCCTGAGACCTGGCATCAAGCACAGTCCATTTCTTTAGCTCAAGTGGCATTCCTCCTTGAAATCCTGTATGGTGAGAATCTCAAAACCTAACCAGCTGCTGACCTTTATTAAAAGTGTGTCATCATAAATTATGCACTGATACAGTTTCATTTCAGCCTGACACATGCCACCTGAGCAGTTTAGTACTTTTAGCAGTTTAGCACCATTGTGTGACCACCTCGTAGTTAATAAAACTGAATGATGCTGGCTAACTTCTCCCAGTTCCCTTGTGAAGAAGGAAATTTTATTTTCATTGTGGTAGTGATTGATGACTTTCTGCTGCCACAGCAAGCAGAAAGCTGAAGCTGATGTTAAACTTCAGTTGAGATACTTTGCTTTATTCCTGCAGCAAGAGTAGTGGTTCTAAATAATATTGAGGGTGTAGGTGTTTTGTTCTACAGGATTTTTTTGGGGTTTTTTGTTTTGTTTTACTATTTCTTTTTTAATTTTAAGGTGATGTCTTAAGCAAAGGTAACCACTAGAGAGCAGGTTATCTTGAATTCAAGTAATGTAATAATCCCTGTACTGTCAATGAGTATGTATTCTGAACTTCAAATCTTTTCTATAAAATAAAGTTAGTATTTTTTCTTAAAAACTCTTCAAATTAGCTCTCATTTCTCCAACCTGTAATAGCTTTTAACAGTTTTTACCTGTTACAATTGGATTTCATCTTCCTCGTATAGAATCCCATTTATAGTCAGAATTGGGAACTACTGCTTGGCACTGTTTTAAAAACAAAAACTCCAGTCATCAGCAGGACATGGACTTCATTTTTTAACATGGTCCAGCCCCATAATACTAAATCCTAGAACAGTCAGTGGTCCCACGTTGAAGGTAACCTGCATCACTGGTAATGTAATCCCTGCTCATGCCTGGTTTGTGTTTGGAGGAAAAAGTTAGCATTTTTGTGGTGAGATGGGCTTTTTGTTATTAAAGGAGGTGGTTGTTTTGAAGCTGTTCAGAGGTTAGGAATGCTGGCAATCATCTGGGGAGACTGGTTAGTGGTCTGAGCACAGGTGAGGAGGTTACAGGCACAAAACAACCACTTCTTTTGTACCAATGCCCTGCTGGTGGTTCAGCACAAGGGAGGTGCTTCAGAAATTACTTACGTGTGTTAGGAGGACCATCATACTTCTGTGACTTTGCTATGTTATCATCACAAACTTGCATCTTGTGAGAATTAACTCTCTAGGTTGTTGTTAATTTAAGGGAAAGAAAACAGTTTTGTCAACAAATATTCACAGATTAATTATTTGGTAAAGCTTTTGCAAGTTTGCCCTAAAGTAATTGAGTATTAATATACTAACACAGAGAGAGGGAGATAACAGCTACCTGCGTGCTTCCAGGGGATAGATGGCTAACCAGGGCATGTGTTTCATTTTACCTGCAGTGCAGTGAACTGTACTGACCTGCCTAATTTTCTGAGTCTTTAAGGAATGCAGGTTTTGTTTTAAGATTTTTTACCAGTACTCCTAGAGACAGTCTTAAATGCATAAACCTATGTGTAATTTTAATTGGCATCTTAAATTGAAAATTTGTGATAAAGGTTCTCTTGGACCTTAAGGCACAGCACTACTGTTCTGCAGAACTGTATTTCAAGTAAGGAAGAATTTGGATTCTAGATCTAAAGCCCCAAGTTGTTTTCATAGCACTGCCACAGAAATTTATTAGTGAATTGTGGGGGTGAGCTGGGCACAGTGTTGGAGACTGTGGTGATGAAAGATATCTCTTGTGCACCCACATTTTACAAGGAAAAATATTTCTTATGAACCTTTGGAATCATTAATCAGAAGTAGCTGAATGTAGATGGTGATCCTGTTGATGGAAGAAGAGGAATAATACCTGGCTTTGGCTGCAGTAATTGGCTGCTGTACTGAAAAGAGTAGTCACTGCACTGACTGTTCACCAGGTGGACTTGAGGAGGTGCCATCTCTCCACAGTTACTGTTTTGGCTGTGAATACCCTTCCAGAAACCAGTTGGGAGCTTCTTGTGTTTGGGTGATTTTAAGGACTTCCAATCTTGTCCCTCAGGGGTATAAATAACACAAAAGGCCTGTGCAGCTGGTACAGCTCTGAACATCCTGGGAAGAGAAAGAAGACGTGAATGTGAGGTTAAACACAGAAGATTTGTCCAAAGAATATCTTGATTTCACAGAACTTTTTCTTCAGGATGACCTTCAGATGCCTCATGATTTCCTTAGGGTTACTATAGCCAGTGTAAATAAGTTATAGGAGAATGCAGAAATAAGCTTTTTCAGGTCTTTAAATTATTTTCTTCCAACCCAAAGGACTATGTAGGATCACTATATAATTTAAATTGGAGGCGACCACCTCTGGAGGCCAGCTAATCTAACACCCTGCTCTGAGAAAGCTCAGTTAGATCAGGTTGCTACTGACCACTTTTTTTGTGTCCTGTCTTGGGTTATGAACCAAGCCATGTCCTTTAATTAGTGTAACTTAATGTCATTTAATTGAAGTCTGTCAATAATATGTCTTGAAAGTAGGCTTGAAAATGAAACCTTGCAAGAGATAAAAATGCAATTATAAGCTTGTTTTTACTAACACCCTTTTCCCCCCTCCAACCTTTATTAGGTAGAGGTATTGTCTTACTCTCTCAAACATTGCTTTGCAGGGTTAATTTGTCAGAGGAGCAATTTTCTGAGTGGCAGTTCTGTAGATGTACTTTGTATGGTACTGCTCGTCTTCAACAGGAGAATAAACTGAAAGTCTGTTAGTTTATCTGAAAAGTATGCATAAACTCCTGGTGAAATAACTTTCCAGCTGGTGCATGGTTCATGTTTAAAATATGCACGGTATTTTTATTGTGAGATGCAGTGACACAATTTGTACACTAACAACTTCATGACTTAAGTATTTTTTATGCAAAGCACAACATGAACTTATGTGAAATAACTTAGTTTACTTGGATGAATTAAAGGTGATCACTTTTCACATGCCCTTGAGATAACTGCTACAGAGACTGAAATATTTAAACAGTTCCTTAAACTGCAAACCCCAGAAAGGCATTTTCCTATGAATCTTGCTCTCAAAGGCAAGTGTGTGTGAATCCATGTCCATTCCGTGATCCTTAGCATATAGACTAAGCAGATAAGTTTCCTTCTACCTGCTTCTCTTTCTGCCAAGCTGCTTGCTTACCCAGTACCTTTTATCTGGCACTTTTAGCACTTTTTATTGCTGTCAAGTTCAGCTGAACTGAAGTAAAATACTCCAGAGAGAAATGTACCAAGAGATGCTTATTAACAAAACTCCCTTACTAGAAAAGCCTAGGCTGAAAAACTACTCTCTTGCACTCTTGCTTTCATGTTTGTACCTAAGGTTAAGGCAGTGTACTGGGTATTAAAATACTCCCCAGTTCAGACTTTTAGGTTAGGAATGTATATATGCTCCTTGCCCATTTGAGAGGTAGGTGTAAAATTACAATCCAGCTCTGAAAATACAGTCTCGTGTCCAAGATGGTTTATCAGGCTTGCAGCAAGAAATTGCCTTCTGCACAGCTGACAAGAGTTGAGAATCAGAAGTCTCTTTTCTCCAAAACATGGAAGAAGTATGGGGAGTCATTGTTAACAATTAATTCATTCTGAGTGTTGTGCTGATGGACATAAAGTGAAACAAAGATTAGAGTAAATGGAAGAATTAATTTAATTTTTTCCCATATTAGTATTACTTTTTTTCATATTATTATTATTATTTCCATATTACTATTAGTGCTTTCACTGAACCAGTTGGAGGAGGAAAATGCCCTGCAGATTGAATTATTCTGTTTGATACATTGGTACTGTTTCTCTTTCAGATGAAGTGGACTACAGCAATTTCGGGACCAATACGCTGTCAAGGAAGAAGAAGGCTCTGGTGACACTGCGCAATGACAACCTCCGCCGGCGTCCCCACATCAACATTAGTATGCCTCATGATTTCAGACCAGTGTCTTCCATAATCGATGTGGACATTCTCCCTGAGACACACCGGAGAGTGAGGCTGTATCGACACGGGTGTGAGAAACCCTTGGGATTTTACATTCGCGATGGCACCAGTGTACGGGTGACTCCTCACGGACTGGAAAAAGTACCCGGTATCTTCATCTCCCGTATGGTTCCTGGTGGCTTGGCAGAGAGCACAGGCTTGCTGGCTGTGAATGACGAAGTCCTGGAAGTTAATGGCATTGAAGTAGCAGGAAAGACTCTTGACCAAGTCACAGACATGATGATTGCCAACAGCCATAATCTCATTATCACGGTCAAGCCAGCAAACCAGAGGAACAATATTATTCGGAGCAGTAGGATGTCTGGTAGCTCAGGCCAGTCTACAGACAGCACTGCCAGTCACCATAGCTTGCCTACATCCCACGTGCTGCAGAACTTCCATCCTGATGAAATGGAGAGTGACGAAGAGGCTGACATTGTCATCGAGGGTGGTCTGGAGCCACAACACATTCCTAAACTGCACAGCCTTACTTCCAGTAGCCTCTCTCGAATCAATGGCAGCAGCCTTAGCCACAGACTTCAAAGGGACCTGGTGCTCAACAACAACTCTGGCCGAGAAAGCAACGGCAGCATCCACAAATTACTCAGTTCCTTAAAAACTGATCCCCGACACAGTCTGGTTATCCCCAGAGGAGGCATCGAGGAGGATGGAACAGTCATTACACTTTAGTAGCAACTTCTGCAATTCTCCTTACAGTCTTAAGTGCCAATTGGGACAATTAACTCGTGCAACACATGCACAAAACAGGAAGCTGATACTCTCACAGACCTCACGGGTGCAGAAAATTGTTGCTTTCTAGGAAACGTGGCATCTGGAGTTAGACATAAAACTGTCATGTACTGCAAAATTTGTCAGGAGAAAGCCAGGCTACAAAACCTGGTTTATGTCCCAGCCCTGGAGTGAGAACACAAATTTGTTTTAGTTGGTATAAACTTAAGCAGTCTTACAGGCTACCCATGGCAGTGTTATATACTCGGGTTTGAAAGCGTGGGTAGATGTATTTATACATGCATGTATATGAATTAGATTTTAATAGTAACAGACGTGTCTATTTGAAGTGGAACCTGGTTTTCTTCTAATACCAGCTAAGGAGAGAGTGCTTCTTAATAGCCATCCCGTCTTCTTCTGTTACATACAGCCCTTCTGCCAACTTGTTTACACCATCTTCTCAGCGTTATGTCTAATCCAGACGAGCTCTGTAAAAGCAGCCGTTTCCCATTCCGGTAGTAGCAGCGTTCGGGAGACGCTGCAGACACATTTTCCAAAGGAAACGATAGAAATCTACATCCATGTAAAGCCGCCTGTTTCCCGCGGCCGCGGCTGCCGGGCCATGGGCGCCACCTGCCGGCCGGCGGGGGCACCGCAGCGGGGCAGCGCCGCTGCCCTCTTGCATTCTCTTACCATATTTATTAGATAATACCTCCCTTTTTTGGTTGTTGTTGTTGTTTTCCCCTCTCTCCGCATCATCTCTCTTCTTTCAAAATCATGGTTCATGTGAGTTTTAGGCGTGCAAGCCTCGGAGCTGACACAGGTCCTTGCTGTACCTTTGGGGCAACCAGAACCCACAAGGTCTTTCCTTGACAAGAGATTGCCCTACAGAGGGGAGGGGTGCTGACTGACTCTCCAGCCTGACTTAGAATAGTTCTGTTATTTTTGGACTCCTCCAGTAATAAAGCTTAATGTCTACACAGGACTTCTAGAAAGTTAAAATATACTGGATATTTGTGAAGGTCAGACCCCTTTGCTGGGTGGCCAGGTGGCCAGTGACTGTTGAGTCAGTACCTGTCTGCTTCTGGAAACACCATGAGTTTTATGAAAGTGGTCTAATCTAAAATATTTTGTTATATCTTGATCAGTGTAAGGAACAAAATATAAATGTTTTAAAATGTATTTTTCTACTATTAGCTTGTGTCATTTGCTCTTTGTTTTTGACTTTGTAGTACATTAAAGCTTTTTTTATATGGTGGAATAGACATTTCTTAAATATTTTATGAATATGAAAATTCAGGAGTCTTGGTTTGGAAAAATTACATTCCGTTTTGGAATCTGTAATAGCTGGAAAAAAGGATGCGTGGACTAATTCATTGTTGCTAATTTAGAATACCTGTGGAAAAACCAGTCTTCTGCTCATGGTTAAATATCTTTGGGACATTGAACTTAGTTTATTTCTTTTAGATTTGCTTTAAGAGTTTATTTTAAAAGTCTTTCACTTACTCTACTTAAAACTTTTTTAGGTATCAAAGCAGCTATAGAGCTGTACTTACTTTTCCCAGCACAGTAAGAATAGAACATTGATCCTGTTCGTCTTAAAACTGTGTTTGTTCTTTACCAAAGGTTTTCATTTAAAAAAAAAAATCTGATTATTGGTGCAGTAAAATAAATGAATAGCTGGATATGCTTCAGTCAATCAGACCATCTTATCCGGAAAATTTTGTTACACCTTAAGTAAGACTACTTTTATGAATAAGTGGATTTGTCTGGCTGAAGTTACTCATTTTACCTTAGTTAACTGATGAAAATGTGACCTTGTCTGCAATAAAATGTTCACTGTCTTACTTTTACTCTGCATTTCTTCCTGGTGCCTCAAGCATTTTATGTGGAAGTATCTCCCCTCCCTATGAAAACGAGGTGTCTGGTTTGGGTGGCTCTTCAACTATGCAACCATTTTAGTATTTTTTCTCAGTGCTGCTTTTACTAGAGGTTCCTGTTATTCTGATTTCCATGGGAACCAAGTAGCTTCCTATCCTCCTAGCACGGCCTGCTGCAGACCTCCAGGCTTTGAGGGGTGATTCTGGCTCCTTGGAAAAGGCCAGGACACCTCTGATGGCCACTCTGCACCCCTTTGCCCAGAGCCGGCTGGCTGTCACTGTCCATAAAAAGCATTCTAGTACAGTCTATCCAAACTTTTCCTCCTCATTCATCACAAGAAGGAGGAAGCATAAGTTGTTTCACACACATGTACAAATTACAAACTGAGAACAGCATGTGTCGGCCTTAGATCTAGCACTTTGTGAAATAACTTCTAAGGCTTGCAAACATTTAGTGCAGCATCTTCGTGGGGAAAACAAACAGACACAACTCAGCCTCTATTTTGAGTGCCCCATTAGCCATAAGTGAAGCTATGTTGTACAGTGTCCACTCACAGTGAGCTCCCTTCCCATCTCAGGCCGGAACGGGAGGAATCAGCGCGGGAAGGAGGCCGGGCCGCTCGCGTTTCACTCGCCGGGCCCCTGCGGGTGTGGGATCAAATTGCCGACCGGAGCTCTGAGGCTGTGTGGCTGAGGGAGCAGCGGCACCCCAGCCCTTGCTAAAGGCCACATCCTCCAGTGCGCGACAGGGGCGGCTCGGAGGCGGCGGAGCCGGACTTTCCTCCAACCGGGCGCGATTCCCTGCCCCGGCGTGCGGGGGCCGGGCCCGTCCCGCCCCGCCTGCCGGGAGCGCGGCTGCGCCGGCCCGCCCGGTCATGTGAGGGGCGGCGCATCCCGGCGGAGCGGGCCCGGGGATGGCGGCGGCCGCCGGTGCGGGCGAGCGGGCTGGAGCCGAGCCGCCGGACGCCTGCCCCGGCGCGGACAGCGGGAACGTGTCCCAGAGCCAAAGCAGAGCCTCCGGCCTCGGGGAGGCGGAGGACGAGGACGCCTCGGAGGCGTCGCTCAGCGCCACCGCCGCCGCCTACTCCGCGTACCTGCTCGCCGACCGCAGCCTCTTCAGCGAGCAGGTGGGCGAGGGGCCGGGCCGCGCCGGGGGTCCGCACAGCTCCCGGGCACAGGGAAGGGAAGGGGCGTCATGGGAGTGCAGCCCCCTGGAGCTGGGACACGCTCCCGGGCTGGGGCTGTGCCGGGCAGGACGTACCTGCGGCTCGCGTCCCTTGGAAAACCGTGGGATTCCTGTGGGACTGGCTGTGGCGTGACCTGTGTCTACACTTTGTGGTCTTGTTTGTGAGACTGGCTGGGGTTTTGTGAATGTGTGTGTGTGTGTTTTCAAGCACTTTATATGACTTCTGTTTTGTAGATAGAAAGCTTAGACAAGAGTTTAGAAGACTTACTGACCAGGGTGGATGAATTTGTGGGAATGCTGGACATGGTACGTATAACTTGCATGTGGTTGTGTTTTCGAAGTCAGATTAAACATAGTTTAATCGGTGTTTGTAAGTAAGAGACAGAGAGAAGGAAGCCTTTAGTCTAGGCATGTTCCAGTATGAAAACACCTTTGATAATCAGATTAGTTATTTTAGTAATCTGGTAACCCATAGATAAAAATTACCAAGCTTCCATTTCAGAGCAAAATGTGTCCATATGTCTACAGAATCATATAGAACTTCTTAGGTTGGAAAAGATCTCTGAGATCATCAAATCCAACCATTAACTGAGCACTGCCATATTCACCCCTAAACCGTGTCCCAAAGTGCCACATCTTCTAAATACCTCCAGGGATGGTGGTGACTCAATCACTTCCCTGGGCAGCCTACTTCAGTGCTTGACAGCCCTTTCAGTGAAGAAATTTTTTTCTAACTGCCTGTTTGTGTAGTCGTGTTTGTATTGTTGTCTATGTATATGCACAGAGTCCCATTTTGAATGGTGCAGTGACAGAAGTTTTAAAGAACAGTATGATATTCTGCTTATCCTTTAAACTACATAAAGACATCCTTTGTTGGTTTTATAATGAAAGTATCTAATCAGAGTTGCCAAATCACCAAAGCTAGATTTGTCTTTAGGGGACCCTCTTTTCAGAAAAGCAACTGTGTTTTCTCTTTTCGCATGGGGTTAGATGGGGGAACTGAATGGAAAGTTCCTGTAAGCTGACATTGGTAGATAGGTTGTCTTTTAAAGTACAGCACATATGGTTCTCCTGCACAATTCTATTGTAGGTTTGGAGGTTTTTTTTTAATACCAGTAAGCTAAGATTTTTGTGGCCTGACTTTTTCAACAAACCTGAGGGAAAGTACAGGTAGTAAAACTTAAGACAAAATTTTAGCTTAATATATTTAATTCTTTAGAATGTCTTAGAAAATCTTCCATCTCAATTCAGAAGAGATTGTATTAGCCTATTTTTAATTTAAGTATAAAGGTAAATATTAGTCTCTGCAAAATACATTTTCTTCAAAGTTACTTAGAAACTATACAAAAAAGCTATAGTGTATTTATTTTAATTTAGTATTTTTATACTAATTTATTCCGGTATTTTTAAACTCTAAATTTTAGTCTGTTCGTTGGAGCACAGTTCTAGTTTCCAGAGTAAAATCTACTAAACATTTTATTTTATTCATTGATTTTTGTATTATTTCCTTGCATTGTCTTTAGATTCGAAGTGATTCCTCTCAAGTTGTCAATGAAAGTATACCTCAAATTTACACAAAAGCTACAGAAATGAGGCAGATATATAGGAAGATTGACAAACTAGAGGTATGTATTTGCTGTCTTCTTAGATGCATTTTGTTTCCTAACGGAGGGAAAAATCAGTGTTTGCATATTTGTGTGTATATGTATACGCATGTGGAGTGAGCTCAGGTGAGTTGTGCTCTCTATATCCACGCTGGGTTCAATACTTCAGGGTTAACAAAGAGGACTACATTTATGAAGAATTTCTGGGGACTGTGGGAATTGCAGATATATTTTAGATCTATTTTTTAGCATATTTTAAAAAATTAAATTGTTCATTTACTGTTTGAAGCAAGGCACTTTTTTGTGTTAGCATTCAAAGTTTTAGAAACAAATAGAATGAGAGATCTCTTGATCCCTAATAAAGCTTCAAAACCATGGTTCAGATCTTTGGTTTTTCTTTTGATGGTAGAAATCTAGATTGTGAAAACTCCAGATTAGTTATTTGAAAGGTAAATTGGAAAAGGAAGATTATTTTATTAGACTTAACCTGCTGTTCAGCCTTTTAAGTATCTCAAGTAATTTCTAGCATTAAAATGGACTTGTAGGCAGAAGGGAAATAGAGCATGAAGTTTTTGACTCCTCATTTAAGCAATGGATCTTTCACCACTGTTTCACAATACATAATCCTGTTTTATTTTGTTAATGAAAATGCCATATTTATTTTGGGGTTTTTTTTCACACTAGGCTTTTGTGAAAATGATTGGGAATAGCGTAGCTGGACTGGAAGAACGGGTCGTTAAGGCAGAAACAGACCTTGGAGCTTTTCCGAGCACATTCAAGAAAATCTTGCACACAATCAGCATGCCATCCTTCCTTAATGTAAGTAAAGTTTTGCTGCCATGTGACTACCTTAGTTGCTTCCCATACTAGAGCAGATGATCAAAATAATAAGCTTGTTACATGTATATCTGAATGTAGCTGTACATTTTTTACATACCTTATTAGGATTTTTACAGAGTTCTCAGACTTCTTAAAAAAAAAAAAAGGGGAAACAACCAAACTTAAAAATTTAATTTCTTACAAGGACTTGGATTTAAAATAACCTTTTGGTTAAAAAAAAAAATCAGCTGACTACCTGATGCTTCTTGACATCACCTGGCAGTACACCATTTGTAAGTTTTACTCTTTTGCATCTTGTCAGCTCACAGATTGTTTTATCTTTTCATATATTCATCCTGTACCAACTTGGGTTTCTATATTCTGTTAAGAATGATGGAAAAAATAGCTTTGTAAAAGGGGAGAGGAGGAAGGTTGCGGCTCTTCGAGGTATTTTTGTTCCTACAATTTCCAAGCATGTATGGCAGCAGAGAATAATGCATATAAAAAGAACATGTGTTGTCTTATTAAGGCTCAGTTCAAGGAACTTGGTTTTCACTGCTTTTTACTGTGCAGTTATTAAGTTAGTTAATTTCTCATCTCATTCCTTCATTTTCCTTGGTGTTTAAAGTTTGGGTTCTGTCATTTTTTTCTTTAAAAAAACCCTAAAAACAACACAAAGCTGCACTTTATGGGCCAGTTACAAAACTAAAAATCTGCACAAGTTACCTTGAAGAATATTCAACAGTGTTTTCCATTTTTTTTCTAGAAACAGTTACCAACCAAGGAATTACAATCTTGACTTGAAAAGTTTGATAGTTCTAAGAAAGTACTTTTTTTAGTGTTGTATGGGAACACTTCATCAAATTAGCACTTTTTCCACAATTTAAAAGGTAGAAAATCTTTGAAAGTGCCAGGAAGGTGAACCTGCCATCTCCAGTAGTCTCTTAGTTTGTTTATGGATAGCAATAAAATCACACTCAGAACTTACTGGCATTATTTGTTTCACTAAAAGGCAGGTTATTGTTCCACTGTGGTTCTGGGTATTGTGTAGTAAAATACCCACTTTCAGTAGCAAACACAAGCATATGTGAATGAAAATGCCCATAGAGATTTCTCCACGTCTGATATTTAAGTAGCTCAATACATCAATGGTAAAATACATAGTATGGGAAAGGTTATTCTGATGTCATGATTTTCACTGTAGCTGTAGTTCACATTTTACTGCTAGTTTTAATTTACTCAGGTTCCCTCATTCTCTTCCCATTTAAGTGTATCTGTTTCTTTACACAAAGGCTGTATTTTCTGTTTCTCAAGGGGTATATTTATAATCTCCCTTTCAGATTTTGCCTAAAGTTCTTCCCTTGTGAATATCAGGCAGTGTAAAGAACAGTACTATAAGACTTCTAATATCACTAAGAATGTAGACTCTCAAAAGGTATACATGTCTGCTAAGCAGCTGCAAAAATAACTAACCATAAATGTGTGCTTAGGCAATTGTGGGTACTGTGCCTGCCTATAAATTTCCTCACTGAATTGAAATTACCCCCTCCTTGCACAGAGGCAAATAGAACTCCTCTTAAATCAGTGGCAGGAGTTGCAGAAAACCTGTGACCTTAGTGTTCCATGCTTGCAGGTCGCTATCTGATAGGACAGTACAGGGTAGGAAATGATTTTAAAAACCAGAACTTTTGATTTTGAAGGTTGCTTTTACATTTGGCAAAATTTGTGATACAGAGAACGCTGATAATATACACTGTTTGTAGATCAGATCTTTGTTTATATTTTTTAATATCATTGCAACTTCAATGGCAAAACTAACTTAGAGGAATTAATGGTATTGTAAAGTTAAAGACATAAATAAATATATCGGCAATTTTGTGTATAGCAGGAAAATATATACTTACTTCACATGGAATACAACTGAATATTGAGAAATTTCTACTTTGTTTTGTAGGTATGGTTACTTATATCTTTATTTTGGTGCTGTTAAACCATTCCAAACTCTAAGGCAACCAATGATATTTGGTATACTTTAAACTTTATTATTGGGGAAGGCTAATTTCCTCATTCCAAACTGACAGGGCTCTACAAAATAGTTCATCAAAATCTTTTTACTAGTTGAAAAAAACTTCTAGTGAGCGAAATCTTGATTTTAAGCATTCTATTTAATGTCAGGCATTGAAAACATACCCTGTGTCTGTGTTGTGTTGCAACATTATTAACACTCAGCAAGGCTGACACAGGAGTCACTAGTGGCCCTTGGTGTTGTCTCTTTCAATGAGCCATTCGATACAGCAAAACCATGTACAGTTAATGTTTAAAAAAAACATGTACACCTTTCCTGAAAAACAGTGTAACAGCTCTTTCCCAGTCCACTACCAGATTATTTTTAACAATGTGTCATATGAAGAAGCTCAGCAGGAGCAGCAACCTTTTGAAAGAATCATTTGCTAGGTATGTTTCCGTTTTTGAGTAACTAAATGAGAACCCAGGCCCAGAGTTGACTCAAAAGAAGCGGCTGAGGAGAATTGGAAGGCTGGAGCAGGAAAGGTAAAGGTGTATGGCTTGGAAAGGATGAAGGTTACAGTGCTCTCTATCTGCTGGATGGTACAGTTTGGCTCCTGCAGTGCTGGCAGATCATACATGTTCCAGGACTGGGTCTGTGTAGGTGCTGGAATGGCAAAGGTCAAAGGCTGCATTTCTTCACTAACATTAGGAATATGCCAGACTCATCTGAGCTATGATTAAGAATTTATTCAACTAAGGAGATAAGCCTTAAGAAACTTTCCTTATTTTGCATTTTAGCTCTGCAGGCTTTGTTTTAAAATGCTTTATGAAAAAGGAAAAAAAAAAATTTATCTAATTTGCAGAAATCGTCTTCCTCACGACAACAGCAGACCCTCTATGAACCTCCAGTCCTCTTCAAGACTGAAGACTATTTTCCATGTCTTAATGAAGCACCTTATTGATGATTTTTACTTTGGGATTTATGTGAATCAGCTGGAACAGAGAGCTAAGTGAACAAAAGGAATGCCAACCTCAGAGCAGCTGCATTTTCTAAGCACTATTGATGGCATATTGCCATTCTGATTCTCGTTGTCTTCCTTCAGGCAATATTTTCAGGTAATCTTTGTTTGTGCACATTATTTCAAAAGCCTTCCTAAAACACCACGTAAGTTTTGAGATTATTTTGGGGAAGGAATTTAAGAATATTTTTGCATTACATTTTTTTTAATACAGAAATAATAGGAAACGTACTGTTGTATATAAGTTTTTTAACACGTAAATATCTGTGCTGCTGCAAGTGTAAGTAGCTATACCACACGGATGGGGGCTTATTTGTCTTTTTTCATCATGTGCTGATTGAGGTGAAAGAAAAACGGTGCATAAAATCATCTGTTCCAAGGTTTTAAGCCTGGTCCTTGCAGTTTGTACATAGAAATGCATCACGTTGGGATGTACTTGTTGTAGGTGTGAGACGTGGAAGATCATCAAGGAATCAAGGACGTGGCTCAATGCATGTGATGTAGTCCCAGTTCACAAAGCAAACATCCTGCCCCCACTGATGATTCTCAGGTCACAGTGACCCAAGCTTTTAATTGTTGCATCATTGTATTGTTTGATGTGTAACCAGGCGGGCATGAGACAGATTTATATATATATAGAGAGAGAGATGTAGATGTATAAAACCTGCTGTCAAAAAGAACAAGTATCTAAGTTGAGGGAGGGATAACCCTGGACTGAACTTCAGTCAGGTACCTGACCAGATTGCTTTTCATTCACAACTTTCTGTGGTTACTGAGGCTTCCTATGCTGTTTGCAATTTATATTATCAATAAACTAATAGCTGGCTAACCCCTGTTGTGGTCTTGCATTTCCCTGGACAGTATTGACCCACCTAGCAGGTGTTAATCATAAATTGATGTATTCCTCTGAACAAGTTTTACTTCTGCTGCTCTATTGCCAATGTAACTCACTAGAAATACTCAAAATTCAAGTCTGGGAGGA
Organism: Acrocephalus scirpaceus scirpaceus; assembly: GCA_910950805.1. Taxonomy (NCBI): domain Eukaryota; kingdom Metazoa; phylum Chordata; class Aves; order Passeriformes; family Sylviidae; genus Acrocephalus; species Acrocephalus scirpaceus. The sequence continues at coordinate 65,931,377 of OU383773.1, read as the reverse complement.
ATGCTTTAGAGAAACAATGTTTCTCTAAATTTCATGTTGCATGCACAAAACAGGTACAGAGTTCCAGAGCAGAGATTATATATTAATATATCCTGTTTCCAAAGACCAGCAGGGATTGGGTTCTAAATATCTTCAGTGTCTGAAACAACATTTACTAAAAATCAAAACAAAGATTTTCAAGTCAAAGTTAGTAGACTCCAAAAGCAGTTGTGATGTAAAACTTACCTGAATTTTAACATCAAGACTCTAGAAAAATAATCACATATAAACATGCAGAAAGAAACAGACATGACTTTGAAGAGGGGCTCCCCTCCCATTCTCCTTGTTTTCGTAAATAATTCATTATTCGGGTGTTCCTCTGGAGCAGCAGTTGCATTTCTAAAAGGCATGGTGCCTTTCATTGTATGCATGAATAATGCTTGAAGGTTTATCCCTCCTCACTGACAGCTAATAAAACTACATACTTAGTGTAGCAACGTAAGGCTACAGTCAAATACTCTTAAACATACTAACACTGGTATGAAAAAAAAAGTTATCTTTAGAAGAACTTTCTAATTAAATGAATCACCTTCTCAAATAACTTTGCCCTCTGCTGTGTGGAGCCAAAATGCATTTTCTTTTAAACAGGTATTTGAAATATTAATAAAGATTTCAGCAAGTTTATACAGCTGAGTATTTTTCACACAATATTCATATTAATACATAAAAATTCATCTATTCTGAAGTGGGCATTTTTGTTGAACTGTTGTATGGAAAAAAAAGAGCTGTATCTTCAAGGCATACCACAAACAAAAATCAGACAGTTCCTATAATCAGTATAGTTGGAAATTCTCCAAAATATTTTTATTACTGAGAATAATGGACAATACATAGAAATTTTTAAAGGAGATGCTATAAAAGTACAGACAATAAATAAATTATGGCTTTTAAAAATACATGGTACAAAATACCGAGGTCATAGTTCATCTGTTATGAAATTAAACTCATGGTTATGAAATTAAGGCATTCTCATAATACTGACAAAATGGACTCTGCTGTTGGTTTGTCTGCACCTTGGCTGTCTCCTTATTTATGATCAGTCTCATGGCACAGGAACAGCATAAAAAACATCCCAAGTGTTCACACTCAGTAAAGAAAGACTCAGAATATTCTTTTATTCTGTCTGCTGATACCTTGTATTAGTGTAAAACCAGTAATAACTATATTATGAATTAGGTTTAATATTTACTGGGTTTGCCAGCTGTAAACAAAATCTGAATCTCAAAATCCACTGAAACCAATATTCACAGCCCCAGAAGGCTGTACTTGCATTTTTCCCTACACAATGTTTGACCTCTTGCCTGAGTTCCAAGATACAAGCCAGTAACTATGGGACTACATCACCTGTTTTTAACATGAAGAGCTCTTCATCAAGAACTGGTGTAAATCAAGATGTTACTGTGTTGAGCTGCTAAAGGTTGGGTATCAGGCACATGAAATGAGCTAATACTTAATATCAACAAAGGAGTCTGCATACAAATCTTACTTTTTTTCTATGTCATTAAGCAAATATTTTAAAGCAATTCTAGCAAAACTAATGCTAAAAGTTTTTATATTCTTATAGTTATGTATATTTTAGGCCAATGTTAATTAGCATTAACCTAATGCTAATTGAGACTAATGCTACAGCTTTCTAAAAGTTACCTGTTTGCTGTACAATGTATTTCAGTATGTCACAAAAGCTACATTCACAAGATATTCACAGTGAGGTTATATCACAGTCAGATTGGACTGAATGTTAGAGGTCTACACTTCTCATAGCACCTGGACAAAAATCAGCATGATCTGTCTCACATAGATATTTAGTTATATGATAAACTATGCCTGAAGTCGGCACATAAAGATTGATATTTGCATTTAATTATTTTTGGACTGGCAGATTTTGTTCCAGTCAAGCAGTGCTGCTGCAGCTGCAGTAAAGCTGGAAGAAATTACAGAAGGATGCAGGTGACTGAAATGAAAGAAAACAGGTTTGATGATTTATCTGATCAAATAAGATAAATTACTTAAAGATGCACTGGATTACATTGACATCAAAACCTGTGGCATTTCATTACTTCAGCTGACAATAACCTTCAAGATTAAGTAGTTTTACCTGCAATACTAAGAGTTAAGTAGCAAGTTTAAGCTGTAAAGAGTGACCCTGAGTGAAAGATCTCCTAGAATGAGAAGGAAGAGCAAAATAGCTTGCACCTTTATCTGTGAAAAGAACTTTATATTTGAAATTGGTAAATAATGTTCCCATAAAAAAAAAAAAAGAGGAAGAAAAAAAAGGAAAATGGATTTTTTAGTGATTAGTTTTTTTAAACTCCCTCACATTTCATAGAAAAGAAATCTAGTCTTGGACCAGCTACCAAGAAAATCCTTGAAGAGCCAAAATCCTTGTCAGATACAGCTAAGGTCAAAGAGGACCATAACAGGAGTCGGTACCTTTCTGGCCACTGCAGTTAAATCCATTAGGGATGAGGAGTTCCCAGCTGCTGGGATTCACATTCCTGTAGGAGCTGAGCTGCTGGCAGGCTGTGCTGCAGCAGCAGAGCAGAGGCTTTATCCACTCAGCTGCTTTTGTTGATTCTGCTTCAAGCCGATGGGTGGTAGTATAACCTAAAGATGGTAGTACAGACTCCAGCTGATCTCAGAGATTTTGGGAGTTTTCTTGACTTTCTTGTTTGATCTTATCTACTCACAAACTCTTTCAATGCTAGCCTTTTTTTTTTATGATTTTGAAAAACTGTAAGGGGTATGTAAATGGTGCATGATGTCTTTAAAGTGCTAAGGATCAAGCAGAACAGGAAAAAGGGGGACGGAATGTGTTGCTTGTGGGCAGTACAGTACAGTGGCAGGGAGACAGAATGCAATCACTTATAGATACAGAATGTGAAAAGGAAAAATTAAAATCATGCCTTTGGAATTATGTCAGACTAAAGGATATGGTAGGGAAAGTGAAATATCTTGCCTAAAATCTACATGGAAGACTCAAAATTATATTTTTGTCAACTTCAATATTAGTTGTACGTTCTTTGGTGGACTATTAAAGTAATAAAAAAAATTAAAATTGCATTAATAATGTGCTATCTATATGGGATCTTAAATAGTATATTTTAAAAGTATATTGAAAATACAGATATATAAATGTGCTGACAGACTTAAGAAAATTAACTGAATATTAGCAAGGATTTCATCAGAATTCTGAGTGAAAAGATAAAGGGACAGAATTCATAGGGGAAGTGCACTCACTGAGAAAAGAGGGATAAGTATCCAATTCAATTTCTTATCTCCCACTGTTTCAGAAGCTGTAGGTTTCATGAGAATAGCTCAATGCCTACATTATTTAAAAATAAATTAATTGCCATCTGTTCCTTACAGGTGACACTGTCAGGAGTTTCTTTACAAGCAAGAGGCCTAGAAAGCAACCTTTAAGAAAAAACAAAAGCAGAAGTTTCCACAATCCTAGGACATTAAAACTGAGGGCTGGCACTAAATATGACAGAAGCACCTGAGAACTGCAGACTGGCAATAAAGCTGGTTCTGATTGATTCATTAAAAAAAAAAAAGGGGGGGTTCTGTGGGGGGAAGGAATGGTAAGAGCCTTATGCAGGAATGGAAGGGGGAGAAAATAGCATAGCCAGGAGATAAGCCAGGGCACGTTCATCACGTGAACTCATGGTGACAGAGCTGTGAGCAGCATCAACAGATGAGGACAAGATCCCTGAACTGGGAGGTATGAATGGAGAGCCACAATAGAAATGACAGATAGATGTGATGATGTTATTTTTTCACTGATTAGGAGCTTTTTTTTTTCCTCCAGTGAGCACTATTCCCAAGTACATAGTTTTAGGAGGTGCTATAACTGTACTAAAACTGTGGACCAGTTCTAGTGTGTGTGTGTGTCTGGACCAGGCTGCTGTTACTGCCTCTGCTTACTGTCTCTTTCTCAGAAGCAGTAGGACTTGCAGGTAGTTAGCCAGGTCATTGGACTATTCTGGCTAAAAATCAGCCCTGCCAATCCAAACAGTCCAGCCCCAGCTCTGATGTCCTGGCAAAAGAGTGAGAAGTGACACTCCTCTGCTCTCAGCCATCCCCCTGAGAAGGCAAGCAAAGCACTTACCCTGGCTGTGTCTCCCCATGTACAGCTGGGGAGATGCCTGCTGTGGAATTAACATCTGTTTCCTTCATGTTTCTTTGATTAGCCCTTTTCTCTACAGGGATTGCTTTGCAATTTGATTTGAAACAGAGGGAAGGAAGAACAGGAAAGAAAGAAGGTATTGGGAATAACCTTCTTGTTGTCATTACAGAGATGTCTGTGTGTCCTTCTCAGATGCCTGCTTCCAGCAATATTTTATCAACTAAAATGTGCTGATTCACCTGCTAGTGATAAGCAATACCCTTATTCTTGATGTCAGAGGTTACTGGGAACTTCCTTGGAAGTGTGCCTGTTGCATCTAAAATCCAGTGTATTATTAAGCAAAAAAAAAAAAAAAATTGTGAGGAAAAATACTAAACAATATAATTGAACAAAAAATGTATTTTCTTTCTGGATTTATTAGCTTGACTTCTTGTGAGTTTAATTGTGTTTCTGTAGTTGAAGGACAACATGAAGCACTAATGCTAGAGGAATCTTGCCTAAGGAAAATCAAGTATGATGTTGTTGGCCAACAAGGTAGATGAGCAGTGCCATTGCAAACTCATTACATGCACCAGTGAGATAAGTCAAGGTTCTGCTAAGTGAGTTGGAGAAAATTATGAGAACACAGAGTCAATAATAGAAAGAGGTCAGTGAAAGCAGGGTTATATGAGATACCAGTGCCCATCTTGAATGGTGTTCTGTCTCTCATTAGTTTGCACTGTGGGGCTGCCTCTGGGTATAAAATGGACTCTTTTGGGATTGAATACAGCCAGAGACTGAATACAGCTCAGGAGTTTAGCTGACCTGCTGCAGCTGCTGTTGGGTATTCATTCCATGCTGCTGGCCATGCGCTAGTTTTAGGCCAAGACGAAACTCAGTGAGACATTACGCTACAAATCTGCCTGAACTACTGTGCTGAAGTACTTGCTAGCTTAATCATAGCCCCAGGGTGGCAAACAGCACTCTGCAGGGGTAAAAAGAGTGAACCAAAATTCTGGAATGAATGCAGATGTGATGGTGCTTGAATATGGACATTGTGGGAATTGTGAAAAGCCATATGTAAATTTCAAGTAGGAAAGCTGCTGGTGGAGAGGAGATGATGGAGGGATAGATACAGATCTTCTAACTGGAGTAAGTTCAGTTCAGGTGCACAAAGACAATTAAGGGACTGGAACATCTCCTGTGAGGAGCGTCTGAGAGAACCGGGATGGTTCATCCTGAAGAAGACTCAGGGGTGATCTCATCAATCTGTATAAATACCTGAAGGGAGGGAGTGGAGGAGAGAGAGACAAGCACTTCTCAGCAGTGCCTGCTAGTAGGACAAGAGGCAATGTGCACAAAAATAAAATCTCCTTGCCAAAGCACCTTCTCTGTTGCATCCCACATTCATATTTTTGAACCCTGTTCCCACAAGCTTCTTTTAATATCTTCTAATTCTTGTATTGGAGGACACAATCAACAGTCATGAGCCATCTGTGTTGCTCATCCTCTTGTAGTAACGTCTGTTATTTCCTTTTCCATTTTCACTTCCGTTGGCTGGAGAATCATAGACTGGCCTGGGTTTGAAGGGACCTTAAAGATCATCTGGTTCCACCCCTCACCATGGGCAGGGATACTTTCCTCTAGAACAGGTTGCTTAAAGCCCTGTTATTTTGTGTATGAGGGTTCCATGTCCTTGCTGCCTTTCTCTGATCCTTTTCCATTTCTGCTGTGTGCTATTTGAGATCAGAAAACTAGGACTGCCCAGCTAATTTAAGGCAGAGCAAATCAGTGGTTTAAACAGTACCACAACCTGCCTTTTTCTTGTTTCTTCTCTAGTTATTTCCCTGTATCAGATGTGCTTTCTTGTCTTGCTCTGAATGTTTAAACTGATGGTTTCCAGGACCTATCAGAGTTGTGTGATCTCATTTATGAGTAACTGCTCAAATTTACTTTCTGACTCATAATGTGGTTCATGTACAAGGATATTTTAATGTAATAGCTAAATCTGTGGCTGTTAAGCAGGAGCTACATCCAATCAGTAGGATGAGGTTTTGCTAAAACAAAGGTTGTGTAGATCAGATATAAAAAGTAGTAGATTGTGAGGCAATGCAGAAGGTGGTAAAATACAGGTGCTGCATTTGTCAGTGTGTTTGTGTGGATACACCACTACTGGAGGTCAGCAACTGGACTAGTTGTCTGACCCCTTAGTGTATTTGCGCTCACCTGGGCTGTCATTTACCTTTTCATATCACAGCTACAGAGCAGTGGTCCTGGTAAAATGGTCCTGAGGTACTGTGCTGAAGCAGAGAGCCCATGAAGCATGCTCCAGATAATTGTTCAGACCACTGCAGCCTTGGAGGAGAGAGGTAACACCTCGAGGAAACAACAGAACTCTCTTTTCAGTGCTCCCAAATCCTTCTTTGTGTCACAAGTCTGTCCAGGCTATCTTCTTCTCCTCTGGCTCTTACAGAGCCCCTTTTCTCCCTGGTAGGATGGAGGGGAAGCACTCTGAGCATCTGGACATGTGGGAAGTGGCATTCCCTATGGAGGTTCCTGCTTTGAGCTAGTTGAGGGCAACTAGAGTTTTGCTCTAATTCTTCTGTGAAGCAAGAACCCCTGTAGTTCGAGTCGTGTTGAGGAACATCCCAAGTCCAAAGTGGGCATTTCACTGCCCTGCTCTGGTGAGATTAGTGTACTGTTACTCTCAGACATTTAGATGATCCTGAAGAATGTCAGCTGGGCCACTTAGGCAGTGCTTGTGCTACATTCCTTTGAACAACAATACTCACACATTTTGTTCCCCAAACCTTTGCTTGGAACCTAGTCCTTGAGATTGTTGTTGGTTCCAACTCCCACTGTGCTAGAAGGATTGGAACTAGATGATCTTTAAGGTCCCTTCCAACCCAAGGCATTCTGTAATTCTATGATGATGATTAATCACGCGCTGCTTTTATCTTACAGTGTGTAGGAAGAAGTTGAAGTCAATGACTATTCTGCAATCACATTCTGCTGTTTTCTGTGAGGGTTTTGTGGATGTGGCCATCTGATAACAACGCAGTGCTGAGAAAATAGGTATAGCCTTGCTTTCACACTCTTCCTCTTTTCAGCTCAATTATTTTCATTTTCTTCAGCAACTGAGCATTATGGTCAAAAAGCAGTATCTTGTCTTGCAAGAAAAATTAACATCTCCAGCTGTGTTCAAGTTGACTTTTTGTGACCTGCTACACAACCTGGCGTAATTCACAGGTGAAATGGCAATACCAGTATACAGCCCAGAAGCAAAGTCTGGCATAACTCTAAGAGGAGGAATATTCTCAAATATTCTACCATCATTTTTTGCCCCATTTTCCTTTTACATTTTTTTTTAAAATAAGCAGTTTTCTTGTGCCTGATACAGCTTTGTGCATAATTTTACAGTTTACTCATAATTTTACAGTTTGCTCATGGTTCTTGTAACTATATGTGATGTTATTCCTGTGTGATGTTTTTATAGTCATATAAATACTGTTGGTCCTTAGTGTCACTTGTTAAGGGTATCTGGGGAAAACAGATTTGTTACATTTAGAATTGTTCACGAACTTCTTGTCTGCATGGTTTGACTTGTGGAGAAACTGCTCAGTGTTGTATTTAAAAGCAGGATGGGATGCATCCACACCTCCCTGGCAGGGCCTGCGTGTGACAGTGTTGTGATATGTCTGTCCCAGTCTGTGTAGACACCTAGTTGTACCTGATAGATGAGAACTGATGGAATGAATTAATGACTCAAAACATTGATTATGACAGGCATTTGTATCAACTGGACCCATCAGAGCGTGGACATGTGGAAAGGTTCATCTCAGGCTTCCTTTTATGTGTCTGAACCTGCCTGCCAGCAGTTGGGGACCTGCACAGGCAGATCCTGTACAGCCAGCAGCTAGTTGGCTGTTACTTCCTTACTTGCACTGCTGCTGGAGCAGAAATGTGCAGGCTGAAATCCATGATGCCACCAGGGCCCTTGCAACAGGCACACAGCTGCTGGGGAGCCCTGCTTAGGGGGGTGCCCTTACCAGATGGAAGGTGGTATTTAGCTGTATGCAGGCAGACATCTGGGAAGACAACAGGTAAACTGGGATCTGCCTGGGGCTCCTTGCTCTATCAAAAGACATCTGTCTAATCCTGAGTTTCTACAGATTTGGCCACATATGGCTGGCTGGTGGAGGGTCCTGGAGGAATATTGAAGGCTGTCGGCACACAGCTGTGAAGACTGAGCTGGATGAGACAGCAGGCGGCAGCAGCACCACAATCCCAGCTGAGCCCAGAAATTCACACTGCCACTTCCACCACTGGCCTTGCCAGGTCCACAGCCCTGGGGCAACCTGTGGGGCACTGCAGCAGTGCCTGTGGCTACCCAGAGCTGGTCACAATGCAAGCAGCAGGTTATTTGGGGCAGGCTGGGGCACAGGAGAAAGAAGGAGAGGCACAGGAAGCTTCCAGAAGAGACAGGAAAGCAAAGAAGGGAAGTATCTGGTGGTACCAGAGGAGGTTATGAGACTGTGCATTAGGGTCAGTCACATCAAGGTAAAGAGAAGAGGCTGATGTGGGCAGGTGAAATGAATTTGCTTTGTTAGGAGAAATGGAGAGATAGGTTAGAAAGAGGAATGTATTGTCATTTGAATGGCCCAGTCAGTTTGACACCAAAATTTTAGCCACAGATTTTCAGGATGCAGATGAGTTAATCACTAACTCCCTGATTGTAATGATTCATGCACTTCCTTTCAAATTCCATTTTTCTTTCTCATGTGCTCTATAGTCTATTTCCAGAAAGAATATTTATTACACTAGTCTTTACTAGGTAAGTGTTACTTTTCTTAGCCAGCTGTTTCTGTTCTGCTTTCCTCTTAACAGGAAGATGAAATAATTAAAAATTATTCAGTCCACATTGTACCTTTTTTTGCTCCTTTTCTAGAAATATTTAGTAGGTGTGGCCATAGGAGGCAGAATACTGAGCTCCTCTGACTGCACAGGGCATTTCTGTAGCCGTAATGGAATTTCCAATGTCCACTATTAGATATTGCCAATGTCATCCTACTATTTTCTCTGTGTAAAGGAATCATGCTTTCAGAGTTGCTTTGACACACCATAAAGCAAATGGAAAATCCTGTTTCTTACCATTTACATTTGTTTGATACTGCCTGAAACTGATAAAAGGATATTAATGGCTTACAGCTTGAAAATTACCACTAGCAGTGGCTTTTATTTAATCACTCTTACTATTTCAAAGGCTTGTTTGCATTCTTAATTATTACTGTACATACCTCCTCTAAATTTCCATCTGATAGTATTCTCCAGTAATATTCTTTAGTGTGGAACTTTCAGCAGGTGATGTTAAAATAATAGAAAAGCCCAGCTCCCTCCTTCCTCTTCACTTTTGTATGTCTCAGCTTACACTGCTTTCCTGTCTTTGATGAGTCATTGCATTTACTTTGTACTGATACTTTTACATTTCAGGCCAGAGCATTGATTTTGGTTTCCTAGTTTTCTGAACAGAAAAAACACATTTTTTTTCCCCTGTAGGTATCACTGGATTTTTGTCAGATCAGAGAAATGGTCTTTTCCAAGTAGTGATTTCACAGGATGTTGTGTCAATGGCATGCAGGTGTATCTGGTCATTTTTGAAAATGCTTGGTGCTGTTTCCTACTAGCAGTCCAGGTTGTGAAGGGATGTTGCTTTATAATTCAGCTGAATATTATAAAGATCTAAAGCATAAACAATATAAAACATAACAATCAAGATTGAGAATATAAATGAACATTTCAAATACCAGAGACTCCCAACTATACAAATATAAAATCCCTTTTACTCCTTGTCATGGCCATAGGGTGGCACTGGCTGTTGCTGAGCATTGATGTGTGTCCTAGGAGTAGTACAGCCCAGTATTTCAAGTTTAGCAGAGCATTTTCAGGGGTCTAGTTCCTTCAGACTGGTCCATGGTTTGTTCACTCCTACAAGCAAGTGAAACAGCACCTTTTTCCTGATAGGGCTTTGATACTGCCAGCTCCAACTCTCCACCCTCCTCCTCAGCCAACTACTGCCACTTGCAGCAGAGACTGGGAAGAGATTTCCTTCTGCACCTTCTCTGACTTCCTTCTCCTGTTCTGTTGCCTGCCTTGCTGCCAGCAAAGGAGGAAGGCAGCTGTGAAGATGAATATGGTCTCACACCCTGTGGTTTCCTCCTCTGGGTGGTGATCAGTTGCCCTCATGCCTCTTCTCAGTGAGTCCATCAGCTGTCAGTGACACTCCCTTAACCAGTGTTTCAGCCCTGCCAGTGAAACAACCACATGAGGAGTAGTGTGTTGGTGAAGGGATGTTGCCTTTCCTCACCTGCTGCTGCTACTTGCATAAGAAGAAAAAAACCCAACCCTTGCATCTTTTTTTTTCCTTTTCTTACCATGGAGCCAAGCCTACAAAGGTGGACAAAGGATAATTAAATCCTGCTGAGCCAGCAGACTTGGCACAAAACCAAGAACAACCTTGAAATAGTGAAAGACATTGTAAAAAAATTGGGAAGCATTAACCTCAGATGATTTTTGTGATGATGAGAAGATGAAAGTTGGAAACACGTAACTGAATTATTGTTTGTAGATATGCAGCACTTCTGAAGTTAAATCAAATTATCATGTTCACTGTAGTTAAAGTAGTTAATATTTGCCAGATTAGCTTCAGGCATTTCGATGTAACGTGAAGATAACAGTGGCACAGCGTGCTTACACAGATAAAATGAGACATACTCACATCCAAAGCTTTTCACATAAACACACCATCAGCATGGTTCCTCTTTAACCTGCAAAATCTTATTTTACTAATACCCACTACAGATTATGTTGTAACAGTGCAGGAAGTGATTCATTTTAGACATACATATGTAGTTATACTTCAAAGTGCTTTATCACTTTTCTGTTTCAACTTTACGGACAGCAAGTGGGTCAAACTTCAACAGCATTTAGCTGTATGAATTAGCCCCACGGACCATGCACACTGTGGCAGCAGAACTATTTGTCAGCGGAATTTCTTCTCACAGCCCACTCTTATCAGAAGACAGATGCGATTACTAAGCTAAAATGGTATGTGAAAACATATGGTGTTTTGGAGCTGCTCGGTTACTGTGGAGGATAAATAGCTCCTGACCCTAACCGGGATCTTTTCATGAAAAAAGAGCAGTGCCCCCTATACCTTATAAAGGCATGGGCAGGCTTATTCCAGCGCTCAAGAAGGGGCGGTAGCGGCTTCGTGCTGCTGAGGTTTTTTTTCCAGCAGCGGTCGCAGGCGAATGAAGAAGTTGAGCTGAAACTGCGAACACTTCATCCGGCACTTAGCGGCAAAACTCAGTGAAGAGAGGAGGAAGCAGGTTAAATTAAAAAAAAAAAAAAAACCCAAAAAACAAACCCACTTGGTCATGGGGAAATCAGGTGAGCAAACGCCTTCGTGCAGCTGGCTGTATGTCCGCACAAAGTCCGTCCTGGTTTTGTGCTTGGAAAGCGTTGCTAAAGCGTTCAGTGGCTTTTCTCGGAGAAGGCTGCTTTCATTTGTGCATGGTACAGCCTGGGAGGAGCTTTCTCTCTGACAAAGGGTTGGATTGAAAAAAAGAAAGGAAAAGCGACCCCCCTCCTCAGCCTGCACGGTGTAGAGGTAGTTGTGTTTCATATACAGTTTGTATTTTGTAACCTGAAGTACTTTCGCTTTGCTGTAAAAAATGACTGTGAATCCTGTAGCTTTAAAGTTGTTTGGTGTCTTGCTGTCTGACAGAACTTACTAGCCTTGCAGATAAGCAGCAGGATGCTTCGAGGGGGGTAAGTTGTCACCCTTCCTGTCGGAAGGAATTAAATGTAAGATTTGGTTACCATTTAACTGGGGACAGCCTTGCTCAGCTCCTAAGTCTCTTCCCAGCTGTGCAAATATTCTTTAAGCCTTTCCCTGCTGCTGCTGCCTGTACCGTCATTTCTTTCCCCACTGCTGCTGGCTGTCTGTGTGCCCTGCTCAGTTTGGGCTGGGAGAGACTTCTCCAAAGCTGCCAAGGAGACAGAGACCTTAAGAAGGGAGTGCTCGGTGCCCTGGGTTTTCTCCACCTTTGTCCTGTTAAGGCCATGAGTGAAAATATCTCCTGAATTTCTGAAACAGCTGTGAAACTGGATGGGACTTTTTGTTCTTGTTCTTAGGGCATTGTTTCTGTGACAAATTAGAGCCTGTGGCATGTTGTTTGCCTGTCCTATGTGTGAACAGCACGTATGGGGATATGCTCAGCAAAACTGAGTACTTGATTAACTCAAAACTATAGGCCTCTTCAGAGAAACTTAAGGAAAATCTTTGTATGAGTAACACTTTAAGGGGCCTCAGCATGGGTGTATTGAGGGGTTTTTTCCTTTTTCTTTATTTTTAAAGGTCAGCTTGCTAGATGAGATCAGAGCTCTCTGCAAATGTGACTGTAGAGGGCTTACTAGTATGACACCCAGTCCAGACAAACCACCTGCTTTTTTTTTGGCAAGTCCAGCTGCTAGTGTCTGGGTTTGACCTCATAAACTGACAGCTAGATTGGGATAAATAACTCTACAGCAATTTAAATAAGTGTAGTTGCTGTGAAATATCAAGTTCAGCACTTCCCATGCTAACATAATAAAAAGTACAAATACCAAATCAGTGTAGTGCCTGTACATTACATTAGCAAAGCACACTGGGCAAAAGCAGTAGAGATACTCCACTGTGTACCTCCCAATCCCCAAAGGAATAAAAATCTCCTTTTGTTCTAATACATGCAAATTTCTAAAACAGTCATAAGGCAATTACCATCTTCATTTTTTTTTTTTTTCACTGCACATTTATTGCTGTGCATTAGTTGATTTTTACAAACTTAGGAACAATGACAGACCAGAAACTCCCTTTGCCAAGGCTTGGGTAATGTTTGCATCTTTAAGTGGTTATACAAATAGAGCTTGAGATCTTAGACACATGTTAAAAACTTTCTGTCGCTTGTGTCACGCTTTTCAAACTAATGTTAAACTGGGTCCAAGTTATTGTCTTTGAGCTGTGTGCAATATTTTTAGATGAATCATAAAACTGAAATCCTGTCCTGACAATTGGTTTATTGACTAAATCCCATCTGCCCTTTCTAGTTCACTGAAGTCTTCAAATTCCTGTCTGAGATCATTCAGTGTGGCTTGCCTTTGAATGGAGAGAGCAGCTGTTTTAAAGAGTACTGCTTCTTCTGTGTTTTGTGTGAAATACAGAATGGGTTCCCACCCTAGTACTCTTAAGGTGTGATGCAGACAGATTTCTGTGTGCTAGGGTACACGAACATGTAACAGGTTGCATGACAGATCTGTCTGACTTCAAAACAGATTCCTTGCTCCTCTCCTGGGTCAGAAGGATGAAGGGAGAGATTACCTGAAGGTTTAATTTAAGGATGGTCTAATTCATGACAAGCAGAGCCACTACTTTAATATAAATGAGCAGTTTCTTCAGCTTTTTGGTTTTGGTAAATATGTCTTGTGGTCTAAGTATCCCCACACAAAGAAAACCTGCTATTGGAAATCTCAGTTCTTCCATAAAAACTTTCCAATAATGTTGTATTACTGGTTGTTAGATTGTATTTGAAGCAATGTTCATTCCAAGTATCAGAGCTAGAGACTTAGCATTGCTGAGTTTCATTGGATAGAGCTGAGTTTCGAAAGCATCGGCACCTCTGACTCAGCTTTCTTCCCTGGAAGCTGCAGGCTGATGAAACCAAATTCATGCTGAAGCTTCCTTGTCAGGGTTAGAAAAATACCTCCCGTGGCCATAACTCCTGCAAATACTTAAGCCAAACGCGGAGACCACCTCTGCCCTCCCCCAGGTCTTCTTTTTTTCAGACACCATTTGGGTTAGTGGGGAGTGCAGGCAGCGGTCCCCGCAGATGGCAGAGAGCTCTAACCAAAAAGACAGGGCTAAGTATTTCTGCAGGAAAGGAGGGGATGGTGAACCGGCAGCTCTTCTTTGCCCTTTTGCTGAGACAGCCGTGCTGGCAGGGCTCTGACCCCGCTGCAGCTGTGCCGGAGGCCGGGGTCCTGCGGGCAGCCCCCGTTCCACCGGGGATATCCATCCCTGCCAGCAGCTGCAGGGGTGCTCAGGAAAGCAGCTGGCTGCAAGCTCCACTCCTCCGCTCTGGAGCACGTGGATTTCTGCTGAGCAGTGGGAGTCTCTGGGAAGGCTGGGATAGTGGTAGGAAAGGCTGCTAAAAGTCTTATTTCTCCCACTTCCCCCCGGGTTCAGCCTGGTGGGGGAAGAGAGCTTGCCTCACTTGCTCCCTGCGGGGGAATAGCCCTCTTTATTCTGGCAAGTGGTTGCAGACGGTGTCAAAGCCAAGGTCAGGCGCATTAAATACTGCTATCATTTTATAGAGTTTGGTTTTCTTTTTATAGTTTGATTTTATTTTTCTGCTGTTTTTCCTTTTTTTTTTTTTTTCCCTTCTGCAAATGTGGGTGGGACTCCAGAGAATGGGCTGGGAGTTATACACTGCTCTGCATGTTGAGTAAGTACAGAAAAACAAAGAGGGGCTGGGAAAGGATTTTGACAAAAGGAAAAGAGACAGGAACCAGACTCAGTGCAGTTTTCCATGCTGGTTTTAATCTCATTTAGAAGTATGTGCTAGTTTTTAACTCTTCAGATTCATCTTCAGGGTACAGTAAAAAGGACTGTTGTGTTTTCTGCAGAATGAGCTACATCTTCAGCTGAAATGCTGGCTTGTATTTCAGCATCCTGGTAAGGGATAGCTGTGGCAGGTCATGACAGAAGTACTGGCATACTAGACAAGTGATCTGTTTGCTTTCTTAGAAATGAGATACTCCCAATCTGCCAAAATGACAAAGGGCTATGCTGGCTGGTTTTACAGGACTGATGGGAATAGGGAAGATGGATTGCTCTGAACTGCTAGAAACTGAGCTTTTGCATTTGGTAGTATTGGGACATTTGCAGAACTTGCCAACATAGGTTACTGTCTTTTTCTTTACCCAGAACTGAACCAGAGGTGTGGTGGGAAAATGATATTTCAAAACCTGCTAACTCAATTCATAGCCCCCCATCTCCATTTTTTTGTGTGCAGAAGACATTGATACTGGGTTCAAGTTCAATAAATAGCAGATTAAAAAAAAGTCTTCTAGGAACGTGTCAGGCTTTGGCAGTATTCTGGGCCCAATTTTTACCTGTCTGTTGAACCATCAGGGTTTTGGTGGGGGAGGAGAATGCAGCAGCTGCCCCATGCAACAGTGGTTTCTTCTGTCAGCTGTTAGATTATACCCTTAGCTCCTCATGTTCAAGGCAGATAAATACCAAAACAAGTGAGAAGGGCTCAGGAATAAGATGGAATGTGATGGTCTGTAGTAACTGAGATACCTACCAAGGTTTCCCATACTATTGTGTTGAACATTAAAAAAAAAAAAACAAACCCCCCCCCCAAAAAAAAAAAAAAGTTGAGCATGAAGAAAGCTTTTATAACTGGAAACATACAAACCTGCATTTTCTGTCAGTACAGTTGACAGTGTCTGTCTTGTCTGAGTTTGAACTTGCTTCTGTTGCTGCTCTATGTGCAGGAACAAAAAGTATGAGAAAACAAGTATTTTGATTTTAACTGTATTTTTGTTTATTATTTATCTCAACAGGCCAGAAGGCTGTGTCAGATCCCTCTTTCTGTAGAGGCTGTGCTGTTCTCTGAAAGATAAGTTGGAGCCTATCTCTGTTCTGTTTTTACAGGCAGATGTAGGCAAGTTCTGCCCAGTCTATGAAGGTCTGAACAGCAGCCAGAGCTGAACTGGGTGGCCCTGCAGAGGGGGATGAAGTGAGGCTGTGTGGGTGCCCAGTCTCCCTGGTGCAGAACTGGCTCCTGTGGAAGTAGATATGAGGAGGTGGTAGGAGTCTGTGTTGCTGTGTAGGAAGACAATGTGGGTCTGTTTAGGTCAGTGTAAACATCATTTAATGTATCCCTATCAGAGGAGGCTTTGAGCAAGTTGGTATAGTTGAAGGTAACTAGATGACCTTCAAAGGTCCCTTTCAATCCAAACCATTCTATTATTCTGTGATTCTTTGAAATAAATACATTTTTAAAAAGATTTTGAATTGTGAGAACTGGAGTTTAACCTGTTCAGCAGAGGGATGAAAAACATGTGATGTAATTGATAGTAAATGTAAATAAAGAAAGATTTTTCTCCCTCCCTGCCTGGCTTTGGCTACTGGATAGGTGAGTTCACACACATCAGTGGTCAGAAGAAATGTGCATGGCGGTATTTCCATGCCTCAGGGAGGTGCATAAGTAAACATACTTTGAGCATTGCCACAGCTATCTTGGATGTCCTTGGCAGAAAAGCAAGGTGGGAGGATATTGGAGCTGATGAGATTAAAGCTAGTTCACGTATGCCTGCCCCAAACCATGATAGAACATGAATGGTAGGGGTGTAACATGAAGGAGCATATCCCAGGAGACACAGGATGATTCTTCTCTCTCTCTTTGGTTCTTGTTTGCAAAATCCTTCACTTTCCAAAGACTTTGGTTGGCACCACACAGCTGGCAGTACTGTGTAAAATGAACTTGGCATTAGGTAAAAACCAGGTTCTGTCTGTTGCTGTCCATCCAGAGGGTAAGAACATGCAGCATCCAAAATATGAATGGGTGACCAGAAAAAAATTATTCCATTTCAATTACTCAAAACAACTGATTTCTGTTGTTACTCATAATGGATATAGTTGTGCCTTA
The DNA here is from genome assembly GCA_910950805.1 of Acrocephalus scirpaceus scirpaceus. Classification (NCBI taxonomy): domain Eukaryota; kingdom Metazoa; phylum Chordata; class Aves; order Passeriformes; family Sylviidae; genus Acrocephalus; species Acrocephalus scirpaceus. The sequence continues at coordinate 65,914,478 of OU383773.1, read as the reverse complement.
TTTTCTTCAATGAATTTCTGTAATTATAAACTCTAAGCAGATACAGTGTTGGGGAAAGAAGAGATGGAGAAGATTACATGAATTGCCTCTCCTGTGTAGCGTGATTCTAACACATGCAGGTCACTTGTGGCTTTGTATTTGGAAGTGCATGTGGCCTAGGAATTCTGTGGCAGTTGGACTTAAGAACAGAAAGTCTTTCTGATGGGAGGGTATCCTTAGTCTTTTTTAAAGGGACAGCAGCATACACATTAGCTGCCTAAAAGTGTTGTCTCTGTGGGTATATGGCACGATTACAATATTCAGGTGTCCTTCCTGGCAGAATAGGAATAAAAACAACACTTCTGATTGTCTTTCATGCAAAGCCAGGAATGGCTGCTCCAGAGAGGATGAGCAGTCAGTTCCAACCCTATGTAAGATGAACACTCCATGGAAGTGACTACTTGCTGTTCTGATTGTTGGTCAGTTTGGAGGAGACAGGGGCTACAAGCCAAGGACTTCTCCCACACCCTTGCCTCCAGTGAAAGTGAAAACTTGCTTCTGTCAGAGCTCAAGGCCTCAAGACTGCTGATTAGTGCTGCTTGTTTTTTAAATGCCTGTATCTGCTGCCTCTCAAAGCTGTGCAGCCTCCAGTTTACCAGGTGTTCCTTTTTAATCAGGGCAGTCAATTGCCTTACTGTTTATAAAAGGCCTTAAGAGAGGAAATAATCAGCACTGTCTATTACAGCAAGAATAGGATTTGCAATCAAATAGTGACATGACTAATGTCATCGAAACGTTATTGCATCGGCAGCTTCATACTCTCAGGCCACATGACCCAAATTGGGTATGGGGGGAAAGAGAGTGTTGCATCATGTGGCACAGGTAATGCAAGGTTATTAAGTTGCCAGTTTGCTGTAGAGCAAGCCCAGATACTAAAATAAGTGGGGTCCTTGTCCATCAGATCCAGTTAACTCAGACATCGTACTCTCGTCCTGAAGCTCACTCCAGTGATAAGCAGGTGTGTGAGCAAAGTTCAGGCAAAACTGGATGCTGAGAAATATCACAGAAACTCCTCCCTGAAGAAGGATCTCCTGAGCTGAAGGGAAAGCTATTTTGAGCAGCAAACAAGAATGTTCCAGGAAACGACTCCCATTTAAACTAGTATCTAATTATAAGTCCCAATTCCTTTCACTTCCATAAGCAATACTTTCTCTTCTAACTTTTAGGAAGGTTACAGGATAATTCAGGTTGGAATGGAAATCATGTACCAACAATTATGATATCTCTTATAAATGCCTATTGTATAGGATGGAGAGACCTTGCCCCTATATTGAATTCTTGATTGCGTAAAAGGAGACAAGGAAACCCCACCCAGGATACAATATTTTCTAAACATAGTATGATTTTATCTTTCCTCCAGGCTTTATACGTGGTTTTATTTCTTCTGTATATTTCCAAGCAATCAGCCAGTTATGTTAGAGGGAGTTTAACACTGAGGGAAACCAGTTTTTATGGCTGGAAATGATTCATGAATTGCAATGCCAGCTCCATTTTCCCAAATGACATATAGCATTAAGGGCCAGTCTTGGAAGATGTTACAGTCCCAGATGGGGAGCAAAAAAGTGCAGTTAAATCTGTAGAGAAAGAAGCGTGGAACATTCCCTGTGTTGCTGCAGACAGCAGCCACCATGAGACTACCCTGAAGCATTTGTGGCTTCAAACCAAAGAGTCAAAGTGCAGTAGAACATGATTGACTTCTTAACATTTCTCATATCACTTAGACATCCATCACTTCTCCATAGAAGGAATGCTATTCTCAGAGTGTGAAAGATTCAGCTAGGAATGATTTCCAGAGTTACATTTCAAGTGTGGCTAAAGATTAATAATAAATGTCTGTTCTCTTATAAGAGTCTAGATGCAAATGTGGTCTTTAGAAGCTGGGATCTGTTTTACTCAAGAATTTTTTTTGTTTCCAGTTGGTGAATATACTTTGAGAAGTTTGTCACAAGAGAAGTATCAGTTACCTGGGACAGTAACAAAGGAGTTTTTGATGTAATTACTTTACAGTTCCCTAAAGCTTCTAATTATTTTTTTCCACAGACATATTGGGCATACTAAAAGCTGTATTTGCTGTGTTCTTATTCCATAACCCACATCTGCTTCTAGGGTAGAGCAATTCTGCAGAATCAAGGGAGACTGAAGGAATTTCAGTTTTAAAGCAGAGCTTTAAACTCAGTATTCAAACAGTTACTTGATTACCTCTTTATGTGTTTTCTATCTACTTTTCATGTGTCTTATTCATGTATTCTTGCACTTGGCTTCTGTTGTGGTTTAGGAATGTTATTCCCCAACTTAATGTTGCCACTGACACCACACCAAATGATGCACTGCTCTCTCAATCCCCTCTCTCCCTACCCATGGGTGGCTGGAGAGGAGAATTGGAGAAAAAGTAAAGATGTTTTGAGATAAGAACAACTTACTGGAAACAGGAAGAAAGCGAAGACCAACAGCAACCATATTAATAGAAAAATGTACAAGACAGGTGAGTGGTTCATATGCTAATGCTCACTTACCACTCGGAACCTAAAATACCTGATCATGCTACATTACCTTGACATGGATCAGACCCCTTCCCCCATTCCTGGAAAATGATCAGGGCTGGTATAGAATGATCTCCAGGTCCTAGCTGTGCTCCTTCCTGGCTGCTGCAAAAATTAGCCCTGGCCTGGCTGGAAGCAGGACAGTTTCTTTCTGCCTGGGTTCTGGGCTCAAAAGAGTAACCTGGAAGTAACATGCAGTATCCTGTTTGAGATAGAATCAGAGATTGAAAGAGATTGAATCAGACATAATTGTACCCTTCTGTGTGGGATTCTGAATGAGGTTTGTTTCATAGTAACATAGAGTAATTTGGGTTGCAAGAGACTGTTGAAGGTCCTCTAATACAACCCCCAGAGCAAGTATATCTTCAACTGCATCAGGTTGCTCAGAGCCCCATCCAACCTGACCTTGAATGTTTCTAGGGATGTGTTCTTCACCTCCTCCCTGGGCAGCCTGTGCCAGTGTTTCACCATCTCCATCATAAAACATTCTTCCATACATCTACATGCTTGAATTGACTTTCTTTTTTTAAAAACCTATTACCCCTTGTCCTATCACTACAGCCCCTAATAAATTGTCTGCCTCTATTTTTCTTATAAACCCCCTTTAAGCAGAGGCCACAATAAGGTGTCCTCAAAGCTTTGTCTTCTCTAGACTGAACAGTCCCAACTCTCTCTTGTTGATAGCATCACATATTAGTTATTTGAAGGCTAAATAGAAAAATTTAGTATTTATGGAAAGTAAAACATTACCGGTGAAGGTTAATCCATAACCAATAGGACAAAAAGTAGTGAGAGGAAACAGTACCTCTAGTGATTGATACAGGGCTCATTTTTGAGTCACTGGGGTGTATACTTAGTCATAAAAATGTATGCCTGCTTCACTAGTCATGTGTGTGCCTGCTATAATGTTGTGTGTCCTGAATGCTGAGGTAAAGGCTACCCACAGCATTTCTGCTGTGTAGGGATTTGGTGCTTTGTGGAACAAATCACTGTTACTAACTTGCAGCTCCACAAGACCAGCGGAGGAGGTGCAGTTGACAGCTGCAAGGGTGGTACTGGGCAGCTCATGTTGTGGAACACGTGTTTGGGTAACTCACCTCTGTTTTGATGCCCAAACTAAGACAGAAATAGCAGGAGAAGATGGCTCTAAGAAGAGGCTGTATGGATTCAGGCATGTAGAGCAAGAAAGACTGAGTAGATTGGCACTGTTTAGAGACAATAAGAATAGAGAAATAGAATTCTCTGAAAAACAAATGTGATGGGAAAAGACAGCTTAGATTCCTCTGCATATTTTTCCCTGTCACACAAAGTTGATCAATGAAACTGGAAGTCTGAGAGAATAACAGCTCTAAGGTATGCTCTGTACCACATCATAGCCTAGAAATTCATTGTCACATGCTGCCATTATCTTAACCAATGTTCCAGAAGAATAAGAAATAGAGGCAAATAATTGAATATTGAGAAGCAAGCAACTGTATCTAATACCTTCAGTTGTTTTACTTATTAAGCTCTGTAATGATTCATGACCAAACTTAACTCTCTGGCAGTAGAAAATTATTTTTTTCAAGGAGCTTACATGAAGGGAAAGAAGTGCCTCTCCACAGCTGTTTGGGAAGCTGTTCCCATTTGGGTGGGAGCCTGAAAACTCCCATTAACTCTCACTTTTAATGCCTGACTTCTCTGTGTATGGAACACTGGTGAAATGGAAAAACTTAACACGCATTCTCAAACAAATCTGAAATATATCTGGCACTTGGGCGTCCCTCTCCACACATCATCAGGCACGGGAGAAGCTGTACAGAGGGAGGTGGTTAGCACATGAGCTTGAGTCACAGAAGATAAGCATTTCTATAGCAGCCACCTTTGAGGGGAGGGGAGGATGGAGGTTCTTCAGGGACAGCATTAGAAGTGTCTGCTGTAGCTAGAAGCAACTCAGTTTTGTCCATGACTTGTTATTCTTTGTAAATCAGAAAGTTAGTACAGAGCTACATTATTATACAGAGCAGTATTTCTGTTAATGTATGGACTGAACACTGACAAAATCTTTATTTCAATTCACTTTTTTTTTTTTTTTAATTAGAATTTCAATTTCATGTTGTCATTGAGAGCAAATGATGTGGCTAGAATCTCCCATACCTGCAGGTCAGATTGTTTATCTACTATTCAGTGCAGAGTGGGTGGGATATTACGTCCAGGTGATAACAGCCACAAGTTTAGCATGGTCTCAAGCAAAAAAAAAAGTAGTCTGGAGCATGTGATGCAACTTTCAAAGCTGCGTTTTTCAATATCTTTAATTTGTAGGCTGAATTAACATCTCCTTGCTGGAAACTTGGGCCACCTGCATCAGGGAAGGGAGTGAATTGGATGTAGGCTTGCTTTCCTCAGAGACTTCTGATAGATGCTATAGAAATTGATTACCTCTATAACAGACCAGATGAGAAGTTTAGGACTCTGGCCTGATAGAATCAGAGAGCTGTGAGCAATGGTAACAGGAGTGATGGGACAGGTTCATTAGCAAAAAGGAGTTTGTGTGATTGAATACCAGAATGGAGGTGCCTGTTTTTTTGATAATGTGCCACTTATGATACACAAAATTGAAGGAGAACTGAAGAGGAGGAAGATGGTGGGCAAGTGTCACCTTGCTCAACAGGATTGCTGTGTTACACCAACAAACTGATACCAAAAAAGTGAGCCTAAAAGCATGTTATGAAGAATATATTAGATATATGTCCACAATGACACTTTGATCAGGAAAGAGTCAACCCAACTTCAGACTGTGTTCAAAAGATTTAAGGTACTGCATGAAACTGTAATGGCTTTCTTATGTGCTTTGGATACTGAGATTATTTTAGGCTGCTATATTATCCCAGCACTATTGAGAAAACTGGAGAGAACTCCAAGAACAGCCTAAAGCATGAGAGTGAGCTGGGTAATCACCTCAGGAAAAGGTTCCGAGAGCAGTGTGTGCAAACTGACAGCTGTATTGTGAGGAAAGTGCATCATTACAAACAGCAGAAGAGAATAATGCTAATACAGCAGAGAATGGCTGATTTTAGTTGTTAGGATCAAATAGTGAGAGGGAGTTGAAAAAATCTAAGGTTAATAACAGGAAACACTTTATAGTCATAGGATCTGTTTGGGTTTCCAAAGTGCCTTACAAGGAAAATTATGGTAGTCATGTTAATTGGGATAGTCAGAAATGAAGCTGATAAATCATTAATAAATATAAAAACCCATGCCACAGGAGTTGTTTCTTTCCTTACCACTTGCTGTTTGTGAACATTTATTTGTCTCAAGCCAGATAAAGGTGCATTTTGAGATTTCTATGAATTTGTACTATAAAATGAATTAGAATGGTGCGTGTTTCAAAGTACTTGCAGATATCTATTATTTTAGTATCTTCATTCTCTTTAGCTACTGCCCTGACTAATACAGAAAATTCTTGCATAAAAGGACAATCATTTGCAGTTTTAATGCATCTCCTTTGAAGGGCTTATTTGTTGCTTACTCTGAGATTGGAATGGTGATGCAGTGCACTGATAGCCTAAAATGAAAGTCAGTCACACTGATTTCTGTTTTAAACTGACAAACAGATTGACTAACCTTAAATCACCTTGCTGTTGAGAAAAGCAGTAAAGATCACAGTTTTCCTCAGCCTTTGGTGAGTCTGTAGCTTCCCAATGGGAATGTCTGTTAGAGTTAGTTTCTGGATGGAAGTCATTAGTGGTGGTTCATTTCATCCTGCTGCCAGGTAATGAGGATGGTACTCTTGTGCTCTCCTGTCCAGCCTGCACCAGTGGCTTAGGTACACGGTATGCTTTTTCTGTTTTCACTAATGGCTGTATCTGACAGACCTTTCCAATTTTTTTAATGTGATTTCAGCTTCCAAACAATTTGCTGAAGAAGTCTTGAGAGTACACAATGACTACAGGAAGAAACATGGAGTCCCCCCATTAAAACTCTGCAAGAAGTTAAACAGAGGAGCCCAACAGTGAGTTGCCCTTTCTTTTCTCTAATGAGATTTGTGACACTTTTGTCTGTTAGTTTTGACTGTGTTTACTGCAAAGACATTTGCCTTTTGACATGCTGATAACCAGAGAAAACTTACTGAGTAGAAAGTGAGGGACTCTACCCTTTCATCCCCTCTTTTTCCATCACAGAGCAGTAGCTGATCACATGGACCTTCTGTGGTCACAATTCTATAAATCTTTCTTGGAACCTTTTTCAGATGTGGACTACATCTGTCTGCACTGCTAGAAATCCTCTGCAGAGGGCAGTTGTCTAAAACCTGCTTCACCACCACTTCTGTCAGATGAGGAATTGTCATCTGCAGGAGAGTATCTACTCCTGCTGAAGTAGTCAGAAAAGAACTTTTCCATGGTAGGAAGTGGTGACTGGTCTAAGATCAGTGGAATCAGGAGGAAGTAATTTCAGATTCATTTATCTATGTCCCAGCCCCAAAAGCAAAAGTATTATGTGTTCTCTGTTTTGTCAGGAAGGAAACATCTTGCTTCTTCCCCAGTGTTGAAGACTGCACAACTTCTTCTTAGTCTAATATACAGTGGATCCAACTTCTTTCTCTCTGACTTGAGTCTTCCTTACAAAAATTTGAGTCCAATACTGCTTGTCTTCTTTACTGTAGTTACAATAACCAGATTAATTCCCTTCTCTTTACAGCAATCTTTTCCAAAAAAGTAGATCTAAAAATCTTCGGTTTTTTTTCATGTGATCCTCACAGTACAAAGGAGATAACTGAAGGAGTAAATGCTGATTGAACTATTCAGAAGATAAATTATACTAAATGGTGGGCAGTTTGATCCCTACTCTAGACATAAGATCTTCTCCCATTAGCTTTCTACCATAGCCATGCAGATTTCTCTGTGCGGGGTGATGGGGAGACAGAGATGCTGTAGTCTTTCCAGAACCTAAATTATTGTCCCAGCATGACAGGACACAGATGTCACTGGCTCCAGGTTCCTAGATTTCTCCCAGGTGTTGTGCTGTACAACACACTATGTAAATGGCATGTGGATATGACCTCTGGTAGCAGGAAAAATCTTGGTGTTTTCCCTTTTTCCTTCTTTTTCTTTTCTTTTTTACTTTTTCTTGAGACACCATTATAACTGGATACAGTATTTCTAAGACATGGAATGTCAGTGACTCATTCACCAACTTTTAATCTACTGGGACTTTCCTTCTGTTCTTCTAAGGTTTTTTTGTTTTGTTTTGTTTTGTTTCTGTTTTTCATGCTCACAGTGAGGAAGAGATTTCATTGACTTGTCAATAGCACTTGTTGGGTCTCAGAAGTGCAACACTTGGTTTGAACAAGTCAGCCTGTATGAATAGTTCAGATTATTCTATCAAATATGCATTGCTCCACATTTATCTCTACGTGTGCTGTTGCCCTTGCTGGGTATTTTTAGATCCTTCAGAAATTCCTCACAGCCATCTTTGGTCTCAGCTGACGCCCTGCTGTGATGAACAGCAATAGGAAACCTCTCTTTGGTTGAAGTCTGTAACTTGTAAGAATTAAAAGACATGTTCAGAGACTGGTAAAACTGGTTGGTAGCAAGAACAATAAATGTTTTTGAATAAAAGACATGAAATTTAAGAAATCTTATATTTGTCAAGACAGATTTTGCATATTCTTAAATTAAAAGAAGAACTTCACCTTTTCTTTGGGTATATCCTATATATATATATATATATATATATATATATATATACACACCTTTGTCAGTATGTATTTGGTGTATCCCTGGGTACTTTTCTGTGCTTCTCTACCTGTGTTGAAAATGGTATGTTTCCTACTATTTTCAGGTCCAGTTATTGTGACAGGTGAGCTGACTATTGGATCCCTGCTTTAACATGAGATGAGTCAGCCTCAGCAGGTGTCTGTTTATCTCTGACTGTAATGAAGCATAGGGTGATGATCTCAGATGAAAACCTCATGCTTTCAGCTGCCTGAGCTGGAGTGAATTAATTACCCTCTGTCTCAAATCTCTGGCAGCTTCATCCATCTGCAATGTATACTTTGTCCTAGTCCTGCCTCTAACTTGGGATATGAGGATCCTGAGAAAAATTACAGGATTGTAGAGATAGCATCTAAAGATCCTCTAGTCCGGGATCTAGCAAACTGACAACTGACAAGTTTTCCTTATTTCTAAATTAATGGATGTAGCTAAAGACTCTGTTTGTTTGTTTGTTTTGGTGGGAGGATTAGGGCAGAAGGAAATTAGAACCTAATGACTTAAGTACTAGCTTGGGTCAAAATATTCAGCTGGACAAAATTAATGTCTCTGGCAGATGCCAGTAACTCATGATTAGGGAAGGAGTAGGAGGACAAAACAAATGTGATCCTTCCCCCATTCTCTTCTCCTGGAAATTACAGATTTATCCTGGAAATTACAGTTTTCCTAAGCAGTAAGTTGTATCCTCATTTATTTGTTGCTGTTGTTTAATATGCTGTGAAGTTTCCTCCCTACATCCATAAACTGTGAATTTGCCTCTCTCTTTTCCAAACTCACATGTGCCTTGGTGTCTCCATTGTCCTGTGGCGATGACTGCTGCTGCACAGTGTGGAAGCAGTGCTTTGTCTCACTTGAATTTTAAATCTACAAACTTATGACTCTCTGTGTTGCCACTATAAGAAATAACAAATAGTCTTTCCAATTTTCCTGTCTCTGTACTGAAGCCTTTCCAATACTGAATAAAGAGAGTAATTGTTTTACCCATTATATTCTTCTTAACCCTATTGTTCTAAGAAAATAAAACACATCCCACACTCGCACACATGTCAAATTCTATGGAAACAGTGCTGCTTATCCCTGTGTTGGTTTACACAGTTGTTGCTTCAGAGTCTCCATGTGGTCCTCTTCTCTTCCATCTTGCTGCCTGGTACATTGCTCTTTTTTTGCATTTGACTTTTTTCTTTCATTTGTAAATGTAGGGGGGTTACACTTGCTTTGACTGAATCCCTACTTCTGTTTTTTTTCCAGTCTCACTGAGAACATTTAATTTACTCCTGTGAGGGACCTAGAAATGCCAGGAGGTGACACCTGTAGCAATTGCTGTAGGTAATTCCCTTTCCTTCAGCAGCTGTGACTAAGGATGGCCAGTGGATTTCCAGGTGCTGGTTAAAATGTGGTGCAAGGGGATCTGCCCTTTGATTTCTTCTAGGCCCTTCTCCAAATTTATATATAGGCTCATAAGACAGGAAAAAATATGTTTTTCCTTTGCCTTACTCATAGATCTATGTAACCTTAAAGCATGTCAGTCTTCAGGGCTTTGCAACTTGAGTTAAACCCATCGTCTTCCATCACAATTCCTTGTTTGCATATCCTTCTCTTCCTCCTGTTCCTCTTCCTTTCTGCTCATTGCAGCTCTGGTCCCTGACCCAATGTGTGGATTCCTTTGCTAGGTATGCAGAAGAACTGGCTACCACAAGGGTCCTCAAGCACAGCTCCGAGTCTGCTAATGGGACTTGTGGAGAAAACCTAGCATGGGCATCCTATGACCAATCAGGTGAGCTCTCTTCTCGTGTTGTCTCTCAGACACCTGGTAAATGCCTTATCTTAAGCACTTTGGGCTCAGAGCATCTGGTTGCAAGAGTCCTTGTATTTCCTCTACTTCAAAAATCTGTCCAGCATAGCCCAGCCCAGGCTCCCTGGGGACAGGATGGTGGTTTGCAGTCACCTATGTGTCCTGAGAGCAGGAGGCATACGTGGGCACGGAGGGAATAAGGGGTTGTGGTGGTGTGTTATGTCCCTTTGGAGGCAGGACTTAGCAGCTAGGCTGCTCCATATGTCCCTGCTGTGGAGCTGTCTGTGCTGGCACTTGTGTGTCCATGGCAGGAGAGAAGGAAGCCAACAATGCCCCCTACTTCACCTTTATCCTTAGTTTGTCCCAGCCAAAGAGAGGTCTGCCCACAGCACAGCTGTGGTGAGGGAAATGGAAAAATGTTTCTTGCACACTGCACAGCACCTCCTGTTTGTGGGTGTGAAAGGAGGGGACTGGACACCAAAGTGACAATGGCTAATGTCCTTCCACTAATATCTCCCACTCTGTCAGCAAACAGACTTTAAGCCCTTTTCCATTCTTTCATTTTTGAAGGCTATTTTGCTCCATGTATTTTCTGATTGTAAATGTATTATGTAACTAGGAGTCTTTGGTTTGGGTGCCCCAGGAACTGAATTTTGGCCAGGCTGACAGCCTGTAGTGAGCCCTCAGCTGGAGAGAGATTCAGCAGGCTCTTCCTTCCTGCCTCCTTCCAGTGACAGGGTTCATGCCTCAGCCTGCTGGGACAGCAGGTGGGATGTATTAAAAGTGACCATTTGCTTTCTTTATTCCAATTACCCCTGGAATTTCCAGCACAGCCCCAAAGAAACAGAATCTCGTTTCTGCAGCCTGGAGGCTCTGTTTGAAGGACCTGTGAATTTTAGTCCCAGGGACGCTGTTTGGTTCCTCTTCAAGTGCCAACTCTAGTCCCAAGTGGGTACATTTTCATGTTGAAAAAGGAACCCATGGTGGAAAAATACAGTTTGATCTGCTCATATTTGGCATCCTGTCTTTTGCAATGGTATGAGGAAAGGATTTGGAGCAGCATGGGAAAACACAGATGTATGGCAGAGTTTGCATAGTGGCTATGACTCACTGACTGAGCTTAGTTCTTCCTTCTTGTTTGTGTTAATGGTCTGTGCTCCTTCCCTCGAGGTTAAAGCCACAGAATTCCCATTTAGAGAGCTGGAAACATAACACACAAATCCTTCTACATAATGTCTGTCTTTTCTCTGGATCTGGTCTGTTTTCTTCAGTGCAGTTTCCATACATAACTTTCCAATTTTGAGAAGTTTTGCTGGTTTTTTATGCAGTATTTCTAAGACATGGAAATGTCTTAGATTAAATGCCATGTTGAGAAAATTAAGCTACATCCTCTTTTGTTCTGAGAAACATTTCCAATGCAGCAGGATCACTCAAAGTACCAGAATGAGAAAGCTAGTTCTTCAAGGGAAGTTATTTTCTCATCTAGGCTTACTCTTCACCTCTGTGGATTTGGTTCATTCTTCCTCTTTTTCTCATATAGTTCTCTCTGGATAGTTAATTTATACCCTGCTCAATGAGGCAGAAATTTGGATTAAGACATCCATTCAGGGGCTTAACAAAGGCAGGCAGTGTCTTCTGGTTTCTTTCCCAGATAAAGCAAGACTCAATAAACCTCTAGAATACTCTGTATTCTCTCTCAAAAAGTGATGCTGTTGTTTATTTTGGCTCTTGCTGAGTTCTGTAATAATGCCAGAAGATGCATTTCTTGTTTCAGGGAAGATTTAAGCTTTCAACTATAAAGCCTTCTAATATGACTCCTCTCCTGGTACAAGAATACCTCGAATTCTATTTGGGATTTTATAGTTACATAGCCTAAAGCTGTTGCTAGAAATATGTTTATCCCTGTAATCCAAGAAATAGTTGACAGCTGTTTCCTCCCTGCAGTCCTGCAGGAACTGCTCCGTGGCAGACTTTTCTTTGTCTGTGTTCAAATAAGTGAGCTGTCATCTGCCACTAATGTGAGAGACTGCAGCCTGCCTTGGCAGCTGTGCTATGTCAGGCTTCTCAGGATGCCTCATCTCATTTCTGTTGTTGAGAGGTTGAAGGCAAGCACTGGATGTGTGAATTCTGTTTGGGATGGCTGGTGTGGCTGAGAAGAGCACGCCCTGTTGCTAGTGGAAACACTGTGGCTTACGAACTCTCTAGATAGTTCATTAGAGAAATTCATGGTCAGCTATCCCCCAGATCTGTCATGGGAGGAATCTGGGTCTCCTAAGGTTGGGACTAGTGTGCAGAGCAGCACAAGCACTGTCTGTCCAAATCCTGGAGGAGTGTGCTCTGACTGAAGGCCTGCCTTGATGTATCTCTTGCTGTCTAACAGCAGGCTCATACAATACTGTTAAATAAAGTAAAATAAAATAAGGACCTGCATGAGGGATGTTGAAAGTAGAGAATTACTTCCAAAAGCCACTGGTATGACTTTAGTCTAGGTAGATATTTTATTTCAAAGGCAATGTTAAATCTACCCTCTTTCCCTTTTCTAAGACTAATGGAAGGAATGCTGTGAAATCTTAGTTTTTAAGTAGATCACCAAGGTGCTGCCCATTTGCAGAGAAATATGGTCTATGTGATTCTGTTAGAATATTTTTAGCAACTTAGTGGGATTGCTTGAGGGTTTAGGTGTTCTTTGGTATGAGGAAAAACAGAAAGGTCAGAGAAATTAAATGTTGAGGGTAGCTGAATATAGGAATAGGGCTGCCACAGCATTGTGTTCCCAAGGCTGGGAATGTGTGTCCAGCCTAACACACACAGACACACATGTAGCATGAACCTGTTTATGTGCAGAGCAGCACAAACAGATGCAGTTGGTATTAAAAAGAACAGCATAAGCGGCCTCTTCCTCAACTCTTCCTCTTTCCTTTTCCAGCTGACTCCAACGTATGTTCCAATATATGTTACTGGAGTATACATAAGTAAATTAAATACAGTATATAAAAATACAAGTATTTATTTCTCAGTAAATGATTTAAAAGTAGATATAATGTATACTTTGTAGTGTTAAATTACATGTGTGTATATATATGAACAAAATAATAGAAATAGAATTCCAATGTGGATCTCAGCAGTAACTAAGCTCAGACACTCAGTCTGCCCAGTAGCTGTCCCTAGACCCTGATCTCACCAGTAGCTTGCACCTGGACATACCAAATCCTGAGGCTGCTGTTCCACTCTAGTTGCCAGTGCAGTGCATCACACACACACACACAAACACACACACACATATCCCTGGCTGCTGACCAGAACCCACCCTGCAGTGGCCATACACTGCTGTAGCAACTCCTCCCAGAGCACTTCACCTGCTCACCAGCAGGTGCCTCTCGTGCCTTTCTGGTGCTCCAGTTGCTGGCACCACAGACACAGAAGTCCCTGCAACCCTTGGTCTGGTACCTGTTGCTGGCACTCGCACCCTTAACATCCACACAGAATGGAGCTCCTCTCCCAGAATAGCTAGAAATGACATTTAATGGGACAACAGCACAACTGATGAGATGCAGAGCATGGCCAGGCAAGAATAATGGCACCTGCTTATGTGCAGTGGCCCCGTGATAATAAGGGGAACATAATTTAGACTGTCAGTCCTACACATGGACTGAGCCCACATGGTTCCCCTCTGGCCTTTTGAGGAAGCTTGAGCCACAGTCAGTGTGGCCACATTGCAAGCATGTAGCTTATGTAAATAAAAAATCAAATCTCTGTGCTGGTTCTGGTCCTAGTCTTGGGCAAAACTATACTTGGACACTAGTTCAAGGGTTGCTGCACCAAGTTTTCATGTGGGGAAGATTGTCCATCACGATTGAAACTCACTGGAGTGAGAATCAGCCTGTTCTGAAATGAACATCTAGTAAGCCTAGCTGAGCAGGTCATCAGTGAGCAATCTCTCACTGGGAGAAGGGTGGAGTCAAATTGTGTTTCCATAGTGAAAGTGTTGAAACTCTTGAATGTGGTTTACAGCAGTGCAAAGACGAAGGGTGATAAAAAAGCCCAGCAGAATATTTATGAATTAGTTCCACAAGCAGAGCAAGAGAAGAGAAGCTTCAGCTCTGACTGCAGGGCAGTCTTGAAAGGAGTAAACTTCATCATTTCTGCTCTGATCAGGAATGAGGGATGTGAGCAATTTTTTTTCTGCTTTTTTTTCCTTCTGACTGAAAAGCTGTTTGAACAGCAACCAACTTTGTTTTGAGGGAATTTTGGGAGCAGGAGAAGCTGTTTTCAACGAAACATTGAGAAGCAATCAAAACAGACCCTAAAAATGACTGCATAACTTATTCCATAACACATTTAAATTAAAATATTGTGGTCAGTTTTCTGAACCAGTAAGTCTGAGGGTGCAAGTTGCTGCTAGAGTAGATGGGCTCAGTGCACTCCTGACCCTTGTGCTGTTCTCTCTCTGGAAGCCTGGGTGTCACTGAGTTCAAAACAGGGGTTTTCCTTAGTCCCCTGTGTGCCAGCTGCCACTTTCAACACTGGTTTGGCTTGTGTCCCACCAGGGCATTGTTTACTGTTCCACAAAGGGCAAAGAATCAGAAAAAAAGCATTTCAGAGGAAAGAGAGACTGTTTAATCGCTAGGTACCTGCCTGTCTTCTCACGTGGTAATAACTTTCACATTGGATTCCCCCTCCTTTGTATGACAGATACAATTCATTCCCTTCACTTACAGGACTCTTCTTTAACAGGATTTCAAGACAGTTTGTCAAAAGTTACCTAGTCCTTTGGTGACCTTTTTTTTTGCTGGAAAAATGTCAGTCTTTATTTTCTCACAGCTGATGAGGCCATGACTCTTAATTCAAGGATGATGACAGCACTGCTATGTAATATAAACTTGATCCTGCATGTGAAAAATGGGGAATAGTGATCAACTTCTCAGTCTTAACTGCCTGGCCTCAGTCAGTTGAAAGCTTTCATCCTTGAAATCTGGGAATTAACACATGATAGACTGTGCTGCCCAACTGTGCACATTTTCTTTCAGGTACAGCATTGAGGCAGTCTTACCTGATACTTGAATTAAAAAGCAAACAATTTTTCAAATGATAGTATTCTTTAGATTAAAAACAAATTAATTATGAAAGATAGTGTTTGTCAAAACTTCCATGTGCCCTGCAATACTTGCATTATGGAGATTTTAAGTTCTGTCACGTGCAGCCTAGGCACACTTCTCAGAGCTACAGTAAGCAGAGTGGGGGTGACTTTCTCTTTAAATATTGTTTATACTATATCACACTGATACATTAACAGAGGGAATAAAAAGCTGGCAGAAGTGAGAATGCAGTCCTACATCTGCTAAAATCCTACTTACATAGTATAGTCACTTCAGCACTTGTACACATAAAATACATGGGCTAACTAAGGCCTTATATGTCAGCAGTCACATTCTGTACTTCTGTTACACCCAGCTTACCACAAACCCATCTAAATCCTTCATAGCCATGAAATCTAGAGTAGAACAGGATGATCTCCTTGGTTTGTTGTGTGGTTTTTTACTATGTGCTTTTTCTTTTCCTCTTGTATTGCATAGGGGTCACTATTCTCACTTTCTTTTAGTCTTCATTTTAGCTTCAGTGTGAGTAAGAAATGAACAAATAAGTATGTGTTACATACTTCAGCCATAATACAGGTCTACTGGGTTTGGATTTTTGGTGCAAGGAGAACAGGAAAAGAAGAAACCAATTGTTATTCCTGAAACTTTTACTTTGGGAGGCAAGAGATGTTGTGTTACCTTTTCATGTAGAAAAAATAATTTACTCTAGTAAGCACTATTCCTAACAAGCAGTGTGGCATATAAGTTTATAGTACTTTCACTTCATAAGCCTCTCTAGAGATGACATTTCATTGAATATTTGCTGATCAGCTAGGGCTCTGACAACCAGCTTGCCAGGCTGACAGCATCATCTTTTTAGCTGACTTCAGTCATAACAAACTGAAGTTTAAAGAAATTTAACACAGTGTCTGACTTCTAGAAGTGTGCAAGTTTAAGACTTTTTGCAGCAAAATAGCAAAGCATGAGTCATTGCTCTTCTGCAGCCAACAGTCCACCAGGGACCAGCATTCTTCATGATGGCAGGCTTAACAGCTTTGGCAGCTTGCTTTGAGATCGCCTGGCCTTGCGTTGATGATGCATCCTGGAATGCTAAGCAGAAATTTCATTATCAAGATTGCTCAGGGAAAAGCCTGACCCCTCTCATCCCCCTGGTGTTGGACACAAGAATTTCCTAACAACCAGTAATGGAAAACAAGTAACATTTGGCATTTGTCTGCATAGCATCTGCAGATTCTGGTCTGAGCTACATCCCTGGCTGCAGTCATAGTCCTTATACAGCTGTTGTCAGGGAAAGCCTTGGATGGGACAAGACAGTGCTGGACACACAGACTTCCACACAGAAGCAGCTCCTAAGAACGAATATTTGAGGTTTCTGTAGTGCTCCAGATTATAATGCCTCAAAATGGACCTTCACAATGGCTTTAGTGCTAGGTAGAAACCACTAAAAATAAATGCACTCAGAAATCTGAAATATTCAATTCTGGTGAGAACATGGGAAACTTAAAGACATCAGAAATTTAATTTTTCTTTGGTTTACCTGGAGCTGGAAGGGGTAAACACCCACAGATGTGGCCTTTTGCTTAGAAAATGTGGCATACAGGCATTTTCGAGCACATTTCAAGAGAAAGAAGCTGGTGAAAGCTGTATATATAAGCCTGATGACAGGAGCACTTATGCAAGATGAGGGAGATTTGTCTTCATTACCTTCCAAGCTGAAAGTTACAGAAGATCTTACTGGCCAGGCTGTTAGTGAGCTACACTTTTGTGTTTATGCCATGATTCTGTAGCACATTTCTTTTGTCTTTCAGGAAAAGATGTGGCTGACAGATGGTACAGTGAAATAAAAAATTACAGCTTTCAAAACCCAGGGTTTTCTTCTAGGACAGGTAAGTTCAGGCTGGGAACGGTCTCTTCAAAAACAAAACTCTTACTATTATGCAAAAAACTGACAAAAGTCTAAAAAACCCTGAGAAATTAGAAACTAAGCAAAATTTGTAGGGGTTTTTTAGTACTGCATTTTTTCTCCAACTTCAAAGTTTTGAACAAGCAACTTATTTTTAAGACAAATTAATTTGTAAGAAATACTAAATTGGAATCATATAGGAATCTTACTAAACATACGGTGTTGTTGTTTATATTGACATGTGACTTCTGCTGAATTATATCACTCCACTCACAGAGATCACTTCAGCTAAAATTTGGGGATTGGGAACAGATCATTGACTGCGTATTGACAATCTGGTGCAAAATGAATTTGAGAACATTGTTCCTCAAATAATGCTCAAGCAGGAGAGGTACTTGACCTTGTTTCAGGTTAAGAAAATCACACTTTTCTCCCTGATTTTGGGATTTGCCTGTGCATAGTGGGAACAACAATGTAGGGGTGGCTATTAAACTAGACAGAAGAAGCCACAGAAACAGGGGGGTTTTTGAAGAGCTGCACATGCAAACACGCGGGGGAGTATGAGGTGGTTAAAGCAAATGAATAATAGTCACTCTCAGAACTGCTGTTCACCCTGCAGGGATTCAAGACTGTGATGTCTTTGTCAAATTTTTAGTCAGATACTTACCAAACTACTTCTTTCATGATTCTTCTGCTACATATTTTCATTTGGATATAGGACATGGAAATGGGAATAGTAGTATGAAAACAGATCAGATTAGGAGTTTTCAAGACAAAATGCTAGAGGTAGGGCTCCTTTTTATGTCCTTAGCTTGTTCTCATATTAGACAAAGAAGCAGCTGTGTATTTTTCTTTTTTCTCCCAGCACCTCACATGTTAAAGGGGATGTTACAGATTTAGTATCTAAAGGGAATGTTTATGTTTCTCTCTGTCTTCAGGTCACTTTACGGCAATGGTGTGGAAGAACACAAAAAAGATGGGAGTTGGAAAGGCATCTGCTAGTGATGGCTCAACCTTTGTGGTGGCTAGATATGATCCAGCTGGAAATGTAGTGAATCCAGGTTACTATGAAGAAAATGTTCTTCCTCCAAGAAAATAACTTTTTTGTAAGGTAGTCTTATTGCTTAATGACATGTGAACCTGGATTTAGACCTAACAGTGTTTGAAATGAAGCCCAGTTCAATGAAATCTCCTGTTTGATACTGCTGTTCATGTCTCAGTGTGGAGGAAGCAATTACATGTTGCTTGAGTCAGTCTGCACATCAGGAAAATCCCAGTTGTTTCTGAGGGGACATCAGTTTATTTGAGGATGAAATATATGCAGCATTTCTGAAGGATAAAATGGGTAAGATTCTTTTTTTTTAATTGTTTGTGTGAACTCTGTGTCAGCATGTGAGTAAGCACATGTTGGATGTCTTTTTTAAAAAAAACAAACCCCAATTGTATAGCTTTCTGTCAACTGAAGATACCAGCTTGTAATTATATTATGTACTCCCAGCTGTCCAGTACTTTTTAATAACTGTACCTTCGTTGCTCTGTCTTTACCACCTGCTGTTGTGGGACCTACTCTCTGCAGATGGAACACATGCAAAACTTCCTGTATGAAAGGTACATGTGTAAAATGTAGTGGAATTCAGACCTGTGTGTTTTTATTAAGAGGATCTCACAGAACACTAAAAGGCTGCTGGTGAAACTGTAGCCACCGAGCAAGCTGCATGATCTAAAAAAAAAAAAAAACCCTAATTTTTTTTAATCCCATGTTAGATGCTGATATATAAAATGTGTTTGAGATGAGTGTATTTTAAGTTCAAAGTGCATCCTACAGTTTACAGTGTGTACCTTGTATTCTAATCAAATTGTTTCATTCCGTTGCAGAAAAATAAGATTCTACTTTTTTGATATTTATGCACAAAAAAGTTTCTTTGATGGTACACTTTGGATTTTATTTCTCAGTAACTTATTTTTATTTCCTAGGGAATATCTTTTAAAGGTGTCATGCTATACAGGCGATAACATTCCCAAATCATCTCATCTTCTTTAATAATGTAACAGTAGGGGTATTCACATTGTCATAATTAAGGGATATTTGCTCTTTATTCATATTATTCAATAATAGTGCTATTTCACATGTTGTATTGATGCCTTGAAAACAATGAAGATTTAATTTCCTTAAGAGCAAGCCAAGCGAAAAATCTGGGGACATTCTTTTCTCTAATTAAATGTGGATTGGGCCATTTTGGCCAGGTTCATATACTGTGTTTCAATTTGGGGGTTTGTTTTCTTTGTAAAAGTTTCTCTTGACTCTTGCTGAGATTCTATATGCCATAATCTGTTCATGGACAGTGCCATTACAGAAAAACTTCTTTTTTGTTTACAGAGTTGTAATTAACTGCACTCTTATGGCTTGATTATATGTCACTGTGATGCTGTTTGTTACAATTTTTTGCTGTAACCAAGAATTTGACACGTATCATGAACAACTGAAAAATAAATATTTTTGAATATTAACTACTCAAGCCTTTGCTGTTACCTGATTCTTTATTGAATAATCCTCAGATTTTATTTCTAGGACATTAACATATGACATTATTACTTTTGTAACTTGGGGCGAAATAAAAGCAGCAACTATTCTAGTCCAGGAAAGAAAGAAGAGACCCTCTAAGAGAGGCTAAATCATACAGCAGATCATAAATCCTCACTTCATACAAAGACTGAGCGAAGAGTTGAAGCTGAAGAGGTGTAACTATTTTCTCCTCTGCAGAGCTCCTGCTCTGTACCTTGCCTCATTCTGCGGCTCCCTCTCTCGGCTGACGTGTTGTCAGTAAAGAAAACCCACTTGACTCCCACTCAGGTGTGTGTGTGTGTTTCAGGAACTGCAGCCGTGGGGCCTTCCTCCCCTCAGCCCTCAGCTGACAAGAAAGATGATGATGAAAACAGGACTTTCTAAAATAAATAACAGGCTTGCTGCAACTGACGTAAAGTTAAAAGCTGATGTTAAAGAAATTGGCAGAGTTAAAATACTCTGGGTTTTTCCTAATGACTTTCATGCTATTGGCCCTATGATTCCTCGAATGATTGATGCAAAACTGTACATATTGTAGTTGACATAGTGAGTCAAGTCAGAATCTTTCTCTGCTGCCACCCAGGTTTTAAGTTCAGAGAGAACTGGGAAGATAGGTAAAGAGAGGACAAACCAAAATAAATCTTTGCTTATCTTTATTTAAATTGGTAATGGCAAGTGAACTTCTGGAGGTTTTTAGACAGACCATTTTGAAGGGGCATCAGAAATAACTGGACTTTGAAGAAGCACAAAGCCACTCAGATCACCTCAGTGCTTGATTCATGCACTGCACGAAGAGTCCATGTAAGTATGCCTGCAACAATTAAAAGAACCCTTGGTTCTTCCTGACCCAAGATTATGATGCTGATACCTTCTGCAAATGAACTCTGGCTGTGCAGCAAACCATGGAGTATGTAGGAGTCCAAACGCAAAGGGAGGGGTAACGTTGCTGATGTGAGTCACTCAAAAGCCACATGATTTTTGGGAATTGTACACTGAACCTTGACTTGCCAGCCATCAGTATTAAAAGACTCTGTGTTGGTGGATTGCCCCACCCTCTGCCACATCTTGGAGAGTTGTGGAGATTGGGAGGTGGCAAAGAAAGGTAATCTCCTGTCAGGGTTAGAGCAAAACAAGGTGTTCCTCAGACAGTTTTAGAGGTAGAAGGAACATTTGCCCTGGGAACAAAGAATAGGCTAAACCGAGAAAAATGCCTATTTTTAAAGGCCTGCAGATAATTTCTAGGGTCTCTTTGCAGCAGGAGGAGAAGGAGGAGGAGGAGGAATAATTCTTGGTCCGAGGCTTAATTTCTAGTCTTCTGGGTTAAATAATAACAGCATTTGGGGAAGAACTGGGATTGTTATTTAAAATGTGCTGCTTTAAAAGGAAGTCTGCATTAAGCATTTTCAATTGCCAGCTTCCCTCCTTTACCTTCCCAAAAGGACAAAACCTCTTCCTGAGGAGACTTGAGGCTGTTGGTTGACTAGGAGGTCATCATGACGTGGCAATGTGCACTCACAATCCAGAAAGGCAACAGGGTTTCCGGGGCTGCAGTAAAAGCAGCGTGGTCAGCAGGGCAAGGGAGGGGATCCTGCCCCTCTACTCTGCTCTGGTGAGACCCTCTCCCTGCTCCCAGAGCACTGCATCCCTGCAACATCTGGGGCCCCTGGTGTAAAAAGGATGTGGGCTTGTTGGACTGAGTCCAGAGGAGTCATGAAGATGATCAGGGGGCTGGAGCACCTCTCCTATGAAGACAGGCTGATCAGTCTGAAAAAGTGGAGGTTCCTGGAAGACTTTGTAGCATTTTTCCAGTGTGTAAAAGGGACCTGCATGAGAGCTGGAGAGGGACTTCCTACAAGGGCATGTGGTGATGCAGGGAGTGGCTTTAAATTGACAGAAGGTAGGTTTGGATCAGATATTAGGAAGAGATTCTTCAGTGTGGGCGTGGTGAGGCACTGGAACAGGTTGTCCAGAGAAACTGTGGATGCCCCCATCCCTGCAAGAGCTCAAAACCAGGCTGGATGGGGCTGGCAAGGATTTTAACTAGATGATCTTTAAAATTCCTCCCAGCCCGACCCGTTCTGTGGCTCTGTGATCAGATATCCCCTTACTCTAGTAGGTAGTTTGCGGTTTCTGACCGCTTACCTTTCCCACCCCTAGCCCCCCCTCCACGCCGGTCCCGCTGGAGCACCGCCCTGCCCAGCGCTCCTGCGGTGTCCCGGCGGTGTCCCGGCAGGTTCCCGGCAGGTTCCTGGCAGTTCCCGGAGCGCCGTTCCCGGCGCGGCCCGCAGGGGGAAGCCGAGCCCCGCGCATCCCGCCCGGCACCGCCCGGCCCCGCCGCCCCTCCGGCGGCGCTCCGGCCTCGTCCCAACGTCCTTAATCCCACGGCACCCGGTGGGATAACTCAGGCTGGGGTTTGGGGTTCTGCTGCACGGATTTGACTGAAAATGCATTTGGAAGAGGTTTAACTGAGCCCGCCTAAATATACTGTGAGATAAAGTGATGGGAACAGAGAATGGATTTATATTCTGTCCTTTTTTGGTGAGCCCAGTGTCTGCATCTGTAGCTATGGCTCGAGGGGTTGCAGGTCCACCCACACCTGCATCCAAAATTCACATTAAGCTGCCAGAAAACAAAGCAATAATGTAGAAATTCACAAAAAGCTTGCGTTTAGTGAAGTGTCCCGGCTGACACAGTTCTCAGTGTTGTTTTGTAGCCCTGTCTCAGTATCAAAACGTCATCTCTGGCCTTAGGCACAGGGACAAGGTGGTGCTGGATACCTGTACATGTACTCATGGGTGTCTGTCGATGGGTTGGGAGTGGCAGAACACAGAGGAGGGAATCACTGCCTGGAATACTGCTGGCTGGACCTGTAGTGCTTCCTCCCATCTGAGGGAAAGCAGTGTCCTTCCAGGCTGCAACAGGGGATATAGATGGCTTTCCCACTCCTCCTGCCTCCACTTTTCTTCATTCCTCCTATTTAGTTAGGCTTTCTGCAGAACAGAGAAGAAACCCTCTGCAACAGATTGGGATTGCCAAGAAGGGTTCATTTGCCTTACGATAGTGGCAATCTCCTGCACAAAACTACCTATCCTGTATGTTTCTTACCCAAAGCAAATAGCTTGGAGTGCCTGGTGAGCTTTGTGTCCACGCTGTGCTGAGTCTCCTCTTAGAAGCCTCAATATGAAAGCTATGCCAAGTGTAAGGAGCATGAAGGGATTTCCCCCTGCCCTTCCATCACAGATACCTTACCAAATGCCTTGCTCCAGACAGAGTTAAACTGTGGGAAATGTATTGGGTAACCATCTCTAGAGATATTTAAAAGATTCAGAGTTTTGGGACATGGTTCAGCGCTGGAATTGGCAGTGCTGAATTCATGGCTGGATTTGACAGCCTTAAAAGGCCTTTTCCACCGTAAAAGATACCATGTTTCCCTGTTTCTATGAATTGTTTCTCCAACAGGCCAGCTATTTCTCTCCTATATTTGATAATAACTTTTGGCTGCTTGCCCACTTCCCTTGACAAGTGCAGAGCTCGCATGCAAAGCTCAAAGAGTCTTATGCAATTATTTTGGTTTGTGTTGTCTCTCTTTTCCTTGGTTGGGAATTGCAAGTGAACACAGTGCCTTCAGGCTGTAATTTCCTGTTGCATATTTTCTGAAACCATGTGAGGGATTGTTCCTGATGAGCTTTCCAGGAGCCTGCTACAATTGAACTTGTCTAATTATCAGCCAGTTATAGCCTTCAGCCTCTTGCCACCCTTTTTCTCTTGTCGTTCAGGATTGTTTTATTTTCCCCTCCTGGGATTTGAGTGCTAATATGGATCATGGAGTCGCTGACAGTAGGTGTCACAAGTTTGTCTGGGTTAGCACAGAAAAATGTCAGGAAGAGAGAGCTCTGAGCAGCAGGGATGCTTCATTAAAGGGTTTATATGGTGCCTTTATCCTAGACCAAGGCTTACCAAAGGATAGTCCAGGAGACAGCAATGACTGTTCATGATTGTATCATGTATTGAAGCCCTTATGCTTCTCTTCAGTAAAGACATGATCTGGAAGGCAGAGGTCATTGTGAAATTCCTGGGGCTGAAGGTGGCAGGTGGCTCAAAGAGTATGGGAGGATTGACAGAAATGCCAGCAGGACTTCAGAGGATGGTTCTGTGCACATCTGGTTCATGCAGTGGAGCAAACACAGGAGATGCCCCAGCTGTGCCTGAAGTGAGTCAAGGACTCCTAGGGTTAGAAAGATCATTCAGCAGCACAGAGCTGGTTTTGACAGACCTGTGTACCAATACATCCTGCCCACCACACAGTCAGCTGAAAGGTACATAATTTCAAGGAACCTGATCATAATTTCTGGAGGCTGCTTTATTCCTGAACAAAGCAGTATTCACTGCCATGAATGCAGGTGTGTTTCTATGAGCTTTCTTCTCAGCTGCCTGTTTTCCCAGCCTCCTGCATGCAGTGCTTTAGGTCTTTGTGGGGCCATGCTCTAGCCTGCAGAAGCCTCACTAGGAAGAGTCAGCCTGAAGGTGATGTTTCCTTCTTTTCTGAGGACCTAGGTAGAAAAAGGCAATTTTTGACTGTGTTTGTGGAGCTGGGCATATATCCAAAGGAGGATGTTGGGATCTTTGCCCTGGTTTTATGTGGTGTAAATGGCCAGGAGTGGTCTGTAAGAGCTTTGAATTCCCCTCTTTAGATTGCTGAGAAATTTCCTCCCCAAAACTTCAGTTGGAACTTTGGCACCCTCAGGGTCTGCAGCCACTCTGGGTAAGGAGAGGTATTGTCATGATTTCCCAAAAGGATCCTGGTCTCCTGGTGGCAGTGGTATTCAGAGCTTTCAAAGATCAGAGGCAGCTTGAAAGATCATCATTCTTTTCCTCAGCCCCTGGACTGCCAGCTTTGTGCTGTCACAAGGCTCTGCTTAATATTGCTGTGCCTTTAAAAGTAAAAACAGGGTCTGCTTGCTGGCATGGTACCTTTCACACAGCATCTCTGTCCCTCTCCTCCTTCAAATAATAGGATTTAATGAGCAGAACTAAGTGTTTGTGTTTACGTATAAAACCTCCCATGCATTTATCAAGGAGGTGTCCAAAAGCTTTGGAAAAACAAGAGAAAAATTATTTTCTTTCTCTGTCTTGTAAACTTCTATAAAATTGATTTCAATAACAACTCAGTGATTGTTTCTCCCTTGCTATAACTGGTTTCAGTGTGCCACTGTACTCAGAAAAATGTATTATGTATGTTAGCAATTGTTTCTCTATGCCAACACAATAGCCGAGGAGTTAAAATTGCTAATGATCTTTCCAGCAGCCCAGCCATTTTTCAGCTGCTCACTGAGGCCATTAATCAACATACCCAGGACTGCCTGAGCAGCAAGTGCTAGCAATTAACCTATGGGTATGGGATTTTTTTTTTGCTACTACATTTCTGTTCTAGTCTGCACATCAAATAAAAGATGTATCCTAACACTGCATTTGCTAATTGAAGAGTCTAGAAAACAAAAGTTCTCAGGCCTACATGGACCAGCTTGATATGAGAAAAGAGGGCATCCAATATGCTGGGAAAATGTTACATTAAACACTTTCTCAGACTGCTGAACATTACCTGATCTCTTGCTTTCCACTTGTTCTTCCTAATATTATATAGATGATAGAATTTACGTCCAGGATGTGTTGCTTTTAGTTACTATGTATTTTAAAATACTTTTTGAAATACTCCTTTGGGGAGAAAAGGATCTGTGTATGTGTATGTATCTTTACACTACCTTTACACTCAGTGATGCCACTGAGTAGTGTTTCACCTCATTTTTCACTAGCGAGATGCAGCACCAAATATTTCTAGTATTACTTAAGTGGTGTCAGTGAAGTTACACCTGGGGAAATGTCCCCCTCTAATATATTCTACTCTCTGCAAAATGTATTTGACTGGAAAATATTACTGTGTGACTTCATAGAGTTTCCTTATGTCACAGAAGAAAGGAAACAAGAAAGTTTTAGTGAGAAATTGAAGAAAGAGTTTACCTCTGAGATTATTGCAGGGGACTTTTTCTGGTTTGCAGGGCTTTGTGAGATGGCAAATTAAAGAAGTCCAAAGGAACAAACACACACCATAAGCAGAGATGGTGCAGTATTCTACCTGTATTGATATGACTGCAGAGGACCAGTATGTCCCATCCTAGCATCCACTGGCAGTTCTGCATGGAGATGGTCTAGGAGCCTTGATGTTGCCTAAAGCTGGAGTAATGTCGAGTCCTGTAACTGTGATCAGAAGCTGCTTAGCTAAAGCAGCACATTCACCAATGGCCAGGTTGCACCAGATGCACTTTTGTTAGCCTTGGTAAACAGTGAAGGGAGGTTTTCCACCTAGAAAGATGCATTTTTAATGTGTGCGTCCTTCTGCTGGTGGTATTTCAGAAGTGTAAGAGGAAATAGTGCACAGCCAGTAGCAGCTTTGGATCCTGGCAGCAGAAGAAGGGCTAATAAAATAATTAAATTACCTGCCATGCTTCAGAGCCTGTTTGTACCACTAAGATATACTATTTTTGGTTAATGATAAAGACTGGAGGGTAATAATAAACTTATTACTAAAGTATCCACATCAGAATTACTTAATTTTCTTGTCTACCCAAAGTTTCATGTTTGCTGTTCTTTTTCCTTCACCCCAGACCTTGCAGGGAGTGTGTTCATACTCCATCTTAGGTTAGACTGAAATCCAACATCACCAATTTTGGCAACATTTGTCATCCAGCTATGCAATTCTAATACACAGGACTCTTAAGAGAAGCCTAACTACAGTGATTCTCTTGGCCCTTATTTATCTCAGAGACAATGCCAGTTTCTAGCCCACATCATTGTGGGGGAAGGAGGCTTCAACATGTGACACAAAAGCAAACAAAAAAAATGTATCCCAACACATTTAACATAACGCTCTTGCTTTCTTTTGGAGTATGACTCATGTGTTTTAAATGATTAGTAGAGCCTCAACTTCAATTCCCACTCAAAATAGCCCTCTTACCTCTGATAAGAGAGGAGGATGTCACTTTACTGAGTGTGGCAGCCCATCTTATCTGCACTGGAATGAAAAAGCAGGCAAAAAGTGGGCAGGCCACATGCCTGAAAACAGACAGTTTAGTTCCCCCGAGCTCATTTAATATCTTTAGCTCTGGCGAGTGTGAGATTTTGGGCTGAGGGACAGACCTTTCCAAGAGAGCAGTACAAGCTGAGTTAAAGAAACAGGAGCTGACACCAGGTCTGAGCGTAATGCAAGCTAATTAAAATTAAGAGTGGTTGGAAATGTGTTTGGTTATATTCTGCAGGCAATGAAAGGCTATTTTCCTAAAAATGCTATCTTAATGATTTGCCCAATTTATATTCTTGTCTTTTCATTTATTAGTTACCTAAACCTTATAAAGCAGAGCTTTCTCCATCCTCATGAGGCAGGTGTGTATACAAATGGCAGGTACTGATGAAATGTTTACTGAAAAGATTAGCTTGTCAATGAGGCAAAGGATGGATATTGATCCCCCTTCTATGTTTGTCAACCTGTAACCTGTTTAAGAAATGGCCTACAGCAATGAAATCCAATCAAGCACTCTCTGCAGCTCCAGTTTTCTCGTAATATAGGGAGGGGATTCAATCACAATAAAGGAAATGAACCACTTATCATATAAATGAGGGTAAGGCAATTAACAGGTTACAGGTTCCAAGTGAGAAGAGTTCCGACTGCAGCACAGGATTGAACAATGGCTAGTCTGTGCACCTGAGCTTTCCTGTGCTCCTTCTAGGGGGAAGGGCTGTTATGTGGCAAGATGCATTGCAATGCTGAGTTAACAGGTTTAACAGAAGAGAGCACACTGTGTGCCTCCCCTACCATACCACTGCTTGATAACTTTGTAATGGAAATGCTTTCAGAGGTGGCCAAAGACGCCTTCTAAGCACTTAACACCACTTGTCAATCCATAGGGCCACCTGAAAACCCTTTTTTTTAGCTCTATGACACTTGTGAGAGCTTGCAGAACTTTTATTTTATTCAACATCAGAGGAAAATTTTCTAATATGATCCTCCTACCCTCAGTAATATATCCCAGGATCAAGTTGTGCTTAAGACAAACGTTGGAACCACCAGGCTGCAGGTAGAGCCTTCAAAAGCTTGCCTTTATTTATTTGCATGAATGAGTAAGAGGGCAGAATGATCTACAGATAGGCTGATGTGGACCTTCTCTTCCCTCCAGCAGAGTGGATACCCATGCACAAAACCTACCTTGTAGGTTCAGATCCCTGCCCTGAAACAGAGAACAGCATGAAACAGGTGATGTTGAAGCATTGCCATTTGAGACAAGCAATCAATCCATTTGTGCTCTTGGAATTTCCTTCTCCAGAAACACCATCCCAGACTTCGTTAGGAAAAGATGAGATCAAGTAATTTTTCCATTAAAAGTTTAGATCTTGGTACTTGCAGTGGGTTGGGTTTGGCTGGGTATCAGGTGCCCACCAAACTGCTCTCTCACTCCCTCTCCTCAGCAAGACAAGGATATTTCTGGGGAAGGGGAGTGAGTGAAGGGAAAATAGGACAAAAAGAGGGGAAAATAGGACCAAAAGGTTATAGGTCAAGGTAAGGACAGGAAAAGATTATTCTATTCAGAACCCTGACATACAAATGAAATACAGTGCTCCAGCCTTTTCCAGCTAAAAACGTGTCACTACAATAATCTCATCAGTGCTTAACTTAGAGAAAGGTGTCTTTCTAATCTTCTATCTCCAGTGCAATATTTTTTCTTTTATAAATTATATTCTTCCTAAAGGATACCTTTAGTGCTTCAAATGTGCACTGAAGTAGACATTTTTAGATAAACAGCCTTCAGAGAGGAGATTGGTGAAAGATTGTGCATGACAGTCATCAAAATGTGAGAATTTAGTGGACTGTGGACTTAGGGAAGGCAAGGAGGTACCCAGTCCTCAATCCCTGCTCCCTGTGTCAGGCAGACCACGGCAGCCTGTCCTGTCTGACCCAACAGCCTCTAAGTACAACCAACTCAGCTGAAAGTGCAGAGAAACCACAGCTGATCTAAAAGCCTTTCTGAAAAAGTGGCTTGCATTGGCCTGCAGGTGTTGGCCCTGGCCAGGAAGAACAAGCTCCTGTGGCAGTCTGCCAGCAGTAGAGGGTTAGCTTTAATTTTCCAGCAATTTACCTTTCTGAAGTAAATTATGCTTTAAGTATTAGGAGTTGCTGGAGGTGAACAGTTACTGTGTTCCTTAGACATATCCACCATTCCAGTGATGACTACTGCCATGTTTAACCCCTTCCAGTTCCATCCTCAAAAGTGTCTTTCCAGTGGTGTAGAGAGTCCTTGAACATTGTCTTTTGTAGAATCATAGAATAGAATCACAGAATGGCTTGGGTTGGAAGGGACCTTAGAGATATATTTTCCCAATCCTCCTGCCATGGGCAGGGCCATATTCAACTAGAGCAGCTTGCTCAAAGTCCCATCCAGCCTGGACTGGAACACTTCCAGGGATGGGGCATTCACAACTTCTCTGAGCTACCTGTTCCAATGCTTCACCACCCTAATATCTAATCTAAACCCACCCTCTTTCAGTTAAAAACCATTCCCCCATGTCCTATCACTAGATGCTCTTTTAAAAAGACACTGTTAGAAGCAAAATAATAATTTAATTATTAGAATCAGTAAAATCAATGACCAGAGCTATTTCTCATGAGCTTGAAACATTCATTTTGTGACTTGGACTGACTCAGACAGCAGGAATAGTATCTCAATTAAAAGTAAATTTTAAAGGTTTGAAATAAAAGTCTAAATCTTTCATATGCAATGATGCTAAATTTTTCATAGGTAAGCAGTCTCATTTGAAATAAAATGCTGAAATGAAACTGTGACACGGTGGTTCATCTTCCTGAGTACAATAACGATGCCCAAAAATTAGTGCAGATATTTGAGTAGTCAGGATAGAGGCAAACCCTTTAAGGTTCTTCCAGCGTTATCTTGCCATGCAGACACCTTGCTGGTACCGGTACCATCTGGTCCAGCATTCCCAGGTGGAGGTGTCTGCCACTCACTCGCAGGAGAGAGCAAAATCCTACATCTGGTTCCCTCTCTTCTCCTGATACCACGTCCCCCAGAGATTTACTGTCTGCTTTGTTAATGATTAAGAGCTAACTACAGCAGGGCACGTATCAAGTGTGGACATATTATATTGTGCCAGAATTGAGGAGGAAGCCTCAGGCTTGTGTCCCATGTGCCTCTCTCCAGTATTAATCTTCTCAGTACGTGAAATATTTTTCACCAATACATAACCTCACTTATTACTTCCTGCCATTAAGTGCAGCAAATACTCAGACACTCTTCTGGAACATCTCCAAATGAAATCTCAGAGTCATTACATTAACCTTTTCCATTATAGAGCAGAAGGAAATTAGCTATTGGCACACAGAGAAATACTTAGAAAGTCGTACGATATTTCGCATAATTGTATTTTTATACTTTCCAACAATGCAAAGAGTTAAACAAAAGCATTAAAAATCCTGCATGCTTCATTAAAAACTCTCAATTTCTCTATTTTCAGCAAAATAAGCCATCAGAGTTAGATTCTATAATTGACACCATTGCTTAGGGAACAAACCTATGAATCTTATTAGAGACAAATTCATTACTTTAAGTCCACCCTTAGGATGCAGAGCTCATAAAAGAAACCTCTGGAGGGTTCAGCTTAGGGGATGAGATGATTTCAGGCTGCAAATCTACAGATTTGCTGTAATTAACCTGAACTAATTATTGTCAGGCGATGGGTCAGACATCCTGGATAAAAGCCCCTGACTGGTTTTGTAGTCTACTGGGCTTTCAGCAAGAGAGCTGCTTGTTAAACAAAGAAAAAGTACTGAAAGCACAGCCCTATATATTCTTAAAGTAAAAGAAATCTTTCTACTAGGAGAGAATACTAGAGTCTATTTAAAATGCACAGTCAATTGGCACGCTGAAATGTATCAATGTTTAATACTTTTGTTAGCTATATCGCTGCAGGCAACCATCACTAGCAATGGTCAAAAACAACTCCTGGGTGGGCTATGCTGCTCTCCCTCCACATGAAGAGAATGCCTGCCTGCCTGCTTTTGCAAATACCATGAGAAGGGGTCCATGAAACAATTCTTTGTGCACTGCAGGTACATGTTCTAGTCCTGTAATGGATGCTGCCCTGTCACTACTCTGCTGCTGCCTTCAAGGGGTAAGAAAGATGCACAAATGCACCTACAGAAGCTTCTATGGCTGCCATAGGGCAGAAGGAGCTGGCTGGCCTCTACAAAATATGCTGATAATCCTGTAATACAGATTACTCTGATTTACTTATCACAGCTTCAAAAAGCAGTGACCATTTTTACCAACGGTGGAAGAACTGTTTAGTCTTATTGTTTCAAACACAGATTTTTGTATGCATCTAAATTTCTAAATTCTGTTGAAATCAGTGGCCATGACATGAAAATATTTTGAGGTCTCTTTGTCCTTTGAAGTTTTCAAGACTTGGCTGGGCAAAGCTGACATAATCAACTTCCACCTTGAGTGGGACATGACCTTCAGAAGTCCCTTCTGGCCAGTGTTTCTGTGGCCCAGTGTGGTTAAGACGTGGTTACAAGGAAAACTCTGTGCTCAGGTGCTGTACTTTCTCAGAAGGAGATGCTTATTGACTGCCCCTTGCTGAGGAGTTCTTTTCCCTTCAGTCCGAAGGTCCAATGCCATTGCTTTTTCTCTCGTAAATACGTATCTTACCTTCCCTCTCACCTCTGAAGTTGTTTCTTGGCAGATGGTCACATATTTTTACTGAATGTTTCACTGATATTGGGCAATTTGTTTTCCATTTCTCTGGGTGTCTCTGATGCTGTGGAACAGAGTTTCTAACAAAGGACTCTGAACAAGGGAAGCCTGTGGATGAGTGCAGCACAGGTCAAGCTGATTTTGGCAGTGATCACCTACAGACCCTGGGATACACCAGTGAGTGAGCACAGGGTCAAGCAGTGGGGATAGCCAGTGGCTCTTGTCACATGAGCAACTTAAAATATCTTGGTGACATTTTAACTCACTCGAATGTGACTTAAATGACTTTAAATTTTGAGCCTCTGTGAAAAAAATTCTGTCTCAGTGCCACCGGATAAATCCCAGGTCCCTCCTCTGCTGAATAGCTGCGGAGTTTCTTTAGGTTCCTCATGCACTCAGGTGCTCCCAAATCAAACTTTCTGCCTCACAGGAGCTTTGTGAGTGTAAGGTAGGCTCATATCTGCTAACCTAATGGGATCCATCGAGCTTCAGAGGTCTTGAAATTGAAAGAAATTATGACTAGAGCCTTTTTTTTTCCCATCCTCTGTGTATTACATTGATGGGCTCGCTATTGGTTTCCACTATTTATATTTCATTATATTTTTCCCACAGTTAACAGTTTTCCCATTGGTATAAAGACATTCCCTAGCAAGCAGAGGATTAAAAGTTACTCTTAAAATTAGCTGAAAATCTGAACGGTTGAACTGAAGGAAAGTATGGGAGGGATTGATACCGAGCATAACACTGCTTTTATGTGGAGGCAGCAGCACATGAACTCCTCTGTATATCTGAATGTTCTAGGTGAATGGATCCTGGAGTCAGAGGTTATTCATTACCTGGAACAGATTTTAAAATGCACAGGTAGCAGCATTTAAACTCTACTAACATTCTGCAAGAGGCAGCTCTTGAAGTACATAAAATTCTCAAGATTTATGTTTTGTGAGGACATCCTGCAAACTAAGATCATTAAAATACCATTCCCCCCCCGCCCCCCCATTTCGTTGGGGGTTGTTTTGGATTTTTTTGCTAGCCTACTTTTCTAACTTAAATGTTTTCATTTTGCTACCAAGTATACAAAGCTCTCCTAGATTTTGCTGGCTCAGGCCTGCACACAAGCAGTGAGATGCACATGTCCTAAGGTGTGGGCAGAGGTCCCTCTCCTTCTGTATGACCTGGAGGATGAGGGGCTCTGGCTGCAGAGTCCTCACTGCACTTTGGGGGCTAGCACGGCTTGGTTGTCATGAAGGGCTTTGTTGAATGGGTCAGTCTGAGCTCCTGAGGATTAGTACTTAGTGTAAGATAACCTTTTGCTTCTGAGCATTTCTTGTTTAACCCTCTGAGCCTGTGAAAGCATTAGTTTACTCTGCATTGTTTCTGTTTCCTGATTTGGGCATTCCTGTAATAATGCTGCATCTTCCTGTTGGGAGAGCAGGGAGAGTGATGCCAGGTAAAAAGTGCCTTTTTGCCATCCTTCCATGCAGCTCCTCAGCTGACTCAGGTGTCCTTCAGCCTTACTCAAGCATCAGACCTCTGATCTTGATGTAAACAACACCCTCTTCAACGCTAACAAGCTGCTATTTTTACAGATAAAACCTGCTCCTCTAGCAGCAGGAGGAAAGCCTGCAAAGCCCCCACTTCACTGCCCTGCTCAGCTGTGACTGGTGCTTCAGGTGTGACTTTTTGAGAACTGGTCTCTCCCTAATCAGCATCAACTTAGGGCAAAAGCATTGCAAACTTGCTCTGTGCCTGTTTATGAAGATACTGCAAATAAAAACTATTTGCCAGTGAATGGAAAATCCAAACTGAGGCAGGAAAAGCTGCAGTTATCATGCATCACCACTGTATGCCACTACAGACTAATTACTCTAGTGGATCCCAGAGATGAGGCACCGCTACAGCAGACCCTCAAGAAACACTTAGTTAATATTAAATTGTAATCCTATTACCTTTAGATGTTCTCAGTGCTATTAATCTCACAGTTTCCAAGTCAGTAGTTTAAAAACAGATTATCTGGAAATCACAATGCCGTTAACATCTTTGTGTATATACCATTTTTAAGCACAGGAGCCAAGAGGAGTAAAAATAATAATAAATTTATATTTTCAGAATCTTTCTACTTAAGAATATTCCACATATAATTTAAAATTCATCAAAAAAGCACCAGCCACAGAAAAGATTATTTTCAGAATCTATTTATGCTAAAGACAAAATAAACCTGAATAATCAGAAATGAATTATCTCATCCACTGTCTTTCATAAGTCCTCTATTGGACTGATACAAAATTACCCTCAGATTTATATCCTAGCACTAAAATACGTAAATAAAATGCACTACAGAAGAATTATTGGTTTGATATCTTGAAACAGGTTTCTGGAGTTAATTTACATCCTAATAAAAATTTTGTTGAAAATTCATTAATGCTTTTGAAAAAAGTCTTTGCAACACAGACTACTGTGCCAAAGTAAAAATTAACTTCTTGCTGACAGAACATGAAGAATTTAAGCATTTGTCTATAAATGCTTAAGTAAGATTATAAGTGCATAAATTACCACTTACATGCTTATTGAATCATATCCTAAATTTGGTCTCTGTTTCTATTGCTTTCTCTTACAGGGTTGAAATCTTAAAAAAATATTTTCCTTTTTGGTCTCTTCTGTTTTCTGATCATTATCATTCATTGTTGCTATATCTGGTTATTAACAGACTTAAGCAACTGCTTGTTTCTGTCGCTATAAACTTCTATTCTTATGCTTTCCTCAGTTTTTGTTCTGTCTGCAGTTTAAACCATTCTTTGCTCTAGAAAAATCCCTGTAAGATGGGTAGGAGGGGGAGAACCAGGGTAAGGAAATTCGTAATTATAGAAATTGTCACTTTGACAAAATAAACTATTCCTAGAATTTTTAGTATTTCTTACAGAAATTATAGGGAATGTCTTCTTCATCTTGAGCACAAAAGCCAAATAATGTGGGATTGTGGTCTCACCAAGAGCTGGGATGTTTGAATTCAAAACTTCACAACAGATTAAGCTAGTACAAAGCTGCATCATCACATATCCCAGGGAAATTACAGACCCTTCTTGGACTGCATCCTTTCCATTCCCTGGTCAGTGAGGATGATGGGTGGTGCAACACTTGGAGAGTGTTTCCTTTTATGGCTGGGATATCTGCTCACCTTTGAGCAACTCAGAGATGTCTTTCTTTTGCCTGTGCAAAGGAGATGTGCTACCTATTTACAGAATGGATTAATATGAAAAACTGCATTAAAGAGATTAAATGGCAGGGAAAAAAATAAAACAAGAAAATGAAATCTTCTCCCTTGAAAGTGTACTCTTAGAAGGCTGAGAGGTGCACTTACTCACTAAAGTAACATCCGTGAATTGTTTCAATGCTGAAGATCTTTTCAGCTGATTTTACAAGAGCTCCTGCTAGAGCTTGATGATGCTACTTCTGCTGCAATGCCACAGAAGTTTCACAGAGATGGTACAAATTGATGTATTATTTCTAAGAACGCTTCCTTGTCCTCTAGGGTTTCTCTGGGTATTGTGACCCATGATTGCTACCAGGAAACTGGATCCAATCCAAATATTTAAATCTAGATGTGACTTCAATCATCTACTGTGTTTTGTCTGCCCAATAATTAGTAACTTCTTGTATGTTTGACATTGTAGTCTACAGTTCTGCAACCACTCCCTTTCCTGGCTGCAGTATGATATTCGAGCTCTGGAAGGGATTATTCCAATCTCAGAAGTGAATTAATCCCTTCCACAAGAGTTAGCCTCTTAAAATAATTGTTGGGACAAATGAAAGTGTAATCATTAGTCTAATAATGGCTCTAGTGGAAGGAAACATAAATTAAGTCATATTGGATCTCTGAAACACTAAATTAGGCAAATTAGGGATCTGATTTTTCTTTAAAAGCCTAAATCTATAGTAGTATTAAAGGAGGGCAGTGCTGGATGTGAAAGGAAAATAACTATCAGTTGTGAAATATCTTTGGACTGTTTAGCAACATTACCATTCACAGCCACGGAATACATTACATTTTATTGTAAACTTTGTTCCTAAGAGAAGTATAAATCTTGAAAGTGTGTCAATACTTGGCAAAGTAAGCAGCCTCTGGAGACAAAAATGTTTAAGACCATCTATCAAGTATAAGAAGTTGATAGCAATTAAAATCAGAGCTGTTTATGTATAAACATAAATTGCAGAGGTAGCTTAAAACTAGCCAGTAAAAATCTTGGCTGGGTGGAAATTCCAATAGCAAAAGACTGCAAAAAGCAACATCTGAATTTTAAGAACTGTTTTTGTGGCATACATAATTTCTTTAGCAACAATATTTTCTGTGAAATTTTATTACATTGAAGAAAATGCATGTGTTTATTTATTTTCACATCCAGGTATTCTTTAAAAAACACCACAAACAACAAAACCCAAACCCCACTGAACAAGGGATAAAAAGAAGATAGCTTGGATAAAATATTACTTATATTAGATGAGCACTAAACTAGGTTATATTTCAATGCTTGCTATTACCCCAAAGAGATATAGAGAAGGATGGGTAATGATTTAATGTTAATTACTATAATAATAGTGATGGTTTTTTAAATTATTGTGTATTAAAAGGGAATTATTAGTTGTGTCTCTTTAATGTGTGGGGTTTTCAGGAAACAGACCGTGGTGGGCAGTCAGCACAATTTTACTGCTTTTCACAACAGTTACAACACAAAAAACTTCAGTGGAATGAGAGCCCACAGAAGGAGTACTGGGGGCTCTTCCTCTCCTGAAGAGGAAAGGACTGATCTGTGTAACCCAGCCACTGGGTACCCAGCTGCTGGTTTGAAAGGAATGTGTTGGTCTTGCTCCAGGTTTTTGGTCCAATGGCCTGTCTTGGATCACTGTGTTTGGGTCAGTCCTTGAGGAAATGCAAGGGGCACACCAGAGCACCAATTAATGCAGTGCTGGGCTGTAGGTGGACCCTGCCTCTTCTACCATGGCTTCCATGACTTTAGGGAGGGTAAATACAGTCAGAAAGGCTGTTTTCTTCCTTAAAACATGGGGAAGTGTGAAAAAGACACCAATTTCAAGTGTGAAAGTCCTGAGGAAGCTTGAAGACCAGTGGTGCTGTGCCCACAGTGGCCTTCCAGCCCTTGCCATGGACATGGGGAAACTTGCTGGCAGCAGGAACAGTGCCAGGCTGCTGGGTGGAAGGGAGAGACCGTGGTTACAAAAAGTGGGATTGAATGCTGTTAAACAGAGCATAATGTACAATGTTTATTTGAAATTAATGAGGTTTGCCTGTCTTCAAAATGTGTTTTAATATTTAAATTGCTGCAAAAGTAAATTATTAAAATAAAGTGTCCATGAATTATCACCCTTGATCTCCCAAGATGCAGTACTAGAAAATGAGAAACAAAGAGTGCCTAGGTCAGTGAGGTAAAGGAAAGGCTGTCCCCTTTTCATCTTCAATTTTTTACACTGTCAGATTACCTCTCCTCATTTCTGTTCAGCTCTGGGAAAGATGTTTCAGGAAGGAAGACTTAAAATGGCACCCAAACCAGGACCTAGTGTGTAATTGAGAGATTTTGGTGTTCCAGACACCAATATCCACCACTGAGGGAACAGAGAAAATCCACCCACATAAGTGGATTAATTCTGGCATTAGACAGAGAAGAAGCAGCTATGTCAGGACCTTCCTCTCATCTTCCTTACTTCCAGAGGAAGATCAGTCCAGCAACTACTTCTACATCTCCTCCAGAACAGTGCAAGAGAAGAGGGTTTTGTTAAGTGCTCCCAGTTTTCTGGAAGGAGGGGAAAAGAGTATCTGAGCTTCCTTCCAGATTTGCAGGGCTCCTGCTCTATGCACACACTGTGAAGAAAACCAGAACAAGTGAGATGGTGAGACAGCATTTCGTTGCAGAGAGCTACTAGACCTTACATCTCTCCCTTCCTTTGTTGGAAGAGTCCTTGGACAAGGGAGTAGCCTTCTTTCTTTTGCTTGCAAGAGCAGGGCTACTGATGGGTCCCTTATTAACACAAGGAGTAAAGGGAAGCCCCAGGAAATAACAAAAGTATTTTGGTATTTTTAAACTTTGGCTCTGTCTTACACTCTCTCCACCAAGAATTTGTGAGAATTTCATAGAACAAGACGTGAACAGATCAATAGAGGAAACAGCATCTAAACCACAATGCAGGCATTTAATGTCTCCTTGTGCATTAAATTACCCAATTAATGTTTCCTGTTGCCTTAGCCTGTTCTAATAAGGCTTGACTGTCGCTTATCAGCCCCTAATCTTTTAAATGATGAGCAAGAACTGCAGCTGGATTTACAAGAGCCTTTGGGGCACAATACCAAACTCCCAGAGTGCCAAAGATCCATCCTAGGAATTATGCT
This sequence comes from Acrocephalus scirpaceus scirpaceus, assembly GCA_910950805.1. NCBI lineage: Eukaryota > Metazoa > Chordata > Aves > Passeriformes > Sylviidae > Acrocephalus > Acrocephalus scirpaceus. The sequence goes on along the minus strand of OU383773.1, from coordinate 65,876,591 downwards.
TATTAGGGTTTCTCACTCATTATCATTTACTTCACACAGATATCCACTAATAAGATCAGATTGACTTTATTATTTATTAAGTACTATTAAAATAGATACACCAGACAATCGCTTTCTGTGTATAAATTATTCTTAAAAAAATAAGCCTTTTTGTTGCAAAAAAATGTCGTTTCAGATACCAATACTCCTTTGCATTAACTGAGCTTGCCTGCTATGTGGGCTTATTTTTTCTGAATGGCTGATATATAGCTTAGAATGTTTTGGAGTAAGAAAATTTTTTCCAGAGTAACTGAAAGTAATTTTTATGGTCTGTGTCCATGAGTTAGCTAATTAGAATAAAGATGTGGGAAAGAGTGGTAGGTAATTAGTAACTAACAGGGATAAATGATTTTTAATAGACAATGGCAGTGTCTTCAGAATGATAAATATTTTCCTGTTGTATTATAAAAAATAAATAAATCTATTTTACTAAGAGAGACTTCTCATGAACTGTGAGGCCAGCTGGGGGGAGGAATAGATTCATTTAGATAAAACGCTATTAAATTGCCTGCATAGTGTCCTGTCAGACGACTATTGATCCCATCCCATGGGAGAAATTGATTTCTGTGCAGGGAGCTCTGTGCTCTCTGCAGTGCCTTGCTCCAGCGCTATTGCTCCGGTAATCACACACTGCTGCCTCCTTTCCTTTCTCTCTCTCTCTCTGTCTATTTGTTGTGCAAAGATTGATTGAGAGACACGAAGGACTCAAATTGCAATATTTGTTGTTATCTGACCTTTCCAATTATATTCTGTTAAATATGTAAATAGTTCATTCGTAGTTCTGTACATATGAATTTCCTGAAGCAGTCAGCGAGGAAGGCTTCCAGGGGGATGTTTGTACCTTTGTTCTCCTGTAGACCTATTAGAGCTGACTCAGTGAAGGGATTTCAAATGCAGCTGAGAATTCTCCCTGCTTCAGCAAAGCCATCTAGACTTGTTCTCAACACAAGATCTAAATGGGAAAGTAATTCTAACTTTTAACACCAGAATTACGTAAAAGCTGAAAGTGAAATGATAAGTGATTAAGCACCTTTGCTTTGGTTGCCTTTTTTTAGGCATAACTACCCTTTTTCAGCTCTCATTAATGTGAGTCATTTTTTAACAAGACAAAATCACCTGAGGTCAAGTAATGACAACATTAATGTTGAAACCCACCTTTAAATCTCTCCCCTTTGAATAAGAAACAAGATCTTTAATTGCCATGAAATGATCACACATTGTTTCTTGGATAATACAGCTTCAGTTTGTCTGATGAGTTATGTTTGTACTTGACTTTTTCTAGTATTTCTTGTCATTCTTACATTAGTTTCATTCTTATGACTCACTTATCATCATCATCATCAGTGCTAAGCAGTTGTTTGAACGTCAGCTTGTGAGGATCAAGGCCCTTGCTCTTCTCTGGGACCATAACTTGGCATTTGCACATGGAGGAAAAACTTCTGAATGGGAAAAACCCAGGGTAGACCTTCTGGCTTCAAATGATGACAGTGTTAAGGGCATAGAGGGGAAAAAAGATCTGTTGGTAGATCACAGCTGTATTTTAGTAGTCCCAGGCTGCTGCATTAGACCTAGGAAGGAAAGTGTATGGAAGATTTCTATCAAAAATCTGGAAGATATTAAAAATCTGAGGGGACAAAGTCCTAAGCAAACAAGTCTAATATTAAGGTTATCCCTTCCTTAACAGAAGTTTAGATTAGACAACTGCCCTCATTCTCCTCACACCAAGGTCTCTTTGAAATTAAATCTTTCTATGATTTTATGAATTCAAATCCTGGTTACATTTAAACACCTGCCCAAGGTAGCTCCTTGTTAGGACATCATCTCTAGCCTATGAAATGATGCCCTAGTTTTTCAATTGCCTTTTAAATGTTTTGTATAGCTCAGCAAGTGAAGACACATTTCTTCTCCTCTTCATTAGTCTCTCCTCCAAACTAGTGTTTCACCACTCAACATATAATTCAACTTTGCTTCAACTGGAGGCAAGCGTTGACTTCTAGTGTGCATTCTGGAAGCTTCCCAGGCAGCAGGGAGAAGACCATTTCTGTCAGCATGAGATGCATGGAAGCAAACACATTTCCCAGCTCTGGAGAAATGCAGCTGAAATGGGAATGCTCAAGCAGGGTGACAGGAGTCATTGGAGAAGATCACTGACTGCAGCTCCCCAAATCCAGCACCTCTTAACTTCTGGCCTGAAGGTGTGAGATTCTCTCCCTCCACCTTGGAGCAGAGAAACGGAAGAAGAAGCTGTGCTGTGTGGTTTTGTTTGAAATACAGAAGGAGGGAGGATGAGGAGTCAGAAAGACAAAAGGAAGATGAAAGGGTGGGGTAGTTTGTATGTGGGAGTTTGCACAATGCACAATGTTATGTTTATCTGGGGAAATATCATTGTTTGAGCACATACGAGGGAAAGGAGTCAGGTCTGTGGAACAGCAAAAAGCCCAAACAGTGAGACCAGTATCAGAGAAAATGGGCTCTCTTCCTTACCTATTCACACCTATCATAAGTTTGCAGGAGAAGTTTTCAGTCTGATTGGGACAAAGCTGACATCTTGCTGCAAGCAAACAGTGACTAGAAATGATTGTGAAAGGGGCCTTAAAAACTCCAGAGGTATACAAAAATCAGTCTTGGGACCTGTTTTTGTTTGCTTATGTGTCTCCTTTATTAAGAAGAATTTAATTTGATAGCCTATTAGAAGTACATCTAGAAGGAACTGCTGGCTGCCCCTTACTAAGTGCTTCTATGCTTCTCTCTCACAACAAGGTGACTTCTGCACTGTAATTACTTTTTGTAAAATAAACAAAGGAAGCTACTTGCAATTAACGAGCCTAGTGTTGTTAAACCCAGGATTTTCCTAAGACAGCCTCTCAGTCCAAGTGCCTTAACTTCCATTGGCTTTGTGTTTGTCTGTGCTTCAGAGAATATTTAACCAAGGAAAGAACAGCCCCTCACCTCTATCCCCATTAATTTAATGCAAGAATCCATAATTTTAACAGAAACTTTATTTGTACATGACGAAGCCTTTGCCTTTCATAACAGGGAGAACATAGAAGGGGAGAAATTGCCAAAGCCAATGGTGAAGGATGAACTGCTTGCAGCGCTTATTTCTAGACTGATGTTTTTCTTCTATTCAGCGTCTTCCTCCTTTTCCACCCATGGCTAAGGAGAAATACAAAGAAATTGTGAGGGCAATATAAAGCAGAGTTGCAGTACAGGAAAATATACAGACTATACAAGCATTGGCTACAAGCCTTCCCAGGTCAGAAATCAAAGGTCTCTTTGTTATTTGAAAGACACTTTTTGAAATTAAGAACTTCAATCCTGTCTCTAATGCTCTTCCTAACTCCACAGGATCCTACTAACACAATTATCATCCTTACTGATGCCTTCAGGTATAGACCAGGCTCTTTCATAATTTGGTTTGTTTTATCTGGGTGTGCGTTGCATTAACCTGGCAAAGTGATGATGGAGATTTCTGTTGTTCTCTGCATTGAGCTGGTAAGTTCAGGTAGATTCCTGTGGTTTTGACCCAATGAATTTCCTTTAAAGGAAAGAAAGATAAGCTGTTCTGAAAGGCCCCAAGAAGTAGACTAATGATTCCTGTCTGTCAGTCTGATAACTCCATTCTCATGTTTCACTGTTTTTTCCCACTGTATCTGCTTTGTATATTCAAGTGTGGATCTCTTAGTTTAATCCTAAATTTGTGGTTGAAAAAGAACTTTTGAACTGCCACTGTGGTGCTGATGAAAGCATAATCTAAAAGTCCATCGGGCTCTTTTTTCTGTCTGTGTTTCAAATCTCTGTCTCTGTTGTCCTTTGCAAGTTTGTGGCATAATTATTTCCACTAATTCCCCAGTTTCATCTTCCCACCAAAAGAAACAAACAGTAGAAATATTGCTTCAAGTACAAAGCAGCCAGTTCTGTCACTTGCATCCCTTCATCTAGTAAATGCACAGTAAATGAGCTGAAATATTGTTGACTGCTCAGAAGTCATTTGTTAATTCATCTTTATTGAGAGGACTCTCACTTACAGATGGACTGGACAGTGGAAGTGGTGCCACCTCTGGGAACTCCTCCTCCGTGAGCTGTGGCCTCCGAGGACATCCTGCTGGAGGCCAGGGATCCACCAGAGATCCCACTGCTGGTATAACCTGATGAGTGAGTTGTGCCTTTGGCTCCTAGAACAGTTACCAAGGATATGTTACTGACAAAAAAAGAAAGGAGCCTTACAGGAAAATTATAAACTACTGTGTTTTAAAACAATTCAAGGCTAGCAAATGTATCAAAAGACAAGGTGACTGCTGATTACTTGACTTGTTCTGTCAGTGTACTGCTTTTTAGCTGCCACCTTGGGGAAAGGATATTATCAGTGCTTTGTGGAGTTCCCAGAACACAAAGAAAATCTATGGCTCCTGCACAGACTGTTTTTGATAAACCTGGATCTCCAAAATAGTTTCAGCACAATTTGTCTCTGCTGAAATTGCGCTTTTCTGTGGAGCTGCCTGAGAACTGTGGAACAAACTTCTGTAGAAACTAGGAATTTTTGCACTTTCTGTTCCAGGTGATGAACATGTTCCTTTCACTTCACTTTCCCTCACACAAACCTGTAATAGATACCTGTAAAATTAAAGTTGTGGTAGCCAGTAGCAAATTTATATGTATATCTTCATCTCAGTCTAAATAAGCCCCAAGCAAAACATTCCTTTGCAAACTCTTCTGCTCCTGGGAGAGGAGTAAAGCATTAGTGACGACAAATGTTAGTGATAATGCTTAAAGCATTCCTGGAGGATGCTCAAATATTTTGGTGATGAGCTTGTTATAACATCTTCTGTAAAGTGATCCTGAACAATACTCATGCCCCACTGCAGAATCAGCCGCTCCTTGGAGCATGTTTGTTCTGGGGGGAGGAAGGGTTACAGTCTGAATGAAAAGGTTAAGAAGATGTGTTTGGAGAGATTTCAGTGAGCACCTGCGGAAATGAAATCAGGCCCTTTTAGCTCTCAATCAGGCAAAGAATGTGTGGCAAGCTCTCCTGCTGCAGGGAGCCAAAGCTCACACCTGTCTTGGCAATGTTACAGAGCTAGCATTTTCCACATGGATAAAAGCTCTTTTGGAGTATCTCCTGTCGGCATGGCAAAGGTTTCCTTGAGTCATGCAGACTTCTCTTCACCAAAATGGTGGCTTTCATAAAAGTCCGTAGTTAACGCAGAGGTTGCAAGAATAAAACTAGGCTTAGTTAAATGCTTATTTTGCTTCTGTTTCCTGTAGAGATTCTCAGCACACAGAGGGGTAGAAATCTTCAGTGTTTTAGTTTAGAACTGACAGCTTCCTGCTCTCTGTAGGGCATCTCCACTGAAGAGTTTGCCACTGGTTATGAATGTGCTCATATGAATGTGTTACCCTGATCTGTAACAGAAGGCAGCTTGTGCAGCTGACTAACATATGACTAGAGTGAGCAACTGGTATCTCCTGCATACCAGGATTTCTGCTGCTAAGGCAGCGTGGTGCCTAAGAGCAGCTCTCCTCTCTGCTTTTCACTCTCTCTGTCCCCCTCCTCTCCTGACTGTCTCTCATATTCTGTCCCTTGGCTGCTACTATCCCTTAAGCTCTTTCCTACTGAATATTCAATAAACACTGTATTCAGCAACCTAAACTCATTGATCAAATCATACAAAGTGAAAATTAAAAATGCCTCACAGGAGTCACTTGCAGTATGTCCCTGAATGACCCTTATGTCACCTATTCTCTCACTGTCTGGAGAGCCTCACTCTATGAATAATATTGGCAGCAATGTATATCGTATCTTAAAAAAAAATCCAACTTACTTCCTTTAAGTGAAGCTTAACACACTGTTTGCTATTAAAAGATGCCCTGAATCTGGATGGTGGCCAGCTCACCTGGTCAACCACCCATTTTATGGCTGGAGAAGTCACATTCAGCTCCATCCTTCAGATTTCTACCTGCTGATTATGGAAGTAAGAGACCAGTGGAAGACCAATATGGCAGAGACACACACCTATAATCAGCCTGCTGGTTGGCATACCTTTGACACGTGGGACACATGGATCCAAGACCCCAAAGGCAGAAGGGGTTTGGAAGACCCCATCCAAGGTCAGAGAGCTAATTACTGAGCTGCTGGATAAAGCAGGATTGCACAGGGCATTCTGTTCTGTGGAGTCCTGCCTGTTCAGAGGATGCCTGCTGAATCAGGTCACACAGGCAGGTCTGGCAGGGAAAATACCTTGTGCACAGGTCCCACGGGATCTGGGCTTAAACAAGTGCCAAGCTGGTAAGAGTCATCAGGTCAGGGACAGCTCCATGCCAGCAGCAGAACAGCAAACACCTGCAGGGCTAGCTCGTGTGAAAGGCAGCTATGCCTTATTTTAGTACTTAGACAGGGGCTGTCAAGGATGCATATACATTCCCTTCATGAATTTGTCTCTTGAACTGAATTTCTCTCCTCTACAGAGTTTGCATAAGGTTTTAAGAGTTCTCCCTGTATGCAGGAGACTGAGAAAAGAGCAAGGGAAATCTGATAATTTATATGAAATGTAGCTACACAGATCATGTATTGCATAAGTGCATCATTGCTTGTTGCTACCATGACTCTTCATATTATTGATGATTCCTGGCAGAATGGACAGACAGCACAAATTTCAAACAGACACTGTCCAAAGCCTCTTGAATACCACATATGCATATGTTTGTTCATACACAGTATGTACACACAGAGAAAACACCCTCAATAATATCCCACCCATAGCACACTGCTAAACAGTGGAATCTTTCTTCAGTGCCATATAGGAATGTAGGAGAGAAGAGATTATTTGGCAAGCTTATTTTCAAGAAGAACCAGCTGTCTGATCCTGTGCACTGAACCACAAACCCACACACAGTCACACACAGAATTGCTCATACCCATTCCCTGGAGAATGGAAGTGGGGCCACCAGAAGGCACACCTCCCCCAGATGCTCTTGCTTCCTGGGACATCAGTGATGACCCAAGGGATCCTCCTCTGATCCCAGTGGGAGTGAAGCCAGCGTTGCGGACGTTCTGGTCAGACATGATGCCTTCTGCTGGTGAGAATTCCAGCGAAGCAGAGAGTGCTCAGCCCATCTTTTTATACACTCTCCAGCTGACAGCAAAGAAACGAAACTGCTGCCATGGTAAGGGAGAATAGAAACTGAAACTTATCCTCAGCCAGGAAACGAAACTGAACTTTGTCAATGGGCCTTTTTATTGCTGTTGCCACGATGGAATTTAGGCAAACCAAGTAATTTCCTCTTGTGATACTAAAACAAATTACTAGTGCATGAGTCATTGTTTGGCAACTGATACAGCTGAAAGCTTTCCCTCTTCACTCTTTTGCACTGCATCCTATTGCACTGAATTGCACCTGCAGAAGGCACTGCCTTGTTTCAAGGATTCATACAACTCTGAGTAAAAAGACAAGAGACAAAAAAGCAGTAAAGTGGTGGCATGCAGAGACTTCAGGTGGGTTGGTTATCACACCCAGAGTTCAGCTGTGGTACAGCTACCCCTGAAAACACTGGTTTACATAGAGCTGGAAATCAGAACAATGGATGGTTTGGATTAATTTCTATATGGAAGGAACCATGAGGGGACACTCTGTCATATGAGCAGATTGACGCAGATTGACGCAGATGCTTTGTTCTTCTTCATGCAAGTCCCCCTAAAGCAGAGCCTCTGTCTTTAATGAACAGGCCTTTGCACACACACCTTTATCACAGCTTTTCTTAGCCAGGAGTTTAAATAAGGCTCATTAAAAATCCATGGACCTCCCTTAGGTAAAGAAGAATATCTGATTAGGTCACACTACCAGAGGAATGGCTCTCAAAGAGGAAATATACAGAATAAAACTATAGTGTTTTCATAATAGTGTGATATCTATACCTTGTATATGGTGGGCTATAGAACAAAGGATATGAAGTCTGTTCCTCTCTTCTTATATGTGCTATTTATTTGAGCAGTGGAATATCTGGCCCATGTACCCCTAAGCAGCAGTGATTTTTAACTCTTTTCTTTCATTCGACTTTCCTTTAATTCATATATGTTAGTTTTCTTTAATTCTAATGTCAGTTATTTTTGTTTTCTACTCTGCTTGCATTAGGTTTTCTGTAATTATAATGTATCTTTAACATCATAATTTCCCAGGTTCCTCATTTATCATTTTTATTACTTAATGTTGTAAAATATCTAAAGTTGAGGCTTAAATGCAGGTAAAATTCCATATAAGAATAAGACAGTAAATGCTACAGGCCTTCTTCAAAGCTACAATAAAACCAAAAATGTCAGTTTCTTTGTACATATTGCTGCAGATCCCTCCTTCAAAAATGGTAAAATCTTTCAGTGCTTTGTTATTATAATTTATTTAATATTGCAAACAGCCCACTAGGAAATGATGGTAAAGTCTGGCAAAGCCATGGAAAAGGAAGGCTTTACAATCTGCAGAGACTCTCTATGAGGTGACATTTTACTCTGTCCTAAAACAAAAGTCATAATGGATACATACGAAGTTGTTCAACTAAAATAAAATAAAACTAGATATAATAAAAGTTTTATTGCAAAAAAATTGTCTCAAGGTAATTCAGATTGGCAAAGACATCAGGAAATAAGCAGGGAAAGAAGAAATTACTAGAAGTCTCATGAAAATAAGATGAAGAAACTCAGTGTAATAAGCAAAGGGAAGGCACTGGAGGGATTCAAGGGAAGCCTTGGGCTTGTCTCTACAAACTTGCCTGATGATTTGGACTCTTGGTTCCATCTGCTTATCATCTCTGGACCTTGATGTGCTCTGGCAGCGTGTGACATTGACATCACAGCCTCCAATTTAGAAAGACACAGTGTCACTGCTGAAGTGGGATTGGGAACAAGAGCACAGTTCTTGAGCCTGCAGCTTCCAGTGGTCCTCTCTCTCCATTAATTCTTCCAGAAAGGTGTGCTTCTTCTTTCACTGTACAGCTTTGTGTGAGACATTTTCCTAAATGGTTCCCTACCTTTATTTTTTGTGTGTGTGCTTTGTTTTACTGGCATTTACAGCTAGAAAGGGTAACTTCCAACATGATAGGCAAGTGTAGTTAATGTTCAGCTGTGTTTTCAAGGAGACTGGCACAGAAGCAGTCAGGCAGTTGCAAGACTTTGTGGACTATTTGCCAAAATCCAAGCAGTGAAACTTTAGGAGCTAAATGGATGCAACTTCTAGTTAAAGTAAGGAAAGAAAAAAAGCCAACTCAATTCATTTTTACCACTGAGCTTGTCATTATAACAATAAATTGTACCTGGGAGAATATCTGGGTAAGGTAGCTTCCACCTTTCAGAAACTAAAAATCGTAGAGGAGGTGGGTGGTGTGAGCTGACCTGAAAACATCCAGTGGCACTTCTAAGCCTGAGAGGCCAGAGAGTCAAAGCCATGAATACCAAGAGTATGACTGATTTTATTTTCAGCGTCACTACAATTTCAATAGCCTGAGGTGCTGCAGCACTTAAACACAGAGCTAACAGCTTTACTCTCTGAGTTTCAAGTAGAAATGAAACCCGTAGGCATCAAAAATCTAAACTATGTGCACTTTGAAAGGAATTGGAAAGCCAGAGTCTGGATTGGAAGTACTCTGAAAATTTGAATGGTGGGCATTCTTCTCTTCTTAAACTAAAAAGGGGGGAAAAAGAAAAGAAAAAGAAGAGGATAAATAGGCTAAGCTGAAAACATAAAACAAACCAATGCAATCAGGTGTGCAGGCAACTCTGTATTTTGCTTGGAAGGACCTTAATCTCCTGTGTTTGTGCATATAAACTATTGTGTCTCTTTAGTATGTTTTCCTTGCAGTCCCCAGTAGTGTGACACTTAGAAATATTTACCTCACAGAGAAGCTGGGCAGCTGATCAGAGACATTAATCTCTGCTTTTGGTAGTCACCTTTTTTATTTCAATAACATGTTCATTGAAGTCACTTTTTCATAAACATTTTCCCATAAACCTCTGTTTCAAAAGAGATTATTCAAACAGCTTTTAAACAATTAATCTTTTGAAGGGTCTAATTGAAGGAAATAAACCTGTAGAGAATCTGACTGAACCAAAGATCTTCAGCATCCAAGATTATCTATCTGTCACCCTCTGACCTATTTTCTTTACACTACTTTTTAATTTTTGTAGCAATTATAGTGTATATGGATAATACCTATTAGCATATTTATGGTCATTGCTTCATATTTATTGTCTGCACAACTCATTAATCTTCATCTAGTGTGTGAGGCTGACAGCTCAATCTATTTTGCAATCTCTGGGCAGCAGCCATATCCAAAAAGCTTTTGTTTCCCTGTAAATAAACTGTGTTCAGGACCAGAGGACAATGGTACATCATGCAGTGATTGACACAAGCCATGGCTGCTAATCAAAAGTAGATTTTATTACCAGCTGAGTCAAGTGCATTATGGGGCCATTGTTCTAGCACTGTCAGGGCAAGAGCATACGTATTCAGTCACCTTCTCAAGATGGGTTGATTGTTCTCCAAGATTAGACAGAGTTGCCTTATTATCCATCCCAGACAACAAGGCATCTCACCCAAACAGACGCCTTTACAGAAACTGCCTGTACATTGAATTGATTTGAATTGCTAATGCATAATCTGTCCAGCACAGATGTGCAATGAATATTTGGATGTTGTTTTGCATGTCAGTTGAGAAGACTGAATGATGAGGTGATGATCGTTCAGTGATGGGTACTGGACATTTGCCAACAATTGAGTTTGAGCACTTTCCCTGACAGTAATCAGATCAGCTTCCAAAACGTCTTTTCTTCAATTCACTGACAATTTATGTTAGAAGATAATGCAACTCTCTCACAGTTAACACAGTTGGCAGCAATTTGCATTTTTTTCATATAATTAAATTTTTCATTTCACCCAAGAAGAAATACATGCAAGCTGCCTATAACTGATACAGATATTCCAAGACACTTCCACAGTATCTTCACCAGATTAAGAGGCCATCTAGATAGGCCAAAAATGGCAAAACTCTTCACAATACAGGTAGCACTAGTTTTATTAGTTATAAAGCCACATTTGCTGTGAAAAAATAGCAATCTTGCTATCAAGCCTTAGTAGGTAAGGTGTCCCAAAAAAACAGTTAATGCAATCATATTTAACATATGTCCATCGTTGTGCTTAGGGTAGGTCAGCAAACACAATTATCTGATTTAAAAATTCTCAGTGTCTGTGAGGATTGACATAGTGCAAAATGAGAACAGAAAAGAACCCCACAAGACTGATATTATTATATCAAGGGACTGATACGAGCTCATACAGTGACATCACATGATTCATGAAAGAGGTCTTAATGTAGTCATAATCATAGAATCATACAGAAATTTAGGTTGGAAGGAAGCTCTGGAGATCATCCAGTCCAGCCAGGGAATTATCCCGTTACTTGCTCAGAGACAGACTTGGTTGAGTTCTAAGTGTCTCCACAGGTGGTGATTCCACATCTCCTCTGTGGAACTTGGTCCACTATTTGACTACCCATATAGTGATTTGATTGTTTTTTTGGTTTTTTTTTTTTTTCTCTGTGTACCTAGTCAGGATTCTGCAAATTACGTCTGTTGTTGTCCTTTATCTATGCACCTCCAAGAAGATGCTTCATCTTCTTCATATCCCTCATTATTAAACCCCCACCATTAGGCTGTAAGTAGCTAAAACAGTATTGTTAGCTTACAAAATCAGAGGATTGTAGGGACACTTCCCTGATATCCAAGAAATTTTACCTTCTAACTTTTTTAGGTATGTGTCTAGTGAATCTCTAATCATATAACCAATCACTTCTCCTCAGAAATAAATACTAATTCTTCTCAAGAACTTCTAGAGCTCTTTTTAGAATATATATTAATTATTGCATGGTCTTTATCTGTTTTTCAAAGGTAGACATGAGTACTCAGGAATGTATAATATAGGGAAGAATCACTTCCTTTAACTTATCAGTCCTCTACTAGCCAAATTTACTATAGCTAGGAAAAGACTGTGAAGTGATTGACCCAGAAGTTTTATAGCCAAGGTAAAAAAAAATTTACAGGTAAGTTATATAATACTTTCATGTGTCATTCTTTTTCAGGATTAGGCTGTGTGTTTCTCATTTGGATTTTTATTATAATTTTCATCTGCAAGATAACATCATCCATGCATTACAGATGAAACAAATCACAAAGTTGCATGGTGGCTTTTTGGGGGAAGAAAATTCTAGTTTGGGAAATTTTAATTTTGTGTGCTATTAAAAAGAGACCTAAACAATTTAATATCCATATACACTGCATACTCATATCAGCTGAAATTCTACAAAATTTCCAGCTAGAAATCCAGAAAAAAGCCTTTGAATAAGTAGCCTGAGAAGACTAACTTTAGGCCTTAAATGGAGTTAGGTGGCAAAAAACTTATTAATGTCCACTTTGCACATCCAAATTCCAGCCTGTGCTCCTCAGAGCTCCCTCTGATTCAATTGTTCCCCACAGTGGCACCTCTGCTTTTGGCCTTAATATTATGTTGGAAACCATAGTCACTTTTGACGTTGTAGTTTATGCCAGGACTCTACTCCATAGTCCAAACACATGAAATGAGACCCTGCTCAAAGCAGACTCTGCAAAAGAGGGAGTAGTCCTGCCTTGAATGGTCAAGCTCAGATGATTGACCCAGATCAGGACTCAGCCCTTCAAGAGCAGCACTGTAGGAACCAGGAACAGAAGTACCACTCAAACATGGAGTTATGTCCCATTTGTTCTCTGCCTTCAAGGAAGTCTTCATTATTACATTGGGCTTCCCACTGATCCTTTAATTTCTTGTCCTGACCTGCCACATGCCTTTGACAGACTGAAATGGATGCTTAGGCATCATTCTCAAGGCTCTAAGGACAGTGGTACTTGGAATATGTCATGGAATAGCCAGTGCTAATGTTCTGAGCAAAATAATATTTTTATTCCAAAAACATTTAACATAAACCATTATTCCTGCACTGCAGGAATGTTTTTCCTATGTTTAAATGTTTTACTTTACAAAGCATGGAAAGTTACTTCAGCTAACAAATAAATGTCAGCAGCAGGGTCTTTGATTTTTTTGAGCCTGGTAATGAAGGTAAAGATGAAATGTTCCTTTATTATTCTGTAAAACAAAATGCATACATAAGAGACAAAACTGTGTCATCTGCCAAGTTAGAGCCCCATTTGACCTTGAGGTTGCAGTCTTCCCATGCACAGTTATACCAACAAAACCTCAGAATACAGAAATACAGACTACTCTAACCTGTGGGAAGAAAAAGAGTCTCAATCAGTTCATACAGTCTCCAAGATTCACAGATTTGAGGGAAAATTTTAAGCCTTTCTGAAATTTAGGAAGCAAGTTCATGAAGATAATAGACCAAGTATACAAGCCACCAATAAATTATACCCCTCTCTTAAAGGAATATAAGATGATATGTTTTTCTGGAAGAAATTAGTTGAAAACAAAAATAAAATGTACAACAATAGAATTCAAGGTCAAAGTCCTATTATTAACAACACTGAGTTCTCACTGCTACTCAAATATAATAACAAATGGTGCCTTAATAAAGCCATTTCAAAAGGCACAATGTCCAAACATTAAGTCAATGTAAGTATGGGCACCTTTTCTAGTTCACAGATCCCCCATGGGTAAGAGCAGTGTGTGCCCCAGGGAAAGAGCTGAGCAGTTCAGAGCAGCTCAGGTCCCTCAGGGCTGCTGCTTCCTCAGCCAGGGAACCTGATCCAGCAGATCCTAAGGCAGGCCTGGTGGGTTCAGTCCACACAGAAGCTGCTGGCAGAGGAAGGAGGAGGAAAAAGAGTCTGTGGTTCCTACCATCTCTAGTCCAAGCCAGAGGACATTAATTCCATGATGGTATCAGTTTACATGGCTTGCCAGATCTCTTCCTGATGTCCCAGACTGCAGCCTCTGCATCCCAGGAGTGCACTCCAACCATGCGAGTCTGTGGTCAGCCTTGCAGGGTTCAGGGAACAGAAACAAAGCACTGTTTTCAGAAATGAAAGGGCAAGTCTTGTCAGAAGACAGAAGCAGAGCACAGATTGTTTAAAATATATGGACTTCTCCTTGCCTGTAAGTTGAAGGGACTATTATTATCCTGTTTCCAGGAGATTTCTGAGGCCATATATAGTGTGCTACTCAGGCGTTATGGTAAAAAGCATAGTATAAGCATTTAATAAAGACAAAGATGTTTCAAACACTAGTACAAGTGAGTACCTATGTAAGCATAAGTGCTGGAAATGCTTTTATGGTGCTTTGAAAATGAATTATTGACAAAATCGTCAATCTATTACATAGGCAAGGGCTCTGAAGACCAGATGTCCTGATTTATTTCTCAGTTCCAGCTGCAAGATGCATGGACAGATTTCATGCTTAAAAGGACTGAGAGTCTTCCTTGGAAGAGCAATGAGTGGCTGCTTCTTTTAGGTTCTTCTAGGCCTTAACAGCCTGTTTCAATTAAGAGAAACCTCTTATTTTCCATTTATTGGAAAGTTTTTGTATCTAGAGAATGTTTGGGTTTGGCATTAGTCTTCTGGTTTGAGAATGGAGGCTACAAATAAATGTAATACAGCATCTGAGATATTGTAAAGGGTAAAGCAGCATGTGTAAGGATGAAGTACAGTAAGAAAAGCACACAGTGAAAGGCCTCTCTGGAAAAGATCACGAAGCACATCCTCTTGGCAGCCACACCTAGGTATGTGAAGTAGAAGAAAGCAATCAGCACTACTCAGCATGGATTTGCCAAGGGTGTGTTGTCTATGGCCAACCTGACTGCTCCTCGTGTCAAAGTGGCTGGTATCCCAAGTGCCATGGAAGCTTTTGTAGCAGAAAGAAAATAAAATTTGTCAAAAACCACTCAGCTGTTTTTAAAGAAGCTTGCAAGTGTAAACAAAAGAAAAAACTTCCTAATCTCCACAGTATTTAGGGAAACATGTCTGTCCATGGATAAATGCCTTGAAGCAATAGTGCCTTCAGCAATTAGGTAACTTTCTTCATAACAGAGAAGACTGAAATCTTCTGAACATCACCCATTTATGACAACAAGATGCAAGCCTTATGGAAAGGTTCATCAAACAGATCTAAATCCTTGTGGCTAGTTCTTAAATGGGAAAGAAAGTGTTTCCCTATTTATAATGCTACAGCTTCTGGGCAAGACACAGTGAAAGACTTAAATTAAATGTCAAATCATGAGGTACTAACAATAAATAATGGAGAAATTTCTGTTGCTTGTGGTGGCTGCAGATAAGACACTGGATAAACTATTTACTGCGGGTAAGTTGAACAGTCCTAGATGGATCATTCTGTCCTAGATGGATTGTCTATGGTTTTTTTTACTTGCATGAGTGAGCATACTGGTGTGAGCCTGTGCTGCCCACATCTCAGAGCTTTTATAGTCCCAGGCCTTGTCTGTACTGAAAATTAGCTGAAAGTGTGCCAAAATTTCAAGAACAATTCTCTCTCATCTTTTCTCCTTGCGCAATATAGACCCACCTGGTGCACTCACTGCCCCCAGTTGTCTGCTCTGTGTGATGATGAGAGGGGCTACAAGGAAGACCCTGTTGCACCCTGTAGTGTAGTTCATCTCTATCATTCCATTATTCTGGAAAAAAAACAGGCCACAGGACCTGATTAGTTGAATGACGTATCCTCCAGTGCAGTACATGACTGTGACAGGGAAAAAGCTGGAAATTTCCCCCTGTTTGCACTTTGACACCATGACCTGGTTATACCTACATCTGTCTCTTACCATTATCTTTCCTCTGTGCCAAGGTCCATGACTGTTGGTTTGTTCTATTAAGACACTGGTGTGCCATTAGAATGTTGAGGTTGCTTCTTGGGCTGCAGAATCTGCACAGGAACCCCAGTCCTGATGACAGAGCATTGAGTAACTCTTTATTCCCCACGGCAGAGTGATATTTAGGAAGGTGTGTCTATTGAGAAGCCATGAAAGTTCAGGTTAAATATCAGCAGCTATTCTAAGTAAACGAGAGAATTGGATGTGCTTAGAGTGCCAATGAAGCTGCTGAGAGCAGTTAGTGCCATTGGAAAAAGCAGAATAAATGTATAGCATTTGCTGGCTCTTCTTTGGTACAGAGGAATAGGACTTGAAATCTTATTTGTTCCACAAGATTTTGACACTTGTCAGTTCCTGCCATGGTTATGTCACAACTCATGTGAAAGTGAGTTTCATCAGCTTAAATGAGATGTCGTCTGAAAGTCTATGGATAACTTTCTGGCTGTAGGCCCACCCCCATCCATTTCTACTGCTCTTTTCCTCTGTAGGGGTTGAAATAGTCTTTGCAATTAGCAAAAGGAGTCTGTTACAGAAGGAATACAAACATTTCAAAGTTGAAAAACCGGTTTTATCCTTCTTGTTCCTGTCCACCAAGACTAGCACCAAGCACAGTAAAATGGACAGTCTGAGTATTTTGGTGAGGTGAGAGTTTGAAATACGAACTTAGTCACCTTGCTCACCTTGTAAAGGCCTGGAGTGAGCGTGGTGTAGCCTGTCATTTCACAGGAACATCGGGAATCAATTGCTGGGCCTTTTATGCATCAGTGTTTAACAGCACAGTTCTAAGGTGAGCCCAGAATCACTACAGTGCAGCAAAGATGTAGAGTCCTAGGGAAAGGAAAAACATGAAACCTACTCTCGGAATCAATCAGACTTAGGTTCTGCCTTAGTTTTTCCATTTAATGCTCTTAAGGGGTTTTTTTTTTGAACTTGCTGAAACTACAGCCTTTGTTATTTGTTTTAATCAGCTTTCTATAGCCATTGTAAATGACCTTGATCTTTGCCTGAGTGAGAAAATCTTATATAAAAGGGTTCTTAAAGGAGAAAGGTGAAAACTAGATGAATCCTGTAGGCAAGAGAGGGGAGATTTGAATTAAATTGTAAAAGGAGTTGATCTTCCTGCCTGTTTATCATCTGCTTATTATCCAGAGGAGTTTCCATCCAAGCAGCTGTAATATTGCAGTGACTGCGTACTGGTATGTGAGCACCTGGGATCTTTTTTTACAAATTCTTACCATGGTCATTGGAAGAGGTCTCAGGAACACAGTGCATTTCAGATTTAATCTTTCTTTCACTCTTCTGTAGGGCTTTCACATGTGCATAAGAGAATAGCATCTCAATGCCATATACAATTACACAAAGCATTAATCACAACAGGCAGCAACTTCTTTCTTCTTGCACATGCTAACCACGAAGGCCATTCTAGGATGAAACAGAGATGAGAACAGATTCCTGAGTATTTTGTAAAAGAAAGGTGTCTCTTGCATCACAATTAACAGTACAGAGGTGAAGTACAGAGGTGAAGTACAGAGGTGAAGAGATTGAGGAAATGAAACCTGATAAAAGCAATCAGTATTGCGCAAGGGGACAGGGAGTGCAAGAGACAGCAAACACAAGGTATCAGTGCCAATATAGCCTTTCTGGACTTGAGCTGTGGCTGCTTTCAGCACAGTAACAACTTAAGTTTAGAGTACTTTTTCCTCTCTTCTGAACAACTCTTCTGCAAGGCCAAAGCAATTTCAAAGTTGTTTGCACATAAAAGAGATTTCATGGTTGGCAACCCAACTGGTGATAGATCAGGTTCTAGACGAAGATATGAAGGGTATTACTGTATCAGCTGAGTTCATAAGAAGATCTTCTATTATATATTTTCTTAAATCAGAATATATTTTTACCTATTTGGAATTTAGGTTGGAGAGGCTGTGCCTTCCTACAGTTCATTAAAATAAATCATGTGTACACACGTGTATGAATTCTGATTCACATTACTGTGAAGAAAATTAGATATAATTTCTTGCATATTTCAGTGTTATTCCTCCAAGTTAGTTCTTTAAGAAATGTGTGGTTTGGACCTATTTTATGTCTGGTTGGGAAAAATACCTTTCAGGAGACTGTTTCAAGGAGGAAGCCACCTTCTCTGGAAAAAAGCTTATTTCTTGCTGAAAATCCTGCCTTTGTTACAATTGCCTGTAAAAATCCTGGTTTCTCCTGGGTCTTGATTTGAAGAAGATCCTGGCACAGAATGATTTCAGGCCTTTGCATATGTTCTGATCCTTTTTATTAGCCATTTATTTTAATATTTTTGTGACTACTTTTTGCTCTAGTGGATCTGCTTCTTCAAAATGGATCTTTGAAATTTGCTGCTGTTCTGTGTATGGTGGTCTCAGGACTCAGTTTCTCTTAACCTATTATTAGGATTGGCAGAACAATGAATCATTTAATGGAAACAGCAAGGAGCAGATGAAACTGTGTCCTTTGCTCAACCAGAGATTTTTGCTTTAAGTTACTTTTGGGGAAAATATTTGTGCTTGGAATCAAATAAAAATTAAGGAAACTTCTAAAACTGTAGGTGGCAGGTTCTTTGCACTCTAAAGAAAGGAATGTTCATGCTTCCTCATTCCTATCAGACTAATGTATGTTTTCTAATACTTTCTGGACTATTGTGTATTAATTTTTAAAAATTCCACCTGTATTATTCCTCATCTTTATTTTAGATGACCACAGCTGCTAGGTTTTTTTAATATTATATTGTGGAGAACCTTTTCACCTGTATGAATCAGAGTGTATTTTTCCTTATTTTAAACAGGTATGTAATCAAAATCTCTTTCCCTTGTCAAATACAGAAGTTTGTTAGAACTGCAGGGATAGACTACTATATCAGATAATTGGCAAGTGCCCTTACTCACTGCAGAGAATATTCTGAATTTAATTCTAATTGACATCTACTTCAGCCTCTAGAAATGTCTCACTAACAACCCCATAACTCCCAAGTTCTATGAACTGACTTCTCTTTAAGAATATACAGGCAGAAGGCAACCTGACTGTGAGCATTTTTATCCCCATGGAGGACAGCCTGGACTGGACCTCTCTCACTCAAAAGGTCAGCTCTCCACAGTGGGTTCATGTATACACAAAGTACTTTGAGACTTGAGCATCCCAGATTATTTATGAAATGTAACAAGAATGCAAGATGGGGAATTTTACCCTCTCACCTATTGTGAACTCACATATAGCTTTGGTGACTAAAAATTCATAGATGGAGATTTTATTCACAATGAATCACAAATTGGTAGCTTAAGTTAAAAGTGCCAGTTTCTTGTCTTGAATTCCCATTAAAGTATTAGAAGAATACTTCTGGACAGAAAATTATATGCTGCTGGAATAGGTGACAAAGCATCCTCTCCTTTAAGTATTGTTAAATCAGACACTGGTACTGGATGAATGGAATATCCCCTCTTGGCAGAATTCTCTTAGTATATTGCTTTTTATGTCAGTACATACATTTTTCCTCAGACAGGAACTGTTTCAGGAGGAGAGTTGTCTGTTTTCATGTCCTTCAAGCACTCTATGTGCTCTTTGGGTGGTCTCTTGATTAATTTTTCCATGGTTTGGGATTCTGCCAAAGAACAGAAGAGGTCCAAATACGGATCAAGAATCAGATTAGATTTATGTTCCGTTTTCAGCAGGATCTGTCCAAAAGCAAATACTTACGTCTAGTATTATTTGTGTGCTAATATAGTTTCCAGGTCCTAATCACAATTATTGATGGACTTTCTAAGCAATTACCGTATTTGGACCATTACTTTTGTTGTTTGCATGTTATAATACACACTGAGTTGTGATGGTGTATACACATTGTTTTTATTAAACCAATAAAACCAACAGCTACACGGCCAGGGCATTCACCCAGCTGATACAGTCATCTACCTGGAGCAAAGATTACTTTCTGGTTTCGTTTCTTCTAAGCTCAGAGCTGGGCAACAGCTATGATCAGTAATTCACACATCTCCAGGTCTGCCCTGCTCACCTTGCCTGGACACTGTGGGATGCCCACTTCATGGCACATGGCTCCTGGTTCCCTGCTCCTTAGTGACCAAACAGTCCCTCCTGCTCCCTGGGCACTCTATGCTGATTGAATCCAGACGTGTGAGAGGTGAGAGAGAGGTTTGATGGGAGAGAAGCTGAGATACCTGGGAATGGAGGTTGCCCTGGATTTCTCCCTGACCTGTGAATGATATTTCCTTTGTCAGCACCAACATGGTTTCATTCTCCCTGACCATTGCTGAGCCTCCACTTCATTCAGTGGCTCCATATTCTGCACTGCTCTTGTAGGAGCTCTGCTTGGACCTCTCTCACCTCGGTGGGGCATCAAATGCCCTGCCAGACTCCAGTCACTAGGTCCCACCAAGACATACTTTGTCGTGTTAGGCTTCTTGACTTCCAGTTTGTTAAGAAAACGGGTTAAAAAGGGGGATGAAGGAGGTAAATGCTCTGTCTCTTGCCAGGTGCTAAAAGAGGGGTGCCAGTGGGAGACAGATTCTAGCTAGGTTTCATGATTCCACAGTTCTCTGTCCTCTTGTCCTATGTTCCTAGAGAAGGTGATGGTCAGGATCTCTTCCTGCAGTCAATCGTTACGAGGTTTGTACTACACAGTGCACTTTGTTCAGCTGTAGGTTTGTTTACAGGGCTCATCCTAGCCAGGTTGAAGATGTAAGAGAACAAATCAGATAAGATTTTTGTCTTTCACAAAGCTTAATATACAGTGCAGGAGTTCTGTGCCTAATTGTGAGGGGGAAAGTTAATTAAGTCAAAATATGTGTGTGTATCTCTAAAGCAGATTGATTGATGACCAATTTCTCCAAGACTGATTATCTTACACATGGGTTTTTAAATTTAGCAACTTTTGCTGCCCTTCTCCATGTAAAACCATTCCAAATGATTTCCATTTTCATTTTGTCAGTCATTATACTTTTTCTCTCTTTCAGTACACAGAAATTGGAGTCATAAAGATACTATAATGTTAATAGATCTGTCTCAGAGTTCATGAGGTGAAACTTGTTGGTCTTCTCATATGACCAACAGTGCAAAAATCTGGAACCAACTCAATTAATCTTGGGTGTAGAATAATGGGGCACTAAAGAACTGCACAACCATAAATCAATAGAGACTAACCCCTAATTTATTTCTTTTTGGGTCACACGTTCTACTTTCACCATAAAAGCAGATAAGGATAACTATAATTAAAATGACTTTCCTTCTCTACTGTTTGTGTTAACATTCATGCTATCGAATATACGCCTTCCTTAATACTTTATTTTTTCAGTATTCTACAGTTATTGTTTCATTAAAAATACCCCTGTGAAACTAACTGTATAATAAATTACAATTCAAAATAAAATATCAGCCATTTCATCCATGAGAGAGAATAAAGCCATAATAAAAAATAATAAAATTTACCAATATGGTAATGTAACATGAGGTTTTTATAGACTCCATGCAAGTGTTAAAATCTATAAATTTTTTATATTGTGCAAAACTGTAAAAAATGGCAATGAAGGGGGAGGGGAAAGGAAAAAACCAGCAGTGTCGGGTTGGCTTAATCACAACATTTTCAGATTTCTTTTTAGATTCTGAAAAATAGTGTATAAAAGTATGCAGATTTAATTATTTAATTATTGACTAGATTAAAGGTAAATTGAAGAAGAAAAACTCTGTCTTTGCACTTTCCAAGCCACAGTATTGGTAAGTGAAGAAACTCTAAAGCCTAATCACCACTCTCCTTGCCTCTCTTTGCTTACACCTAATATCCTGCACATACCCTGCCCTTATTTTTCCAATTATGCTTTAAACAACTTCTTTATTTGGGTTCTTTTTATTCATTTGGGGTGAAAGAGAAGGTAGCAGGATATGCAAATTTGGAGAGAAGAGAAGAGAAGATGAAATCCTCCTTGCTGCCATTTTCTTTTTGTTGCATCATCTTTCACACCACACTGGTGGGCTATGAACTTGAAATTTTCATTTTCTTGTAGACTAATGATAACTTATTTAATAATACTAGTCCAATATTTAGAATTTCTTCTGACAGCAGATTGCACAAGGCATATGCAATTTGATTTAAAGGAAACTCTCTTTTTTTTTTTTAAATTTAAATAAAGGGAAAGAGAGGAAAAAGTATGGATTTCTGGAACAGGTTCAAAACAGGTACAAAAAATTAGTGTTTAAAAACCTGCCTTTTTGGAAACTCCACACCTGTCAGCCTTGTTTTCTTGTATTGTGTTGGTCTAGAGACAGCACAATAAAATGTACTTGATATATCCTAGAATACACTGACTCGTAAAATATGGGGGTACTTATGGTCCTCTCATGATGGAGCTGCTTCCATTTAATTGATAGGAAGCTTGTCACTGACAAAAACATCCTGGATTCTATGTCCATAATCAAGATTCTTGTTGGATTTCCAAAAAGGAGGAGAGGAAGTAGAGAGGAAACAAAGCTACACTGTGATAAAATAAGGAACTGACTGCTTGCACTTCTGAAATGAGAAGTTTCTTTATTCTGTAAACCTAAAACTTTGTTTTCATGTGTGGGTCTTTAAAACAGCAGTAGGGAAAGACCAGGTTGGATGGAGCTTTGAGCAACCAACTTTGGTTTCGTGGTGGGTGACTCTGCCAATGGCAGAGCGGTTGGAACAAGATGATCTTTAATATCTCTTCAAACCCTAACCACTCTATGATTCCATGACAGTATGATCACAGGATCACAGAATAGTCTGAGTTGGAAGGGATCTACAAGGATCATTGAGTCTGATTCTTAAGTGAATGGCCCACGCAGGGATCAAACCCATCACCTTGGCATTGTTAGCATCCTGCTTTAATCAACTGAGCCAACCTCAGAGCTCATAAGAATATAAAAACACAAGTCACAGCATAGTCAAAACATTCAAGAACAACCACATATTTAATTTCTTGATCTGGCACTCTACCTCCACTGCCACTCCACATTTTTTGTCGAAAAAAGGTATAGGGCTTTCTGACCCTTCACAGGAGCCTGCCATTTTAAGGCAGCTTCAGCATATCTGGGATCAACATGCCATTAGTCAGGGTCCATCAGGTATCCCAGAAACTCCACCCTGTGCTGTTGAAGGGAGCTGATTTCTGGGGTTTGACAAGGAGCCACCGCTGCTGCAAGTGACTCAGGACTTCCTGGCATAGCCTGTGTGGCTGTTGAGTGCTGGAGAACATGAAGCTCCTAAGAATACCAGTATGCAGCTATCAAACAGTGCAGCAGATTATGTGCAGGACCATGGAAGGTGGTCAGAGCACAGGAGAGACCAAATAGTACCACAAGATCCTCATAGTGTCTGTATCTGGTTCAGATAGCATTTTTCCGCTCATTCCCTTCTACCATGCAAGAAGTGCAGAGTTTCTTAGTTTGCCAGCTTCTTTTGATAATTCAAAAGAGGCTTTTCCAGTGTCATGGTTCTAGTGGTACCTACTTGGAAGGGACCTCACGTTACATGAGCATGAGAAGCACACGAAGCTCCTGAGAAACGGAAGGAGTCATTCACCACATCCTGCCTTACTGTCCTGCCAAAGTCTTGGCTGGCATTCCATTACGGAAGCAGATGTCTCTGGGCTATAGGAGCTATACTGTCTCATAATCAAGCCCAAAGCAGGAGCCATGCCCCCTTGTCTTTTTCTTTAGACAGATCACTCCCACAAATAGCAATTTTACATCTGAGACAAACAGGACTTGGCAATCCAAGCTGCCTCTGAGGAGTGGTAGCGCACTCTTGAGGCAACCGAAGAACCAGCAGTGCTGGTCTACCACCAGAATACAACTGCTCTGGGGTAGGCCAGTCCTAACCATCTCATTTTGAGGGTCACAGACAGACATAGACTTTAAAGGGGCTTGCTTTTCACACCCCGTTTCCAGAATCAACTGATTTGTTGGCCAGTTATTTCCCCTGATGGAGCTCCAGCACTCCAGTGCTTGTACACTGCAGTTGTGGACCCTCCAAAAACTGTTGAAATGAAGTAAGTCATCTGGTTTAGGACCACATGGCCATTGTCTTCCACACAGCCACAATCCATATTGTTCTGAGTTATTACTACTGCTGATCATCTAATGTCCCCTGGGATATATGGTACCTGGATAGGCTGTAAAGATTAGCCATATCTAATAAATCCTAATATAATTGTGCAGACCGCACTGAATGGTTTTTGAAGACCATAAAACCAGAAAGGTTTGGGTTGGAAGGGACCTTTAAAGACCATGTTGTCCAACCTTCCTTCAATGGGCTGGGATATCTCTTACTAAATCAGGTTTCACAAGATGGAAAGCAAGAGATCTTGAAGCAGCCTGCAGTGCTCTGCCACACTTCTACACCTTGACCACAGCTTCCTGCAGGAATCTGAGCCTAATCTACAGCTGATGGGGAGCCTGAAGGCCAGGCTCCATGCAGTTAGCCTCCAGCTTGAGGTGGCCCAACCCACCTGCCATGAAGCAGCAGGACTGCGGCTGCTCTGCAAGGGATGACAGTGAAAAGTCAGGGGAGATCACATCACGGGACAGTGACCTCACCGACCAGGGCACAGCACCCAAGAAGGGCAGCCTGGTGACAGTAGCAGCTGTTGACAGTCACAGTGAACACCAGGTAAATGTGAGATGGCAGGTCAGGTCCAAGCGGAGTCCATGAAACTCAGTGAACAGACGATGCAGGATATAGGACTAGGCACATGCCTGCCAGCAACACAGCTCAGGAAAGGCTGGAGGCCAAGGCTGGAGCAGCAACGGAGCTACCCCTGCAGCTATGCTGGCAAGCATGCACCGGTGTGTCTCTTAAGGCTCCAGGTTAACTCCAGGGCAACTGAGAGAGGAGAATGTGACACAGACTAAGCAAGCACAGGAATTGGCCCCAACCACCTTGTACCTTCTAAATGGAACCTAAAACTGAGGCCAAACTTGTCCTGAGCGTGTTTATCTGACCGCAGATAGTTTTCACCGTCTCTTCTGGTCCTTCAGTCATCCATTGCCACACCCACGATGGAAAAGTTGCACAACGATTTAAGGGTGGGAAAGGAGCAGAAATGCAGGAACAGGCGACAGAGTATAAATTCAGGCTTGCCATTTTTGATTGAATAGAAATGTAGGAAATAGGGCCTGTGAGACCATCTGCTTTCGCTCTGTAATAAATAAAAATTAGAGCATTCCAACTTCCTGACTGATGACAAGGACAAACTTTGTGGATTTTTGTTTGTTTTACTTCAAATAAAAGCCTTATAAGTATACTGAAACCTGGGTTTTGGTCCCAAGCGACAAAAAGAATGGTCTCTCTGTTGTGAAGTACTAAAGTGGAAACTCCTGAAACTATCTTAAATAGAAATTGCAGAATTCAGACTACAAATTGTATTTCATACCACACTACAAATTGTATTTCACACTACACTACAAATTGTATTTTATGGGTGATGCTGGATTTCACTGCGTCTATTTTCACACTTAAAATTCAATTGTATGGATTACGTGTGTTACAACCAAACAGAATCATCAACTAATAAAGATGCACTAAAAGAGCGGTAGATCAACAAAAAAATATTCCTTTCCCCAGACCAGCTTGGAAAAAAAAATCACAGTACTGTCACACATGCACTCACTGCATTAGGAAAACATGAAATTACCATTAAATTAAGCAAAATAAAATGTCTTTATTGCCTGGTCCAGATTAAGACCTTTTTTAAAAGTGTGCTGTCATTTAGAAGGAAATGTTAAATATAGGGAAAATCATTTAAGTATCTACAAACTAGAAATTCCCAAAGCAAAATTAGGTCTTCAAGCATTGCAGGTACCAAAACCCATAGATTTCAGCACTAACCTTTTTGCCTGAAGTAGTCTGATATCCTTGGTGTTATTCTAGAATGTCTCACTTCCTCCTGCTCACACACCTGTGTGCTTTTCTGACACTCAGTGTGACTACACAATGCAACTGGACAAGCACAGTAAAAGGTCAATCATTTAAAAACCATACCATTCATATTCCTAACACTGCTGGGTTTTTGAAACATGCAGTTGGTTGGATTGTGCAATTCTGTCCGTACTTCAGCTGAGACAGCCCTTTTACTTACAAATTACTGATGACCATTTTAAAAACATAAAAATAAAGCTGTGTGTGTCTTATCTGGACAAATACAAATTTTGTAAATTGGATCAGCCATCCCATACAGTATTAAACAAAACATGAAGTAATTTCCCTAGTAAGTTACTGCCATTTAACTTTGCATTTTTCCAAGGCACAGTACACAAAAGAACTCCTGCAATGGCAGATCAGTCTACCACATGAAAATTTTAACCTTCTAATGACACAGTGGGACATGTTTTGCTCCTGTGTGTCAAGTGACGTATGGCAGCACAAGAAGTAAAACAAGGACATTCAGATATCCCTAGCTCTTCATCAGTCACAATGAATACTGGTCCCCTACACAAATGAGAGACACAATGTTGTAAAATGTAACACAGGAATATAATTTTATTGTGTTAATCTGCATATGTACTGGTACAGCTGGTCTGAGAAAGCTTCTGAAGAAAATTTTTCTTTAACTCTCACTCTCCCAGCTGCTCCCATTGTGTCCTTTAAGAGAGGATCTCTCACAATTTTTTCCATGGCATCAGCGAATTGGGTTGGCAGGGGATCACACAAAAATCCTGTAACATTATGTGAGATTGATTCTAAAGGACCACCTGAATTAACTGCTATAACTGGACATCTCATATACATTGCCTCCAAAGGGACAATGCCAAAATGTTCATTGCTTGGTGTATAAAGCACACATACAGAGTTACTAAAAAGAGAGATTTTCTGTTCATCTGAGAATGATCTCAGAAAAGTCACATGGTCATTAACACCAAGTTTGGCTGCGAGTCTCCTCAGCTCTTCATAGTGCTCCACATTTTCCAGAACTCGCTTATCATAACCACCTGCCATAACCAGGTGAACTTCATCCCACTCATGAGAATCAAGTCTCCCTCGAAGTTCATGCAAAGCTTCCAGAGCCAATGCTAGATTCTTTTTTCTCTCATACCTATTAATGGAAAGAAACAAGAACTTTTTCTTTTTCGGTATCAGATCTGCTATATCTGCAGGAACAATTTCTTCAAAGCTACTGATGTTGAGCGATGGGTAGAGGACATCTGGGTTTATGTGAGATAGGGACTTAAATGTGTCTTTGAACACGCTGGCAGTGAACTTGCTGTTCACAACAATGCAGTCTGCCATGCCGGTCGTGTACTCCTCCAGCCAGTCCAGCGGCAATCTGTAGAGGCGCTTCAGGAAAGATTCCCTCTTGGTCAGAAGTTGATCAGGAAAGTGACAGTAGAACAAAACCTTCTTACGGGTTCTGGCCAGTCTAAGTACAGGAATGCAGGCAGATACCTAGTGCAAACGGAGAGATGGGACAAGAGGAGAGGTCAATTATTCGTGTCAGTGCCACCAGTGTGTACATGTGATTTCAAAGCCATGCTCTGAGAGCCACTGCTTTGCAAGCCAAGTGCCTTCTCCCTCTCCCCCACACGAGCAAATCAAGTTGCACTCCCTCATCCAAGACCTCTTGTGGCCCTATAACTTCTCCCAGCTCCCCACCAAGGGCTCGCCAAGCTTCTCCAAGCACCTCCTTCTGCCACTACCAGGGGTCCTAGGAGGAGAGTCCAAGCAGCAGTGGCATCCTCTCCCTCCAGCTGCCCCAGAATATAAGAAGTAAATTACAAAATGTGGAATGTGTCAAGATTATCTAAAGTCAGGACGTTCTTTGATGTAAGATCTTTGTATACTTCCAAGCCTAATCAGCAAGAAAGAAGACCTAATCAGCAGGACTGGCAGCAGCTAGCTGCTTAGTCAACGACATCCTGGAACTAACAAGCCTTAAGGATGTAGTAAATCAAGATGTTGATTTGTCTATGTATACATTATGAACTTGGCAAAATACTCAAAGTCCATGTATCCTACAGCTAAAGTATGTTCATTATAACACTAAAAAACACACCTACAGGTCAGAAAGACCCCTGCTCAGGTGAAGATCATTTCCTTGAGCAAGTATAGAAGTTAACTGGGGTTACGTAGCTTGTATGGAATCACAGAATCAATTAGGTTGGAAAAGAAATCACTGAGTCCAAATGATGACCCAACACCACTGTGTCAACTACACCATGGCATAAAGGGCCATATCCAGTCTTTCCTCAAATATATCCAGGGACATTGATTCCATCACCTCCTTGGGCGGTCCATTTCAATGTATGAAATCAAAAATTCAATCTCTGAAGAAATTTTTCTGAATGTCCAAGCTAAATCTCCCCTGATGCATCTTAAGACTATGTTCTTTCACCCCATCATTAGCTGTCAGGGAGACCAATCCCCATCTGCTAAAACATCATTTCAGGCAGTTTTAGAGGACAATAAGGTCCCCCTGAGCCTTTTTTTTCTCCTAGCTAAACATCCCAGGTCCCTCACCCACTCCTCATAAGACTTGTGCTCCTCCCAGCTTCACTTCCTCCCCCAGCTTCACTTCCCTTCTCTTGAAATTATTAACTAATCATAACATTTTGAGGGATTGCACTTGGGAAGTTACCAACTCTGAATTTCGGTGTATAAAAGATGGCACAGAGAGATATTTCTGTGTATAATTTCTGTGAAAGATATTTCTATGTATAAAAGATGGCACCCTGATGGGGTGTCCTTGATTTGTGGAACACCATGGAGCAGCCAGGCTTGCAGAGCTTCGAAATGAACAATCAGTCTCTCTCTCTTGAGTGTGTCATTCTTGGGTTGTTACGCACCACATCATGAATCCAATTTTGTGGGGATTTGATACTCCAGGGTTCTGGAGCATCTCTCTTATGAGAGGAACTGAGCCAGTTTAGTGTAGAGAAGAGAAGACTAGGAAGGGATCTTACTAAAGATACTGATAAATATCTCAAAGGTGTCAAGCGGATGGTGCCAGACTCTTTTTAGTGCTGCCCAGTGACAGGACGAGGAGCAGTGGCCATAAACTAAACCACAAAAACTTCTACATCCACATGAAGAAGAAGTTCTTTACATTGAGAGTGGCAGAGCACTGGAAAAGGCTGCCCAGGGAGGTCGTGGAGTCTCCCTCTCTGGAGACATTCCAAACCCATCAGGAGGTGTTCCTGCATCACCTGCTGGAGGTGACCCTGCTTTGGCAGGGGGTTTGGAGTAGATAATCACCAGAGGCCCCTAACAATTCTGTGATTCTGTGAAGAGCAGCCCACCAGCACCCCAGCACCGCGGCCGCGGCGCTCCCATCCCATGCCCATGCCCGTGTCCGTTCCCGCACCTGGTCGCACACGAAGGCGTCGAAGGTCTCTCCGCTGAGCAGCAGCACGTAGAGCGCCACGAAGGCCATGCGCAGGGCGGCGCACAGGGCGTGCCCGCGGCCGCACAGGCTGCGCGGGAGCCAGCCGCCCGCCCGCCGCACCGCCAGCCCGCGCGTCTCGGCGAAGCAGCGCCCGGGGTCGTAGTGCGCCGTCCAGATCTGCACCCGGCAGCCCCGCGCCCGCAGCGCCAGCGCCGCGTCCACCACCAGCCGCTCCGCGCCGCCCAGCCCCAGGTCCGGGTGCAGGAACAGCACGGACGGGCCCGCTTCTCCCGCCTCCTCCGCCTCCTCCATGGCCGCCGCCGCGGGGTCGCATGCGCAGCCCGGCGGCCGCGCTGGGACACGTCAGCCTTCTTTCCCTTCCTGCCGGGCCTTGGCGCCTGCCCCGCCCGCCGGGCGGCCCCGCCGCCGCCCGACGCGCCGTTCCCCGCCGGCCCGGCCCGGCCCGGCCGCTGCGCAAGGAGCGGGAGCGGCCGAGGCGTCACGGGGGGCAGCGGTCCCGGCGAGCGGCCGCCGAGCGCGGGGTACCGGGATAAGGGGCCGGTGCCGCTCAGGCATTATCCGGGGAAGCCGCACGGCCCCGGGGTGCGCGGCGCGGGGGAGGAGCCTGATGCGGGCACGGACGTGGCCGGAGCCGCTGTAGCGGAGCGTGTGTGAGACCGAGCCAGCGCCGCCGCCATGGTGAGAGGCTGCCCGAGGCGGGGGGCGGCTGAGGCGCCCCTTCCCCGCCGGCACTGCCCGCCGCCTCTCACCCCCTCCCGCTTCTCTTCTCTCTCCGCAGCCAGGGCCCAACCCCAGCGCCACCAGCGTCGGCTCCTCCGGCCGCTCCCCCAGCAAGGCTGTGGCTCCCCGCGCCGCGGGATCCACCGTCCGGCAGAGGTGGGTGCCCGCCGCGGCTCCCCGGAGCGGGACAGCTCTCGCCCCCGTGGTGCACTCCGCTTGCCGGGCTGCCTGGGCTGGTGCCCTCCGCTGACGTGGCAGCACAGGCTGATGGCAGTCCAGGGAAGGGAACGCTGCTGGGGAAGGGTCTGCAGCACAAGGGCTGTGAGGAGTGGCTGAGGGAGTTGGGGGTGTTTAGTCTGGAGAAAAAGAGGCTCAGGGGTGACCTTGTCATTCTCTGGCAACCACCTGAAACAAGGGTGTAGCCAGGTGAGGGTCTGTGTCTTCTCCCAGGCAACTAGTGACAGGATAGGAGAGCACAAGTCTTAAGCTGTGCCAAAGGACGTTTAGCTTGGGCATCAAGAGGAAGGGGCGATTAGACACTGCAATGGGCTCCCCCGGGAGGTGGTGGAATCACTGTCCCTGTAGGTATTTAAGGAAAGATTGGATATGGTGCTTAGTGCCATGGTCTAGTTGACATGGTGGTGTCGGGTCATTGGTTGGACGTGATGACCTTAGAGGTCTTTCCCAACCTAGTTAATTCTGTGAAGTGTATTGTTTCTGCAAAGTCTCCTGGACTGCTTGGTCCTAGAAGCTGGTGGAGTGCTAATGTGTCGTTTGATCTTTGTTTCCTTCTGTCATCCCTTAAAGGAAAAATGCCAGCTGTGGGACAAGGAGTGCAGGCCGTGCCACGTCCACAGGGACTGGTGGGATGTGGCGGTTCTACACTGAGGACTCTCCAGGACTCAAAGTGTAAGTTGGGTTAATGGGTGGTGGCAGGCTTGAGGGCTGTAGAGTTCCCCTGTTTATGTTGTCTTGCAGTCTTTGAATTAATAATAATCTGTCAATGCATTAATAATAATCTGGTGTGCATGGGAAAACTTGCTGAGTTGGCGGTTGGGATGACATATTTAATTTGTAACTCTGGAGAAGTAGTGTTTAGAGTTGCAGTGGTTTTAAAAAGGTAGGTGTAAGTTGTGTTTTGTAATTGCCAAAGCTTACCCTAAGTGGTCTTTGAAGGGTGTGGGCAATCTCTTTGAAGTTGAGAAAAAGCACTTGTCTCAATGAATTTAAGCATCTGTGTGCATGTTTTCATTCTCTTTTACATAAAAATTTTGGGGTTTGTCTTACAATAGCCATTTTATGGTCCTGTACACCCCTTGAAAAAATAACATAACTGATACACCATATGCTTGCATCATGGTTTCTTATTAAAAAGCTGCAGATAAATTACTTTAGCTGAAGTTGGCTAGAAAATAGCATGCCAAGATATCCTTGTATATCTTCATTTTCACAAGGTGAATATTCCAAGATTATGGTCATATACCTAGTAGTGCCCCATAAACTATAAAGAGAGCCTAAGTTTTTACTCCTTTGACCAGTTTGAATCATTCAGATGACTTTCCAAACAAACTTTGCAGCCTAATACTTGGGTAACAAAAGTGGAAGGTGTATTTGAGCTGGTGAGTGTGTGCTAAGTTATATCCTGAGTGGAAATTTGTGCTTACTGTAGAATTACAGTTCATGAGCTCTTGTTCTTGCTGGGTTGAAAGGTCTTGAGATGCTTAGGGCTGACCATGTTGCCTGTTTGTTTTTTTTCTCAAATTCATTATTATTTTCTTTTGGAGCTCTTCAAGAGGTTCTATTAGCTGCACAAATAGAACATTTGGGGAAGGGCTGGTGGTAGGCTACTTAGTGATAGTTCCATGAGTAATCCTTCCTTTTAAAAAACAAAATGTATCTAGCAAACCACCAAAGCAGTGCTGATCTGCCTTGCTTACTCCATTCTGAGTCCAGAAAGGAGACAAGGCAAAGAAAAGACAATGAGCAGCAAGAGTGTTCTAGAGCAAATCTATGCAGATAGGCAGGGCACCTGTTGTCTCTGTTGTTTGGTCTACTAAAGTTCAATTTAAAAAATGAATTACATCAAACAGAAAAAAAAGCCAGAAGGGCATTATGATTTTTTGTAATAGACTTGTGATACAAGCTTTAACAATTTTGCTAAGTTTCCTTGTGAATCCTTTGATGTCACTTTTGGTGCTGAATGGCCACTCAATTGTTCTCATCTTCAGTACAAGCAGATCAGTAAACAGATTTTCCCATCTATTTATGTTGTGAGACAGTGGTTCCGATTTTAAGGTTTTGGAGCACTGGGAGTGGGTTTTTTGGCAGCTACTTTGGGTAACTGTATGGTCAGGCTTTTAATGAAAGAATCAAATCTATAAAAGTGAGTTGGTTTTACAAATCACCCCACACTAGATGCAGCATTTTCTGAGCCATGGCTTGGTAGCAACTTTCTTGCTTATGGCTTTCTAGGTATTTTTCTTCAATTTTTTTTTCCATGGCAACCAAATGTCTCTATCCTGTTTAGTAGGCTTTAAAGTGAGAATGGATTATCAAGGGTTTATGATTGCCTCAGTGAAATGCTTCAGCTGAAGTTTTTTCTAGAAATGGTTGTGATCACAATTGCATAAAGCAATGGGAAATCTTAGCCTGGTAGTGGTGGTGGGTGGGCTTTTTTTGGT
The DNA here is from genome assembly GCA_910950805.1 of Acrocephalus scirpaceus scirpaceus. Taxonomy (NCBI): domain Eukaryota; kingdom Metazoa; phylum Chordata; class Aves; order Passeriformes; family Sylviidae; genus Acrocephalus; species Acrocephalus scirpaceus. Next base: position 65,843,923 of record OU383773.1, on the reverse strand, counting down.
GGTTTTTTATAGTGTTTAAAATGCAACTCTTAGAATTACTGTGAAAAAATTCATAAAACCACCTGAGAACAGGTTAATTCATACTAGCTACAATGAAGGGAGTTTCACTCTAGATAAAAAGTTTATATATTTTATATTGTGCAGAATTAGATTGATGCTTTGGGTATTTTGTATCTGTATTCAACATCCAAAATAATAAATATGTTGAATACATACATTGGTTTCTCTCAGGAAAGATCCTTTATTTGCATTACAAGATGGTTCAAGATGTGTATGCCTTTAAAAACAACTATTAGCAAAAGAGAGTTGTGGGGGATTTGGCTGAGAGGGAATATGATATTTTTCTCTTTGAATCTTGGAGATTATATGCTTTGAAAAGAAAACTAAACCCAAACTTTTTCATCTTTTTGGGTCACTTGATACCTGTGGTATCAAGTCTTGGATATCAAGTGATATCTTGTCTTGGACTTTCCTGCTTAAAGAGCTATAGGCAGCTTTCCTGTGTATAGAAAGTTAAATTGACCTTGTTGTACAATATGCAGCCTTATGAAAGACATTCTGAGAATGCACAGTTCTTTAGAGGTGTCTGAATCCATTTATTTATTTGTGGTGGGCTGAGAAGATGCACGTGTGTGGAGGAGAATTGCAGGGTTTCAGCAGGTTTTCTTTGGGACTGGAGGAAATGAGATACATGTGTCAGTATTGGAGAGCTGATTATTCTCTAGAGGTTCAATGCCATCTGCATGTTTAAAAAACACTGAGTACACCATCAGTCCCCACTGTTTATTTCCATGTAGTTCTGTTCTGATTAGTGGTGCTGCTTTTTTCCTGTGTGGCTTTGGCAGAGCAGCTTACCTATTCCTACTGCTAAAGGCTCAAATTAAATAGTAATTCAGATACAGTGTAAGGACTATGAATTATGATTTCTATTATGTAGGATATAAACTTACATGTATACATAATATATTAATAAATAAAAATTATAAATATATTTATTTATATGTAGAAAATGCTGGCATTTGAGAATTACATTCTGTTGCTTAGTGAAAGATACCCCTTGAAGGGGTTGCTTGTGTAGTCACCATATATGTGGACTTTGTTTATTTTGTTTTTGGTTTATTTGCTAAATGCTTTATGTCTGTGTTCAGGATCCTCCATACTCAAATCAGTCTGATAGGTAATAATAGAGTTTTAAAACTCATTATAAGATTACAATTGTAATTATTTTAAGTATGTGGTTCATGAGCTCATAGAAGAATATGACAGTAAACTCTTTGAATCCCTTTTCAGTTTCCTTTTTTTTACTTTATATTCAGGTAGCATTTACATGCTTATAAACAGTACCTGGAGGGTAACACAGGCTGGATAACAGATTTCCCAATAGCATGTTGAAAATCAGAAATGAGATTGTATGAAGTGAGTGGTATGAAGGAGTGTTGAGTGTGTGTATTCATGTAATTGTTGCATCTCAGAACAGCATGAAACAGCTGATTGAAGCTAGCAACGTGCACCCTATGATTACCCTGTTTTTTAAAAACATTAGTATGCAATTTCTAAACAATATATAAAAGTAAGAAGGAAAAAAAGGAATATATTCATTTTAGGTAAAGATTTAATGATGTAGCTTTGCCACTTTGTGTATGTTTTTCAAGAAAGCAGAGGTCCCTGTCTCTCACCCACTGCTGCCATTGTTTTCAAATGAAATAAAAGCCCTAAAATAAAACAGCTAATGAGAATTTTTTGCCAAAATTTTAGTAGCCGCTAGAGGACTCTGTTGGTTTTTTTGTCGGACTGCATCTTTACTCAGGTGGCTATCTGAGTTGTAAACACAGAGGATACTTTTCCAGAGACTGTGGAAACAGTGATGCATAGTAATGAACCATTAATGGCTTTTTTAACAAGTGGGATTTTTTCACTCTCTTGTGGTTTTTTACGTTACATTTAGGGTGTATAGAACTGTCTTTAAAAACAGTGGCAGCAGCAGTTTTTGATAGAGATGGCTATCTCATTTCTATGTGCCTTAAGGTATTTCTGTGGGAAGGGAAGAAGAGTTTCTTGTACAATTTCATATGAACTGATGAGCTCACTTGGCTGATAATGACTGGCCTTTGGGCAAGACAGACTTCTTTTTTATGTTAATGCATTTTCTCTTTATTTTTAGTGGACCTGTTCCAGTTTTGGTCATGAGTCTTCTTTTTATTGCTTCTGTGTTTATGCTGCACATCTGGGGTAAATACACTCGTTCCTAGACTCAGCTGCCAGCTTAAAGCGTACATCTTGGACCAAAACTATGGTGGATCCTGGTTGTTCTTGGAGAGAGACTGGGGAAGCTTCCTATCACCTGTTGAAGTCCTGTCAACTTTGGCTATAATACCGAATTAATTTCTCAATTCGCTACTTGGGCAGCTTTAAAGCCTGTCATGGGTCATTTTGTATTTGTATCTGTACACTTAGAATACAGGTGTTGCAATAAAAGTTGTATATGGAAATAGAAACAGTCTTAACTGTATTTTTTCCGTTTCCAGTATACCACAGGTAACACATTTTACTAGTGGTTTTCATAAATAAATATTTCTGACTAAATGCTCTTTGACATTCAATCCAGATTCTTCCAAACTATACATTGCTATATACTTTTAAGCTAGAAGATCTTTTTTTGTGGATGAAAGAGACAAAATCAGGTTCACAAACATGAGAAGGTAACCAACATCCTTGTTGAAATAAAACTGAGGTACCAATATTGAGATGGTTGTGTTCTTCTTTTAACTCCAGAAAAATAGCTGAATTTATTTATTTTGTTTCCTAAATGCAAGTTAAACTTTACTCAGTGCTTGTTATACGTAAAAGTTGTATAAGTATGTTTGGTTTTTTGAGCCGCAGTTGAGGAACAGCGTGAACTGGTACCTAAATGATTTTAAAAAGAATAATTGCACGGCTGTCAAAGACATTTTTCAGCCTTGGTCACATGGTGTGCTTCTTGGGGCTGTCCCCGGGGAGTTGGCCTTCAGTGATTCTTGTGGCTCCCTTCCCGCTTAGGATATTCTGTGATTTGATGACTGCAGGACCACACTCTTTCAAGGAGAATTAAAGGGAATGGAAGGACTGGAAAAGCAATTACTGCATTTCAAGTAACAAAACATGCAAATAGGCTGAGTTACAGCTAAGTGTTGCTTCAGATAATCACTCCAGTTTACTTCTGGATGTCCAGTATTTTCCTTTTGAACAGTCACACAGCTTTTCCTTCTCTTTTTAAGGGTATCTACATATTTGTGCATTAGCATTTCTCACTGCTAATGTGGTCCTGAAATTGGATGGAATTATTTTAGCCTGCTGTTCATGTTGAGTCCTGGTTGAATATCAGCTTGTCATGGGAAAACAAAATTAGTTATGCAGCCTTGACAGAAGTTCTAACTGCATGTTGTAGAGGCAGCCTCTCTTACCACCTTCCTTAAAGCAGTTCTTAAATTAGATTACTTCTGAAAAGACCAAATTGTTCAAAACAAAACCAAGAATGAGGATTGTGGTCTCAGGGCTATACGAGGTAATTGTTTTGAGCTGTGCAAATGCCATAGTACCTAATGTAAATGTGGAGGGAAAGATAGAAGACTTGGAGCAGAAACTGAAAATTGTCTTAGAAAATGTAACAGTAGGAAGGTGTTTTCAGAGTTTGGAAGTTGAGGAACAGGGAGTTTTGGAGACTCAAAGGCAGTGGTGTAGCAGAACACTAAATTGGTGGAAACCGATACAAATAAATCATGTATCAAAGGGAAAAGGATCCATAAATCATTTACCTCTATGCATATGGAAAGGAAGTCAAAACACAAGGGAAAATAAAGTTAGTAGGGGGAGTAGCTCACCACTTGAAAAGGTGGAGATAGGGATCTTTCACTTAAATGCTTTGCTTAGCAAGAAAATAAATTCTGTACAGTCAGCAATTTCATTTTAAGGCAAGAAAATGCAAAGAGAAGACCAAATGCAGGTCAGTTGTTCTGCTGACCATGTGAACAGACTGCTGAGCTATTTTGTGGTGCTCAAAAGAAAAGGAATTGAATACTCTAAAATAGTGTAAGGATAAGGAATAACAGTAATATCAAAGTAGGTAACCTCTTTTTTACTATGTTTTGTAATACACAATTTGACTGTTTTCTAATGCAGCAGGAAACAATTTTCTTTAAACACTTCCAGTCCTTAAAAGCTGTTTTCCCACATCAAATAATTCCATTTAAAGCTTTCCATATTTTGGCTTTTTTGGTGTCCTGCTGCTTCTAAAGACCGGAATTGATGATGATCTTGTAAAAGTGATGGGGGAAGGCTTATTGCTGTACAGCCTTTTGATAGTTTTTTAATACATTTAGATACATTTTAATACATTTAGTTCAACTGAGTATAAAAATGTTGACTATTTTGACAGTGCTGTCCTTGCTTAAATGTTTTTTTTTTTCTAGAATGGCCTGTATCGTGGATTTTTGCATACACTGTCAAAAGAGCCTAACGTCTCTTGTTTTGCAAAAATTACTTCCCACCCTTTCTTGGTTTTGTATTTTGTGTCAGCTTTCCTCTGGTGATACTTAAGTTGGATTCAGCTAGCTGAAACTTTGGTAGTTTTATTTTTCCTTGTACTTCATTAAAACCCAGATTTCTCTATTGTATGTTTACAAGCTGTGATTATTTAAATTATTAGCGTGAATGTGTAGGATATTCATACTCATTTTCTCAGTGTTTCATGTACATGAGTTGTAGTGGAGTCTTGAAACTGATGTTTATCAAACTTCAGCTCCAGAGAGGTACAGATAAAGAAGTGCAGGTTGCAAAGACTTACTGGAATTTTGGCTAATAATGAATGTGAAATTCTGTTTGGCCTGGGTGAATAAATTATAGCCATACTGATAAACAATAGCTAATCTGTGATACAGAAAACTAGTCTTTCAGTAATAGAAAAGAAGAAAGGACAGTCATTTGAAAAGCTTTGTGTCAGGTGGCTAGGAATTAGAAAGACTTCGGATTTTTATGCCTACTGGTATGTGATTGAACTACAAGCTTGACTGAACTCACTGTTGTAAATATCTTTACTTAGGTGCTGCAGAAGGCTCTTAAGTCCTCAAAGATCTTTGCTTTGCCTCCCTAACAATAAAGATTCAAGATATCTGGAAGAACTTGTATTTCCATAGAAGAGATGCTAAAGTAGTAGAACGTTTTATCCTTGACTTAAAGTATTTGCAGCCTCAGACTCCATTATCCCTCAGCTGAAGAAGGGGTTTTATAAGGAGATGCTTCTTTTGCATGAGTTCATCTGTGTCTTAAGGTTTTCCTCCCCACCTCAGCAATAAATCTGAGTATGTGAGTAGGTTCAGTCTAATTTAACAGTGACTTAGAAGCTGAAAGACAGTGTTCTTGAGGGTTGGATGGAATAGGAAACTAATAGAAGAGGGAGATGGTTAGAGCTCCTGCTGTGCAAAAGCCTTGCACTTTTAACTCATTACCCAGGGAGAAAAGGGGGAGAGAGACTTCTTTAATGCCTTTATGATAGAAAAATATTAACCTTTGCTCTTGCACATATTTGCACGCTGAAGTCGATCACCCGCGAGCTATGTGTCTGTAGGTATATCGGCTTCATTAGTTCTGGTGTTTCAGAATAATTTTTACTCTTGCCATCTGTTTAGAAGCCAGCTCCTCTGCACAATACTCACACATATGCACATACATGCTCTTTCCAGTGGTTTTTTGTTTTGTTTTTTTTCTGGAGAGAGAGACGACTTCAAAGTCTAACTTGTTATATACTTCCTGCTTTGGTAATAAGGCTGCATTGACATCTTTGTATTAGCTGGTTATATAAATGTGTTTCATGGAAGACTTTTCTTAGTGGCATTGGTAATAATATACTAAGAATAGTAATGATTCTCAGCTTAAGATCTCTGAGGGGGGACTCTGCCTTTTAGCTTTTTTTTTATTGAGAGGAATCTTGTACAACATTTGGTTTCTGCTATGATTTCAGAAGTTGATGAAAGGAAAGGCAGGCTAAGCAAGAGCAAGTGTGAAGTTACTGAGTATATCTAATCCCTGACATGTATTGTTACCTTCTCTTCTTCCTTCTGTGCTCTAGTTATCTCTTTTTCTCTGGAGACCTCCGAAGATACTGAATTGTGCCATGTAGTAGGATAATGCTCTGATGCAGAGATATGCCAGGCAGTAGCAATAATGAACAGGACAGACCCATTTTACTTAAGTCAAAAATTCAAGTTCAGATGTGTATCACCACAAATTTGATATCGCTATCACACATGTGGCAGCAGGTTGCAAATAATTATCCTTGTTTCTTATTTTGAAGGATTTTTCACACAGCTGCCTTTCAGAATAGTATCTGTGACTTTTTGACCAAACCAAAATTGAGAAATTCTTCAAAGTTGCACTATTATTTCATAAAATAGAACTAAGCAAAACTTCCCATGTGCTGCTTTCTTGAAAAAGCTGCTTGTCTTAAAACGTGAAGAAAGTGAAATTCCAGCTAGTTTAGTGTGGTTTTTTTTTTTTGTTCATGCATTAATCACTGAGTAAATATACTGACCTTATTTTCTTCTCAGATACTACAGAGAGATAGAAAATATGCCTACAAGTGCTGCAGAGGTTAGACATTATATGAGTGAAATGCTTCCAAAATCAGAAATAAATTTGTGGTTAGTATGCTCCAGTTTCAGAGGGGCTGCATTCCCACCATCAATTATCAAACACCGTTCTGTGAGACCTTCCAGTTTATTAGCTACTGTCTCGGTTGTTTTTCTGGTAAGGTAATACAAAAGGAACCTAAAGTAGTGTTGCCTTAAATTCCCAAGATTGGCTGGTAAGTAATGTTACTCCCGACTTACATAAAAGCACCACACAGTTGTTGTAATCAGTGAAGGAGAACATATGTGTTCCTCACCTCAGGGAGACATTTGTGAGGGAGAAAATGTAACTGCATGATACAAGTGCACAGAAATTTGCAAAGGACCAAACTATTGTAATTCAGTGTGAATCTGAACTTGATGCAGTTGTGGGGTTTGGTAGACCTTACTTTCTAATTTTGTTCCATTTTTGTTTCCATATTCCTTCTTTTACTTCAAAAAGTAACCTGTGAATAAAATTAATTAAGTGTAATCTTATGTATCTTTTAAAAATTAACGCTCTTAAGTTTCTTTAATCTCAAAGCAATTTTTTAAAGTCTTAATGACATTTGTTTTTTGTTTGATTTAAACTATGATGAAAGGTAATTGCAAATGCCAACGTTTTCCATTAAATGGAAATTCACATTGAAACCAGCTCTTAACGCTAGATAGCCATGACAGTGTGAAATAGTATTGGAAATATGGGTATAGGTCATAGCAAAATGTACTTTGGTAAGAACTTGTGGATGTCTTTGATCCAGCTCCCTGCTCAGAGCAGAGTAATCATCAAGGCTCGATCAGGTTGCTGAGGGCCTTCTGCAATTGCGTTGTGAGAATCTCCAAGGACAGGGTTTCTCTGGGTACCCGTCTCTGTGCTTCCACTCTCTGGTGAAGATATTGTTTGTTATATCCAGTTAGAATTCCTATGCAGTGGTTGCCTCTTGTCCTCTTGCTGTGCATTGCTGGGAGGGCTCTAGCTCCATCTACTTTCTAACCTTAGCTGGGGACTGCAGCTTGTGTTTTACCCTCAGCCTCCTGAGCTAAACAAACCTGGTTGTCTCTGTCCCTGAGCGTCATGTGCACCAGCCTCCAGCCATCTAAATATCGTTCTCCTAGATTCTCCAATTCGTTACTGTTTGTTTTGCACTGGGGGCACAGAATTCAGTTTTCCAAATGAGTGTGTAATAAGGGGGCATCTTTAGGAGTGCTTCACTTGATGTGCCCGTTGAGCATCTTGCTACATGGTTAGCCTTCGTTGCTGCAAGGATGTGCTGCTGGCTCATGTCCAGTGTGGCCACTGGGACATTTTGTGCAGAGCTGATCTCTGCTCTGGAGAGTCAGGCCATGTGTCACTGCATGGAGTTGCTCCATCCATGATACAGGACTTAACATTTGTCTGTCCTGAACTTCAGAAGGTTTTTTTGGCTCATTTTTCCACACTGCTAAGATCCCTGAGAGTGCGGGGCTCTTCTCCACCAGCTACCACTTTGTGAAATTTCGTGTCCTCATAAATTTGCTGAAGATGCAGATAATGAGACCAATTGCCTTCCTGCCAGCAGCATGGCAGTGAGTTTGCATCACTGCAGGATTACTTTAAGCTTCTGTCCCGGTTTATGGCCATCCTCAAAAAACCTGATATGTCTGGGCTTGAGTGTAATCCTGGCGCTGAGATACTGGATTTCACATAAGGACAGGATCTAGCCTCCTGCATGGAGGATGCAAGTGAAAACTCAGACGTGCTTGAGAGTGCCTTCCCAAAATTCACTAGGCACTGTTCCCAGGCCTTCTGCTTATTCATTTCTCACTCACCACCTGTGCATTCAGATCTATCTGCTGGCTCATAAACTGATTTATATAAAGTTCTAACTTCTCAATAGCCTGCACCATTTCTGTTATGTGTAGATCTCACACAGACTTTACTAGAATATGCCTACAACATGCACTAGGTGGCCAGAGCAACACATAAAAGTTAATTTCTGGTATGATTTCAGTTGAAAAGTGTGTTTTTCTGAATTTCCTCTTAGCATTCCCAGTGAATCCAGAAGAAGGAAGAAAACTTCCAAGTATATACTCACCCTATATTCTTTCTCCCCTTGAACTGACTATTCTCTGAAAGGAAAAGAGGCTCTAGGAATATAACTGTAACAATTCTTCTAGGCATTTCTTTGCCAATAAAAAAGAATAGTTAAGATATTTTTCTAAAATTAGTTAAAACCACTGCATGCCTGTGTGATACCTGTGTGTTGAAATGCTCCATTTGGTGGACAGCTGCTCTTCTCCTTGTCTCCACACAGATTTTTAGGTAACTTTACCAGAGATTCTGTTTCCTATCCCTCTTGTCTGCACTCTGGCTTAAAGGCCTCCGGCAGGCTCACTGTTTGTTGGGATGAGAGTCCTGGTTCTTTCTCCAGGAACATTTGTCTGTCCAGAGTCTCAAGGCTGCATGGTTTTCACCTCATTCTCAAGTAGATAAGATGCTAAAAGTGTTGAGGAAGGATTCTCTTCATATAATCCCAGGTAATTGCCAGTGCTGACCAGCCAGGTCCTGTGTAGTGGCTGAAGCATGGATGTTTTCCAGGAAGTTTGGATACAGATGTTTGAATGTTTACAACTGGCTTATCTTTGCCATATAGATGTCAAAGCTGAGTGGGAGAAAATAATACCAGTGTCTCAAAGCTCACTTTCTCTGCTCTTGCAGTCAACACAGCGTTAAAGCATTTTACAGATTGATCAAACTCCTTCATTTAAGATATATGAACTTCCCATGTCTTGTCTGAGAAGGTACACTGGGATATGTACAGCAGTTAGCTATTTCCCTGTATAAAAAGACACCTCTTGGCAGTGAAGTTGTAGGTGTAGTCATGCCAGATTTAGTAAAATCTTTAACTGATTCACAGGCAATATAAATATGCCTGTACTTTAGGAAATTGGTGTTGGTGGAAGCCAGTCTGTGCCTTACCCCTACAATGCACGAGCATCAGGTAATGAAGAGATATTTTAAAAAGCCACCTAATCACCATGTTTTGTAGAAAAGTTCTGTGAGACAATTGTATTCATGCTCCAGACCCTGTTCCTCCACCATCTACTGTAAAACAGTGGCTTTCAGATAATGCTGAAGTTGACAACAATATTGCTACTGATAATTCATGGATCAGATTACAGGGAACTTTGTCATAAAAACTGGCATACATTCCAAACACAGCATCCATTCTTACTCTAAGTGTCTTTGTGAAGTACCCAACTGTGAAAAACCTTCAAAGGCAGATTAACGTGGGAGAGTGATGGCACCACGGGTCTGGCATTCCAATGTAAATCCATTGTGCTGTTGTAAACCAGCAAATGTATGGAGTCAAAGCTGTACTTTCACATACAAAGTCCCATTTTTTCATTGTGCATTTAACACTATCAGGTCCCAGATTTGAAAGTGTAACTGCAATGCCTAATTAGCACGCCCATGCTAAATATTTCCAGTACCTTCTGTGACAGAAAAGCTTTTGTGCAGTGCTTCCTGTCCTACATTTCCCTTCCCACCCTCACTTGATGCTGCTGGGTAAAACCCCTGTAGCACTAAGAACCACTGCTACTTACTAGCTATTAGTAATAAGCTATACCACCATAATTTCATTATTCTCCCAGTTTTCTGCCTTCAAGCTTTGGTCACACTAACCCCTCAAGTTCTTTTCTGTTCTTTTAAGCAATCATAACACTTGTGTTCACCTCCTCATAACCTCCTGATAAAGCAGCAGTTCCTACTTTGAAAGAGGACATTATTCATGTGTCAATGGTGAGGTGGTTGGAACTAGATGTTCTTTAAGGTCCCTTCCAATCCCAGCCATTCTGCAACTCTGTAATTCTCTGTAGCACAAGTTTGGATGTAGTTCACTGAAGTACTGACTTGGCCTTGGTCTTGGTTGGCCTTGCTCGCTGAGAAAGGCAGTAATCATAGGTCATGTTCTTTGTTGCAGTGTGTGAGATAAAGCTGTTGACATCAAAGTAATGCCAGTGCTTTTCTCCTGCTTTCACTTCTGCACTGCATCAGTGCCACTCCCAATTTCTTTGTGTATGTGCCCACCTTCGTTCCTTGCCAGAAAGCACACTTGGATTTCTGCTGAGGGGATCTAGTGTCATCCTGCCTTTTCCAGGAAAAAAACAAATTGAAATTAAAGCATTGGATTGGTCCCACCTTATTACATCTGCTTCTAAAACTGTTCTCTGTGCATTAGGGGGTGTATTCTTTTTGTCACGTTAATGAAGAAATAATAGTGTTTGTCTCAGGCCAGGCTTGCTGAGCTGGGCTGAACCTTGAATATATATTTTCTGTGAGATATATGCTGTCCTTGCATGGAAGCAGTGTAGAAATTAAAGAATTTAATCTTTTTTTTGTAGCAATTCAGTGACACAGGTCAGGCTGGAATTCAGGATTTCTGGGGTCCTTAAGTTATAGATATTCCTCTATGTAATGCTGTGCTTGGCATAAAAGTGTAAAGTTCATCTGAGTTAGCCTGTGCATGAGCTGTGAGTATGAGGAAATACAGGAGGATAGTGGCACAATGTGTCAGTTTACAGCAGAGATTGGCTGTGTCCACCTCTCAACCTATGCAATCACCCTCAGTGATAGGAAAGACAGTGATAAATTTGGGTTTAATAACATCCTTGTAGAGCTACACCGAGGCCATGAAGAAGTTGAAGGCAGTCTTTTCGTGGCAGTTCATGGCAGGAGGACAAGAAACAATGGGGTTAGGTTGAAACAAGATCTGTTGGAGATAAGGAGATAGCTTTTCACCATGAGGATAGTTGAGCCAAGGTTGCTCCTAGAAGTTGTGCAGGCTCCTTTCTCCATTAGATGTTTCCAAGATCTGATGGATAAAGCTCCGAGAAGCCTGGTCTGATCTCATGAGTGACCTACCTTTGGGGTGTAGGTGTACTAGATGACCTTTCAAGGTCTCTTCCAACCTGAAGTATCCTATGACCATATGATTCTTATGGAGCCTTTTTGACACCTAGATGAAAGTCTGCATCCTCTGAAACTTGTTATGTTCCTGCTGCTCTGCTGCTCAGCAGGTGATGCAAAGAGCTGAAGATAAAGCAGAACCTCAATAAAAGTTATGTCAGATTTTCAAAGGTCTTGGAGAGTTATGCAGAGGAAGAAGAGTCTTAGTTTTATCAGTTATATTATTCAGTCTTTGGAGCTTGATTTTTTGATAGACTGAACCAAGTAGAGTTCTGTGATATTAGGTAAAAACATAGTATACATTGCAAATAAATAAGTCCCATAAATAAGTCTGCAGGAATCATCAAAACTGTACATGCTACTCCATCTGCTGGGGAAATCAATTACAACTTCCAGTATTTAAGAGATGGAGACATTCTTCAATCACAAAGGCAGGGTTTGTCCAATCTGTTTTGTATCTGTAGACAAGTGTATTTCCTTTTGCAATACTTACACTACACAGGATAGACAGGAAATCTTGTTTGGGGAAATTATGGTTTTTGAAAAATTCTGCGGGTATATTTACTATTTTTTCTCCTGTTCCCTTTATTTTGAGATGAGTCACTCAAATCAATGTGCTTGAGAGGTTGCAAATGAAAAACAAAGCCTTGAAAAGTTTGGCCTCCTCTTTTCTATGCATTGTAGACTCAGAACATGAGAATGTTTGCTAAACTACCCAGAGCAGGTCTCAGAAGTGTGCGTGGTCCAGGATTGCATTCTGTCTGTTTGTGAAGGGCTCAACTCAGTGGTCCTTGATTAACACCTCTCAGCAACACCGTCTGCTGGAATTTTTTTCACCAAATTCTGTAATGACTCTGCTTAGAGGTAAGTGAGAGTGGTGGTGTTGAAGCTGCCTGAAAATAACAAAAGCATGCTAGCATGAAATTACAATCTCATATTTTTAGAAGGTAATAGGTGTAAAGGTCACATAGCCTCTTCATGAACTGTGAGACTCCATGTCTGATAATTACTTCTCTCTTGAAATAAGAGAACCTCACAAGAAAAAAACCATGAAAGAGTAAACGCTGAGCTAATAATTATGTGGATTTCATAGGTGTCTTTTTCTTTCATTACATAATCAGTAACAACCACTTTTTTCAAAGTAACACACTTTTCAAAGTAATACATTGAAATAGAACTAGAGAGGTCAGAGACAGTGAGCTTCAGTCTAAATCTGCATTTATGTTTTGATATGCAAGCAGAGACTGAGGATTGTGTTTACTGTCCTGAAGACTCACATCTACTGTTTATTTCCATATTTTGAGCTAGAGAAAGAGCAGTGAGCACCTATCAGGAGTACAATCACTTCATTCTGGTGAGAAGTAAGCTTTCATTTGGACCAAAGAAAAGTGTTAAAGTGCTCTTCACAGCCATGAAGTCCTCAGTTTTGCTCTTCTTTTGCAATGAATAAAAATGTGTGTTTGTTTCCTGTATGATGGCAAATTTGTAATTCAGACATTTGTCATGGAGACTGACTGATGAGTAATGAAGTCTAGTCCCTTCTAATCTAGTCTGAATTGAATATTTGATCTTGAAGAGAGCATTTGCATCACAGTCTGTGTCACTTCCCAGAGGTTCACTTGATTTGAAGACATGAATTTTTGAGAGGTTTTTTCAAGCTCAGAATTTTACTGTGTCTGTTATATGCTTTTAGATCTCTATCATAAGGCCAGGGTGCAAGGAGCAGCTTGTAGCCAAGTAGATAAGGATACCTGTATTAGTAATTGTCTAATGACAAACTATTACTTTGTTTTAGCTTTTGATCACTTTGTACAACTGTGTGGTATAACACCTAATGTTATATATTTTTGTAACTAGAAGATATTAATAACAAGCACTGATTCTCTGTAGAATGAACTGTGTATGACTGATCCTGGAATAAAGCACCTTGTGGGTTACAGTGACAGGATGATACCAGAGGTCCCAGGGCTGTGAAAAGCTCACCAGAGGTCCCTGCAAGCAATTGAAGAAAGGCAATATTTAGAAATGGGTAAAACCAGTTAGGGATAACAAAAGAACTAATACTAAGTATCTGACATATGTGCTACACACCATATGTAACAGTGTTACACATGTGTAACATAGAGTTGGAGAAAAGTAAAGAAAGAGCAAGATGCAGAGGGTGTTAGAAAACATGTAAAAAGGATTCTGAGTAGATTTCAAGTTGAGAAGGAAGAAACCATCAACATCATACTGACAAAAGATTTGAACACTAGGAGCTCACTGTTGCTCTCCCCCTGCTCCGAAGCTGTCTTTTTAAGACCCAGAGTGCAGTGGAAAGGAAAGCACACCACCAAAAAAATGGGTTGGTATTTCCTGGGCACAGTGACTACAAAATGATAGTTTTCAATTCTGGGTGAAGTAAGGAGTGGTGCCAGCAGAACTGCTGCCTTGGACTTCTGACTGGCAGACTTTGGTCCTGCTTGACCAACCCGATCTCCTATGACAAAGTGACACACTTAGTAGATGAGGGAAAAGGCTCATCTATGTAGACTTCAGCAAAGCATTTGACACCATCTCCTGCAGCTTTCTCCTGAAGAAACTGGCTGCTCCTGGCCTGTATAAGTGTAGCCTTTGCTGGGTAAAACTGCCAGGATGGCTAAGCCCAGAGAGTTGTGGTGAATGGAATTGCATCCAGCTGGTGGCTGATCACAAGTGATGTTCCCCAGGGCTGGGACCAGTCCTGCTTAATATCTTTATTAATAACCTGGATGAGGGGATCGAGTGAGGGGACCTCAGTAAATCTGCAGACATTACCAAGTTAGGTGGGTTTTGATCTGCTGATGGGCAGGAAGGATCTGCAGAGGGACCCGGACAGTCTGGATTGACGGGCTGAAGACAAGTCCATGTGATTGAACAATGAGAATGCAACAACTCCAGGCAGTGCTACAGGCTGGAAGCAGAGTGGCTGGAAAGCTGCTCAACAGGAAGGGACTTGAGGGTGCTGTTTGGCAGTGACTGAGCATGATCCAGCAAGTGCCCAGGTGGCCAAGAAGGCCCATGGCATCCTGGCTTGTATCAGAAATAGCGTGGCCAGCAGGACAAAGGAAGTGATTATGCTGCTCTACTCAGTGCTGTTGAGGCTGCATCTCAGCAGTGTGTTCAGTTTTGGGCCCTTCCCTTCAAAAAGCAAGACATTGAGGTGCTGCAGGTGTCCAGACAAGGGCAACAAAACTGGTGAAGGGTCTATAACACAGGCTTTATGAGAATGAGCTGAGGAGCTGTTGTTCAGCCTGAAGAAGAGGAGGATCAGGGAGAACCTCATCACTCTCTGCAACTCCCTGGAAGGAGGTTGTAATGAGGTGGAGATTGATCTATTGTCTTGTTTCAAGTGCAAGGATGAGAGGAAAGGGCCCTAAATTGTGCTAGGGGAGGTTCAGATTAGATATTAGAGAAAAAAACTTTCACTGAAAGTGTGTTTAGGCCCTGGAATAAATTGTCCAGGGAGATGGTATTGCTGGTAGGTAGTGTTCATGAAGCTTCTGCATGTGGCTCTTGAAGCTGTGGTTTTGGGGTGATACCACACCACATATTTGGTGGTGCTGGGTTGATTGGATGAGATGATATTTAAGGTCTCTTCCAACCTTAATAATTCTGTGATGCTAAAATGCTTGTGTATATACAATTTTAAGTAATATAATTTGAACTGTGAAGCATTGGTGTCATTGTAACTGCATAGGTAATTCTTTCATTAAACTGTTAAGGCTTCAGCTAGACTCACAATAAGATCATGGCTTTGTATACATGGTGTGTTCCCTTTGCCCTTAACTTTTCAAGTTTATCAGACTAATGGGAATTCAAGCAGTCTATAATATAACCTAATTATTTGGTAGCAAAGGTTAGGGAACAGTCATGAACTGTGTATCCCGATGTGATACACATCCTGAACTGTGACCGATGTAGGAAAAGTATCTTGGGGTGGCCTGTCATAAAGGGGTACGTGCCTACCTTTTGTTATGCTTAGCTGAAAGAAATGAATCTGTTTCCAGGGTTTGGTTTTTTTTTTCAGAAGAGGGTAAAGGTGAAAGCTGTACTAAAGGAAGGAGTGTAGTTATGTCATGAGTAGCTCTCATCCTAGAGAGGCAAGCTGTATGATTTTTTTGAGTCTTTAGGAAAACACAGCTTACAGACTCCTCCGGATGACACTACTGGATTTGGCCTTCATGGACTTGACCCAAATACACTGAAAATGTGGTTTAATTTATGAGATATTATTTGGGGATATTTCAACCAGTCATCAACCTCTGATACCAGTATTTACTGTCTTTCAAGATAACCTTTAAGTGCTGCTAGAGTCAATCTGGTTAGGGCTCGTGAAGTCTTTTGCTGTTGAGGCTTCTAAGGAAGAACAAGGAGACCTACCATATTTAGAGCTTATTTATTTTGTCTAGCACAGTGATTTAGGTAGAATAGTCATCACATTTCAGAAATTTTAGCAAGAGTGCTTAGCTTGGGAGCTGGTCTGTGAAAGAGTCTGTAATGGTATTTAAAGGAGAGCATCAAAGACAGAGGAAGTTAAGCTGCTACTGTGTTGTTTTAAAAAACTGGAGAACAAGCCACACGGATATTAAGAGGAAATATTGTAAGCCATAGGCTGTTTCCTGTGAGGCCAAAATGCAATCCCTAGAATTCAAACTGCTCTTCATATGTGTGAAGGACAGATTTAGACCCACGAGGGAAAGAAAAGCTGTGAAGAAGAGGAGGAGGGCTAACAGCTTACTTCTTGGCTGTTAACATTGAATAATTAAGCACTAACAGCCAAAAGGAAAGCTGTTGTTTTCCTAGTCCAAATATCCAGCCAGGAATAAAACATTAAGCAGCTAGAGAAATGATGTATTTCATTTTCTTTTCATAAAACAAATGACTAAGTGAAACAACATATACTTTGGATAGGCGGAATATAAGTGTATTTCATATAGCCAGAATTTTAATTTCTGGAATTTGTGCTTTGCATTTCATGGTTAAACTGAACATGATGTGCTGACTTTTTTCCCTTAAAATTCATTGTGCATCTGTGGAAATAAAGGCTAGTATCCAGAATACTAAAGCTTTAAACCATGACCACTTTATGGTAAAGAATCAACTAAAATTCTTGTGTATACCAAATCTTGCCTGTTTTGTTTTTTTCCAGCTGTGTTATTTGGTTCAAAAATTTTGTTATTTACTAACCTTATCCTGCTTCTGGAAAGCAAGTCATTAGTCCATGCTTTTACTGATGGAGGGTTTGAAGGTGTGGCATTAGGCTCTGGCCCCTGCCACTTTTTTAGCTTTTTTACAAAGGCTAACCTTTCTAGAAGTTCTCAACCCGCAGCTTAAGCTTACAAGTTTTTTACTGGTAGATTTTACTGGGTCTGAAGTGAAGATTGTAAAAATTTGAGTGAAAGAGAGACACCACATTCATGATTTAAGAGTACAACCCATACCCATTCACACGTTTTATACTGTAAGAAAACTCAGAGGGGGAAAACAAGCCTAAGAAAAAAAGACATATGAAATGAAGGAGATATGGCATTCAGCATGTCTGACAGAAGAAATAGCCCCCCGAGCCAGAAAATTGTCATCAGGTAGCAGTGATATCAGTCTAGAGCTCCTTCCAGCTTTGGATCACAGGGCCCATCAGCAGAGCTCCCTGTATACAGCACCCCTTCACAGTCACTCGTCAATCAAACAACTCTGAAAATAAAGACCACATGTCATCAAATTTGTGGAATTCTTCTCTTCCTGTTTATGCAAGAACTGCCAGATCACTTATGTTGCTGCACTAGCTTTCTGTCCTCAGAGAGGTGGGTGATTTTCTTTTCCTAGTGTCAGCGTAGTGATTTTCTTTTCCTAGTGTTCTTTCACTTCTGGTGTGAAAATAAAATGTTTTTGTAAGACAATTTCATGGTTCATGGGACACTGAGGACCTTTGTAGGAATGCAAAGGCAATAGCTTTGAAATGCTGTTTATTCAC
This sequence comes from Acrocephalus scirpaceus scirpaceus, assembly GCA_910950805.1. Taxonomy (NCBI): domain Eukaryota; kingdom Metazoa; phylum Chordata; class Aves; order Passeriformes; family Sylviidae; genus Acrocephalus; species Acrocephalus scirpaceus. The sequence continues at coordinate 65,826,342 of OU383773.1, read as the reverse complement.
CTCTTTAAAGACCCTCTGCCACCATGAGTAGGGAAGAATAGAGGGATGGATCCAGAATACCGTGTTTGCCTGTGGAAAAGCCTTCATACTTGTTTGTATTGGTTGGATTCAAGCACTGGAACTGGCAAATTGGCCCAAAGATGCAGTGCGTAATTGTGTGAAGGCCATAGGAGCAAAGCAGAGAGGCTGTTGACCTGCATTAGCTCTTGAAGGGTTACTAGAGGTTGTGATGTCATTTGGCCTCTGCCAAAGATGTGCAAGAAACATTGCTCATGCTTTTGTGGGGAAGGTTGATTGCTTGTCAGTGCTTAGTTTACTTGGATAGGTGCAACAGAAATGGGACAGAGCAGTGCTGTTTCAGTGAATTGTCACTTGTATGTAGCTCACTCCTGCTCAACATCGGCAGAGGCGCCACAAAAAGTAGAGACCACTCCATGTAGTAACCATCACTCCTTTCTCTAATAAAGCTGCACAGATGAAGCAAAGGTTGAAAATTATATTAAAAACATCCAAAAATAGCAGTAGTTTTGCTGGCGGATTTCCCAGCAGACCATATGTCAACCTTTTCTGGTCAGCGCAAAACCCACAATCAGCCGTTACTGGATTAGTGCCTCACCTCAGATGTATCACCCCATGTTTTGCTGTCTCACTGATGCCACCTTGCCACCCTTTCCAAGTGGCTTCGGGCTCCCTTTGTGTGACCTTTTGCTCACAATGTGTGTTCTCAGCGAAGCTGTCACGGGCTTGCAAAGCATAGTCTGAATGTTCCCCATGGCCAGGATATCATTTGTTCCTCTGCATTGCCTGGGCCAGGGCCTTGTTTTCTCAGTGTTTCTTGGCCAATCTTAAATATTTTTTATAAAGCCTTTTTTGATGAATGCTAAGTTTCTTTCTTTGATTATCAGAGGAATATTCCCTTCCTCTTCCACATCTGTCTGTGTTTTCATTCTTTTTAACATACGAGACAAATTTCAGAGGGCTTTCCACCCCCCTGGCCCAGGAAGACAACCTGATGCCTCTTCTTTGCTGGTCTTTGCTCCATATGCTGAAGGGGAAGGCTTTGTATAGTTTTTAATGTTCTCCCATAGCATTAATTCTTTATATCCAATATGAATTATTGGCAGATTAACAGCAATCTGGAAAAACAGATGGTGCTTTCCAGACCTCCCTCCTCCTTCCCTGTCATGGTTGAAAGGAAACTAACATTAATTCAGCCCCAGCCTTCAGTGATAGCACAGGCCTACTCAGTGTGCCAGGCTGCCAGATATTTACGTACAGCTTTATCTCATGTACGTACGTCCTATTTCTTCTGGATATAGAAAGAAACCTCTAATATATATCAGTGTTTTTATAATGTGCCAAAATTTTATCTATAGTTACAGAGGCAAATATAAAACCACCACTTAACTACGTTCATGTCTAATCACATAACTATATATCAGTGGCTCTGAATTTGTGCTCCTAAATATATGGAAGTGTATTCACAGAAATACATATGTATATATGTGCATACATGATATATCAGGTGTGTGTTTCCTAAATCCATTGGGCATTAATATTGACATTTCTCTGTGGAAACTCTAAATTAAGTCTGATTGAAAGTTGTTATTATGGCTTGGAATGGCAAATGTCCACCAGCTACTGGTTAATCACAAATGTCTTCCCTGGCTAGAAACAGATCCTTGTATCACTTTCTCTGCACAGTTGCACTATGTCCTGGCTTTATGTATCATGTTTGGCACTATTTCAGTCTTTCTATGCTGGATGACCCTCTTCAAAGATTTCTTGTCAAGAAAATTTATTGTGCCAGTTGTGTGTATAACTTTTCCCTGTACCACCAGTATTATTTGTCACCGACTGTACTCTTTAACAACAGGCAAGAACTAATACACCTCAAGATCTTCTTCAAACTTCTTCCAGGTAAACATTAATTTTTTTAACAATCCTTTCATTTCATAGGAGTAAGATTAGTAAGAAATGCACTGAAACCAACATTAGCAAATAATGTGTACACATGTATATACACATCTAGTATAGCAGAGGTTTCAGTCTGAGACATGTAATCTCTTTTTGGCATATGATCTCCCTTTGTTTTCAGTAGTTTGTATTTTGACTATCTTTTCTCCCACCCTACAGCTAATAAAGCCAGTCACCACAGACTGTGAAATTCTTTCTTTATTCTTCTGTATACTAACAACCTGTGCTGTTCCTTACTGTGCTGTCTGTAGGAAGGGTATTGATTGAAACCTTTTCAAGACAGAAAGGATCCCACAGCACTGGGATAATGAAGCTTGTGGCACCCTCTTAAATTCTGCACTTCTGCACCACTTACAATATTTATTTTTTCAGGTTTTTATGAAGAATAGTGTTTAGTCACTTGATCACAGCTCCCTTACATTGAATGGTAAGAGACCACCTTGCCAATGAATGAGTATAGCATCTTTGATGGAAAGCACTGCAGGGAGAGAATGTGAACTGGGATGTGATGGAATTCGTGAGGGTTTGTTGTGGTTTACTTTGGTTTTGTTTTTCTGTTTCATTTGTCACATTTTGGATGTTTGGAAGTATCAAATGTACTTAAAAAGTAATGGTGTTTTCCTCCGTCCATGTCCAAGGGCCATCTCACTTAAGGTCAAGCATATCAGTGAAAAGTTTACCAAGAGAATCTGGAGGCCTGTGATGAAAAGCAGAATTTATTTATTACTAGTGGCTTCTGGTGTCATTTCAGACTGTTTCATGCTCATCATATAAACAACCTTTGCATTTACTCAGCTATATACTTATATTCCAAAAGGAGTAGCATATGGTGCGAAAACCAGATGCCCCTGCCCACATAAAAGCTCTATACATTTGTTTGAATGTAGTCAGGAAACAGTCACGATCTTCTTCCCACTCTTGGAGGAGTCAGCTGAATGCAGCCAAGACCCTGTTTAGCTCTCAGTGACTACTGGTGTTGCCTAAGCTGTCCTGGGGGATAATAGCATGGACTGTCTTGTCTCATGGGAATGTTTCACCATGAGAACTGAACTTCCTATGCTCTGTGAATTAATTCTCTCTACTGAGATAGTTTTTCTCTTCCCCTAAAAGACTGTCTGGATTCCTCCACAGAAACTTAACTCCATCCTGCTTCTGTCTCTGTATTTCATTCTTTGCTCTTGTGGAGTAATTAACATCATTATGACCTCCTTCCTAGTTGCATTTTATATGCAGGTATGGCCTCTGCTTCCAGAAGCTAGGTTTGTATCCTGTCTAAAACTTGTCTTTAATCCTTGATATTTTAAAATCAGCTTTTCAAATGAGAACCTGTCGCAAAGCCTGTAATAAGTCACAGATTTCACTTCTCTTGCATCTTCCCTTCTGACCATTCTTTGTTTGGAGGTTGGTATTTATGTCAGCCATTAATTTTTTATTATAGGCCCCTTTCATCTGCTTTGCTCCTACAATTTTCTGGCATGTGCAGTTGTAACAGAACAGGATGCTCTGAACACTGACACGGGTTCCCTTCCATGTGGCACAGCATCTTTGGCATGCTCAGCCATGAGATGGTGGCTTTGTCAGTGTGCAGCCGAGGTCTGGCTCCGTGCTCTGCCAGCGACCTGCCATGCGGGGGCAGAACAGCTCCACCTTGCAACACGGAATGAGCTCTCCCAAAGAGAGCTGGTGGCTCTGCAGCGCTTCTCTCCACAGAGGCAGACACTCCACTGAAGAAACCTGCAGGATTAACTGAGTTCCCTCGAAGACCCTTAGGTTCAGAAAATTCCCATCAGTCTTGTGTTGTTCTTCACATTTACAATAGCTGATTTGGCTGCTCCTACTATAGTCCCAACTCATAGGAAGCCCACAGAAATTTCATATCTTCTGCTGCACCTGAGTTGTCAGACAAGCCAAATTCAGCTCCAAATATTTAGTGAAGATCAGAATAAGGTAACAGTACACATGACTACTGTGTGCTGGCAGCATCCTTGTGTAGACTGGGTCAAGTGAGAATTGCATATGCAGAGGAACTACATGGCACAGAGCAGTGGTCTCAAGTGGATGGACCTCTTCATCTCCTATGCAGACTCCAGTTTTAAGCTATGCAGAAGCATGGCTTTCTCTTAGGACCTATATTATTTTAATATTCTACTTTTTTCAGGATTTCTGGGCATGGACAGTAAGTCTTTAAAGGCATTGATTCTATTTCTAGTGGTGCTATTCTGAAAGTCTTCCCTGCAGAAACTGCAAATACTATTTTAAAAAGTCTTTACAGCTCTAAGTCATATGAGTCACAAAAAAGGATTTATATCTTCTTTTTTAGATTTAAAAAGAGTTTTTCCTCCAGTAGACACTTTGCTTTCCCAGAAAAATGGATGGGTTCTTTCTTTCAGTCAGCCTAGAAGGTGTTGTTGAAGACCCTTTTATATGTTTTTCTCATGATCATGCAGCTAATAAATGGACAGCACTGTGCCCGATGTTTGACTTCAAAATACCATTGAATACTGTCCTTGGCCTGTCATTTCTGTCCTATTGGTGAAGCTGCACTTACAGCATGCCACTTGATTCTTCTTTGTTGCATGTGCCATGCCAATAAAGGCCAGAATTCAAGCAAAGAATCTTTTTTGTTTTGATCTTTTATAAAAAAAAAATATCACATAAGCGAAAAGGTTTACATGGGCATGGAGGCAATGACCTCTGCTCTCTCCTCCACTTTCATCTGTGAAGGAGCTTCCCTTCTGAACTGAGTAACTGTATTTCTGGTAACTCCTGAGTTTCTCTTCTCTTCTCTCTATCCTGCGGTTTCCCACTGAAATTGGTGAAAACTTCTTAAAAACTACTTTTTTCAAAACCTGCAAGAAATAGTGCTAAGCCTTTAAAAAAATCCGAGTAAAATCCAATTCCTTAAATCCCTGATGGAAGAAATCTTATTACCTTCAATACTATTATATACAGGACAAAGCCTGTAAGGCTTTGCTGAGAGATTGAAAAAGGGAAATTAATGACAGCACTTGAAATTACCTGTAATTATCAGTGACACCGGGTCAGCATCATTGCAATGACAGTCTCACAGAGCGATGATTCTGACTGGTTCGGGATTTATGCAAAACTGCCAAACAAAACGTGACCTCCACAATCAGTTTTCATGTATCTCTGGAGCATTTAAGCATCTGAATTCACAATCTACTGTGTAGCTGCTTTCATCTTTTGAAGAGCAGTTAAATTCTGAAGGGTCCCAAGCGTTTTCCTGGTCAAAATCACCTCTCCTTTCCCATTCATATTTACTCAGGCCTCTCTCTTCACTGTCACCATCACACAATGTCTCTTCAGTAGCTATAACAACTGCTTATATGGAAAAGTAATAATAGGAAGGCGTTTAATGAATTTTAAGCTGACTTTAATGTAATTTAGCAGCTGGAAACAAGGAGAAGAGCCAGCACAGTATGACCTGCCAGCTCTCTATGGATTGTCAGTGGTCAATGTAGCACATATTTCAGCACTGCTCTCCAGGGTACGCTGGCAATGTTTCTTTTCTCCAGCTACATTCCTGATTTCAATTAAATCAGCATCTGAAGTACTCTTTCTGATATAGTTAGTGCCTTCCAATAAACGCTCCTGGCTTTGTTTCTCCCCAGATGCTGTCCTTCCTAAAACTTCTATGCTCAGTGAGTGAAGTAGACATCACCTGAAAAGCAAAGATTTTTTAGAGAGTCTAAACACAAAGTTTTGTCTTGAGAAAGCAGGGAAGAAAAAAAATAGCCTTTTGGTTACAGAGCCATAATTCCTTCCTTCCTTCCTGAGGAATGTCTCCAAATCTTTCTTTTGTTCAGTCCCTGTTACTTTTCAATATTAGATCTGGAATGGTGTTGGGTTTTTTTCTCTTCCTATAACTATAAAGGAATTTCCAACATAAAACCACTCATCAAACTATACAGCTAAAGTTTTAAGTTTGCAGTGACCAAGCATACCTTGAAGTTCTTTTCTCTTTTTTTTCCACTAAGTATATGAGCCAAATTGTTAACACATTGACCCAATGCCTTTGAGGCATTATAAGGTTTTTATGACAGCCTGCAATTAGTATTATATAGTTTCTTTTGAAGGAGGCGTGCAACAGGTGTCTCAGCTTTCTGCTCTTTCCTTCTGTCCCCTCCAGTTCAATGAAAAATATGCACTCAAACACCATTTATTAAGATGACCCTTGCATCTGGTTCAGAGGTATCTGTGCTAGGACATGGGAGGAAACTACATTTATGTACTCAGCTGGACAAAGGACTGCACTTGTCTTCAATTTTGCAAAACTTTATTTTGATACAAATTCATTTTTGCAGTTTTCAGCTGTTTTGACCTTAAAAAAAAAAAAAAAAAAGCAAAACACAAAAACAACCAACCACAAAACCAGTCTGTGACATTATGGTGATGAGCCCCACAAGCAGCTCTTTGTGGCCCCACTACTGAGATGCAGAACAGGACTGAGAGTTGTGCTGGTGGCATCTGGAGCCACTCGGCTCCAGAGCTTTGCAGAAACCATGCCAAAGAAGACAGCAACCTTTGGATAGTTTACTTTGCTTGCTGTGGAAGGATCTTCCAGATCACTTCAGGCACATTTGGCCAGGTGACAGCATAATCCTTCATTGCTTGTTGGCCCTCTCATTTTGCCTGTTTGGGTTGATCACCTACAGTGATAACCCGAGGTGCTGAGGCACAGTAACCAGCCTGTCCATGGCAGTGTGCAGCAGAAGGCTGCAGTTCTGGGGATCTGACTGCTCATGGCCACCGTGTCTCCAGAGGCATTCAATCAATTGCACATTGCACTAGCTGGACATTTAAGGTAGGATGAGGATGCCTCTAGCTCCCAGTCTTTACAGGTCTGTGCACTGTAGGACTCCCAAATACCGACAGCTGTTCTGCTCACGGCTGCGTGGTTGGGCTCCTCACAGCCAAATAGCAGAGGTTGTTTGGGGCTTCTTGGCACTGCAAACCGAACAGTGTTGCTACCTCCAAAGTGAGATGCTGGGGTAGGACCCATGCTGTGGGAGGGGAGCAAGAATGGGAAGGAGAGAGAGGGGAAAGCCTAGGGAAATCAACTTTTTGCTATTGTTAAATGGGATGAGAGTGAAGACCTCATTTGAAACCTCTGGCTCCATCTTGTCAGCAGAGTCAGCAGCTGCGTTGGCATGGCTCTCACCAGCTCCATTGTACAGAGAAGGCATCAGGGCTGTGGTTGGTTGTCAACCTGCTACCCAAGGCAGCTGTGTCCTCTGTGCTTAAGATTGGCCCTGCTGTGCATGGAAGTTGAAGGCAAGCAGGCAGAGATGCCTCAGTCCCCAAAGACAAGATACAGAGGCCATTGAGCACTGACCTCTCACTTCTATCCCTTCACTGCACTTTCCTGAATCATTTCACCAACTGTAGACAGGCTGCAGATAAACAACATTTAAGTTGGGACCACTGCTGACTACTCCTCCCCAGTCACACATTCTTGTCACTTCTGTTGTGGTGTCTCTGGCACCCTGACACACAGTCAGGAGATCAAAAAACTGACCGTGTTATGGAAGTGAAGCCAAGAGCAATGGTATGACACTTGTCTGAAAAAAATCCAAACAAAAAACCCAAACCCCAAACCATAATATTTTCATTCCCTTTGTCCTTTTCAAATTGGCCCTGTCTGCTCTGACATTTCCCTTAAGCATCAGTGGCATGTTGACAAATTCAGTGATTGTTATAATTAATACCTGTAGCCAGAAAAGAGCTTGATGCTTACAAAACATCCTTGTGATTCTGATACATGCACATACAAGTTCCATGGGAGACTAAAAATCCCACATTTTTAGAACAATTTATTTTGAAATCTGTAATTGCATATGTACTTACGCTGTCTTGTACTATTACCTCAGTGTTGAAATATTCAGTTAATAGACGGGTTATTTTCTTAACTATATTCTAAATTGTGAGCATCGTGTTCTAAAAGTAGTTCTTATTAATATGAAAAAAAGAGAATGTTTGCCTAAGCCTGCGGGGTCCTGAGGAATGGTGTCTAATTGTCAGGGCTATAAGAACCTAAAAACAGTGTTTAGATCCCAGACCTGAGGTGTGAAACACACCACTAAGTGCTGGGGGATTCATAGTTACTTGCAGACCACAATGTGAGTGGGCAGACTTATGAGCCTTTCTGAAGGGAGGCATGATGCTTTGATGTGCCCAGTAATGACATTATGAGTTCTAATTGATGTAAGCAGTAAAGACAGAGTGCCTCATGGCATGGAAAAAGAGACTAGCAGATACCACTAGTTGGTTGCTGAGCTTTGGTAAGAGATTGTCCAAGTGAACATCTCTCCATTCAATCACATTTTCCACTGGAAATTCCTCTTTCCTTCGGGTATCTTTTAGCATATGAGACTCTGTGGGCTCATTTGAATAGGTTGCCACACAGGTACCTCAGATGAAACCACAGGCTGTAGCCTCAAAAGGAGCGGAAATACTATTTTAAAGATCTTGTCTCTCTGTGAGAGTCAGGCTGGCACTGTCTGTTGCTTTCCTGCATTTACATGTACTTGCCTAAAAGAAACTCTACTCCTTAATAGCTTAAAAACCCCAAGTAAGTAAATAAAAATCACTTTCAAGGCCAAAAAATGTGCCAGCCAGAATTTGCCATGGTTGTGCTGCACCCTTGGAAAATCAAAGGTTATTTCACAAAATCCTGCATGCAAGAAGGTTGGAGCAGTATTTAAAGCCTGAGGTGTGACACATGTCTAATTACTGTATCTGTCTGTGCATAAGGGTGCTAGCTCTGTGTGAGTAATTGGGGCAGGAGATGGTGTCTAAAATCCCCTTTCAGACATCACACAGGTGAGGAATCAGTGACAGTGTGGGAAACATGACTCACATCAGTAGCGATCATTGAGATTAGACGAGAGAACAAACCTTCCTCTAGCTACTGTGCTGGATGATGACAGCAGGATCTCTACAGCGTTTGGCTCTGTTGTTTAGCAGGTTAATAAATCACCTTTTGGGGCATACAGTTCCCCACCAGTAAAACACTGGGCAGGAAAGAGCAAGACAGCACTATTCATCTTGGCAAGAGCAATGAAGAAGAGCTCTGCACAGAAGCCACCTACCTACTAGAACTGTGTCCTCGGTTATTAGTCCTCATCATGAAGACTTACTGGAAAAACTGGGGTGAAAAGATGCTTCTTTCAGGCAACAGAGGGAGGAAAGAGAGCTTAAGATACAGACACATGACAGTCACTCGTGGCTGTGACAGTGAATTTTTTCATCATGTTTGCTTTCATGTTGTTTCTTGAAGAACCATGTTTTAGTAAACTTTTTACAGTGGAGATACCAGTTATAACTTGACAAAAAAATCGGAATGGTACCATACTTGGAGTGGAAGTTTTTAAGAAGTGACTTAAAATCTCAGTACTGTTTTGCTTCTTATTGTGTATGAGAAATGCCCTTCATAAATATGATTATCTGGGAGGTGGCTGTTCAGCTAGACAGAGGTGATTCTCTCCCCCTAGCACCTGAATCCAGCACCACAGCCCCCTGGACAAGTAGATGTGGCTGCAAGCATCAGTATATGTGAGTAGAGCATCTGGATAACACAGGATCAGTCAGGAGTCACTTAAACCGTCCTGTAATTCAGACATCTTGTTGTGACAGGCTGTTCCTGGGCATGGTGGGTCATTATTATCTTAATAAGAGCTTAAGATAAGAAATGCCCTCTCCTGTCCCTCACTCAGATGCTATTGGTAGGGAAAAGGACTTGGAATGGGAGGTGAAGGTGAGCATGGGAGGATGGGTTCAAGACAAGGCATCATTTCCTGAACCCTGCAGGCCTTTTGGAGGCCATGCTTCTGGTCTGTGGCCTCCTAAATCTTGAAAAGTCCATTTAGAAGCAGCACGGGATAGGGAGAAGTCAGAATGCAACATCTGTTTTCACCCTCTGGAGACCACAGAATTGTTATTCCTTTGGCTATTCTTTGGGGTCATTAATTGCTGTTAAACAATAGCTAGTAGGGTATTTGGTTGGAAGATTAGCACAGAAATTTTGATGCCTTTATCTGGTTTTATCCTCTTAGGTCTCATAGAAAGTATTGTAGAATATAATCAGTAAAGGATATTTTAAAATTCATTTTTGGTTTCAGCAAAACAGTGGCATAATAATTGCACGTAATTTTGCAGTGGATTGTCGAATAAAAGTAGTATAATTACTGTCTATTCACTCTTCCTGATCACCTATAGGTCTATCTCCCGTTCATTTGAATGGATTCAAAATTATCTGTTTTCCTGTTCCTAATAATGATAAATGACCATAACTAGATCATATAATTTTGCTTACATTTGTAAAGGATGCTAAGTTGTTATGAGTCTTTTAAGGCGTGTTCATATTTTTTTTAATTTAATGAATTGCAAATTATGAGTACTGGGAACCTGTTACTCCTCTTTTCCTGTGCCTCAACCCCAACACTCACCCCAGTTATATTATGAATCACTTTTTAAAAGATAATTGTTACACTAATGCTAGGGACGATAGGAACTCAAGTGGGTGAAATACAAATGTAGAAGGAAAGCTTAATCCTAGAGAGCTGAAATACTAGTTAATAGGATTATAGGGAGAAGTGGTATAGAAAAGATGGAGACAAGAGTGAAAACAGAGCAGTAATATTTTGTTTAACACTGTCTTACACAAAATACATGATATCAAGGCTTCTGGTGAGAGATCTCATGAAAGATACATAAACTATTGTGTTAGATCCTGACTGGAGTGTTCTCATGACTGAGCACAGTCTGTTTAGGGGAGATCAGGGGGGTTGCTGTCCCCTCTGTCAAGGTGCTCCTTGACTTAGCAGAGCTCTAGCAGAAATCCAAGGATATATCAGCCAAGAGTCAAGGCCTAAGGGCAAAGTGCCACTGCAGATGCTGTGGTGGGTTCTGACCAAAATATCCTGAACAAGATGTAAAAGAGGAGGCTTTCCACAGACAAATACTGAACTCTCCTGACTGCGCCTTTGTCTTCCTGGGAGATTTCAGCTGTCCAGGGTTGCTGTGCTGGGCTTGCACTGTGGGAGCAACTCAGGAAGTTGTAGACTGTGCTGCTCACATGTCATGATACAAATGCCAAGAGAGGCTGTCCTTGACCTCCTGCTTGCAAATGGGAAAAACCGGCCAAAATTATGGCAGAAATGGCAACTGGGGCTGCAGTGACCATGGGATGACTGAGTTCAACATACAGAGGAAATGGGAAGAGAAGTAACAAAATTAGGACTCTGGACTTTATAGAGTGGAGTTTGTCTTAGTTAGGGAATTTCCCTAGGCAAAATTCCTAGGGAAGTTGCCAAGGGGGGAAAAGACAAAGGAGGGCTGGCTGATTTAAAACAAACAAACAAACAAACAAACAAACAAACAAAACTGAAAGGAAAAAAAAGCAGCAAAAACAAGCCAAAAAGGAAATTTCAGTTTTCTGAGAGGTGAGGAGCAATCAAGTATCCCATTGTGCATAATGGGATTCCAGCAGAAGAGGCTCTGGATTAAGCATGGAATTGCATGGTGAGCCATTAATGCAACCAAATAGCATACAAGAGTTAAAAAGATGAACAAAGGACAGATATAAAGATATTGTTTTAGCATTTTTTGATAAAAATGAGTATGGTCGAGGCCCAGCTGGAGTTAAGTCAAGGAGAGGCAGTAAAGGGTGACAAGAAGGGATTCTACTTCAAAGAGAATGTAGGCCTGCCAAAGAATGAGGGAGAACAACATAGTGGCAAGCATTATAAAACAGGGTCCTCAGTGTCTCTTTTGCATCAGACAAAGACTTACACCAGCACTGTTTGTTATGAAGGATAGCCAATTGGGAATGAGCAATGAGCTAGGGACAACCACAACTGGATGTATTCATATCCATAGTGCTTGATGAGATTCATTTGACACTTCTGGCACTACCTGCTGTCTGTCATATGTGAAAAAATCAGGGTGGTCTGCAGAAATCCATGAAGGCTGGAAAAAGGCTGAGGGCTGAAACACCTGTCTTTCATAAAGGCAAGAAGGAGAATCCAGGGAACAATATGATTGTTACTGTCACCTCAGTCACTGAAAAAGAACATCTTCTTGAAATTCATTTTCAGACATAGCAAAGACAAGAAGGCAGTGGCCTGTATGAGGAGGCAGATGGCACCGTTAGCAAATTTGCAGACTGTGTTAAGTGGGGGGGCGTGATTGACACACAGAATGGCAGAGCTTTAGTCCAGAGGAATCATCAGAAAGTTGAAGATTGGGACAACAGAAATTTCCTAAGATTAAGCAAGAAGAAATGCAAATTTCCACATTCATAGCAGAGTGACTCAAACATTGGTACAAAATGGATGCTGGCTAACCAGGAGCTTGGCTGTAAAGGGACCTCAGGGCTGTGGTGAAATGGTTGAATCCTTTATGGTTGAGCCATAATTCATTGTTAAGTAAACTACACACTGTGCTAGAAGGAGCGTACTCAGAAGGTCAAGCAAAGTTGTTGTTCTCATCCACTTTTGCTTGGCACTGTTGAGGCTGGATTCATGTATCCTGCTGTATGGCCCCGCTTCCATGGGACCCTGTTACAAGAAGACTATGAAGAAGCTGGAAGAAGTCCAGCAGAGGGCTGCCAGGACAGCAAAGGATCAAGAACACATGCAGAGTTTGAGGGATTGGTCTGGTGAAGAGGAGCCTGTGGGGTGATCTTAGCAACAGCCCACAGCAGCTGGAGTGGGAAGAGCAAAGGTAATGGAGGTAAACTCTGCCATTTAGTGGTAGACAATATGACAAGGAGCAACAGCCAAGAGCTGCCATGGGAAGGTTCCAGTTGCATGGTTGGGAAAACCCATGAGAGGGGTACTGCAGCCCTGGAACGTTACTGAGAGCAGCTGTGCAATCTCCACCCTAGGAAATTTCCAAGGGTTGGCCAGACAAACCACAGCTTGACAGGAGCTAGTGTGGGGAATACCCACAGTACTAAGGAAGAGGATGGGCTAAATCATCCCCACAAGTCCCTTTCAAACAACTTCTCTGTGATTTTCTGTTGTAAACCTCATCTGTAAGTAATAGGAGATAACTGTGTGATTGACAGATGCAAAGCTAAGTATTATCAAGATGAGACAGACTGTCTTCTGGGTCAGGACAAGAGCAAAAATCTCTAGGAATGTTTTAATGATGTTGCATTCTTCTTTTACATGTGTCCTGACAAAGAAATGGACGTGTTTTTTCTGCTTCCAGGAAATGTTTCCTGAAGCATTTCTCTCCTTGTTCCTGATAGCCGCTGAGAAAAGAATTAATTCTGTTTCCCAGTATTAGTCTGTTTTGTCTGTCTACAGGTTCTTCTCATGCTTTTTCAGGGAGTTTAAAGTAATTTCTGCTGAACTTTTCTCTGTTATGCACTTGTAAAATCACTTGCTACCTGAGTCATAACTCCTGAAACTTTCTCTTGATTTTTGCATTGGGTGTCTTTATTGTGTTTGGTTGGGTTTTGTTGCTGATACTGGTTTTAACCTTTGTCCTAGATTATACAGCTGTAATAAGCATAACTTAGAGAAGTCTAACTCGGGAACTTCTCATTTACTCTGCTTCAGTTTCCTTTATGTTAGGGAGTACACAGTCCATGTCCTTCCACAAAAACAAAACAACAGAAGAAACAAAGCCAAGCCAAATTTTTAAGCAAAAAACCAACTTGCTTCAGCCAATACATAGTTCATCTGAGCAGAGCAGAGCAGGTTTGTAATGGAGTCACTAAGACTGTACATTTTTTTGAGGGCTGCAGGAGAGGAGGACCATGAAAGTAGGTGTAGAATAGCCATCAAACTCACTGAGGATTTATAAATACACCCTCTGCATTTCAGCATAATCCTGAGGTATTTCAATGTAGTTGCAAGTGCCTGCTCAGCTGAAACTAGGCTGTGGCCTCCCTAGTCTCCAGACAGCGCCTTCTGCAAGGCAGTGTGTGTGGGACTTTCACAGGCTTTCCAGTTGCGTCTGTTCTGTCTTGTATTAGTAGTCACTGAACCACAGAAAGACTGACTTGGCTTCCTTCATATTCTTGTTGTGAATCAGGCAGAGCTGGGACCTGTGTTGGGTACTCTCACATGTGATGTGAATTTCCCTCGCAAGCACTTGTTGTCCTGGCATTCCTTTCTTCCTAGTTTTGACCAAAATTGGTTGCCCTCCTTGTTGATACTGTCTTATTTTCCCCCAAAGTTCGCATTTAACTAAGTGATCCTGTGATTTAACAAAGCAACAGTTTCAAAGAACAACATTCAACAGATAATTGCCCATCAGCCCCTGAAGACAACAAAGGGTGTAGGGCATCCCCTCCCAGAGATCCAAAGGTGTGTGAATTCAGCTCATAATTTTATGACAACTTCTTGAAGTGTACTGACCTCTCAGTCTCTTTTAGTGTTTGCTGAACTTCCCCATTAATTTGGTCTATATAAGTATATTTTTTCTGTAGCCACATATCTATCTAGGAATCCTAGAAGCTTAATTGGGCTGATTATTTGTACACAAAAGGAACAAAGGAACAAAAAAGGAACAAAGACTATAGGAGATCGCAGACAGATGATGAGAGATGGAATTCAAAAGGTTGGAGCAAGGAAAGAAATGGGGAGAGAGAGTGAGAGAGAGTGTGTGTGTGTGTGTGTGTGTGTGTGTGTGTGTGCACCCACATGCATAAGAGGGGAAAGATGTTGATGCCATGGTGAAATGAATATAGAAGAGGGGAAAAGTTGTTCTTTGCTTTTGTCTGCCTTTCTAATTGTCCTATTTTCCCCAGTGTGCCATTGATAATGAGCGACACTCTGAATTCAGCTCCCAAATATGTATACAGTTTTCCAGGACTGCCTTGGACCTTTGATGGGATTATAAAGATTGTTATCTGGGATTTTCTGTTGTATCTGGTGGTTTCTGTTCCTTTATATCATCATTACATTATCTTGCTTGGTTTTCCTCTTTTGTTATGTGCTATTTCATATTTAAATGTGTTCTCCTCTCTCAGGTGTCATCTGATTCTGTCCTCTCTGATCTTTTAATTTTTACATATTGCTCCAACTTCACCCCCTTTTGATTGGCTGCTACCTGGATCATGGGTTTTCTCACTTAGTTTCTGTTAATTATTTGAAATTTTACTACAATGATGAGCTTTTTTCAGCTGCATGTTTTGGTTTTACTTTAATACTAATTCCCCACTTTCTATCCCTAAAGAATCTGGTCCTGTAGTGACTTCTGTGACTCAGCGACAGAGAAAATATTGCTGTCAGTGATACTGAAAGCACCCATGGTGTCATATTCAGAAGAAAAAGAGCTGTCCTGCATGTGTGTCATGTAGCTGTCTAAATGGTGGAAGGAGAAGAGGCTGTTAGACAGCAACTACACAGCAGCCTCTCCCTTCCCTGTGGGAAACTGAGCCCAAGTATGGCAGTAAGTTTTTACCTTCTGAAGCAATCTCTCCCTGACTGCAGAAGAAAGCAGCAAGACAGAGCTGTAATTGTGTCTGGCTGCTCTTTTGAGGGTGCATGTGGACTGTCAGTGGGCTTTGCACACTCCAGATTGGAAATCTCAGTTTTAGAAGAGCTGGCAGAGGAGTGCTGTAAATTTTGAACTGAAGTTGCATAAGAAGCTATTCTTGGCTCAGCGTTGCTCAATACCTTTATCAACAATTTGGAAGGAAATGTATAATCGTCACATAGATGCAGATGATATAAATTGTGACCCAGTAGGTGGATGCCAGCATTTAAGACCTTCCGGCACCGAGTTCAGTTTGTTCTGTTCAGAAGAAGGGAATTGTTCAAACTACTTCCCATAACACTTTTTTAAGGGAAATGGTGAATGACACAGTTTGGCATTCCCCCCACCTCTATCTATACTGTTCTACTGAAGATTAGTGTACTTTCATGCAGTACTGTTTTATGAAGAAAAGGGTTGGGTTCATTTTGTGAGAGCTAGCAGATTGTAGGCAGCAGAAGTTCACTCTCTGCAGGTGCCAGTGGTGACTGCTGGTAGGTAGCCAGTATAGGTGAGGTTATGAATCCTCCCCTTCCCTGCTTTAAGAAATCCAGTATCGCTGGGGATTTACCAACACTCATCCACACAAAATGTTTCATGGAGTCAGTGCTGCAACAGTACACAGCAGAGCCAGAGAACAGGGTGCTGTTCCCACTCTCTTCTTTCACTTACCTGTTATTAATATACACAGCCAAGTGTGGTTTTAGCAGTTTTTCCTAGCAGTTAATACCCTCTGGTTCTGGTAACCACTCACCTATGGCAAATATGATTATGCTGATTCCACATACTTAAATTAATATCAAATGCCAGGGTATGGATGGAAAAATGTAGAAGCAATGAAGTTTTGATCCAGCAGTATAGATTATAGCTCACAAAGCATTTAGTTATCATGTGGATCAAGTAGCTTAGTACATTTTCTAAGATTAGATCTTTCAGAAGGTTTGCCTGTGCTTACTGTCAAGTTTGTTTGCACAAGCAGAGATTTCTAGTGACACAGCGGTGTTATCCTACCAGGGAAATATTTGGGAGAACTCTGCATAGGCTTCTTGCATTCCCTCACATAGATTTGTAACTTCAGAGTTCTCTGGTTTGGTGAGGAATTTCAGCTAGAAAGGTGTCTTTAAGAGACTTTTTGTCTCCTTTGGCAAGCACAGAAGACAATCTGTTGCTCTTCTGAAGGAAAAGTACAATCTAAACAAATAGATGTGAATTTTAAGCCTTATGAGGGCAAAAGATATAACTGTAATTGACAGAGGGCCCTCTCCCTTCCCCTTCTCTCTTTCCCTCATTGTAATCAGTCAGGTAATCAGTCATAATTAGATGGGCAAAACATTTCTGCTCTTTTATTGCTACTCTCATCCCTTTGCTTGCTTGCAACATCTGATCAGACATTCAGAGTTACTGACACAGAAGGCAAAAGTTTGATACTTCTTCGTCTCAGTTTGACTGTGTCTTTTTTAGTATCTCCCTTATACCTAAAAAAAAAAAAAAAGTAAATATACTGTTAAGGTTTTAATGTGCATCTACACTTGGCAGTTGAGTTTTACTCAAGGTTAGTTAAAAAAGTAGGTTACCTCTAACCTAATCATCTTTTTCCAACTGGATGTGCAGCAAATCCTTAGTTTCTAAAGTGCCATCTTTTTTTTTTTCTTTTGATTTTTGCATTGCTCATTTAAATGTCTCTGATATAAACCCATGTTTCACCAAAGTATTAATGCCATTTTTGCTAAGAAAATCAAACAATAGAGCAAGATCCAGCCTTAGAGAAGCCAATGGATTTGAGTGGGCTTTATAACTTTTTTGAATAATCACCACACGCCTAAATGTATATTTTAAAATAAAATATTACATCATTAAGTGAGAATTCTCAGATGTAGTTCAGGAGCATTCTAGCATATAATTGCTGAAGCTGGCATTGAATCTCTAACTTCTTTTCAGGGTGATGACTGCAATATCAAAATATTAATGTATTTGTGTGGATAATGCCGACCATTATTACAAGTTCACCTTTTGTTGAACTGCACAGTCACCTCATGAAACAAATGTAAAAATTTGGTTTTGTCAGGAGATTTTGCCAGACATTTCGTTAGTTGTAACTGCTTGTCATCTTGTAGTGTTTAGAAAGTATAAAACTCGTGAGACACCACATTAGTCAGGACCACTTACCAAATTTCCTCTCACTGCCTGTTCTGAGCAGCCAGCTCATTTTTTGTCTACCTGGGCTTACACCAAAACTACTCTTTAGCAGATGGTGCGATAGTTACGACACTGAGAAACATTAAGAAAAAAAAAGACCCATGAGAGAAGAGCAGATAAAAATCTTTCCTTTCTGTGACATTTTCCATGCTTTCCTCAGTCTTATTTCTCTGCCATACATGCAGGCACAGATATGCCTGTGTGTATGCCTGCACCACTCTCTGTGTCCAGTGCCTGGCTGCCAAGCTTGCTCCAAGACAAGCAGCTGGCATTTGCTGAGTCCTGCAGATGGGTCATGAGTGACACACACACACAGGGCAGCTGTCTGGATCTGGCACTCAGGTGAATTTTTGTTTGCTAATCAACCAGCAGCTCCATTTATGGAGCTGGAGGTTCGGAGAATGATTAAATATACAGAAAGAGAGGCTGTTGTGTAGTTGTGGGTGAAATGTTGGGTGGTAATTACAAGAGATGTAAGGATAGTTATTGTTACCAGGGCTGGAGCAAAAATTAAATCTGTCTATTCAAACTGCTTGTCACTGAATATCCAATAGCAGTTTCCTAAGGTAGAACAAAAAAACAAACCCTCTCTGTTTTCCAGTGAGAATAAAGAGGTATCTCCATGTTTACATTAAAAAGCTGGAGTCACCTGCAAAAATGATCAAATTTCAAACTAAATCAAATATGCAGTTTCTCACAACTGCTCGCAAAGAACTTCAGGAGTTATGTGTGAAAAGAGAAGGAGTGAAATCTGATCACTTTGTGCTGCTCAGTTCAATTAGTTTAGCTAGCTGACCAAAATTGCAGGTATTAATTCTGCAGGTGCCAGTTGGGTCTAATCAATCTGCAGGTTTTAACTGATTCTTAGTGTAGCTCAGCTGGCCAAGCAGTGGGCTTAATGCCTAGCAGAGAGGGATGGTCACCTGCTAGGGTATCATTTGTTGCTGTATTTCAGGCAGCATGTAATAAAACATTACTCTGTGTAATTTTTTTATTTATTGTGGGCTTATGTGAGCATTTAACATATACAGAATGAAGAAAAAAAATCCTCAAATGATTTTGTCATTGGAGTAGTTGGGGTGACATCCTGAGGTCATTGGTTTTGACCTCTGCAGGAATGGAGTAGTGTCATTAATTTTGAGTAAAATGCTCCTGTGCCTTAGGCTGGAGTGTGTAACAGTGGGGTGAACTGAGAGAGCTGGGGGTACTCGGCCCACAGAAGAAAAGAAGGGGAGATGGAAGTGTTGAGCTCAACCATCTAAAGGAGGGGTTACAGAGAAGATAGAGGCAGGCTACTATCAAAGTTGCTGAGCCAAAAAAACAAGAGGCCATGGTCACAAGGTGCAGGGTGGGAAATTCTGATTGTAGAAAGGAAATTCTTCACAGGAAACTTAGTCAAACACTGAAGCAGGTCTCTTTGAAGCATTGTAGAGTCTCTGTCCACAGAGACAGTGAAAGTCTTCAAGGCAACTTGGTCTGCCTTGAAGCTAGCACTGCCTTGAGTAGGTGGTAGAAGTGGAGACCTTGAGATTCCAGCTTTCTAGCCAAAATCTTCCTGATGTCCCAGGCTGCACTTGGCCCTGCTCTCACCTCCAATCTTTCACAAGGAGATGAAGTTTGTCCTCACCTCAGGATCCTGTTAAGAATTCAGATTGGACAGTGGAAAAGGCTTGCTTTGAAAAAGAAGCTTTCAAGAAATGATTGTGGCTTTGTTAATTTACTGTTTCTAATTGAAAGCTTATGAGGACTATGATTTTGCTTTCTAGTGGTTAGCCAGCTGACTCATGTGCTGTCTCTTGTAAGGACCACACAGAATAAACTGCCCTGAATCATGCTCGAGACACCTCATAGGCTTCATCGTATCTGGGTCTGCAGCAGGGGCTGTGAACAAATAACTGATTCAAAAGCACTCTTTGGTTTAAGTTAAGTAATTTGGGATTTCTGCTAAATAAACTTTTCCCTTGGATTCTTGTGAAAGCAAGAAGGCATCTTGGAAGGAGAGAGAGCCTGTGGAAGCAGAGGTTAGCTGTCCCCTCCATTTCCTTACAAAGTCTGGACTCACACACAGCCTGCCTGATGCTGGAGCCACTGGTGCCCAGAGAAATATTGTACACGGGTTTCCGACAAGCTTGCCTGTCACAACACTACAAATAAGCCAAATGCCAGTTTTTCTTGGGTACCTTCAAAATTAGTGTCTTAGGTATACATTGGAGAATTGCAGGATATTTAAAAGACAGAAAAAGGGCTGCACAGTTGTATGTTCATTTGGTATGCCTTGGTCAGATCTTGCTCTTCAGCTTCCTCTGCTTTGTTCACAAAGAGGAAGACAAGCCATTAAGATGCCTTGTGTTCAAGCACCTTCTGTATAAGATCTCTTCTTTCTGTTCAAACCTGAATGCTCCTTTCGGAAAAGGTGGATTTTGGCCCTTAGTTGGTGGCAATGAGATGATGAATTGAGCTCCCTTTGCTCCAGCCCTGGCATGCCTGTGTGTATCTGCTGTTGGGTGATCTTGGCTACCATTCAGTAAGGCAGGACCCCTTTTCAGGACCTCCTGATGAGGTTTTAGTGTGGCTGTGGTGCATTTGCCTTCAGGATGAGATGATCCGAGGACCTCCATAATGGATTTCTTACCTCCTGGAGGATTTTGGAGATTGACTTTAGGCCAAAGAGGACAGGGCTGCCTGAGGAGATATATGGGATACCTGAAGACCTTCATCATAGACACAGATAGGTTCCTATACTTTGGGGCAACCCGAGTCAGGCAGTCTTAGGAGTGATCTAACAAAGCTCTGTAAATGTAGCCAACACTGTCTTTCTCACCTTACATGTGCAACTAGGGAAACCTCTTCCTCTCTGTAGCTCTTCTACATGTTTTCCAGGCTCTTGTACCTTGCAGAGGTTTACAGAGCTAATCTGCTTGGGAGGGTAGATTTAGGAGGGGTACTAGCAAGGTTCTAGCCCCTCTGTATAGCTGCTGTGCCTGTGATCTGCCCTGTGGCTCACTAACTGCCCTGGATCTTTCCAGGCCTCAAAGAGCTGCTGTCCCTGCACACACCTTAATTTAATGAGCAGTAGCTTCCCCCTGTAGCCAAGCCACTGGGCTATCCACTATTCCGTGTTGGCAGGGTGCCTGGCAGGGCTTCGCTTTAGGTTGGTGCTTGGGCAGTATTGTAGTAAATTATAAAAGATCTCCTCTTTGATGCCTTGTGGGAGAAGGCACTGGGCCTGATTTCCCCCTGCCTCGTTCCTTGTGTTATGATTTGCACAAGATGCTATAAACTGCTACCATGCTGGTTTGGTAACCACTTTGCCACAGGTATAAATTACAACCCAAGGTGCACAGCAGTGGGGGAATGAGGCCAACCATCTCTAAAGGTCAAAGGAGCATTCATCACACCAAGTCTACTGTGACTTCATTGTGACTTTGCATCAATCAAAGTGCTGTTGTTGTTAAAGAATCTCAAATCGATACAAAATAAGTAATTTTTTAAAAAAGCCACGCTTCCCTTTTCTGCTCCTTTGTTCTGTGCAGAAATGTCTTGTCCTCTGGTCCTAAACAAAAGTCCTTGGTGGTGTAGATATAAATGTATTTAGTCAGAATCAGAACCTAAAGGGATGGGATCCTTCTCAGCCAGCCTAAAATAGAAGGGAGTGGTGGTTAGAAACAATTGCTGCAACTGTGACTTCCTCAAACAGCATTGCTCTGATGTCAGATACTGGGAAAGAGGAAGCAATGGTTAGAATGCAATGATGGTTTAACCAAAGGTGCAATTTGTTCCAGCTTTCTGATTAAGTCTGTCCCCTGTAAAAAGGAAATATGAGCAGAGCAGGCAGAGTACTGTTAGAGCTCTCCAGCTGTACAGAAGTAAATGAGGAGCAGATCCAGTCACCCTCAGCTGCCTGACACTGACTGCAAGAGCACATGCTGGCTCTCCGTTCTCTCCTTGTATGCCTCTGCTTTGGTCTGGAGAGAGCCTGTCCGCACCAAAAAACCCCAGAAACTCCTACTTAACAAGGTTAAATTACAGTTCCTAAAAAAAAAGGTATAAAAATCTGGAAGAACACAAAAGCCATTATTATGTTTGATAATGGTATTAGGATTTTAATCTGTTGCTTGTGTTTGGATTAAAGCGTTAGGTTTCCTTTGCTCAATTTGTTACTAAATTTGAACAGCTTACAGTTGCTGTTTTCTGGCAGCATTTACCTGAGAGAGCTGGTTGTGTATCAGTGTCCCATTAAAATATGTTGTTAAAGTAGTTGTTAAGTGAAAATGTATTTATGGATTTCTTATGAATTCTCCATTTGATGCTATACATCCAACACACATACTTGACCCTCGTGTTTGTGTTGTGTTTCATTCTGTTGTTAATCAGCCACTGTCTAACTCTGAAGTTGTCCTTCTTGAGCTGGGTGCTGGAGTAGGTGACTCCCACAGGTCCCTTCCAGCTGAAGTGTCTGGCGCCCACACTGCTGATGGGTGGCAGACCAGAGAGGCAGCAGGAGGATCTGTGGTGAACCTCACCGTCATTTCTCTTGTGACCCACATTCAGCTGATCTCAGTGCGTGGTCCCCACAAGGAAAGTGAGAAACCTGAAGCTTCCTCTCCATCGGTCCTGCAGAATTGTGTTTATAATACAGTGCAGAAAACGGTAATTTTCCTGCAGTGTTTGTCAATTATGAGATTGAATTTGCATGTTTTATAGACAAGTTGTTTGGGAAGTTCAACAGAAAGGAGCTCTTTCAGTAGCAAAACAAATTCTACTAACTTTTCACAAGTCTCTATATGATCAGACTGACCTCACCCTGCCACATTCCTTAAGAATCATAAATTTGCTGGGCCTTCATGGCATGCCAAATAACTGAAACAATTCTTCAATACCCAGATTGGAGGCAACAAAACATGGTTTACATGATTTCAGTTTCTAATGGTCTGTTTTAACACATTTGCTTGGCATCACCTCTGATTTCTTTCTCTGCACCTCTGATTCCTTTCTCTGAGTGTCAATTATGCTCAATGGACAACCAGGGGACCTTCAACCAGGGGACATTGATGCATTCACATGCTGTGAATGATATAAAAAAGGGTTAAAAAAATTCAGTAGGAGATGGGAAAGGGAATGAAATTACAGTTTGCAAGCATCTCTGTTTTTCTCCTTCTTTCCTCTTGTCTGAGGAGCCTTGGCAGAAGTTGTGTTCTCTTAGAGGTGTGCTAGTTGTGCTGAGCATAGAACTGATGGACAGGCAGATGAGTTGCCCACGGAATGGAGTGTCTTAATTTTGGGAACGTGTGGGCCATGCACTGCTGCCACGTAGAGTCTGTGCCACAGAAGTGGAACCTCACTCTTTGTTCCCATGAACAGCAACACCAGCCTAGTCCACCACTAGTGGGATAATCAGTCATCCCCACTAGCTGTGTGCTGCCTGTTGCTTCCTGCTTCCTCATGCCATAGCATCTCTTGCAGCAGCCCAAGCAGCTTTTCTGAGAGGGGACAGTGACAGCAGCAGGACTGAGTGGACTCCCTACCATGACAGGTGGGATAAACAGTTTGTAGAGATAAACAGTTTGTAAATCTATCAAAATATGCCAAAGGAAGAAAAAATTCTGGCCCTAGTTTGCAGGTTTACTCTTCAAATTCAAAATCTAATCAACGCTTAGTACAAAAGACTAGTCATAGAATCATAGAACAGTTTGGGTTGGAAGGTACCTCAAAGATCATCTAGTTCCAACCTCCCTACCATGGACTGGGACACCTTCCACAAGGCCACGTTGCTCAGAGCCCCATCCAGCCTGGCCTTGAACACTTCCCAGGGATGGGGTAGCCACAGCATCTCTGGTCAACATGTTGCAGTGCCTCACCACCCTCACAGTAACAAATTTCTTCCTAAGATTTAATCTAAACCTACCCTCTGTCAGTTTAAAGCCATTCTCCTTCTCCTACTACCATTTGCCCTTGTATTGTCTATCAAAAGCATTTCTGTTGTGCCTCTCGGGATAGCATTTAGTCACCTGTTCCTCATTTATAAACATTTTAAGTGGAGTCCTGGCATGAATTAAGTGGGGCTGGAGGCTTTACTGCCAGTGACAGTTACAGATGGAGATCTGTGGGCTTTCAGTGAAAATCAAACTCAAAGGTTTTTATTTAAACTGGAGTGTCATTTTTCCAAGGTAAAGGCTACTCATCCCCAAATTTAGAAGCTACTATACGATCAGGTTTGCAGCCCATAATATTGGCTTCTCCATTCTCCTATGGTAATGGTAAATTAAAAAAATTTACCTGAATTTTTCTACTAATGTGAAGCTTCAGTTTCATAACTCAAAGACAGGATAGCATGCTATCATGTGATGTTATAATTATCAAAAAATCACGCATAAGGTCGAGAGAAATGTGCTGAGTGAACTGGGACATTTGGAATCCATAGGCACACGGCCTTAAGGCTGAAGGAGATTAATGCTTTTGGCATCATGCAGAGCCAGTATTATGTTCATGCTGTGGTAGGGATTTCTTTTTCCATAGACCTCCTGATTGTGAAAGGGGATTCCAAAACTCACATGCAAGCAGCAAATGTCTCCAAGTACACTGTGGCACCCTTCCAGGAACAGAAACCCCCGTTACTGTCTGCTGCCACAGTACACTGATTGGAAACGAGATAGCCACCCGAGCACGGTGTATCACGGCTCTCAGCAGTCATGTGAGGGAGACATCAGGAAACAGTAGCTGACAGTCACATCGCTGCCAGTCAGAAAGGGATCGGTGCTTAAAAGGAAGCCCTGGATGCTTTCAGCATGACTGAATCCACTGCTAATCTGCATATGTCTGGATTAGAAGTCACACCATCATAAAGATGCCACGAGCCAGGCAGCACCCATATGTCATGCGTGTGGTGACAATTCCTAAATATCCCATCCCACACAGCTCTATTCCTAAGCGTAAACAACAAATAGGAGGCAAAAGGCAAAGCACACAGGCTGTAAAGCATCCCTGTCCTGATCCCAGGATCCTGTATCGTAAGAATCGCTGGGTTTTTATACTCTGGTCTATTTGCATACCCTCTTCACTATTTGAAAGAAAAGATTATTGCATCTGCCTGTAGTTTTTCATTTTAGTCCTAAAACAACATTATTATGTGGGTTGACTGAATATATCATTCTTAATCAGATGCAGAACAGCATTCCTTACCTTCCTGACAGTGTTATGGACCACATACCGTTTGATTTAGTCTGGTGACAGGGTTGTAAATGTGGAGCTTCACATCAAGCTCCCCACCAGGGTGATGCCTCCTCTTCCAGCCTGAATGCAAATATTGCTGGAGGTGGAGGCTTGGCTCAGAGTGACCAGAAGATGAGGATCAGTGCCGGTATGTGTGCCTGGTTCTGAATGCAAGTGTGAGCTTGGCACAGAAGGGCAGACAATTTTGGACAGATTAATATGGATCATTTTGACCATGTGGCTAAAATGAATCAAAGGTCAAATTGGATTAATCCAGATCTGTGCATAAGGGATAAACAATATACATAGTGCTTTCTTTTTTTTAGTGCATTGACTTGTGGGGAAGACCTGTGTCTGAAATTAAGAGACAGAAAAGCTCTTGTTTAATATAACATTTAAGGTAAATGGAAGTTCTGCCATGAAGACAGGCGAATCATGCGTGTATGAACAAATACTTCTCGAACCAAAGCTGACTTTACTGAAAATTGCACTTCTTGCAAGTCTTTATTTATCTGTCTGTGGTGGCAGAGGTAAAAATCTTTGTTCAAGACGTTGTCAATGAAGAGTAGTCCACCTTCAATGCCTGTGGAGTGGCAGGCAAAATCATGCTGACCAGGTCACAGCCCACAGTTTGTTGGCACTCGCAGGTACGAGGCCTCTGGAATGTAGGTTGCAGGCTATTTGGTAGAGATGCTCCAGGTTACTAGGGTAGGAGGGGGGAACAAGTTGTGGAGATGCAGAG
Source organism: Acrocephalus scirpaceus scirpaceus (assembly GCA_910950805.1). Lineage (NCBI taxonomy): Eukaryota > Metazoa > Chordata > Aves > Passeriformes > Sylviidae > Acrocephalus > Acrocephalus scirpaceus. Next base: position 65,800,703 of record OU383773.1, on the reverse strand, counting down.
CCTTTCTTTTTTCCCTTTTCTTTTGGAAACCAAGTACATGAAGCAGCTGTTCCCAATGCAGGTGCTTTCCACTCATCACTCCAGCTTGACATTCTTGTTCCTATTTGTATGTAGGTGCTTTGAGGGTGATCAGGCTTCACTAAAATAATCCTACCCCAGTTTCTGTGGGTCTGAATCCGGTCTACAAAGCATGTGGAACCAAAGCTAAAGCTGGTTCAGTGAGTCTTGCCTGGAACTACCCAGCTCTTCTGAGTACTCTCCTGTAATAGGTAGGCTCTAACCAGTTTTGGGGTGACTTTTTGGTTTTAATGCATGCCTGGGCAGACCTCATCTGTAAGTAAGGGCAAATGTCCCGAAATTTTTAGTTTTTCACAGATGCTTGTGGCAAGGTTTCCAAACACGACCAAAGAAGTTAGGTACGCAACTCTTACTGATTTCATGAAAGCAGTGGGAGTCAGCCAATTGGCCTGTTTAGTCACATTTGAAAATCCCACAAGATACTATCTATCTCCTTCAGCTGCTTTGAAAACCTCTCTCCTAGTGCTTTCTAGAGTGTGTTGTCATTAGTATTGAAAGGTCAGTCAGGGTTGCAGTATTATTTGAACAGGACTGATGTGTGTGGAGGAGACACATGCACATCGTACAGGAAACATGAGTCCTGGACTGGAATGCACAGCTAAGGCTGTTCTGGCTTAGCTGTGTGGCTTGAGGCAGATGGGCACTTCTCGCTGGAGATGGAAATGCAGACTGAGGGAATATGATTTAAATACAGGCATAAATCCTGAATCAGGACTGAGATACTTCAAGCTGAACTAACTGATTTGACTGTATACTCGTCTTTTCAGAGTGTAATTCATGGCACTGGATGCAAAGTTTACTCTAAATTATTCAGCAGTTGTGGGCCCTAGGTATTACTACATTGCAACTAGCTTTCCTGAGTTAATGTTGTTTATAAAAATTAATTGTTACAAGCTCAGAATTTACCTTATTTGATCTCACATACCCTCTGTGTTTTAGAGTTGGAGCTGCAGTGACTTTTGAGCATTGGGTACAGTGCTTGTCCAAACTCGTGAAGATGAATAAAAAATAATATATGTATATGCCTCAAGGACACAGTAACAGGAGGCAAGCAAAGTCACCATGATGTTGATACAGATGCTCCTAGCTGAAATGACATTCCTGGGCTTAGGCATTTATGTTTACTTTATGGGCTGTTAAGCAAGTACATAATGTTTTGCCCAGAAAAAAAGACTTACATGAGCTGGATTGCTCATTCCCTGGCTTCCGTGACATCAGACAGCTTGAAGGAAACAATCCTTAGGAACCACTAGAGAAATTCTTCCTTTCAACCTGTCCTTCCCAGGACAGCCACCTTTTAGCCCCTCTCCTTATTACCCATGTTGTGCTCTTGAGTCTTGAGAATTGCTTTCTCCTTCTTCAGCCTTCCACCATAAACTTCCTATACCAGAGGAGGAAGGGGGAGACAGGGGACATACACATAAGAAGGAAAATTAGTGTAAGGAAAAGAAGGCCTGCAAAGCCTGGAAAAAGGGTGATATCCAGGAAGAAGGAAAACCACTGGACAGCAGAGAAGGTGAAAAGGAGAGTTGACAATGTGAAGTTCCTAGCCTAGAATAGCAGCAGTATTGGTTTTGCTGCGCAGAGCCTTGTGTCAGACCAACCCGAGCGGCTTGAGGGTGAGCTCCAATTTTCCTCTCTCTTCATTCATAGAATCACAGAATGGTTGGGTTTGGGTTGGAGGGGACCCCTAAAGGTCATCTTAGACCAACATCCCTTGCAATTAGCAGGGACATCTGCAACTAGATCAGCATAAGGTCTGTGTGTGTGTGTCTTAGCAGTGCATCCCCTACCAAACCTAATCAAAAGTACACAGCATATATCAGGATATGTGAGTCTTCCTGTGATCTGCCTGCACACCTACTATTTGTTTTCAGCACCTGCAGGTGATCCTCTGAGGGCAAGGTCCTATCCCAACATTTTTGGATGAAGGGCATGCGTGATGATGGGGTGGCTGGTCCTAGAGCAGGGATGGGAAGATGTATAGGAACCTTTGGGAATTTTTGTCTTTAACAATTGCGGCATGGGCAGCCTTCAGGATTGTTTTTCACAGAATCACAGAATATGCTGAGTTGGAAGGGACCCACAAGGATCATTGAGTCCAACTCCTGACCCTGCACAGCCACATCCCCTAGTTTGAGGAAGGAAGGTGCTTATGATCAGGTCAGCGGTGGCTCTGCGGACAGGGACGTGGAAATTCCAAAGAGCGAGGTCTGTGCACACCTCATGAGAAGAGGTAATAGGGCAGAGGGATGTGGCTGGGAGGGAGGGCTGGGACGCCCAGCTCTCGAAGGGCTGCGGAGAGAGGCTCTGTGGAGGGCACAGCAGCAGCAGGTGGAGGCTGCGGTGGCAGCAGAGGGTGCCCGCGGCTCGCTGTGCTCGCTGCAGCGGCAGCCGTGTCCCCGGGCAGCCCCCGCACATTCCCCTCCGTGCCGCAGCGGGGTGGGGCTTCTCCTTTGGCTTTCGGGGGGGTGTAATACTTTTTCTAAAAGACACTTTAAAAAAATACTTTTATTTAAATTTTTTAATACTTTTTTCAGTACTTTTTTTTCCTAATACATTTTAAAAATAATTTTTAATACCTCTTTTTTTATCATTCAGACGGTTCTCACCCCAACACCCTCCCCCTCTTTTTTTTCCTTTCTATTTTCTTTTCTTTTCCTTTCCTTTTTCGTTTTAGACAAACAAACAAAACCCCCCAAACAACATATCCTAGAGGCTCTCCCTTCTCTTCCCTCCTTCCCCAGGAACACGAACAACAGCTACAGAGTTAGCCAGGAGAATGAGGCAGAGGACAGAAAGGTTTGGGCAATTCCCTTGCCCAGACAGAATGGTCCCTTTTTCCCTAGCATGTGGACAGAAGCCCTTCCATTGTCCCAGAGCTGGCCCACATAGCAGATCCACCTTCACACAGACTCTGTGTTCACAAAAGATCCGCTTGTTTTCAGGAGTCATCTTTTCACCCCACAGAAGGGAGGTCCCAAGGAAAGGGGGAGGGGGTCGGTCACTGGATTGGGGTGCCCTAATGTCAATGCCAGAAAAAAAGTAATGAGAGAGAAGGCGAAGGGGTGAAAGCGTACAAGGAATGAAAAGGAAAGTGCTGGACACATGTAGTTATGAGGAAACGTTATTTGCTAGAGAAATGTGGAACCTGAGGTTAAGGGGCAGCAGATGTTAAGTAAACAATCACATCTGAGCTTATATTCTTCTTGCTTTTCTACCATCCACTGAAGAGCCAATTAATGAAAAATCTGGCAGCTTGAATTTCATTGTCTGGGGAACAGACCACAGGAAAATGTGTAAAATTTTGGCAGTGTTTTAGTCATAAGGTCAGTCCAGGCAAAGGAGTACTGCTGCCCATTTAGTACTTTGCTCAAGGAATTTACATTAAAATTATCTGCATTTTTAACAATTCAGCAGAGCTGAATGCAGCTCTACCCTGCATTCAGAAGGTCAGAAATTATCTCACAATTCTGGGGGGGGTTTCACCTTATATCAAAATAACGTTGTATCTATCTAACAGAAATCTGGGTTTGTTTGTATTTTTTAAGCACTACAGTAATATGGCAAGAAAGGAGGAATAAATAGGAGATATGTAAACAGGAGAACACTGATATATTCTATTAGTGGAGACAATAAAATGCAAATAGTCAGCAAGTGAGAAGAGAGGCAGTGTAGAGAGCTCCTACTACCTAGGAATGAGGACGCATTATTAGACCAGTTTTTGTTTTAAGTGCTTTCTCATCATTTTAAACAGTAAAGTATTTTCATAAAGTATCCTGTTGATTTTGTCTGGGGGAGAGTGTTTCCTACAAATGCCACAATGCAGGCAAAAGCACTGATGTAAAGAACCCCAACATGGATATTCTGAAAACTGAGGCTGCTAAATAAAGGAAAAGGGATATTTGAGGGAGTAACAGAGAAACCATTGCACTGTCCTCATTGTTAATCTTGATATTTATTTAATTAAACATATCCTTTGTTACAGCAGAAAAGAAGCAGTGGCAGAATTGGCTTTTGCCTCCACCAGATTGTTGCAGAACCTGGGAGCTTTGCCAGTACAATTACAGTGAAGTTGGCTGTGGAGTATGTGATGCCTCAATCCCAAATCTGGATAAACTGAGGCATAACTACATCCTCAAATGGAGGACGAGGCAGTCTTTCCAAGCATATACTTACTACAGAATTTTCACTGGGAATTATAATACATTGTTTTTGCTCAAAACATTAAGTCCAAGTGCAATTTGCTGTACCTGAGTTGGGGCAATCCCAGACGGGAGAAGAACTCCTTGAGAGCAGCCCTGCAGAGGGTATGGGTGTTCATGACAAAAGGTTTGGAGGCATCTTTTTATAAGCAGAGAGGAACACACAAGATGGAAATTCTGTGTGTTCGCATCTAAGAAGAAGAAAAATAAATTCAGCCTTTTCCATAACGTATGGTGAAGGCATCACTGACAGGAATGAAAGAGGAATGGGCAACTGCAGGGCAGGGAGTTCTCAAATGTGTCAATGTCCCCTAACGATTTTAGAGTTAAAAGGGGAAAAAATGGGAAAACCAAGGTCAGTCTCTCTCTTTGAGGTGTAAAGCAAGCAGTATTGGTGTGTTTCTGCTCATTTGCTTCCAGCTTTCTGAGCAAGTGGCCCACAACAATGATCTGATGCTCTCAGTGTCACTAAAATGGAATCTAGATATTAATGCCTCATGTGCACAGGGTCACATGTTGGTTTTGGGACACCACGGGTAAGGTAAAGATGGACAAGCCTGAACAGACTGTGCAGCTGAAATACAACCCTTTGTGATCGTATCCATCACATGTTTTTTCCAGGGGGAAAGGCATGATCAGCAGGGATGCTAAGCTTTTTAACCTTGAATGACATCCTGTGATAAGCCTGGGCACACAGGAAAAGAAAGAGGCAATGGCTTCCACCCACCAGAAGTCTTATATTTCCACAGTGCTGAGGCTGTGATAATTATGATACATCCAGCTGGTGCTATTATTCAACCATTCCTGAAGGAGAAGGCAGGTCTTAAGCTGCCTAAAGATTGCTACAAAACTTCACAGTGGCCAAAAGTTAATTAATAAAAAGCAGTTAGCTATTCATATGAATGGCAGGAACAACTTCCAGAGCCATGTGATTGTATTTGCATTCAGTGCAGTGCTTAAGATGCCTTGCTGGTGGGCCAGAAGCCCACTGTGCTAAGTGCTGCATGAAACGGGTGAATGGAAAAAGGAGAGAACAAACTCGTAGTGGCAGTTGTCAGCCTGCTCTGGGAGGAACAGTTGTTGCAGTTGAGCCAGTGCCAGTATAATACTTGCACTGGGAAAAAGAGGGGAAAGAATCACAGCAGCAAGAGAGCATCAGCAAAGCTGTCGGTAGGGGGAAAGCACAAAAGGTTGAGTGCAAATGCTGAAGGACTGGAAGACCCCAGGTGAAGGGTTGTATCTGAGAGCAACTGATAATGCTGAAAGAGACTTGGCCACAGGAATTTAAAAACAGGGGGAACAGAGAGATAACATAGTTTGAGGAGTGGCCTCTTAGGTGAGAGGGAAAGTTGAGGCATGGAAGCAGACAACAGAAAGACACAAGTGCAAAGAAATCAACACCCATAGGATGGGCTTGTTATCTATCAGCACACAGGTATCCACATCCAAGGATGAGTGAGAGTGGAAAGAGGATGAGAAACTCCAAAATTTCTCAGGAGACAATCTGAGGAGAGTTGTGGCTGGGAACAATGTCAGAGCAGAGAAAGGGTTTTGATACAGGGTTGTTCAAAAGAGCAGAAATGAGAAGGAAAAGAAGATAGAGATAGAGAAAGGGAGTGTCAGAGAAGAAGAGGCATCATATTGAGAAGGTGGTTTTACTGTCAGTGACAGCAGAAAAAGTACATCTCTGTTAGGGCTGGGAGGTGGTGGAGAGAATTGTTTGGCTGTCTGCAGTAGGGTTAGAAATGGTACAATCATGGAACAGACTGTCAGAGAGAAGAGGTAAAAACTGAGTAGAAAAGCATCGAGGCTGGATGTGTTGCTATGAGAGGTTATAGAAGGAGAAACTTGTGAGGGCAGCAAAGAGGAGTGTGGGTATGGCCAGGCAGCCAGGATGCACCAAATGTCTTCAGAGGTGAGACAGAGAAAGGCCAAGATGGACTCTGGGTTTGTGTTACTGAGTGAGGTGTGAAGTGGGAAGAGCAGCAGAGAGAAGTGTGAGTGGAACAGAAATCAAAGAAAAGGGCTTAAGCAGAGCAGACAGGTGACTGCTTTGAGTTTGTAAGTAGAGTTCTTGGGGAGTAACAAAAAACCAAGAAAGCTGAGTGAGTTTCATCTGAGGGAAGGGAAAGGAGAGCACTGTGAAGAGTATTCTGGTACTTGTATAGCCAGAGGGTAGCATTTTCTTTGTAAGGAGAATAGAAGTGGTATAGAGTAAAAAGGGTAATGGAGATTTCTTAGCATGGGCATGTGACAATTAAACCTGAGGTAATAAGTTATATTTGATCATTTTATCTTAATGGTATATTTTGTTACATTCATCTTTGTGGCGAAATTGCACATAGTGACCTTTCCTACAGTGTCCTGTCCAGCACTGGGCATTTCCAGCTTTTGCAAAAAAGGAACCTAGGTTAGACTGGCCACTCCTCAGTGCTTTCCTGAGCTTCTGGGCTTTGGTAGGATGACTGGCTGTAGTTATTTTTAGGTGACATATATATTTGCCTTTCTTCAGCCAGAATTTCCTTCTCATTATCAACCATGGTTTTCAACCCTACTAGGTTGTCAATCTCAGATTTTCCCCAAATGCCTGAAACTGTTCTTAAAACATGCTCTAAAGACTTCTCTTAGATCCCACTGTTCATACAGCTTCTTCTCTTTCTGCCTGTAGACCAGCTGTACTGGCTACAATGTTTTCAGAATCATCACACCAAATTTCTGTTAACACTCATAAAAATGCATGTTCTGTCAATGACTAAAAGTGTTCATTTTCCTTGCCTTTGTGTTCAGACAGCTTCCTACATTCATACTTTCCTTTTTCTTCTAAATCTTTTGCCTCAGACAGAGTTCATTTTTTGTCTTGCTTTTTATGTTAGAAACACACACCACGTCATTTGAGTTAAACAAAAAAGTCCCCTATTCCTTTTCCCCTACACTGTTTGAATAGAGGCCTGTGTAAGAAGCCCTGCCAGCTTTGAAATGGGGAGGCTGGTATTTTTTTTTTGCTTACATGGAGATCATTTTAATCCAAACAGACTCTCATTTCGAAAGATATAAAGGACATTCCATTGCTTCTTGGGTCCAAAACACTCCTAAACTGACACATTTACCACTTGGTCTCAGTTTGCACAGCACAAAGCACATAAGAGTGCTTTGTCTGTGGTGTTATAATGCTGTTCTTTCAGAAAGCTGATGATAGTTCTCTAGCCTGAGCTTTGGCACGATCTCACTAACAAAGCTCAGCACATGGGCAACAGGGTACATGTCTGAGGGATGCCTTATGTCAGAGGCCTTAGTTTGTGATAGCACTAAGTGACCCTTGTCCTCTCTGCATGCCTTCAGCCAGTGCAAGACAACGTGAGCTACAATCAATCACAAGCATCCCTGACATGCCAAGACTTCAAGCCCAGATTACTATCATCAACAAATGCTTGAAGAGCCATTACAGGCTAATTGGGCTGCAAACACTACTTTCCTATCTGTAGGAGCGTGAGAAATTCAACCTCAGCATTAAAGGCCAAAACCAAGGAGGGGATCTGCTCAAGACACCATTTGTCTAGTGCCTAGCTGCTTTCTCCATGTTATTAATTGTAGTCTCTAAAGTGAGCATGATTTGGACTGTCAATCTTCCTGAAGAGAAAAAGTAACTTTGCCTGTCTGAGGCTGCTTGGTAGTTCCTTACCTGACAGTTGTACTTGTGAGAAGGTGATCCTGTAGCTGTCTTCACAGTCTGCTCCAGCTCTGTGCAGCCCTTACTAACACACAGAGTGTGACACCTATGTGCTGTAGTACTGCACACAGCTTCTGAACCTTACCAAGTGGGGATGTATTTGAGAATAGAATGGAAGGATTTGGCCAGAGAGCTGCTGACCAGCTATCTCCCCTTCAAGATGTGTGAGACAGCTGGAGACACCTGCCTGTCATGTAGATGAGGCAAGAAACATTCATGGAGGATCTGCAACAATGCTCGTTCTGAGTGGTGTGAGTATGTGCTGCAAGACCTTTCAGCTGACCTTGCCTAGGAAGAAGTCTGAGCCTAGCCTGAGGGAGGCTGTTTTATTCCTTCCTTCAAGCATTAATGCATTCTGAGCCATTTTACCTATTTGGCATGTGGCATGGATTTCAACCAGTTTGTAACCCACTACATTAAATGAGATGACAGTCTGGCTTTCAAATGTAAAATAAAGTATTTTTTTATCTCAGCCACTCCCTATGATTTAAGAGTAGATGAATATGGTTCAAAATATGGATTGAAATGGAAATGAGAACAAATTTTCACAGACAGGACGCCCAAAAACATTGAGCCCCAGAGTGTGAGTTAGATTGGCAGAATAGGGGACAGAAAACAAAACTGTGTGGAGAAAAGAAAGAAAAACAACCCTGTGGTTCTCTGAAAGGGGCAGTCCCCTCTGATAAAGAGACTCTGGAGGCAGCTGTCTCCCCTGTCTGCGCCATGAGTAGGATGCACTCCTACTTCCTGTCTGAACAGAGAGATAACATGAAAAAGCCACTGTGACTTTTGACATTTCTTTTAGTTTCCCTTTTTATAGCCAAGCAGTGTGATTCACTGGGGTTCTTCTTGAAAGTGGAGAGCTGTGAAAAGAAAATTCAAGCACTGGGCTCAGATATCGAAAGGTGACATTCCCACCCTTGTGACTGTCTCGAGAAGAGCTGAGGGTATGTCTGCTTTGTAGTAATTACTACCTCATCTTCTGCCCCATCATACATACAAGACAGTTCCCTTATGATTGCAGTTCTGCTTCCTTGACCCTTGTTGCACAGGAGTCTAATCTAGACCAGACATATAGGAAAAGATTGGTGCCTTGGTTTTTGTTCTGGTGCATTTGTTTTACAGTGCTCTGGAGCAAGCTCAGCACATGCCCTCTCCTTTCAGAGTTATGTCAGTGGCAGATGAAACACTGTGGAAGATGGCAGATTTCAATAAAAGAAGCTTACACAGGTAGGCTGCCCACCAAAGCTTTTGAGGTACACACAGTCCTTTGATGCATATAAAGTATTTAATTTAGCTAAGCAGATCTCAATGATCTAGTTAAGATTGGGCTGGGCGACACAGACCTCAAGTATCCATGACAGGTATATAGCTGAAGGGGATTTCAGAAATTAGAATGTCATTAAAACTCCTAGTTGTGAGCAATTCCCATATGCAGTGTGCATGCCCACCACAGAATACCTCAGTCAAGTCCTTTAAAGACAAGACAGGATGGGATGAACTGCCCAATGTGCTGGGATTATCAGAGTGAGGAACGGCATGACCTGTGTGTGAACATTTCTGTGGTGAAGCTGTGCCCTGTGGCTTTGCTGCTGCTACATTTTGCTTGAGCATGTTAAGACCTGTCAAGTCAATGCCACACATAGCCACTTTATCTTTGTTCCCAGACATATCCTTTGTAGCTTTGCCAGAGATTTTCCCCATGTGGAAAAGCTGTGGGTATGTGCATGGAGCTACTGAAATGTTTCCTGAGTGTGGAACAAAGCAGGAAGCTGATGAACTCATGAAATTGTTGAATAATTTAAGTTGGATGTGACCTCTGCTGGACAGAAGTCCATCCTCTTTCTCTAAGCCAGGCTGGGCTCTGACCAAGGCAAAGTTGATCAGGTCCATGTCCTACTGGGTTTTCAAAATCTTGAAGGATGTAGATTCCCACAACTTAGCCAGGCAACTTGCTCCACTATGCTCCAAGTCTTCTTTCTGTGTCTGTGTGTGTGTAAATGCAGAGGAAGGGGGTGACAGGAAGAGCAGGGAGTACACGCAGAGGTTTGTGTGTGCTTATTCATGTACAGAGCTGGGTTCCCAAATTCTGTTTCTCTTTTGACAGGTGAAAAGAGCACACTGCCACTGGCAACCAGGGCAATAGCTGGATGGCTTTTAAAAAATCTTCACATTGAGCAGAATCGAATGTTGTGATCAATGAGATAGTTTTTTAGAGAATATACTTTTAGTTTGGGATTAGTCTTGCAGTTATGCAAGGATTCACTGCTTTTAAATAACTGGGAAAATTAGTGTCTTGAATCCTTTACACATTTAGATCTATTGTCAGTTTATTAAATTCAGATTTATTGCTAGCTTTCCTAGCCAAAAAATAGCTGTTAACACACTATAACAGAGCATAAATTTGAGTTCACTGAATCAAAGACATTATTAAAGAAAAAAAATTACTTAATGACCTGTCTGATCTAATAAATCCTGCCATTCACATAAAACAAAATGACAAGAATTTATGTCCACTAGATGCGTAAAACAAAGGCAGTCATAGTGGTCGGGTTTTGAAAGGGTTTCTTCAGCCAGCTGGTCTTTACTGTAGAACCTTGTAGGTAAAAATAAGGTTAGGACAGAAATGGCTGACTAAGCTGCTATTGAGATGATAGAGACATCTTTGGTAGCATTAAAATCAAAGTAGCCAGATGGTTTGAGACTTCTGAGGTTGTCCGTGGGCCACCATGCTTCATGCCTGGCAGACTCCTGTAGACAAAAGACCTGCTTTTAAACTGCAGGCTTACAGTGTGAAAGGGAACTAATCACAGTCCCATTCAGGAGGGCCTGTTTAACAGTTTGACATGAACTTGCTGACCACCAACACTGGGTACTGGTAAATCTGTAAAGTCACTTTGCCTCTTATTTATCCATGAATAATATCTGACTGAAAATGTCTGAGTCTAGCCTACCCACTGCTTTTGCCTTGCAGCTGCTCCTTCTAACTACTGCAGTGGCCTTCATTTGTGGAAATAGAAACCGCCTTAATGACAGCCTCTTCAAAGCCTGGCTGAAATTTGCCTTATGCTGTTTTCTGACCTTCAGTGAGCCAGTGAAGAGCACAGGTTTGTCAGTTCCCTCCTGTCCTAGGTGAGCTGCCACTTGCATGGCACACCAGTTCACATCCTGTTTACTTTTCTGTAATGAAGTAAAAATAAGAGAATGTTTTTGCATCTGCCACTTTTGCATTTACCAAGCACCTACCATTCATTGTCAAGTCAAATAATTAGCTTTGTACTTTTGCCATTAGGCTTGATTATACAAATATATGATTCAAATTTCTTAAAATATTTGTGTATATACACATACGTATGCATATTATGTTGTATATAAGCAAAAAGTAATTCTGAAGACCGGTTTCAGTTTAGTTCCAAAGCTTACATATGCCTAGAAAATTTCATACACCCATGGGCCATGCCTAAACTTCAGAGTCAGGCATGTATTTGTTCAGACTCAGACATCAGTCTTGTAACAGATGCCATAGAGAATCAAGTGAGTCTCTTCTGTTCTCCTGGAACAGCATTGCCCCAGGGCCATCCTTGAAGGCATCAGTAGAGACCCAAGTTTCTTTGTTTGATTCAAAGCATATCAGCATCGTTTCATTGATTGAAATGTACTTTGGTTCCATTCATTCCCACTCATGTAGTGCTCCCTCATGGCAAGGCCTTGTAACTATGGCTCAAACATCATTGTTTCTGCTGTCACATCTGGGCTGAATTTTCCCAGGAGCATAAACACTCCAGGATGGGTTTCCTAGCACAGCTTCAAAGTGGGCATTCCCATGACAGCATTTCAAAGCGCTTTCCTTTTTTATTTTTTCCCAAATTCTGAAACTTCTGTGAGCAGCACAGTAATTCAAAAGCAACGTGCAGCCCTCAATTACTTCATCAAACTAGACCCATGGAGCTTTAGCACCCTTTCCATTTATTCCGTGCTTTACAGCCTTCAAGAAGACTAATTCATCTTAATATCTCCTCAGGACTTCTCTGTGTGTGTGTGCCTGTGCCTGTGCCTGTGTGTGTGTAGGAGTGATGTGCCTGGAATAAGGGGTAATGGCAAATCAAAGAGAGGGGATCTGCTCAGAGAAAAAATGAGAGAGGAAGTGATACAGTTTCGTGAAGAGTCACAGGAGGTAATAGTGAGCTCATCATGACTGGGAAGAAAGAGGAAGTGGACGACTTGGGTTCAGAGAGATAGTGCAAAAAAATCTCCACTTTCCTCAAGAGTGCAGGCTTTTTGTCTGGGTGATTCCTTGGAATAGCTTTATTGCTTTTAAGGCAGGGCATCCCCCATTTGCCCTCTTTACTTTTCTCTATGCAATGCTGTAGGACATTTGGGAGCAGAGAAATTTTCCACCCATAAGAAAAAAGCCCAGATGGCCTGGCAATGTTGAATTCCCTTGCCTCAGGGGCTGCATTGCTGTGTCTTTTCTGGTGATAATATGTCAAAATGCAAATATAGCTGGATTTCAGGCCCCCATGTGGAGATTTTGCCTAGGAAATGTAGCTGATGCTCACATCATACTTTCATGTATTTATTTTTGTTGGTAAGTTTGAACATATTTTCCTCAGCCTGTGGTTCTCTCCCTGCTGGTTGTACACATGTAGTGAATAATTCATTCCTAAGAATACAATTTCACTTCCTTAGTCCTGATGTTTTTCTTCTGCATATCCAGATGTGTGCTCCATTAGTTAAGTTCTTCTAATGTTAACATTATTGATAACTGGGTTTGCCACTGATGGCAGCTGCATTTGCCTGTTTCAGCTCGAGGTTCTATCATTGGACATCTGTGTGCCTTGAAAGCACACCCCTCAGGCAGAGGTGTGATTTTAGGGTTGCACTAGCTCTGTCTGCTGGCAGTTGTGCAATAGCAGACTTTGGGGAAAGAGACCAGACTGTCCTGTGTGGCTTTCTTGTTTAAGGTTAAGATTTGGCCAGCTGTAGAACTGATAGAAAACCTCATTCAGGTCAGTGTTGTCTTTTCCCAGTTACCTTCAGCATATCTTCCCATATTTGAATGAGAGAGTGCATATCTAAAGTTGTGATACATAGAAGGGCAGGGTAAGTGAAAACATTTTAGGAACTAACTGCTACGAATTTTCAGTTGGTGGAAGTGAACATGAGCATCAAACAAGTTTTGAAAAGGCATGGCACAGCATCTGGTCCATTTGGGTTTCTCCAGCCCTTTGCTGGAGCATCCATAAATCTTCACAGCGCCTTGTCCCTGGGCGTGGGCTCCATCAAGCAGAGTGGCAGCCATAGATGTCTTCTAGGCCCACCATGCCAGCAGCACCAGATGGGGAAGTTGAGAAAAGAAGAGATCTTCCATGCTGGGGGTCTGTCAGGCAGATCTAGAAAGGAAGAAGATGCTGCCCCTGAGAGCCAAATCTGAGATTTTCCCCCACCATGAAGGTTTGCCTGGCTGGATTTAGGGAAAAATTAGAAAAAATACATCTCAGGATCCCCCCTCTTCCTTTGGTGATCTTGAAGGAAGAACTCCCAGACTACTCTGGCCCTCTTGAACCAGTCACTGGTTGTTGTTCTCCTATTATAAAAAAGAATGCTCTCACAAATTAGAAGTAGCCCCCCTAAAAGCCATACTAATTTCCTTTATTTGTTCTAAAAGTTAAACGTGTAACAGGATTTCCAGGTCACGCATACATATAGATGTATACTAAAAATATATTGTTAAAGCTTGATTTTTTGGTGCATGTAAGGTTGCTGTTGCTGAGAGAGAAGGCATATGGGATATAAAGAACATACTGTGCATGAAACATGAGTAAATAAGGAGTTTTAAGACTTACCACAAAGCCGATCCATACTCATGGGGTGATCTTTAACTTTTAATGAAAATAAAAGCTCTCGTCCAGAATTATCTGGTCCTCCAGTTAACAAAAACCACAGGAAATGAAAGGAGAAATGTAATGTGTTTCAACAAGAGTGCACACAAGCTTTGTGGGTAGTAGTCTGCTCTGGCCCTGGGAGAAAGTGTCTGGTGGATGCAGAGTACAATAAACACATGCAGAATTGTAGAAGCACTGGCAAAGTCTCAGCAGCATCCCCTATACTCACCCTCACTCTTTGTATTGCTCAGTGAATTGAGATGCCTGAAGAAAAGTACTAGAAAAAAGACTGCCACAAGAAAGATAAGTGACAAATGGAAAACATCATCAGGTGTCATAAGCTTGTGCTAATATTCCAGCCACTCAGCCTATCCAAAGAGTCTTGCTTGCTTTAAAAAAAGAACCTCTATTAAGACATCTGATTTCTCAGATGGTCCATGCAAAATATTCAACAGAGAGTAGGGCTTTGCCTTTCGAATCTGGCGTACACACTAAGCTTGTGACATACTTGAAGACACCCTGTACATCACATAATTCATTTGATATGGCTCCATTTAGACTGTCTCACACCCAGAGACACACAGTTGATCAGGTGCTGAATATGCATTATACCAAGAGGAATTGCAGACATGTCACACATCTAGACAGCCTCCAAAGAATAAGTGATGAAAATTGCATGCGAGGTCAGATGGGGGAGCAGTTGGATCATGGGCAGCAATTAGAACATCAAGAGAGGAAACAAAACATTCTTGTTGCAGGTCTCCTGTGTGGTTGCAGTTGATCTGTGAAATTCAGGTCACTTGCCAGGTTTGTGTTGCTACATTAAACAGCATTACAGGAGAAACAACATTGTACTGCACAAGGCTTAAAAATGAAGTTTGTTGCAATACAAAATGACTGTGAGAGCCAAAAATGAAGAAAGGGGACACATAACCTTTTGAAATAAATATACAATCTTTGTTTCTAAATTAGAAGCAAAACCAGCTGGGAGGAGAGTTTAAATTTACCTTGTCCCCTCTTTCTGGGAGAAATTCTGACCATTGACTGAAGGGGCCAAAACCTGGGCCAGAAATGATCACAGTTAAACTGAGAAGCATTAACCGAGCAGGAGCGTATCCAATGGCAATCAAGCAGTAGTAAAGGAATTTAAAACAAAAACTTCCAGAAAGAAAAGAGAAGCCAGCTGTGTCCACTGAGCATGGCATGAAGGGAGAAAGGCTGTGAAATTGGAAGACTCAGAAGATGGTGCAGGGCTGGGTTTCTGAGGGGACCTGCCGGCAGGATGCTGCCCTCACAGCAGGGAGGGAGAACAGGAGTGTGGGCTCCGTCCGCTCAGCGCAGTTCAGCGGGATCACAAATAATAGATTATAGACATCTGCCTGTTTGATGTGGGTGTGAAATTCTAAATTAGCTAACAAAATGGTGCTTTGTATTAATAACATGCATGCAATTTAGTCTATAATTTCCCTGAGAGAATGGCAAAGTTAAATAATTAATCATGCCTCAAAACAGGATTATTATAGGGATTAAGAGGAAGAAATATAGCTGCTAAAATTAAAAAAGGAATGTAGAAACAATGCCTCCAAACCATGGCTGTTGTACATAGCATTTTACATGTTAGTTAAACTAGAAACAGCTGAAAATGAGTAATCTTGGATGCATCTATCAACCTCCCTCTTTAGTGAGGAGACTGATCTCTAAAACATTGCACAAAGATCAACTGATGCTATTGTTAATCACTCCTGAAGTGTCTGTGCCTGTGTCTGGGAAGTTTAGAGCATCTTCTCCTAGGGAGAAGGATGGGTTTTCACATGTTTTTCTTAGCAATGCACCAGGTCAGACTCAATTTTTTTGCATTGATTTGAGTGGATCTACTGATCATTTTTTGTTTCCTCAGATTAAATGTGCCTATTTCCTTTGTGTTAATTTAACCCCTCTATCTGTCCTATTTACTTGACTATTAACTTCATGTTTAACTTTCAGTATTGTTTCATGTATCACTTGGTTTTTAACTGACATGGGGTTTTTTCCATATTTCAGTGAATCTGAAAACAGTTTTTAAAATTTCCCAGATGGCCAGAAACCAAACAAGATAAATGCAAATCCAAGATTAATCAAATCCAGTTACAGAACAGGTAGATTTGAAAGCCATAATGCTCGGGTTATCCAGTCAATGTGCATACTTCCCTGTTCTGGCCACTTTGTCTTTACTTCTTAGCTCTGTTTACTTCAGAATGACAGATAAATATTCCCTGGTGTCTTGTACTTCCTACAGAGTGGATCATCCCCTCAGTACATGTAATTCACCTCCAGTGTTGCAAAGAAAAGCAGCAGAACAAATTTAATTTGCGGTGTACGTCTCTAAAAGGAAAGTATTTTTAAAGGAGAACAAAAGGGAAGACACTGGATTTAGTGAAGGCATGTACAAATTAACCCATGGCAGTCTCTTTTGCTCATGTTCAGAAGTCACACCATAGATGCTCACAGTTGCTTGAGCTGCTGCATGCACGAATTCCTCAGCAATGACTGAAGTCAGTGGAAGTTTTGCCATTGATTTCAGTGTAGCCAAGATCCCATGCTATGTTTCCCAGGGCTTTTCTTTCCTCCCAGATGTAAATCTCCAGCATATGCATTTGCAAGAACAGTTTTATGCAGGGAGCAGAGTGCCAATAATGTCAGTTCTGACTTTCAGATAATAGAATGTTTCCAAGAGAAAAATGTATTTGACTCAGAGCAATGTTAATTCTGAACATACTCACATGGTCATAAACATTGCAGGTATTTGTCATGAAGGCCAATAGTTATTCTAAATTGATCTACGTGGCCCAAAACACAACAAGAAGAAAGGATCTGCCTGGTACATTGCTGTCTCATTAGTTGTGCTCCTGCCCAATTCTGTTTTGAGCATGTTCCCATTCTCCTGAGACCTGCACTGTGTGGTGGGAGCTCACACGTGTGACAGCTGTGAAACCCAAGGGCCCTAGCAGGGGCCAGTTTCACTCCCAGCCTGAGTCTCAGATACCAAAAAAGAGCAGAGTCTTTTACCTACCTTGTGACAAAGCTCATCTCACCAGCATCAGTGAATAAGACAGTGCAGTCTCATATATAGGTCCATCTACCTACAGTATGTGCCTGGAAACGTTTTCCCCCAAAGAGAATGTTTGTTTTACAGGTGAGAACAGTGGAAGGGAAGAACTCATTCAGCTGTGACCACCTAGAACTGAACTTTAGTGTATGCAAGTGACCTCAGCTTCCTCTTTAACTACTGCAGAGAAACAGGAGACAATTCTGCAGCTCACTGTCTAACAGCTGAGAGGAGTCAACCCTTGGAAGTACCTATTTTTCACTATGGACTCCAGAAAATGAATATTTGACTTAAAGATCTGAGTAGGCCAAGTAATTTTAATTTCTGCTGCTGCATACATTTGAACTACTTTGCAAGGTTGTTCCAGATAGCTCTTTTAATATTCTTCGACAGGTCAGAACATATCCTCTTCAATAATTAATCATATAAGCAAGAAAAGTTTTCCATAAGATGCATCTTTAGGAAAAAAGAAGATTTCCCTTTGGTTGTGTACTATGACAGGCAAATATCACAGGCCCAGAAGTGTCACGTCTTAGATCACCTAGTTTGGTTTACAGTAATTAAGCCAAAATCATATATTATGACTAAATTTCTACATCATAATATTCAAGTAGAGGTAAAACTCTGAATTATTCATTTAATTATCCTGGTCCATAAAGATCTGGCTTTGATATCAGATACATTCACCTCAGAAAACTTTTATTAGAAAACTCAGTTGAAATGAGCAGGAACAGGTCATTCACATGTAAAACAAAACAGTTCTCTGGAGTTTTAAGAATGTACAAGAATATATGATAGTTATATTTCCTTTCCAATATTTTGTTGCAATATATTTAAGCACTTCTAATAGAATTTAGTTCTTAAATCACTTAAATTATAATTCCCGATTTCCATTATTTTCCACCAATGATATTTTCTGGTCAGTGTCCACATTTCTGCCTCCAGTCCACAAGACTATAGTGTGTTTTTCCCCTCAAGAAAATTGTATCTCGTTTCTGGAAAAATCAACCTTCTTATCAATCCTTTTTGCAGTATGATATATCTGAAGGTCCCAATATTCCACAGAAAAGCTGAAATTGATCAGTGAATGTCACAGGTAAATTCAAAGGGGAGAACTACTACATACTCCAGAAGAGAGAGCTGCAGAATATTATCCCCCTTGACACTGATTGTTTAAAAACAAATCCCAAAAAGCTCTAATGTAATTCAATCTCCTATTCTGAATGGCTGGTAGCAACACTTTCTTAGTTATTCACACACTGAGCATGATGCCATAAACCAGATCAAAAAGTGTATTTGTAACAAGATCTTAAAACTGACCTGTCAAATCAAGGGAAGAATTGTTTGTTCGTTTTATACTTTTTGGCAGGAATCACCTGTTTCATTAGTGTATAAACACACGTTCAGCCTTACCTTTCCATGACTAAGTTCTTTGTTTGATTATTGCTACAATAATTTCTTGCTACAGAATTCCAACTGTGTGCCACAGAGAGACATGATGGCGGGGGATTCAGCTTGCAGATTTAGACTTTGAAATTTATTTTAGCTTTGCAGCTACTCAGCTGACCAAGTGTAGCAATTGAGTTTTAGGTGTGTTTGAATAGCCCTTAAGTTTCCAGTAACTGTAGTGGTGTCTTGGAGAGATGTGAAAACCTAGTTTTAAATATCTTAACGTGGATCCAAATTTCTCATTAGATAATGGATAGAGTATTGTACAAAGAAAAATATCCTGCATGCTATTTGCTTCTTCAGTTCAAGGTCCAATGCCTCAAAGGACTAGTTCTCAGCAACCATAGAGTACCTTTGAGCAGCTGCTGGTTTTACACCTAGCTCCCATCTTTCCACATGGGTATGGACATAAGATGGAAACTATCTTTGGGATTCTACAAATACTCGTGATAACAGCCGACCTGGCACCCAGGCTCCTCATGCCTGACAACCCAACATTTCAGCTCTATTACTTTGTTTATTTGTTTGTTTTCTGGATTCATTAAGTTTACTCTGTAGTTGCAAGTGAGCAGGAATTTTCCCATGTGAGGTTGGAATGGGCTGAGCATGGTAGATATGACCCCAGTGTTCCTCTAAGACTTAAGAGATTTTAGCCTATGTCTTTGGACAGAGCCTGGAGTAGCCATTCCTTCATAAAAAGAAAGGGAGATGTATGCAGGATTCTTTTCCAAAAGACCCAGGAGGAAATAGCTATTGTTATAGACACTGCTTTTGGTTCCTCAATAAACTAAGCATGCTTTTTGGAGGACACCCTTGTTGATATTTGGTCTATGCTTTTTGCTGTCAATAGAGACTCTAAATCACCATTTATTTTTGTGGAAACTTTGCTGTCGGATTAAGTCTTCCAAAGGGCTTTTCAGTCTTGTGCAAGAAATTAAATTCCAACCCTTACTTTCCTTCCCAACTCTGCTCTGAAAGTTGGATTTCACAGTAACTCTGGAGAACTGCATCTGTGGAGCAGGACTCTTTCAAAGGGTTTATTTTTCTGACTCATATTCTGTACAACCTTCTTATCCCTCACAAGGCTTGGCAGAAATGTACATTTTGAATCCCAGCCCAGCATTCCAGGGAGATGGATAGCCCAGAAGAGCAATTCCCAAAGTTAATGTGCTAATGCGACTGCTGTCAGCACTCAAGAGTTTCTTGTAAGGTTGCTGGCATTGATCTCACCAGCTTTTTAATTAAAGACACTGGTCAGTAAGGAACAAGTTTTGACCACCAGCCAGGCCTGGACTATGGTTTAATGTCAGTGGATTGGAGCAATACACCCTGTACAACTACAGTAGTGATAGAAGTGGGCTGAGGAAAAAACTCCAAATAACATAGTGTCCTGGAAGAACTTCCAAACCCTGAAGCACCTTAGATGGTGGTGTAAAAGTCAATGATGGAATGAGAAGTGCTGAATCCGTGTGAAGCTCCACCAGAAAATGTCTTTCAAAACTTGCCGAAGGGAGCAGTTGAACAATTAATGGGGAAACGTGGGTGGATGGAAAAGGCTTCCCATGTCTCTTTTGTATGTCTCTCTATCAAAATGACAAAGGACCAATTGTCTCCAAGGAATAGTAGTTGCAAGCTTGGAATGCATTAAAAAACGATCAGTAATACTGGGATTGGTATGTATGTGAAATGTGGTGTTTGTGCTTTTATTCCAGTCTGTTTCCCTATACTCAAAGTAGCATTCAACTTTAAGTGCTTCATTTGGTTTGTTTCATCATATGTGAAACCAGGGATAAGTAACATGTTCTTAGAGGCTGGGTTCTACAAAGAGAACATCACTCCTCCACTTGCAAGTGCCTTATTCATCTAATTGTACACTGTAATGGAATTTTGCCATCTAATCTAAATTAATCAAGTTGTAAACTACAGTATCTTAGAAGATGAAAATGGTTCAAATTCTATTTGAAATTACATGACAGGACATCTTTTCGCAGTTTTTATTTGCCTTTTCCAGATCTTGATGTGGCCAGTTACTCTAAAAGGTACATGAATCTACCTTGTATGTTTTACAAAATATATCTTTACTTTACAAGGTAATTTTCATTGTAACACCTGCCTACGGCATGCAGTGAAACACACATACCAAGTCGTGGAATCCAAGGATCATCCTCTCCAAAGAATGCTCAATGGAAAATCTGGTATTTGATCAGATTAAGTGGTTAGTCCCGTTTTAATGGCACCAAATACTGTGTGCCTGCCATGGTGTTCCTCTGCCTTCTGTGCTGCAAGGTTCTGGCCATGTGTAGAGATGTTGTTGATCAGTGCACTTGTCCAACCATGGTAGTGAGAGAGGCTGGATTGGTGTGGGATGGATTCTGGAGAGACAAGAGGAACTAAGAACTGGCTGAGGGACCATAGGTCTGGACCTGCTCCCAGAGAGACCTGTGCGTGTGGGACCAGGGAAGCAGGGGTATTCAGGGACCAGCCATTGCATAGTCTGAGTGTCCAAGAGGAATCTGTAGTGAGTGTGTGTGTATGGGTATCTGTCAGAGAGGGCTTGAGTCCTACCAGGTGGAGGAGGACTGTGGCCCTCAGACACTTGTATGTGCAGGTGCCAGCTGCTGAGGTGACCAGGGCTCTAAGTGCCAGCTACTGGATGGACTTGAGTATCTAAGGAGGGATCTATGTTGCATATTTCTATATATATGCATATGCTGGACTACTGAAAGACATGGTTTAATGGTGGATTTGGCAGTGCTGATTTAGTGGCTGGACTGGATGATACAAGAGGTCTTTTCCAATTTAAGTGATTCCATACTTCTATGATTGTGTGTATGTGTCTGTGTGTGCACCTTGGGAATACGTACCCAGCCTTACTACTGGACCTGGAGACATGGAGCTGCAGCAGCCTCCCCTCTGTTGGACTACTGGATTTTGGGTAACCCCTAATGCAGAGTTCGTGTTGTTCATCTTAAACAACTGAGTTTGCTCAGTCTTTTGCTTTGTGAGTGGCATCTCTGCACACTGTAGAAGTTTTGCAGAAAGGAGTCAAACATGGAATTTCAGCTCAGAATCACTTCCAGAAGAGGAGAAAGAAATTATTTGGGAGCCTCACAGCCATGGGCTTCTTGCCTATGCTCTTACAGCAAAGGAAGAGGATCAGAAGCTCATGCTGAAGTGGAACAAAACCACTACCGTCCTGTGCTGAAAGCATTGGGAAATTAGGGTTAATGACTCTCTGTGGCTGCCCACAGGAAAGTGTCATGTCCAGGTGACAGTCAGGATCTGCTCTGCAGTGAAGACACTTCAGAAATCTGGAGTTTTTTGTCCTGAAAGCTCCTCACAATCCATAAGTCGCTGTCATTTCAAGTGTATTGATCCAGTGCTGACATGTGTTGTTTACAGAGACTGGAGCAGGCACTAACACGAGCAAAGACAGATCCATACTACTGCCTCAGCCAGTCTTGTGTGTAACATGTCAGCTGGCACGTGTTAGGGCCATGTTGTAAAAACTCACCCTCTTTCCTAGTCTGACGCTCCTTTGCTGAACAAGACAGTGATATCTTCCCAGGGACCCTGTTCCTTGGGATTATTCGAGGCTTCAGCAGTCACAAATACAAATGTTGTTACCTGCAGTCTTCATTTTCACAGCTCTGCAATCATGATGTTTAGTGTTTTCTCTGAGGTGTTTTACTTGTACCAGTCAAAAGAAGGATCATCATAGCTGATTAGGCCCCTGTGTAAGTAGTCCAGCATACATGAGCAATTTTAAATTCTGAGGCAAAGTATGCAGCATTTCCAGCATGGATGACTCTGTCAACCAGAAAACATCTTTTTTCTTGAAAGTCGCCAACTACTGGCTTACACTGTGAAGTATAACAGGTGGCTATGCCAGGTTTGGATAGATGCATGTAGATGCATTACACCTATTTAATATTTAATCTAAGTTTGGTTAACACATGTACTAATTTATGAATGGAAATCAGACAAGGATTTTGGAAAACAGCCTGGTTTTACCCACATAACAGCTAACCAACTGGCCAGCAACAGAGTTTTCAGAGATCTTTGTCAGAGAGGCAAAATCCTTACAGTGGAAGTAAACTTCCTGAAGTAATTCTTATTAGTAGCCACACATCCTTTTCTGTTTCACACTCAGGAACAAGAGCAGACCAAAAGAAACCTGTCTCACTTAGGTCATTCCACTTGTCTTTTCACAACAAAGCACCTATTCCCATTTTTCAAATATCCAACAGTTTCCTCCTTCTTTTCATGGAAACAATTCCTTCCGCCCCCAGAAAAACCTATCAACGCCCCCCCCCCCCCCCCCCCCAACTCCCAAACAGAATGCTAGTACTAAATGATCAATAAAATAGGCACATAAATGTGTGGCTTATTACATTTTATGCTTCATCCTGAAACCATTATAAAAGTTCTTACAACATTTTGGCAGTAATTTCTAAAAAGCTGCTCTGTATTGGAGAGGGAGCATATGCACCATGTGACATGACATCTGCCGCAGTAAGTAAGCTTTTAATTGAATATTTGAGGAAATAAACATGTAAAACCCATGTAACTTGATGTCAAATAAGTTATTGTTGCCTCAAGGCTTTCTTGGTTTTTTCCATTTTTATTTTTGGCAGGAAAGTTTGAAATATTGTACATATTGGAGACAGGAGCACTGCACATACAGTCGTCCATCAGGACAGAAAACATAACGTTGCATTATTGTTGCTACAGCAGCCCCTCCCAACTCTTGGCAGTTATCAAAGTGGCATTTGGGATCTGAGATTAACGTCTCTGCTCACATCTAAATATATATATTGAGCACACAGAGGAAGAAAGGGAATTGACACACATTCAATTGACTGCTGTACCAGTACTAAAGAAACATCTTTCTTACATTACCTCTGTGTTTCTTTTTACCACTGTAACCTTTCACAACAAGCAGTGTGGTGCTTTCTCTCTCCCTCTCTTTTACACATACAGGTGTGCAGCTCAGAAGGGAGCAGTGCCTATCCATCCCTCCCTAACCCCATCATCTTTCATCGCCTCTTCTCTCTGTTTTCCCCTGTGCTACACACTGGCTTCAGGTGCAGCATGTGAACAGAGCCAAAGACCAGCTGCTCAGCAGGGAACACATCCCTCTGAAAAGACCATCCTAGGTCACTTTTCAACTTTTCCATTCACCTACAGTAGTCAGTTGTTTTTATGTCCTCAGTGAGACACCTGTCAGTGCAACATACTTCAATCCTGTGGTAGGATAACAGATCTGGGTTTTTTTCTCAGCCATTCAATATTGGGTGGTGCTGAAGATCTTACAGTCTTGTTTGAGTAGCCTGTGCTGGTGGCACCTGAAGGTCTCCTTGGGCAGTGTGCTCCACACTGGGAGTTCCCTTGACAGGATCAAGCTTTCTCTTTGACCCTTCTCCAACTCACTCACAATGATGTCAAAAGTGATGGTCTGTGCAGCTTCTTACAGGGTGATTCCCTGCATCATCACTGCATTTATATCCGCATGGCAAATCTGCACAAGCCCATTTGAATTAATTTAGTGGGTAAGACTTTTAGAGACCCGAATGCTTTACTAAAAAAATCCCCAGGCTCTTGATATTTTAAGCCTACTTCTCACTTTGTATGTGTTATCTTATTCTGTTGTAATTCACTTGGGTGAGGTCTGCTCACTTAAGAGTATTATAAACTTTTTGATTTCCACAAGCTCAGATGCAACAGGAGTAAAAACCTGGACCAAGGGAATTCTTCTTCACATTAATTATGCCTTTCTGCCATAGAATTTCCTCAGCCATATTTAGCATGGGTTTATCTTTCACAAGTCCATAATTCTTACTGATCATGAACCAAACATCTCCTACCTGTTTAAGAATTACCACAAGTAGATACTCCATTTTTTAACTGAGCTGTGAAATAAGAGGGCACTACCAGGCACTCTTGGACTGCGATGGCTCAGTAATAACAGAAGAGATTCACTGCAGACAAGACGTGTCAAGCAGTTAGAGCAGGGAAGGTGAGGCACTGGTTGGAGTTCTCTGGAGCAAGGTCTTAGTCCTGCAGCAGGATCTCAGTATGCTCACAACATGCTGGATCTCCCTGCAGAAGAAAACATAGGGGATCTGTCAGAGCTTCAAGGAGGCTTAACAAGATGACTGACTCCAGTCTGAAAATGAGAAACCCACGCACTATGGTTCCCTCTGTAGTATGTAATTGGTTATGAAATTCCATCTGTTTTGCTTCACTTCGTATTTTCAACTCAGCTGATAAGCTTGTAGCAGGGTCACATGCGTGTTCTGGAAAAGCAATTAGGTCTAAAGGATTTGATAAGTGGGTAGGTGGAAAATGGGATGAGTACGATGGAGAATGGGTAGGAATGGAATGAGAATTTTTAGAATCATGGAATGTTTAGGGGTGAAAGGGACCTTAAAGATCATCTGGTTCCAACCCCCCTGCCATGGTCTAGCCTTTTTCTAGGAAAAGGCCATTAGTAGCTGCTGGGAGGTTCTCTGTTGAGACAGACACCTGAGGTTAGGGATTTAGATACAAATACTGATACTGGGAAAACTGAGCAGCCAGGCTATGCATTCACCATGCCCACTGTTTTAGGTCCCTGTCTAATTATTTAGGCAGCATCACTATGACTAAAATGGGTTGTAGATTGGGGTTTTTTTTGTTTCTTCACAGCAAATTGTGGTGTGAATTGTCAGTATGCAACATGGGTTAGTACCACCACCTGGAGAGGCTGGGGGGATCAAGAGAGTGGAACGGGAGGGAGGGAGGGAGGGAGGGAGGGAGGGAGGGAGGAAAGAAGGAAGGAAGGAAGGAAGGAAGGAAGGAAGGAAGGAAGGAAGGAAGGAAGGAAGGAAGGAAGGAAGGAAGGAAGGAAGGAAGGAAGGAAGGAAGGAAGGAAGGAAGGAAGGAAGGAAGGAAGGAAGGAAGGAAGGAAGGAAGGAAGGAAGGAAGGAAGGAAGGAAGGAAGGAAGGAAGGAAGGAAGGAAGGAAGGAAGGAAGGAAGGAAGGAAGGAAGGAAGGAAGGAAGGAAGGAAGGAAGGAAGGAAGGCCATTTATTTCCCTTGTGCTTCTGTCGAGCTGGGAACTGAGAGCTAATGTGTGTGTGGAAATCATACAAGGAAGGACACAATGAACCTAGACTTCCTGTGGTTCATCTGGGGTCTCATGTGAAGTGGGATTGACAACACATCAAAATGGAATTGTCAGAAACATTGTACTTAGAAAGGTGTGCCTTTGGCAGTCTGATAGGTTGCTGCAATACAGATACGTAAATACCAGAGGCACCAGAGGGTGAACCAAAAAAAATATTGTCACAAGCCTTAAGGTCACTCCTGAGCTGGGTTACTGGAGGGAAGAACAACTTTTCTGATGGCAGAAGCCTGAAAATGAATGATAAAAATCTATACTGGAAATCATGGTGAGACTTTAAATGGTAGACTACTCAACTCAGAAGTAATTCTAAGTGAAGAAGAGAAAGCGGAAATTTTTCCTCTATTTCATCATTAGCAAACCAGAGATTTTGAATTTGAATTATTTTTATTTCATGGCAGGTTTGTGTTGCTTTTCTTCTGGGAGTTGAAATGTTGAAGATGACTTGGTTGAGTCTTTGAAGACCATCCTATCTACTGTATCAGTCAGGGACTTAGCAAACATTTCAAATGCAGAAAAAAAAGTCTCAAATATGCTGTTGCATTGTTTAGTCAGTGTATACTTTGCCAGGTTTATTTGGACCCTCACATCTGTTTATTGAGCTCTACTTCAAAGCAATCTATTTCTGCAGGACACAGTTGGCACTGTCTAAGTGTATTGTCTACTGCAGAGGAGAGAGAAGACATTAGAGTGTTAGTTTGTCATTAAGGGAAGCGCTCAAATAATTTTCTTTAGAAGCAAATACAGATGACGTAGCAGAAGCTGCCAATGTCCCAACCACAAAATAAATAACACAGGCATCTACAGTACTGATAAGATCAAATAGCCTCTCTCTCAAACACACACATTTTCTTGCATGATGCAAGAGTTAATATGCACTTGAACATCCTTATATGCCCTCTGTAGCATGCTGTGGAAGGCTGCAGAAGCCTCTGTGTAGCATAAGCAGACACACAATAGCCTTATCCCTCTTTATTTTCAGGGGCAGTATGAAAAAAAATCTCCTTGTCTGACCCAGTTACAGTTATTTGTCTTTCCAAAAATATTTTCCATATGGAAATCTCCAAGTCTGAGTGCCATCTGTGAGGACTTCTTGGGTTTCTTTTACAGAGAAGTCTCTGGAGAAAGCCCGAGTGCAAGGCTGGGCTAGGCCAACAAGACTTTTTCAGTGAGAAACAAGAGCTGTTATGTGCAGTGGGTCCTGCTTCCCTGTCATTGTTGAGCTAACAAGTCCTAATGAGGACACTTTGTTGTTGTTGCAGCATGGCTGTGCCTTTTCTGCTCTGTCACTTTGTCCATGGTGGAAGGCTTGGAGATGCAGGAATCCTGACACCCACTCTCCTCACACAAAGCATCCCAGCCTCTAAGTGTGCTCTCAGCATCCTTTCCTCTACCTAAGTAGGGGAATTGGTCTCTTCCAATGGTTCAGGTGCTGTCCCTGGAACATGAAAGCTCTGCACCTCTCCTGCTGCCAAGTGGCCTCTCACAAGGCACATTTGGAGCTGCAATAAATAATAATGAATTCAGATGGACAGAAAGATCACACTAATGTCAAGTAGAATGAAAGGGACCCCAGAAATTTGCTGGGTTTTTTGCGATATAATATTGTGGACACTGGTTTGCACAAATTAAAGCACGCTGGGACCACAGAAGAGTAATGATTGCACTTAATGAGGGGCAATTGAAAGGTATGAAGTAGTTCTTCCAAACAAGTTCTAATCGAAGCTGGAACCATACAGACACTGCGCTCAACAAGCTTTCCTATGAATAATGTACCTAATTACCATCTGCTTTTTCATAACATGGATAAAAATGTGATCACATATAAAATTCTCACTGTGTTTCCTAGGATACAAGGTGATCCTCATTTCAAACTAGCTTGAAAATGGCAAATGAGCAAACTTAATTTTAATAAAAACAAGGAAACTCACGCATGTGAAATATAATCTGGGCACTTCTGATTTCATGAAGAAGTGTCTGACTTTCATACAAAACCTACTGAAGAACTTGACAGTATAGCACAAAGAGGCACTTCACACCTGTGGTTTAGACAGTCCATGTGAAGGATGATAGTGCTTCTCCTAATGGGCAGTGTGAGACCAGTGTGAGAAAGTTTCTAACAAAACAGTAAACCCTACCAAAAGCTGATTTTTCAACAATGTGAGTTAAAAGATGGGCATAAATGGCTCTCACAATGCAGCTTTTTCTAATTACCACCATAGCTAGCTAGCCTTTTATGTAGTAGCAAGTACTCTGGTTAATGAAAACAGAGAAAGCTGAACTTATACTTCTTTTACTTGCACCAGCCTCAGTGTGAAGGGCCTGCTTTATTCTTTTATCACAGAATAAATTTGCAAGGCACTCTAGTCCTTATTCCATGTCAGAACTGCGCCCTGTGCTGGGTTAAGGAGGTCAACTGGGATTTTATAATTTGAGCTCCAAATCCCTCCAACATTTGCTGTCAAGCATAGCACACACTATCCACTAAAGTATCCCCCTTATTTCAGTGAAGTCCCTCAGATGGATTGACTGGGGTGATGGAGATATGAAGATGTTGTCTTCTCATGTTCACCAGCATAACCATGATAATTTATGGCATTAGAAACTTCTGAGAGGAAACACAGCTTCTCAGTGTTCATGGCTTGTATGCAGCACTAAAGGTTAACAAGCATCTCAAGACCTGTGTCTTCTCAGTACCTTATCTGTTAACACAGCAGACTGTGAAGATGTCCAGTGGGATGGATGGGAGTGGCTTCAGACAACACAATCACTCCATTTCATTTTTCTCCATCACCTGAGCCTGACAAACAGCAGTAAAAGCAGTTGGCTGACTACTGATAAGCCCTTTTGAATTCAAACATATCCTAATATGACATTAATCTCAATTACCAAACAAGACGTGGTTGGATTAATCTTCTCTCTTCTGCTCTTACTTAGCAGGAAGCTTAACCAAGCCATTCCTACACTGAAGCTGCAGCTCTGGCCTTGGGGGCTTCCAATGCTGCCTTGGGGCAGATGGGGAGCTATGGCGAAGAAAGAATAAAGTAGTTTTCTTTCTATAACTGGAGGGGATCTCTGTATTGCAGAGATTAGGAAATGCTCCAAAAGCCATATCTCCTGTTCCGAGACCAGTTGGTTCTGAGGCATCCATGAGACAACCTCCCATTCCTTCAATTCTCTCCATTCCCTGAGGTGGAGAGGGAAGGAGGAAATTACAACAATGCAGTAGGGCTGATGGGATTACATAATCTGCCAAAGGAGCTTGTGCCTACTAAGGGCAAAAGGCTCATCAGTAAAGGTGTCTGTGTGTATCTCTCAGGGAGCTGTTGCAGATAATGCAGGGTCTGGTAGCATTCCAGCTCTCCTCCTCACACATTTTTCAGCCCTGAAAAGCCTGCCCTTCATCAGTCATTCTAGAAGAGGACTGAAAGTTGGGCTAATTCATGGTGATGAGTGTTCACCCTGGCTTCCCAGGACACAGTGGTCCTCTTTTCTCCCCTCTGACCCTGGCTACATAAAACCCTGTGAGACAGGCACAAGATTCATGTGCACACTTCTATCCTCTTTACAACCACTCCTTTGCCAAGGACTGTGTATTTGTTTTAGTTAAAGAAGCTTGTGACTGAAAACAGCTGCAGACTGAGTGGAAAAATAACACCTAAAAATAGCCCCAGCCTGAGAGCACAATGTGCATTGATTTTACTATGCAGAGTACAAGAGCAGGGAGATGGTGACTAGGCTGGTATGTTCTAATACGCCTCACCCTGCCATATTTAGAGTGCATGTAGTAAGCCAGGCAGCCAAGTCGGTGCATGTAGGTATTTGACTGTTTTGGAAGGGTTCCCAGCAGAGCCACTCCAACTACAACAAATTACTGTCGTATTTTTATAAGTTGACAGTGAGGAAATCACCCCACAATGTTACCATGTTCAGCAGAGAACGGAGAATATGTAACTGCTGAATAAGGAAGACTAATATCTCACTGATTGTTGCCACTCAAAGCATTTTCCTAGAATAAATTATCAGGAAGACATTATAATTTCCTCCCATCTGCTGTAGGCTGGGATGTGACCTGAAGTACAGTCCGGTTCTAGATGCAGGTCATGGACCCAAATGCATTAATTTCTCTTGCAGTTTGGCCAACTTCAGCAAGCTAAGCCCATGCAGCAGTTCAGTAGAAATATCTGTTCAGATTCATTACCACAGACAACATGGGTGCTGATAGCACAACTCCACCAGTGACATCTTTTTTATGTTATGACCATTATGAATACATTTTTTAAAAGGCTAACCCAAGTAATGAAACAAACCCTTGTTTAAAGCTGGAAATGATGTCGGTTCCTGCACTTGATAGGGGCTACAGTTCTGCCTTTAACCCTCTTTCCTCCTTACCCTTTGAAATGTTACTGGCTTATTAACAGAACAATGCAAATCCATGCTGAGAGGCTGAAGAGTGGCCTGTTTCAAGTTTTCAAATTGTTTCTGTGTCAACTACAGGTCTAATAGCACCCTAACTACTAATAGAGGGATCTGCTCCCTAGAGAGTGTGTCAAGAGGACACTAGGCTCAAAAGATGGGTCTGGGTGAAGAAGTTCAATTCTGAAAACCTTAGTGCTCTTAGACACCTTTAAAATAATGTACTTGTTACATATTTGTCTGCGTACTGCAGCCAGATTCTCATATCCTTTTAAACAACTAACTAAACTGCACTTCACAGGACTTTCTCAGATTTTTAAAAATTTATTTATTTAGAAGACAAAACTCATTTGGTCTTCATGCAAACAGGAAGCTGAGAGAAGCCCAGCACGTCATCCATGATTGGCAGACTCCCTCACCAAAGGGACATTCAGGGTGGTGCTTTTGGAGAAACACCCCAAACTCCTCTCTGCAATTGGCACAATGGAGATCTGGCTGAGCTTACAAACATCCAGGCTTGTTTCTGACTTGCTCACAAGTTGACTGGAGCAATTTTCCTGAAGTGCTGCCTTCAGAGCTGCCCTTCAAGGTGAATTAATGCCAGTGGTGATCTTGTTTGGGGGCAGCAGTGGCAGGTGTTGATCTTTTCCAAAGACAGTGTCCTGGTTTGTGTGCAACTTTTGCTTTTCCTGTTAAACTGTTTTTATCTCAACCCACAGGTTTTCTGTCTTTTGCCCTTCCAATTCTCTCCCTGATGCCACTGACGGGGGAGTGAGGGAGCAGCTGCATGGGGCTTGGTGAATGGCTGGGGTTAAACCATGTCAGAAAGATGTGCCCTGGTTTCAACCTGGTGTTGCCTGAACATGCACCCATAGTTCAACCTTGATTTCACAGCAGTTTTTTGAGGGAGGGTGACATCTGAGACCCACGCTTGGGAAATGCTATATATTGAGTTTTCTGTCACTCAGACCTTTTGCAGATACCAAAAAGAGCCTCATACCCCAATGTACAAATCAAGGTCTCACTTCCATACTGCCCACTTAGCATCCT
The DNA here is from genome assembly GCA_910950805.1 of Acrocephalus scirpaceus scirpaceus. Classification (NCBI taxonomy): domain Eukaryota; kingdom Metazoa; phylum Chordata; class Aves; order Passeriformes; family Sylviidae; genus Acrocephalus; species Acrocephalus scirpaceus. The sequence goes on along the minus strand of OU383773.1, from coordinate 65,769,641 downwards.
CACAGCCTGGCATATAAATGTGAATGCAAATTGTTATTCAAAATGCAGTCCATTTACCTGGAAAGAAACAGCCTGTGTATTTCTGTAAACATTCACAGGCTGTCCACTTTACTGGCACTAGTATTTTCATTTTTCCAAGTAAAGAATTCTCGCACATGACATGGCCCAGGGGTCTGAGACAAAGTGACCTGACCTGGCTGATTAATTATAGAATGAAGGAAATTAATTTCTGTTTAGAATATCTGTAATTAATCCATATAGTAATAAATGAATTAGTCGGTGTTGGAAAGGCATAAATAATTAATAATTGAGAAATAGGTGCAATCTGGTCATAGATTTCCCAGAAGGAGAAGGAAGATAAAGTGTTTGATGTAAATTATTTGCTCAGCTTTACCATTTTGATAAAACATTTTTTTTACTAAGAGCAAAACCAAGTGAAACAGAAATGTCTGCATGGTTAATGAGTCAGACATAAATGATACAGTAGTTATTGGAATAGCTGATTGGGAAAGATACACCAAAAATGGCAAAATGTGTGCACACAGCAGATAAAATGAAACCATGTGACAACATTTGTGCTGTAGGAAAGACAGCTTTAAGCAAAATTGCTGAAAGTAAGTTAAAACTCATACAATACTACTGATAATTCAAGACCTAAGGCTAAAACAAAACAAATCTAAGAGTATTATATGTAGCCAGAAAGTTTTTCTGTATATGATTTGCATGTAGGCACGTCCCCAGAGTTTCCTACAAGGCTTGTAGATTACTTGAATTTAGAAACTATCACTACAAACTGTTTTCTGTGAAAATGTCATGAAGCCATTGGGTTCCTGTGGTCCTTGATAATGAAAGTAAGTGGTGGTTTGAGGTTTTATGACAGGACCAAGTCCCTGTAAAAAGGTTAATGAATCTTAGAAAAACTTGGATCTCAGTCTCTGGTGAAACCCAAAGGCATCTAAGTTTCACAGAATGTTAGACTTTTTCTGTTAAGTACATCAGATGAACATCCCCAGGGAAGTAGCTTCAAAGCTAAGTACCAGGGAAAAAGGTGTCTCCAAGAGTAGAGACTCATGAAGCAAAGGAGAAATGATTGTCTGAGCAAGGAGGTAGGAAGACAGAAAGATAAAGGGACAACTGTCAATAACATTAGTGGCAGGTTAGAAAAAGCTTCATCATAACAACTGAATTCAGTGCCCAAGGAAATAAACAGAAACTTCAAATTATGAAAGTCCTGATTTTAGGCCAATAATGAGTATTTTAATATGAGAATAAATACATTTCCATGTATTTATCTGCAATAAAGTATGAAGTGCTACTTCCACAATGCACTAGACACCATACTAACCTGAATATTGAGTATCAAATTAATCAAATGCATATACAACATGAAATTCCCATATTCTGAGCTGTATTTAGTCACAGAACACAACAGTTTGCCGCTTGGGAAGGTTATCTTGTCCATGGGAAGAAGATCATTGTTCCAAGTCCATGGTTTCCTATCTTGTTTGTCCCACACTGTAGAACAAGCTGTGGGCTGGGCTCGTGTCCATAGGGTGCTCCCTTGCCACAAATACAGGACAGTCTTTTAAAATGCAAAAGGATTTGGGTGGTGGCACTGTAATGTGGAAAGACAGCCTTTGATAGCAGCTACAAAGTCAGTTTCCTCCAATTCTTTTCCACAAACTAGGGACTCCAGAAGAGGAGACAGCCCATGGGCAGAGTTCTCACCAAAGCAATCCCTCCAGGCACTCCTGGTCATGCCCTGAACTCAGACAGTGGACTGTGGCAGAGCTGTGAGAAACCAGCCCTTGGCTAAGGTCACTGTCACTGTGCTCCATCTGGTGTGCAGGTGGAAAAAACATCAATTTCAACTCAGGCTCAGATTTTCTCATAAAATTTCAGATTTAAAAAAAAAGCTGAAAAAAGTACTTTTTTAATAATGTAGATTCAGCTTAATATCAAACAGATGTTTGTCTTCTCAGATAACGGAATGAAATATTGGAATCTAATACATGCCTCCAAAAATTTTCATGAAGGTAAAAAAAAATGGTTCTTTTTAGTTTGTCTACATCGTGCTTTTATGTAAACACTGACATACACCGTGTATTGGATATAACTAAATAAATTGCATATATATATATATATTAGTTAGGTTCTTCATTCTTCCTGAGTTCCATTTTCATTTACCTTTCATTGAGCTCATTCCTATAGAATTTTTTCAGAATGGATACCTATTTTCTAAAACAAATGTGAACCCCTTGCTCCTTTGTACCACAATATATCTGTAGATTACCTTTGTGCTTTTTTTAAAAAATGCACTTTCTGTAATCTCTCCTCTGGTAACTTTTAATAGTGTTTGCTGTAAGTTTCAAGATTTTATTTTGTGTCAGTATTTTAGGGATTTTTAAATCAGTTTCTTCAAGTTTCAGTAATCAATCTATTACTATGATAGTACATCATCTTCCCTGAGAATGACAAATTTAATCTTAGTGGTGTCCCCAAAAATAAGTCTTTCTTCTTTCTCTGTAACCCTACAGTTGCCCTGGACTAGCTTTTTCCAGGCAAAAAACCATGCCACTGTCTTGCTGAGACCACATAGGCTATGTCAGAATTGCTTATCCTTTAGGTGCAACACAGGTCACTGAAATTCACTGTTGTCTCCACACAGAACCAGTGAGATGTTGGTAGATTTTGAGACCAGAAAGCTCTTTGGTTCGAAGGGTTTCCTTTAATTTCAGCTCTGCTAATGTCAAGTCTTCGCAGCATATCTCCTCTTTTCTTTCACTTTTTCTCAATTTGCCTGCTGTCAGTTCTGTACTATTTGGTATATCAAAATCTTCTTACCTGGTCAACATCCACTCCGTTCTGCTGAGCAACATTATACTGATAATACATCTTTGTTCTTGTTATCTGCAAAGAAATAGGAAATTAAATGTTATTTTTATAAATATCAAGCCTCCCAGGTCATCTGCCTGATATTTTCTTGTCTTAATTTGCAGAGTTAAATACAAGGGACTTGAAAGGGGGTAAAAAGTAAAGCACACCTGAAAATGAAACAAGGGACTTCTCTAGCTATAACAAGCAGGTGAGGGGTTTAGAGCTGACTTAATCCAAGCCCTGAAAAAGAGTCTTCCCACGATTTTTTGATCCTGGCCATGAGTTCTTGCCCTTTCCTTTGGGTTAGTGCAGCTGATCACAGAGGTGGATGGTGAGTTATATTGGCTTTCCACTAAGAGGAGCTGGCACAACTAACCTGGACTACTCATTCAAGTTTTGGCAGACTAGGTAAGGTTAAATGTCCCAATTAGTTGTCTTGTGCTTTTCTGAACTTGTTTTCATAACAGACGTACACAAAAAGTGTCAGCATTTTCAGGATGGGTGAAAGGATTTGTATTTGAAAGTCATCTAGATTTCAGATTTGTTTGGAATTAAATGTACTGTAACAATAAAGTTATTGTTAGTCTTCCACTGAGCCCTCCCATTTTGCTTCACAGTCTAATAGCCACCAGAAAAGACATCTGAAAACTTATTGTATTATTATTTATGATACATACAAAACAAATAGAGAAGAAATGCCACAGAAATAATTTAAACGTACTCAGCTTTAGCACAGAAAGCAAGATCAAACTAATTAAATCCGTATTATCACTTTCTGTACAAACCACACGCTGTTTTAATGTGTTGTAAATTCAACTCCCATTAAATAAAGACCTGATTGTGCATACATATATATGTATGAGGGGGGGCTGGAGAGAGAGGGGATGCAAAGGGTCCTTCCTTCTGTCATTTTTTGGAAGCCCCCTGTTGGCTCTGAGAAGCATTGGGGCAGGGACTTGCTTGCCTTTGTGCAGTGTTGAAGTACAAAACCTCGATCATAGTAGCTCTGCTGTCCCTGTTGTTTCCTAAAAGAGGTCTGGTGAGATGGAGTAGGTGAGAGTTAATGACTGAGTGGGCACAAAGCATTCTCCTATGTTCTGCTCTGAATCTCCAAGAGACATATTGGCTCAGCTGATCAGATTCCTTTAATAACACAGCTTCCAGGTCTACTCGTGCTGATCCTTCTCTGCTTCATAGCCAATGATGGTCATGGCTTAAGGCCACAGTCTAACACTGTGACTCCAGAAAGAATGTTGTTTTTAATGTCAATCCAATGTTATTTTAAAAGAGAGACAAAGAACTAATGCATTTCCTGGGGTTCCCAACTTTCCTGGATACTGTTCAAGCTGTTTCAGAACTCAAGTGCTTCCTAAAAGCTGCCAGTAAGGTTGTGGCAACACTGCAGTATATCAAACGCAGCAGCTATGGAGTTATTTGACAAAAATGTGCTGAAAAATGCCAGCTTGCTAAACTTTAAACATTGCCTTCTAAAGACAGCCATTAATATTTGCCATGGTGACAGCCAGGTATCAGTCTTGACCATTTCCTCAGGTGTTTGCCCAGCTTCTGGGGTTACCGAAAGCTGCTGTGCCCACAGGAATGGAGCAGATCTGCCAGACTAATCTTACTTGCATTCACTTGGGTGACTGGGCAACTCGAGTCAAAAAGAGCACCATAGATACAGAGATGGCTGAAAAAGAGCTAAGGGAATGCCTTAAAAAACTTAATTTTTTTTCCAAAGCATCCTGAGATGTCATCCATAGATAATCTGGAAACAAAGTTAACACTGAAATTATGTATTTGCTATAAGCAGCTTACTCATTTATAGACCTACTTCCTTTCCCCAAACTACACAATAATAATGGCAGTGCAGAAAAACACTCATTCACATTATCTGTATGCTTAATACATTTCTGCAGTCCTGGGCAGACAACTCTTCAAGGCTAAAAATTCAGTTCTTCATTATTAAAAAATACCAGTCCTTGCTATAGGAGTTGATGACTCAGTGAGAATTATAATTATAATCAAAGCATAATAAGCATTTTGAGCCCCTTATAATTGCTGCCAAGAAACTATTTATTCAGCTAAAGAATTAAATCTTTGTTTGTAAGCTCTTTCTTGTTCACAATAGAAATAAAAGTGTGTGACTTGGCTCATGAGCAGATACCAGTCTGGCTATTTTACTCAGAGTGAAAAATAGGCCTTCATGCAGAAAGACTTGGGATACTTAAAACAATTATTTATACATATTTGCCTCTATAAAATCCAGTGTTTAGCTCCAATGATGCTTCTGATTGCTCTTCTCCCTTACTGCATGTTAAAGACTCTGTGAAATGCTGTATGTTCAGTATTGCATGCATCTCTGACACAACTCCCAAAAAACAACTTCCAAAGCTAGAAAACTATTTAGGAAAAATTGAATGCTGGATGCCAAGGAATAAATAAATGATACAGATGAACTTAGTAATTTTTCTTGGTCCTTTACCTGTTATAATAACAATAAGGTTCCTGAAAGTACCTGATGATCTTTGTCAAAGAGAGAAAGGGGAGTGAAAATTACACTCTTCTACTACTATTCTTCTACTTCTTACAAGCCAACACCATAAGAAAAAAGACATTACAGGCAGCCACAATCAACTTACATCAGCAGAAGAAATATTCTGACTTGCTACAGAGTCAACTAATGTCTTTACTTTCTGTCTTCTCTAAACATGTGAGTAAACTCAGCATGCAAAGTCTTTTAGTTTTAAGAAAGCTGGGCAGCTTCATGTAGAGTCTATTGGCTGAAAAAGGCAAATTCTTCAAAAAAAATCACAAAGTAAGTTCTCTTCAACATAAATAAGTATTATGAAGTTAGGTTTGTTGTCAGTTTGTATAATGGAACCCATAGCTCCATGAAAGGAGACAACATCAATGAAGATAACATGCATGATGACCATGCATGTCAGCTGACCAAGGCAGCAGAACACCTCAGCAGCTGACCCTTTTCACAGTGTCTGCTATACTTATCTAATTAGGTGAGAGATCCTGGTTTAACTCAGGTGACGGTTAGAGTGATTCAGCCTTAAAATTTGTTCAATGTGTTGAGGTAGGAGACCATGGCTTAGAGGATTCCTTTCTCTGATAGTTGTATTTGCTCAGGAAAAGGAATGCAATGAGTGCACATCACGGTATAGGGACATAACTCACTTTGACTCAATCTACACAGTTATGCCTAACAGGGAAAACTTTTATGTTAGGGATACAAAGTTACAGAGATTTGGCCAGAGAGCTCCTAAAAAAACCAGTAATTTGCCTAGGCACTTGTCCTAAATCAAGTGCCTTTGCTTGTGTCTTGTATCATATGTGCTTTGTACAGACGTAACTTATTTTAAGGTAATTTATTTTAAAATAACCGTACCAACCAAGTGTTTCCATGAGGGAATGAGCATGTGCATTGTATATCTGAGTAAGAAAAAATGGTGTGAAAAAATGCTGATTTAAAGTTATTTCTTATCCCAGTAAAATGAGGGATGCTATAAGGTCGCTTTTTATTTCAAGTTATCCTGCTGTTTGGGTCAGATTCTGTGTCAAGTCAGTAGGAATTCTCCCTTTAGCTTCAAGAAGATCAAGATTGGAGCAGCCACAGTAGTCTTAATAAATGTAAATCTTATTAGAAATACCCTCTTTTATAGCAAGTGCCAAGCTGTGCAAAGCTCCAGGCTACATTACCTTACAACATTGACTGAAATGGCAGAAGAATTTAGCATCCCCACTAATGAATTTTTTTAATTACTCTTTGCAAACAGGGTGATACCAAGCCTCTAGTGAGAAGCAAATTAATCCTTGAATTGAAATACACTAGTAAGGCTTAAATCATACTTTTAAAAATCTTTGCTGGTCAGCAGTGTTACTTCCTAAATCAGTCTAAGGAAATGCCAGATCTTTTTTTTTATCTTGTTTTTATCAGTCATTGAGTTTTGGGAAAAGAGCTGCTAACACTTGTGGAGGTCTTCTGCTTACCCATTACAGATGACAGCACAGACATCAGAAATTAAAGTTCCCCCATACCATCAACTCTGCTTGTCATCCTGTTAGCTAGGGATGCAGAACCATTCCAGAGGTCATTTAGCTCCACCTTCCCTTGGGCTGTTACTGAGAAATTAAACTTCCAAGATCCATTACAAGCTTTAATCTTCCTTCTGACCTCAAAAGATGTGTATCTATACACGTGGGTGCTGGGATTGTAAGCACAGTGCAGGGGCTGGAGCGTGGTTAAACTCTGGAGCAGTGAGCTGGAGACTGGTGGCTCCTTCAGTCTTGGGCCTGCCTTGTGAGACACTGGGGGAAAAATTGTCACCAGTGATGAACTGGCTTTCCAGACTGATGGTACCCATTCCTTAACAAGTGGCTAGCTGATGGAAAGATAATTGTGTGCCAACTTTTAGTGGCAGAAAAAATGGTGAGAACTGAGCCAGAGGAACGTGGCCTTCTACCGTACTTCCAACAGATATCTCCTGGGAAATCCAGGTGGGCCTAATTCCTTACGGGAAAGAACGGGTGGCCAGGTGGGAGACAGATTTTTTGCTAGGGAGATACAATAAAGAGAGGATTATAGACAAATGTGAAAGTTAATATGTTTTCATTTTTAACAAAAAAGTGCAAGTGAATCAATGCAGGATCATCAAGAGTGAGCCTCATTTTTTTTCCCCAGTTGTGAAATTAATTCATATTGTAATTTTTGAGGTTTTAAACTTTTTCTCAGAATTTTCAGGTAATAGAAGTCTGTATGGATGCAAAATACCTAAATTATTTACAGTCTCATTGGAAAAAGAAAGTATCTATTTTCTTTTACCTTTTCCTTGAAAACATTTTGAGGCAACCAAGAAGTCTTTGAATTCTCTAATCTGTTTTCTAAAGAAAAAACCATTAATTCAGCTGACTGAATTAAGCTAGCACTCATGCATGCAAAAGCAGGAAATGCTCCAGCATGTTACAAAAATATACTGAACATATGACTAAAAGAAACAACCACTACTTAGGTAATTGGTTCAGCCATGACAGGTTCTCAATTTTTTTTTCCATACTTCTGTTATATACAACAGAGTATTTCTCTTGTCCAGAACTGAACAATAATCACATACAGCTCATAATTTAAATCACAGCAACAGCTAGAACCATAATAAGAGTAACAGAAGCTGAACAATTCCATGGGAAAATATTTCCTCCTCTTTTAGTTTCATAGAAGAATATATATCTGAAATAGACTGCATGTCTGCAGAAAGGATGGACATGATACAAACATGAGTCAAAAATTTGATGTTTTGGAATGTTTTGGATGTTTTATTTGCACTCAGTTGTCCCTTTTTCTCCAATGGCTCCAGATGTTCCCCTTGATCTAAGCATTGCCACACAGAGAGAGGACAAGGGAAGATCAGAACAGGATCCACTCTGAAAATCTGGGTTGGCCTTGCAGGGCCAGAAGACTTGCACCCACCATTTCAAGTAATCTGACATGCAAAGATAATGACACAGGATGCTGCAAGTAAGGTCTGGTTCTGCTCAGCTGTAGAGCAGGTTTCCATGATGTCATGATGACCTCATGAGTTATAAATACTGAGGGAAGGAGGAACAAGAAATGATCAAATGGTCACAAGGATTAGCCAGATCATGAAAAAATACCAGAAATAACATTAAGTGGAAGATGAAAGGCCTGCCCAATCATCCTTTAATGTTATTCACTAGTACATATTAGTCTTCATATCTTGTCCTAGACTGTGAAACTGTGGTCAAGCAGAGATTATGGACTTTGATTTTGCAAGGGCAGACTCAGTTACTTTTGAAGCCTGCCTTCTTTCTGCTCCGAGGGTAAAAGGTTTGCTTTCCCTCCTTTTCCCTTTGTTCATCCCTGAATCCTTACAGCCCTGGAAGAATCAACTGGCCCTTCCATATAGGCCTAGGGAAAGCTCGGCAGAGACGGATGGTTATGAAGATCCAGGAGGCTGCTACAGCCAGGCAGGAATTTACATAACTCCCATCTTTCTCAAACAAATGTCTGAGCTCCACAGAATGTTCAGTACATATCTTGTTTTGACCAATGTCCCTGTACCATCATTATGCTGTTTATTTCTGCTCATTCTGAATTTGAATGTGAAGTGTTCATAAATAAAGGCACATACAGATGTGTTTTGAGATAACTGTGCTTTACTAAATGAAGATTGCATTAAAAATTCTTATGACTGTTTAATATGTAGAGCATTAAAAAGTATCTGGAGGCTCCAGGATTTTTTTGGGGGGGGTAATTTTTTTGTATGTTACAACATGTTTTTACAAATGGGTTATGTTTTATCCTGCTGGTCCTTTATCCTGCTCCTGTCCTTTCCAGTAATTCTAAGTTTTAAATGAAAATATGCGACCTGTATATGATCAGCTTTCGTTACTTCTGTAACTTGTGCAGAAAAGTAAGTTAGCCACTAAACATGACAGGTTTATTTGTTCATTTATTTATTTTTAAATTCTAATTAGAGAAAGGAAAAGGGTATCAACAGTCTTTAGTGATTCACATTTTAACAACCAGGTTATAATTTATTAATTCCCAACTTATAAAATTTTCACAACCTCTTTCCACAGGAGTCCAAGAGCAACTCAAATTTATTTATTGTTTCTACATAGGGTGTCATTAAATATTTGTTATCTCCTAAAGTTTGTTGGGAAGCAGGATTATTTTCCACATCAAATCACACCAATGCTAATGGGAAAAGCATTAGATGTTGACCCAGCAAATTAAACTGTAAAATATGAGGCTCATTGTTATTATTACATACAGACACATTTTCTGTGCTCCTTATTAAAACCATCTTAATCAAACTCATTGTATTTTAGTCATGTTTTAAAATAATTATGCCAGAATACAAAACACATGAATATACAAAGAGAACAATTTAACTCTTTAAAAGAATTATCTGATTGGTCTCTTTCGACATTTAAATTGATCACCTACCAAGAAAAAGAAAAACACACTGAGGATTGTTTGTGCTTTTCTTAAAACTTCCTAAGATACTCCTTCTATTTTATTTTGTAACAAAACCAAAATTTAATTCTGCATATGTGAAGCTCATCTAATGTATATTTCTGTAAATTCTCATTTTTAACCCTTTGTCTTTTATTGCAATTTTTTTGGTAAGCATGACAGCATCCTATCATGGGGTTGAGTGTTCTCTCCCTCTGGTGACTACTCATTCCTAGAGAATTACTGTGAAAACTCTCCTTCTCCTCTGATTCCCTTATGGATCCGCAGTTTGCTGCAATGGACACTGCCCTAATTCACAGGACTCTTACTGGGACAAGGTAATTTTTAATATTTTAAAACCAGAAATAGGATTCCTTTATCATCAGTGTAGATGGAATCAACATAGAAACTGGGATTTAGTGGATGTTTCATCTGGCCAAGCATAGATATTTCCCTCAGGATGAGACAGATGATGAGCTGGGTTCTGTTGCTTAGCTCTGAGCTGGATTTAAAGAGAGTCTAAGGTCTGGCTCAGATGGTTTGCGTTTGCAGTTGTCACAGGTCACCCATGAAATCAGATCATACATTCCATGTCGACACTGTTTTCTGTATTTGGTGAGGAGTGAGGGCTTTATCTCCTCTGCCTTTCTGATTTTTAAAAAAAAAATAAAAAAATTGAAGGCTAAAATTTTTTGCACCCAGTAAGATTCTTAGTAATTTTGTGTTGGGAGTCACAGAGCCAATGACTACAGCAGACTCAGCTGGTTACTCATCCTACTCCCATTGGAAAGATGGAGCTTTGCCCACGTACCAATTCCTTATCAAGGGATATAAATGATTGACTCTTTATGTTAATTCTCATTTAAAGAAGTCAAAGCAAAGACATTTTTTTCTGGTGCCTTATGGTGCACCTCTGCAAGGGAGGAAATGGGCCATCACCACAACTCCTGATACATAGCACACACTGGAGCTTGTAAGCTCACCAGTCACAATGCTTCTGGTCTTTTTTCACTGGAATAACTCCACACACTCAGCAGGCAGCTCTACATTCACTGCTCTGGCTATGGCATGGGCCAGCACTGCACTTCTCTGCTCTCCCTGGTGCTGAGATATCTCTTCACTTGCTCATTCACTCACAATTCTACAGATGTAAATATCTCACTTCCAAACCGGGGCGTGAACCATTTCCACTCTAACGCTGCTGGACTTTTATTGGCTGCAGGAAAGTGGCATTCCCTTTCCTTTCTAAACAAATACTTTATAGACTTGCTAAATTTTGCTAAACAAATACCTCTTCTTAAAAATGTAACATAACTGTGAATTTCCCCTGCTACTTGAAACCCATAATTTTTCAAGATAGACCCTTAACTGTGACAAGGTTGAGAATTCATTATGAATTTTGTGATAGACTCCAGACTGAGCTCTCAGGTCAAGGGTTGGTTCAGTTCCTGAACAAGAGGCCTATGTGAGAACCTTGTGGGACAATGGGGGAGGTTCTGCCTCCCTGATGTTTGAACTACCTGACCTGCTCCCAAGGAAAGACAATACTCACCATATTTCATGATCTTTTTAAAGTCAGCAAGAACTAATAAAGTCTTCTGTAATTTTGAGTTAAGTAACTTGCTCCTTTAAGTTCAGAAAGTCTACACAAAGGCTCCATGTACCCACCTGTATGTATTTCCCATTAAAAGGTTCCTAACTCTTAAAGAATTAGGTGGAAATTGAGTATTAACCTTAACAGTGGAAATACTGATATAAGACACAAGAATAAGCCCTGGACACAGGTTAAGGAGTCCAACCATGAAGTCTCTAGAGCAGGTGTTAGGAAGTAGGTAGAGGAAACAAACAGGAGCATTTAGGGCATTTGCCTGGGCTCTATCCCTGCCTCATAAAAATTCAAGTGGAAGATCCAGTGTTTAGATACTCTCACAGCAAGCTGGTTGTATCCAAGAGGTGAAGCTAGTCCAAGACGTACAGCTAGTCCGGATTCTGTTATGTAGGCATATTTTCACACTGTCCCCATAACTAGTAACTTTATACTTAGTAGCCTTTAACTAGTAGCTTTATAATCCTCTGGCCTTGGTTAAAACTTCAGGAAAACCCTCTGGAATTTAGGCACATTCATTTGCTGTAGTCACAGGAGTAACTTCTGACCTGAATGCTTGCAGCTGAGGGCACTGCGTAGTTCTCCAAGCAGGGGAGCAAAATAAAGTATGTCCTACTCTTACCTGAAGACCTAAGGTATACTTCAAAACTGCACACTGATTTTGGGAAAATGCATTCAAAGGAGCTGGAAAATCTCTGGCTTTGGAGGTTTCATCTTTTCAACCAGATGAAGCCCTGAGTAACCTACTCTGGCCCTGGTCCAGGCAGGAGGTGGGACTAGAAATCTCCAAAGGCTCCTTCTAATGTAAATTTTTCTACAGTTTTACGACCCTATAGCTCTTTTGTTTTGGGGACTAAGGGTCTTTGTCGTACTAGATATTTTCCATTAAGGCCACTTCAGCTCACGAGCTCTGATGTAATGAGACGTGCTACATGTGCCACAGTGCTGGGGCCAGCAGTCCCAGCCTCACTGCTTGCACAGAAGAGCCACCTATTGCCTTTTAGCAAGACATTGTAAAACACTGAACACCTGCCTTCCAAATAGTGTTGGCCCTAGCGATAGCAGCAATCTGATACGGTTTCAAAGTGCAACACCCAGACAGCCTGGATCTTAAGAACTCTTTCCCAGAAAGGAATCTTTTACCAAGGAATGATCTGAGCCAGTGTGGAGTCAGTGACCAGGCAGTCCTGCCAAGGCATGCTCTGCTTCGTAACACAGACTCCACGTGGGTCACACGTCCCACTGGCTCAAGCCACCACCCTGGCCACTGTCCCTCTTTCTGTCTGTCACTCAGCAGCTCTTGGGCAGCCAGCACAGAGTGTACAGGAGGGGCACGCAGAGGCTGTAAAAAAAAAAAATCCTTCATAAAAATAACTCAGGAGACTCCTCACACCAAAGCTGGAAATAGCAGAGAAAACACCTCCCATGCTGGTTCAGGGGTGGCTGCATGGTGGGGAGGAACCTCTCCTTGAGCTACAGCTCCCGGTTGTCAGTTTGCATTGAGAGCGAGCCGCTGCAGGCTCCCGAAGCTGTGAGTGCTCCCTCAGAGGCACCACACGTTTCCTAACGCTGTAACAAGGTGATCCCATCAGCCATTTAGTGTTCGCAGCGAGCGGCGTGGGAAACAGGCATCACCATGTGCTTCCTACCAGGGATGAGCTGTTGAGGTGGAAGGAGAAGGAGACTGTACGAAAAGCCTGATTGGAGAAGTCCTGGGAGGGAGGAAGGAAGAAAGGAGATGCAGTCTTGTCCAATTTGTTTCACTGCATTTATTGAGAAACAAGTGTATCTGCTGAAATTCAGAATCTGCTCTAAATAGAGAACAGGTGTCATCTTTAAGTGTGCCTTCCAGTTCAACCTTGTGATGCCCAGGAGAAACACTATAATTTTTTTATAACTTACATGAGAGAAGACAGAGTGGGCAGGGGGGAGCACTGAGGAATCAGGCCAGGAGGCATATAAAAATTTGTATGTGGTTTACAAGGAAGAAGAATGCATTAAGAGGGTTTTTTCTTCTTTTCAACCCCGTAACAGATTAGGGATAACACTACCAGCTATGGATCTTACCAGAGGAGTGAAAGAATGCATTCCTAAGCCCAGTGTTTTTTCTGTAGTTTCAGAAAACCTATCAAAGTGCCAGGGTGTCTGATTATTCAGCCCTTGCCTTGGTGTCATACAACACAAATGAGTGCCACACAGCATGGATTGAAGATTCACAGAGAAAAAGCTGTTGGAGTTTGATAGTGTTTCACATCTCAGAGAAATCTAAAAATACCAAATACAGCCAACAAATCCAGCCGACACATGTGCAGTGCTTTAGCAAGCTGAACATCTGGGACTATTTCAAACGCTCCTCTTTTGTGTTGCTTATTATGCTACCAGAGAGTGGCAAAGTGCAAATAGAAACTTAGCAGATTTTTGCACTGCTTCTAAGTTCAGCTACAAAGACCCTAAAAATAATAATGGGGAAAATTAATATATGCCAGTTTACAGCCCCCATGTATTCTAGACTTAGAGGATACTTATGTGTGCTCTGCTTCATCCCTCTATAGTTTTCTGGATTAATTGCTGTATTGTGGATGTATATGCACATTTTAAATGTATACATCGGTATTTCCCTTATGGTGTGATTTAACTGAGACTTGCAAACACTTTAACTGAGTTTACAAACTCTAAATGAACTTCACATGACAAGGTAGAAATAATAATCATGTCACCTACCATTCAAAGACATGAGTTCTGTTGACACAGTACTTTTTAAACTGTGATGTCAATGTAAAAAGTTTTAAGTCAGAATTAGCAAAATAGAGATCGAGGTCCAAAATAAAAAAAGCAGTTTTGCTCTTCCATGGAAGTAACTTTGCTACTCACTTCAGTGAGATGAGGATTTCATTCAGTCATTTCATTTTTGCTTATTGATTTATATTACACAGTCTTTTTTAGTAAGACTGCTTAAGGGAATAACCACAACTGCGTGTCTCTGGGTGATGTATGTGTTTAACAGATAGGGGCTAATGGTATACCACCTGCACAAGGATGCTTGCAAGTCAAGGCAAATAGCATCATTTTGGAATCTTCTGGATCAAACAATAACTTTTCCAGATACACGCATATTAAAAGCTTTTGTCAGAAAGGAAAAGGATTTCACTGGGATGGAACAGCAACAGGGCACAAATGGTATAAAATGGCAGCAGCCAAGGCCAGAATCTGTTTTAGGGGGCATGGAGTTCATCCAAAATGAAGCAGGGGGGATATTTTTTTTTTTTAAGTGTATCATCTTTCCAACTGTTCAGTCACACTACTGAGATTTAAAAAAAGAATACACCAATATAGGGTCAATGGTAAACAATGCAATTTAGGGAAGAAAAACAGGGATGAAGGAAAAACAGCTAACTGAATGGATCTTTTCTTTGGACTGTGTATTTCTGCACATCCTCAGATGGGCAGTCAGCACTGTCTCCTGGAAAATAAACTTAAAATAAATTTACGGAAGTACCACTCAGAGTAGCACAAGATCAGTACAAGTTCACACTGTGATGGGCTGTAGGTACACACAGAGCTATGAAGGCCAACCAAAGATCTACTGGATGGTCTCTGCTATTTGATTCAACAAGTTACTTCAAACATCAGAGGGAGGAAGACAAGGTAAAAGCATGGAAGAGTATCCTGTTTATCAAGAACTTCAAATTCCATATGGCCAAAAAGGTGTTGAAAGAAATGCCATCATCTTGTAAAGTAAAAATGAACCATGTTGGGCAAAATCATGCCAGAGAACAGTGACCATATAGATTGGCTCATGTTTCGGCACATGGTGACAGCCTGCTCATATGCATCTAGGATTTCCTTTTTGAAGGATGTCCAGCCTCCCTGGACACCTTTGCCCTTCAGGACTGCCTCCCAAGGGGCTTTGATGACTGGCCATATAAACTTGTTGGCTCCTCTTTTGGCACGTGGGGACGGTCTGCTTGTACACCTCTAGGATTTCCTTCTTGAAGAATGTCCAGCCTTCCTGGACACCTTTGCCTTTCAGGACTGCCTCCCAAGGCACTCTGACAACTGGCCTCCTAAAAATAGTCTGTCCTCCAGAAGAACAAGGTGACAGTTCTGCTGGCACCTCTCCCTACTTCTCTAAGAAGTAAGGTCACTATCATTTCACTTTGTCCAAGGTGGCCTCTGACCATCAGAGCACCCACCAGTCCATCTCTGTTCACGAAAAACAGGTCCAGTGCGTGCCTGTCCTCCTTGCTTCCCTCACCATCCATGTCAGAAAGTTATCTTCCACACACTCCAGGAGTCTCCTAGACTGTTTCCTCTCTGCAATACTGTATTTCTAGGAGACACCTGACATGTGGAAGTCCCCCACAAAAACAAGGGCCTGTGATTGTGAGACTTCTCTCAGCTGTTTACAGAATATTTCATCTGCCTCTTCATGCTATCTGGATGGTCTGTATCAGACTCCCACCAGGATGTGTCCTGTTGGCCTTCCTTCTGACTCTCACCATATAACACTCAACCATATTGTCACTATCACTAAGCTCCAGACAATCCAAGCACTTCCATCTGACTGGAATGGACTTTCCAATGCTATTTGCCACCTATTTATTTAAGAATTTTAATTAGGCATCATCAAACAGTAACTGGTTAGAACAGTCACAAATACGCGAATAGTTTTTGCTTGTTCATCCTTACCATGGTGCCTGTGGGCACCATTTACAATAGTTATTTTGCACCACAGCCACCAGCACCTATCAGAACCATAGAACTTCTCCTGCCATCAAAAATGAGGAGGCTCTGGAAAGCTGCTAGGACCAGCCACAAAGCATACATTGGATATTACATCCTCACACACTAAACAGTGGCCAAGGAGTCATCATTTTGCTTTCTCAGTCCCTTTCCCTAAAATGAAAATAGAAATAAACAAACAACCTTTTACTTTCTTACGCCTCTGCCCCAGAAAAGACATCAAAGTGGGATCAGCACACAATTAAGCAATAAATGAAATGGAATATTTTGGGGTGAACAGGTGTTCCACTTCCAGATTGTCTTTAAAACCTCAGCAGGGAGAGTTACAGGCAGGCTGCATAACCTGAAGAATGACCAGATCATAGGATTTGTAATTAGAGTGAGTACACGGTGCTTCCTCACTGGGGGAAAAAAGAGATGAGCAGCTGTCTCAGCAATATTGAAGTCAGCGAGGAGTCCCAATGAAATCAGACACCCATCTGCAGAGAGAGCAAGTCCCGTATATCCATCAGGCCGGCATGTGTCACAGCTAGTTCAAGAGAAATGGCTTCTAGAAAGTTAAGCTTCCTCTGAAACCTCAGTACATCTATTAATAAGGGAGAATGAAAAGAAGGCTAGAAAATAAACTAGAAATACAAGCAGTAGTCACCTGAGGCTGCACATGATTAACTTCTCTAAAGCACATTACATGCCTCTACAAGGAGAAAAATTCAAAGAAATACTTCATTGCATTAGCTAATGGTAAAAATAAACTAGGGTGGCTTACATACTTATGTGTAACAATTTCAAGACCTGAACAATTATTTGAAACCTGATTCTGACTCTACACCCATTCTATGTTGGATTAACAGCAATTATACTGAGAAAAATTTTAATGGAGTTGTGCACACATCTATCAGTTAAAACAGACAGAGATGGGCCCAAGCTTTTGTCTAAGCTCTGAAAAAATACTAGGCCTTGTCTGAAGAACTAAGAGTTCTAAGTTTTATCCTGCACTATGCAAATATTATTTTACTGCTGCAAGGCAATGTCTTCAAGATGATCAGTAAAGAAGCCTGGGAGCCAGAATAATAAGCAACACCATTTTCAGTAGATGCTGACCTGAGAGGTCTCAGAGACAGAGAAATTCACACAAGTGGGTCTTTTCCCTCTGTTCTGCTGCTAGCACTATGCCACATATCTATTCTGCCCAGCAGCTCAGCTTTGCTCTCACTCCAGGACCCCATCTGCCAGACGTAACCAGTCACCGCTGCATCGGCAGCGATCCCTGGGGGACAGCGGGGCAGCACGTATCGTTCCCCTGGCACTTCCCAGGTGAGACCTGCTGTTATCACCACTCAGCTAGCAGGGCAGCAGCCAGAGGCACAGACCTCCCTTCTTGCCTCACACGCCTTCTCTCTTCGTGTTTCCCAAAGTCTCATGGCCATTTTGAGCTATGACTCGCAGGTCTCCTTTGCTGCCACCTAAGCGGGTCCCATAATGCGCCGACAGCTGCATCCACCTTGTGAAGAAGTCAAAGCGTGGGCACCAGGGGCAGAGGTGCTAAAAGGTACTCGGGGCCACTCTGCTGGGTTTGCTTTGAAGCCGAGTGAAGGGGCCATCAGCAAGAAGCAAAGATGAAAACCTCAGCCCTCTCTTTTTTTTTAACCACACAGAGCATTTATTTGTGTCTGTGTTTCCATAAAATTTCTAAACAATATTATAACCTGAAAGTGAAACAATTAAGTTGAATCTAATTTAAAAGTGCTTAAAAAACAAAGGTAATTGGAATAGCAGACTAGCAAAATTATGTGCCTGCAGGATGAGGTGCCTTTATTTCTCCTCAGTGAAATTTTTCCTCAGTGCGGGAACAGGCTTCCATTGCAGTACCATGCCTCTTTCTTCCTCTCACAGTCAGGAGAACCAGAGAAGTAATAGCATCAGGCAAATGTTATTCTTCCTTTGGCTTGGAACAGGCAGTGCTTCCCAGGCAATTGAAGTTGGTACCATTCTGTGACAGTCAGATAGCAATTAATCTGCACTCCCTACACAGCTAGATCCAATGGGGCTTCCATCTGTCTACCTTAAAACTCATGGTGGGCTGGGATCTGTGGGGAGATAAGCCTTTCTCATGGTTCCTGCTTGCACAGACTGCAAAGTCTTGTGGAGCAAAGATGGTGAATGAGCCATTGTAGCCCAGCCCTGCCCTTCTCTGTCCTGGGAATGGAGAAATTTGTTAGCAGGACTATGCCAAAGGGCATAATGCAACTGTTTAGAAATGGGTGTAGGGAGATCATCTAGACCCAAAGACAGAAAATTGCCAGCATTGCCAGCACATGTCCTGGGTGCAAACTCTTCCACCTGAAACACAGGTGACAATACACTGAAGCACTGTACACATACAAAAAAAACTTCAGTGACAATTGATATCCTTCCTGAGAAAGTCTAAATTGGATTTACAACCTAGTAAAATTACTGCATCTCTGTAAGAGGGTTGGGAGAACAGGTTCAGGTCCAAGGACAAAGGATTTGCCCCACAGGTTAGCCATGGGAAAGCTTGGTGTTTCACCAAAGTCAGCAGCCCTGTGGGGTCACCCATTTCATGAAGATTGCTTCTCCAAGGGTTGAGTGAGACACATTTGTAAGGGTGACCTTCTCTCACTTGCCATGACTGTTTCAGATCAGAAACCCGCTTTTCTATGGCTCAGACTGAGAGAGGTGGACCCTTCCCTTTCTTCTGCTTGAATCCAAGCTTCAACAGTAAACTTTCTTTCACTGATAGTTTTTGATCAGATCAGTATTTTTGGTCTCAATTTGATAAGCTGGCATGACTTGGTAGCAGAATTTTTGCAGGGCTTTTTAGTAATTCTTTTTAATGGTTTGAATTAATAATATGTTATGAATTTACACTGCATGTCACAAATTTTAGGCTTATGTGTTTCCAGCAGAAGAAACATTCTGAATTTCCCAGGCAGACAGCTGTCATCTAACTCACAGGTCCACCCATTAGTCCACCCTAGCAGCAGGCATAGTTACAACGCCCCAAAGCAGCAGAATTTTTTGTTTAGCACAATGCAACCACTTTACTTCTAATGATATTGTAATGCTGTGCTCTAATTGAATTTTTAATTTCTTTTATAGTATTCAATCCTGCAAACTGCTAAGTTATACACTCAAAGAAGCTGCAAGATGAGCTTATAAAGTTTTCTACATTTGCCTGTTTGCTTTATAAAAACAGTGTATAATGACATGTGTTCTTTGAACCAGTGCTTAGCAAGTGAAGTTGTTTGCTAATAAAAGTTTGTTGGTTTCATAATACACACAGAAATGTGTAACTGGGCTATTCAAGCAAACTTAAACTCCTGCATCAGGCTGATTGTTTGTGTTCCTTACTTCATCTGTAATTCATCGCAGAATATTCTACAAAATAAACTTGACACATATGAAACTAAAAAGAATGCTATTAATATTTAATCAATAACTAAAAGACTCATTGCACAATTAAGAATTTTTAAAGTCATATGAAATATCATAAAGATACTGCATAAACAAGTTATCATGCCTGTGTTGATAGACTTTCTTACAGGAATGGTTTTTTGACAATAAAAGCACTTATTGCAGCACTGCCTTTATCGGCATGGTATTTTTGCAAAATGAAAGGATTCAGAATCTTAACCTACAAGGCAAAGCCAGGCTGAGAAGAAACTGTCAAGTGAGAAGTTTGTACAAAAAATCCAGTTGAAAGAAAAGGCCTCTAGTGAGACATTGCAATGAAGGGGAACACCTATATACATCAACTAAGTGAAGATTTGTTCCTTTGTCCAGCAAGAAAGAGGCATATTACAGAAGCACACTGCATACTCAGCTGAAGGAAATGCACTAGTTTGTCTTCTTCTGGATGAATAATTAACATGCAGTTAATTAAAAGGAAAAATGTATGCTAATGCATTCAAGTGAAGTTTTTAGCTATTCCTATATATGTTTTAGAAATTGAATGTGTGCAAAACAACTTATTTTGCAGGAAAAGGGTACTAGTTGAAAACATCAGCTGTGCTTAAATATAATGCCCATTATATGTTATCATTCTGTGACTAGAAAAGACTTGTAGTTGCAGAAAGCGTATTACAAAAATTCTGTATCCTCCTGCACTGAGTTACATAAAAGTGAGCAGAATCCAATTGAAATTCAATTAAAAATGAGATAAAGCAGAAGCATAGACCTCGCTTATATATGGGACTTCCTCCAGCTTCATCCTTTGCATTGTCAAAACTCAAACAGACGGAGCAGAAGGAGTGCATTCAGTTCTGAAACTGAAGCCAGAACAACAAGCAGAAGATCCAGGCAATCTGCTGTGTTCCTCACAAGGAGAATTTACAAATAGTGGGAATGTTTTTAATTGTCCGTCTCTCACAAAAAGAAAGGGAAATAGCCTAATGGCAACACAGTTTTAAAGTCAGACACATCTGGGAATATTGTGTTAATACTCTGTGTACAAACAACAGGTGTAAAAGTTCCAGCTCCAAAATCTGACATACTGTAAGCTCAGGAGGGGAATTAAAAGGAGAATCAAACTGAGAGAAATACTGGTGCAGATCTACTTCTGTCACTATTAAATGATGTGGTATGAGTTGTGTCAGCCCTTCTTGTTCACCTTTCTTCCCTACCCCCACCAAGGCAGACCCTACCCCACATTTACCTGTGGTCTGTACAGATATTGTCCATTTGATATGTGTAGTTAATGGACACATAACTGCATTACATGCTTGCTCTCAGTGTGTGTGTTTCATCAGGCAGGTGTGAACCTCTCTGTCTTTCCTGCATGAAAGGCCGGGCCTTAAAACTTTACTAAACAAAGTGGCTATCTGAAATATGGTTCAGTAGTCCATGGTGCCTGTACAATGTTCTCTCTTCCCTGTGGGCAGCCAGTACAGTTCTTCTTCCTCTTCCCAGGTGTAACCCAATTAATCCAATGCAGCATTAACTGTGGATGGGGTAAGTTTCTACCATTTGCAGAAGTGATAGGTTTTGCAGCTGTGTTCAAAACAAGCCTCCATGTTGCAAGCAGGCTCCAAGGCACTCCACAGCATCAGAAATGTGGGTACTGACTGAATTTGGATATGACTGTGGCACTTAGCAAGGAATGGGGAAACAAAAGCTCCCCCCAAACCCTATTCTGGATATTTATTTTGTTACAGCTATGTTCACATGCAATCCATGTGATTCCTGTCTGCTGTGGCACGGAGCAAAGCATATGCAGCTCACACACATGTGACCTTTTGTGCCTAGGCAAATGCATATTGAAGAGGGAGCAACTATAAAACCTATATATTTAAATGTGAATATTATAATATCGTCTTCGTAATTATCATTCCCCTTGCTAGTTTCCAAGATGCTCTGGGAGGATCAAAACACAGCTGCTTCCCTACTGAGAATTTTCACACTTATCCCAGCCCCAGGTTTGTTTCTGTCCCGGCCAACAGACGGCTCGGAGCTGCTGGTCCCCGGGCATGGCAGAGCTACGACTGTTGACTGTTACTTTTGAAAGAAGGCTAAAAACTGACAGGCTGTTTGAATACAACTAAGGAGGGGAAAGGAAAAGGACTTCGCTCAATCCAAATGATGGTCTTGCAAATCTTGACTGTTTTCCTTTAAGCCAACTCCAACTAGCGATTTTTTTTCCTCATGTCTATAAGAACATCAGCATTTGAGACACCAATGTGGGCTTAAGGAGAAAATGGATTTTCACCATATGAACTGTATGCATAATTTCCAGATAGGAAATGGCATGTTACTTTATTCACATACATTCACATTCATTTATTCACATGAAAAATAGTTCATATTCTCAGCTCTGATTGACATAAGGTACGAAGAGGATTTCTTCTGTAAAAAAGCAAACAAATTATGAGGAGTAGGAAGCAATAAGGTTGTTTATTAACACTCTTCTATCTTCACCCTCCTGCCCACCCCATCACCCATGAGATGGCATTCCAAATCCTTGACACAAAATGATAATATATAATATCAACCATACGTTCTCTGCCATTCCCATCTGAACCTCCAGCTCTGCAAATGTAGTCATCTTCTTTCCACAGCGGGAAATAGCAAACATTCGTTCTTGTGCATTACCTTTATTTGGCACTCAAACCCCTGTGAAGTAGAAATTTTACCATTTAGCACCATCTCAGCCTCAAAATACAGCCTTTCAAAGGATAAAGATAAGCCTATGGTGTCTGAACAGATTCAAGATGCTTTACGAGCATTCTCACATGGCTCCTGTTTGATTTGCATGATTATTCGGGTGATGGAGGTTAACTACCCTGAGCAATGGGAGGAAATCAAACCATGATCTTACATGCACAAATATGCATAGATTGAGGGGGTTTATTTCATTTTCTGCAAGATTACTGGCAATGCCTATAGTAACGCCTATTCCGTTAATTTTAGATTTTATTACAGCCATCTCCAAGAAACAGCAACATTGCCAGAGATAGTCCTTGAGCAGAAAAGAAACTACATTCATGGAATACATTTCTTGTTGCAAATTATTTACCCAAGGCAAAAATGTTTATCAGCCTTTCTAATTTGGTGGCATAGTACAGCTCCTGGTACATGGTGAGCTCAACAATTAACTGGTTGCACTGATGTTCAAAAAAAAATTTTACAAGCAGTGCTGAATACAAAGGTAGTTTCCCACCATTTATATTAAGAGACAACGTTGTACTTATTTCGTTTGTGCAAGTTCTGGCACTGAATGAAACAAGACTGATTTTTCCCATGGTTTGGGTCAGAAATCAGGAAAATGAAATTTAATGAAAATTTAGTTGAAGCAAAACTTAGTAGTGTGTCACAAAGATCTCAAAGTTTATAATTAACAGCAGGTAACTTCAAAGAATATCGGGTAGCTGTACTGGACTCGGTGTGAATTCCCTGTCACAGCAAGGCAAGAGGAGGAGGAGGAGCGATACCTGATCCTTTAAGGTTCAGTAAACGTGGAGCAATTGTAATTAATCTTAAGTGACTCGTGATGCAGTATCACTGTGGCACAGGACTGATGACAGGGAGGTGTTCCCAGGAGACAGAAGTGAGTAATCTGGTGCCTCGTGGACAGTGCTCAGAGACATGAGAGAAGCCTGACTTAGCAAATGTCAGGGTACATCTAGAATGACTAGAGGTGAGCCAATGTCCTGGCGGGGACACGGAGGACAGGATTCCCTCCTGCCTGTTTACTGGCAATAGACACAAAGCACTTTCCCTGGCCTGCCGATTAGGAAAAGTTCCTCTCCAACCAGCACTATCCTTTCTTCTTTGTTGTATAGATTTTAAAATAAACACATCAAACGAAAAAAACTGTTCACATGTTTATGGAGCTTGCTAGAAAACTTGCAAAGGTCTGTGCCAGCTGGGTAACTTCTGTGTAGATGCTTATGGCACAGAGGACATGTGTGGTATGTCCTCAAACATGAAGCTTCCCAAAGGGATAGAGAAAACAAACATGGGATGGAGGGAGTGGGCTCAGCACCATGTGGGAACAGCCTGAGGTTGAAATGGCAATTAAGGGGTATTGTCCTGCAATGGGAGACACTGGGATTAGGTACTGATAGGAGTTTGGTGGCTCATTTCCTCAGATTTTCCTTTAATATGAACTGAGTAATTTTTTGGAGGTAAATGTGTGATGCTTGGTAGAACTTAATTAATTAAAGTTGGCCAAAAGCCAGGCCATCTAGCTCTATGATTGTTTCTGCTATTGTTAGTTGGGGAGCATTGGACTGGTTCAATACTTCCGCGGGGAGTACACATGCCAGGTGCTTGGGAAGGTGCTGTTTGCAAGAGGGCTCTTCCTAGTGAGTCTGAAATGGATCATGAAAAGATTGAGTAGCCTGGGGAATCACTGAGCCACTGGGCATATCTCCTTTCAGAATAAAGGTTCTCTATTACTTACAGTCCTCATTGGCATTCTGGCTGTTTACCCATGTGGATGAGAGAGACCTAATTCTGCCTTCCAACAGCTTCAAGAGTAATTAGCGTGGTGTGGTGTAGCGTGGTGTAGTGTGGTGTGGTGTGGTAGCATGACAGAATGGGTCTAGGGAGGAAGGGCAAGGACAAATCAACAAGATGCTCTGTCACTCATTAAAAATACATATTTATGTAATATATATACATGTATATGTATATATATATATATGTATATATGTGTGTATATAAATATGTCTGATCTATGCATAATGTATACAAAGAGTTATGTAATTTAGCTGTTTAACTTTCACTTCCTTTCCCAGAAACTGTTTGTGTGTTTCCAAGTGTGACTTCCCACTGTTTTCCAGGGGGTAGGGCCTCATTACATGTGATGAAGTGTCTTTTCTAGCTCAGAGAGCAACACTCCTGCTTCTGAAGTCAGTGTCCTTAAACTCAGGGCCTGCTGGTGGTGAACTCTCACCCAGAAGTTTTAGGTGACCGCTGTTGCCTCTCATGTGCCTGTGGCAGCTGTCACAGTCAACCACAGAAGTACCTGTACTCCAGCTAGATCTGAAGTGGTTTAAGTCAAATCATCAAAACCAATTAAAACAAATAACTAAGCACACAGAAGAATGCACTCAGCCTAAGATGCTCCAGTAGACCAAAGCATCTGTGCACCCAGCTGTTTGGTGTACAAAGCAGATGTGACAAGATGTTTGGACCTGGTGTTGTTTATGTATCAGGAGATTTGGGCTGGATGGATTCACAGGCTATAACAAATGTCCTCATTTATCCTGGCTTGTTCTTATGCTACAGCCTATTCCAGGGGACAGACATGTGGGATACAGAAAATCCAATGTGTCAGGAACACTGAAATTTCGTATATTCACTGACAGGTCTCTATGAAAGCTCTTTTTTGGAGCTTCTGATTCTTATAAAAAATTTTTTTAGCTCTTGTTGAGAGTATGTTCAGTAATATGGAATGTAACAAAATTATTCTTGGTGTCCTTTCACAATTGTTAGTCAATAAAATTCCCACAAGCTTATTGTAATGTCTTCTGACACATGGGATTTTAGAGTGTGGATCTCCTAATATTTGGGATTTCAATTCAAGCACTGATTCTGGAGTCAAATGGTGTGTGAAAATCTCATTCTTCCCTCAACTTCTTATCCCCCGAGTTTCAATCTCTTCTGGTTGCAGAGAAAAGCCAGGGAACATTACCCATATTAAGTCTCAAACACCAGACGGCAAACAGAAATATACAACTTTTTTTTTTTTTTTTTACTGATTTTTAACAGTTAGAGTTGGCAATATTGCAACTGGAATTTGGTTTGAATGAAGACTAAGGGCTAAATGCCAGCTTACTCTCTCTGTCTCTCCCTGAAGAAAAGCAGTGCTTGGAAATGCCTGGAAATGAAGGGCCTTGATTCACTACTTCCTTCCATGGCAGCTCATGCTGCCTTTCCCCTGCTTGTAAGCTTAGATTCTACTATTCAGGTATATTCCTAACTGTGTCCGAATCCAAAGAGTACATATAGTCTTTTTCTTTAGAACATGATAACCTCAGGTAAAAAATGCTTTGATTTCTGTGATATGTAAAATCTGGATCTATTTTAAATAAGGCCATCTCTACTTAACACCCATCTCTGAAAGTCCTAAAAGGGGATATGTCAAATAATCTAAGAATACCTTTTTTGCTATAATGGTTTTACTCTCTTGTTTCTTCTGAAAGCTTTTTCCACAAGTAATATCGTGAATTTAAAAAGCACTGATTATACCCTCCAAGTGAAATGGCTTCTGAATTCACATGCCTGGACTGTAATGCTTCCTCAAAGCCACTAAATACTGGAATTCAATAGAAAAGGAAAAGTTGATTCAACTGCTCTGAAAAATGCCAATAATTTTAGTGAATGCAATCTTTTCTACCAAAAATTTCTGATCTGTTGGTTTGCCTACCAGTAATGTAACCTCCTTTTTTTGGATTGAAAGAGGTGAAGTTGTCAATTCCTTTTTTATTAACAAGACATTAGTGTGAGGGAAAAAAAAGCCTTACATCTCTCCCATACCATCCCAAATCCTTTGTGTACCGAAATATACCAGAGCACCGAGGACGAACTGTTTGTGTACATGTTCCTGTACTGCCAGCAGTGTTTCTTACAGTGCTCAAATAGCACAAGCTCACAACTAACAAAAGGTAGTTGACACAGCTTTCAGGTCTGTGGCTCAGTTTTGGGGCCCTGCACCTCAGTGTGCTCTGACGAACCATAATGAACATTTTAAACAGTACAAATGAAACACTCTTTACAACAAAGGATGTTGTTGACAAGGTGACAAGTTTGATTGGTCACATGAAATGGAACTGGTGCTACAGGTTTTAAGTGTTGTCTCCTGACAACTCATGCATTAAGCCACAATATACTCATATATAGATTGAATGCATCCAAGAATCAGTGGGGAAGGCAGTAAAACATCTGCTCTGAAGGCTCAAGTTTTACTGAGATGATCCATAAGCATTGTCCTGGTGCCCCTCTCCGTAGTGAATAACATATGGGGCTGCTTGTCATGCCTCAGAAAGGCATCTCATTCTAGCAACACGTAAATAATCCAAATTTGCCCTGATCTGGTGCATTTCCCAGTACAATCCACCCCACCAGTCCTGCAGCATGCACTCTCACACGAGCCGTGCATGGCAGGGGACAGAAGCTGGCCACTGCTGTCCTTAGAATAGTCTCACCCACTGACTTTCCCTGGCAAGCACAAGGTTCCTGCAGCAGTGTGTTACCTCAGCTGCAAGTGTCTTCTGTCACTGAAATATTTTCCATCAAAGGGAAACCTCTGCGAAGCAGCAGAGCACAAGGGCTGGCTGTCAGCTTAAACTCTTGTAGTGCTTAACCCGTTGCCTCCCCTCCACAGTGGCTCTTCAGATGAAAAAGATTCTCTTTGCTTTTGGTAAGTCTCCTCCTGACACAGTCCAGTGCAAATATTTGATATTGCAGAAAACCAGATATATTGGCAGCAGGCTGCCAAGGCTCTCTTATGAGTCTATTTTCTCTTTTAGTAACCTGCCTGCCATTTGTCGCCACAGAGTAAGTTCAAAACTACTATAATTTGCAAAATTGGCTGCTGTTTGCTGGGGAGAGAGAGAAAATTGTATCACACAGAGCAGTGAGAAGATGTCACTGAAGCTTCCTGATCTCTGCAGAGTCCTTCACACCCACCCTTTCCCTTGTGGAGAACAGACAGGAAAACACCCATTCATACATGCATAAACATACCATATCTTTGCATACACTACAAAAACTTGCCTGGGCATGGCAGTAAAAACATTGGAGAAAGTACTTTTTTGGAAGAAAGATGAGGATTATGCCAGTGCACCTGAAGCAAAGTTATTGCTACTTGTAATTTGTGACAGCAAACACTAATGGCTCTTCTAATTAGACATGTTTTTGTTGTATTCGTTCCTTATCGATGCAACATAATCGATGGATTTACCTTGAAAATACAGATGAGCACCCCTCTGCTCCTGATACACACAGCCACTGGCCATGTGTCACTGGTGAGCCATGTGCACATCACATGCTGGTGGCATGACAAAGGCAAGATGGGCTCAGCCTCCAAAAGTATGCTCACATATGCTCTTTCTCGTACAACTTTAGCTGTCATGTGGCAGAGGATATCAGAGACGCTACACGTGGGACAGATTGTTTATAATTACACGCCCAGCAAAGGACCTGAAGTTATGACAAAAAAAATTTGGATGTGATTTCTCATCTCAATAAGTGAGATCAGCTGTTACCCTTGCTACTGTGCCCCACCAGCAGGAACCATGAGAGAGCAAGAGAGCCACACAGATACCACACACTGTGCCGGCCTGCCATGACCCTTAGGTCCAGAATCCATTTATTGTCTAAAGGTAAATTTAAAGCCTAGCAGGAATTGAAGGGGCCTGAAAAAGACAAGCTTTTTATAACACAGTTTTTGATAGAAGATGTACAGTTATGTGGTGTTTTGTTGGGTTTTTTAAAAACCTTCCTTTTCCTGGCATTTAGTATTAGGTTTTAGTCTCCAAACCATAAAAAAAGGAGACATCAGCTAGCAGTAGAAAAATAATTTCCCATGAAGAGAACCCCACATAGGCTAATATCATTAGGCTGACAAGTTTTTAAATAAAAGACTCTAAAGGCAGGTATGTAGATTCATTCATGTTTAGTCACCTAAGTAAATGGATTAACCCATAGAGCATTAAGCATGTGCAGTTCCCACTGCATTTGAACACCTGTCCATGACTTAGTGGGGATTTCACTGCCCAGTTCTGGAAGCACAAATGTGAAATTAGCAGTTTTGATTTTAAAACCGAGACCTTATTTTACTGACAATCAGAAGTTATTGGGGTTTTTTTAGAGAAAATTAAAACATACACTGCAGTGATGAAAGAAACAGCACTGCAAAAATTAATCACAGGAAAATGTAAAAGATTTGATTCTGTTATGATCAGCACACAGTAATCTTGACTTATGTGAGACTTGGTACATCTCTTTCATGTTGAAATCAGTCTGGAAAGGGAATTAATGTTGAGAATAGGAAGTACTGAGAGAGATTTAAAAAAAAAAATCAAATTTGGAAGCTTTCCAAAACATTTCAAACTTAAAACAAAATCCATCTTAGGAGGTTCCATTGTAGCTTTCTTCTGTAACTTAATTTCCTGCTAAAACTTTCCAGTTAAGTATGCTGACAGCAAAGCGTTAAAGGATTTTCCCCTAACTTCCACCCCTTTCTAGGAATTCATCATTTCATGTGACTAAAGATGCCCCTTTGTGTGTAGAGAATAACCTATTCCCTACAAAAGCATGTGGGTAGTGGGTATCTCAAAATCCTGGGCATGTGATGATGCCACTATCAAGTGAATCAGGCGTCCTGAGTCAGCATGCTGAATGGAGTGTTCCAAACCTCTGTAAAGGGCAATTCCCTTGGGTCAAGTTCAGGTCACTGGAGCAATGCAGGGAAACCCGTACAGAAAATGCTGTGTACAGGCCCTGATTTGCAGGCTTGATTTATGGCTGCAGCACAGTACTTCCAGCATTTTCAGGGGACTCTTACATTGAAAATCTGAACTAATTATCTGAAAATAACATCTGTTGCATTCAAGTTCCAAAGCATGCACCTATTAACAAGGAGGCTCAGAAAAGCACTGATTATTTACACATCATCTATTTTAACTACCTGGTAGCAGTACTGGAATCATAATAGTTTCCTGATCCCCGGCATCCTTAATCACAGAGTAAGAGCTCATGGCTCCTCCAGGAGACACCAGAATAATTAACATACCTTTGAAACATCTTCAGCTTTAACAAATGCAGTGGGACTAAGAACACAGCTCTGTGACTAGTCCAAGAGGTAAAAAATGCCAGCCATTAAAAAGCAGGTTTGCCAAATCTACTGCTGAGTTGCTTTTTCTTTGCCTATCTGTGTATCTGCTGTTGTACAAAAGAGCTTTCAAGAACTGGCCTGAAGAAGCATTCTCATTCTTTCTTCCCATAAAAAAAGCAGACCTGGCACAGGCACAGTAAATAAAAATAACAAGCATATGATGCCCAAGATGCATGTGAACATTAAGTGACGTTGGCAGCCCCCGCAAATAGAACTCCGGTTAAAAATAGCCTTTGTCTAAATGTGGAAAGTGAGTAAATATAGTAGCAGTTTCAGCTTACTACAGAGGCTTACAGGCTCCAAGTAACAGAGCTTATTATAGTGCATGTGCGTCAGCAAAGGGGAGAAAAGGGAGAAAAGAAAGACGACGCATTCTGCAATTAGTATCTACAATGAGACACAAATTAACTTTTCCCCTCGTTATTTTTCTTGTTGTTTGAGAATTGTTACAGTGCTAAAGTAGAAGAGAGATGGGATTGAAGAGAAAGCTGAGGCTAGCACCAAAGAGCAACACAGGGAGCTGCTTTCTGCGCAAAGGCTGGTTGCACAGAAAATGAGATGTAAAAAAAGACAACAGGGCAGACTGTGATCTCAGGTTCTCTTGAGACAAATAAGGAGCATCATAACCTGGCTAGAGGGAGCTTGTTATGGCGATGAATCAGGCGAAGAAGGCACACAGACAGTTCTGGTTATCAGAAGGCTTTTACTTTTTTGAATCTTTGCCCTTTTCTAACATGGTCTGCAAAGGAGGCTGTGATTGGTCTGAAAAGGACTCACTCTCTTCCCCTTTCATAAACAACAGGTGACAGAGATTGTTTTGGGAAATTTGTGTGAGAAGAGCAAAGCTCTCTAGTATTTACAAAATAACAAAGACATTGTTATGAGAATGGGAATTTGTTCCCATGGGAATCAGCATGCAATAACTAGCAGTAAAAATCCAAAGCCCAAGAAAATACAGAGCTACAGGAGCTCTCCTGGATTTGCTTCCCTCATTTGACTGAATGTAAGTAGGTGAGCCACCTTTTGAACTGACTGAACAGAAAGCAACACCAATGCTTTCCCCTGCCTCTATTCACTCCCTTCTTCCAAGGAACCCTTCTGAGATTTTTAGTGATTGCAGAACTTGCTTCACTGAATCAGTAAGTCTGCTCTACCTCATGTTTCACTTCATAAACAATTTGCTATGCAGTTGAGGTAGGGAAAGCCCACAAACAAAACCTGTGGGATGTCTTACACCTGAGGAAGAGTACTGCTGTGTAATGCATGTGTATATTTAAGTAACCTCCCCATGACATTACCTCCAAGCATGACATTGCAGGCAGGGAATCCTTCAATATTTTTAATATTCTCTTCTAGTTGAATGGACAAAAAGGAGACAAACATTCCCTGGTTGGTGTCTCTGATCTCCTCAAATCAGAGGAAGAGTGGGAAATATCCTTTGTTATTTCTTTCAATGCTCAACTCAATTAAAGCACATCTCTCAAAAGTCCAAGTCCTCCCCTCATTCATGCAGAAAAGGACACTTTTCACAGGGCTCAGTGGGTTTCTGCTTCTGTACACAGTTTCTTATCTTCTCACTTTGCATTGAGTAGAATGGGGTGACAGTGCATAACAGAAAAATAAATGTTCAGGAGCATTAGATGAGATACAGCATGATACAAAAGTTGTGGCCAGCTAAGAGTTGTCAGCAAAGTTGCCTTATTCAAATAGCATGGTAAATAAATGTTATAAATTCCTAAGTAGATCCTAAATTAGCTTTTGGCATAGTGCATCACTATAACAAGTTAATTTTGCAGCTCCAAGGAATAGCCTTATATGGTTCACTTAAGTAATCGTGCTAAATGAATGTTTAAGTGAGAACCATTTGCCAAATGCAAAGCAAGTACCATATATAACCTCTTACACAACTACATAATACAGCAATGCTGGCTGGTTTTCAGAATTCTGAGGTTTGTACAGATTATACCTGCTAACTCCAACCAACACCTGACACAAAAAGTAGCTACCTGGAATATTCTACCATGACTGTTTAGGATTAATAATTTAGCATTTATCTAGCCTGTATTCCTCACCATGCAGAAGATTCCCTCCCCTCCCCTCCCCTCCCCTCCCTCCCCTCCCCTCCCCTCCCCTCCCCTCCCTCCCTCCCCTCCCCTCCCCTCCCCTCCCCTCCCCTCCCTCCCCTCCCTCCCCTCCCCTCCCCTCCCTCCCCTCCCCTCCCCTCCCCTCCCCTCCCCTCCCCTCCCCTTCCCTCCCCTTCCCTCCCCTTCCCTCCCCTTCCCTTCCCTTCCCTTCCCTTCCCTTCCCTTCCCTTCCCTTCCCTTCCCTTCCCTTCCCTTCCCTTCCCTTCCCTTCCCTTCCCCCAGTATGAAAAACAATACTTTTGGCAATCTTCCTTACTTTCATTGTTTTGCTAAGAAAGAAGAAATAAGAAAGGAAGGTAAGGAGAGAAACAATGTGCCAAACCCTTGAATTATTACCTCAAAAGAATATGAGCCTCCTTCTAGTGTAGTGCATCCTTGAGGTAGAGAAAGCCCAGAAACAAAACCTGTGGGATGTCTTACACCTGAGGAAGAGTACTGCTGTGTAATGCATGTGTATATTTAAGTAACCTCCCCATGACATTATCTCCAAGCATGACATTGCAGGCAGGGAATCCTTCAATATTTTTAATATTCTCTTCTGGTTGAATGGACAAAAAGGAATGTCCCAGTATTTGTGCTGTTTCTCTGGCTTTCTTCTCTTACAGCCATCAATGGCCAAAAAAAAAATGTGTTCAGGAAAGGCAATTACAACATAATCTGTGTAAGCTTAATACTGATTGCTTCTCCCTCCCTCCCCCACCCTTGCATCCTCCACCACCTATAAATATGGCAAGCTAAAGTATTAGGGATAACTGAAAAAGTTCAGACAGACATGCCTGTGTCTATTAGTCATCATTCATGCATTGTACTAAAATAACCTGCAATAGATGCCGTCTTGTTTCTTGCTAGAGAGTGCTGTTGAGTTCTTGCATTCACAATAAATCTGTTTGGAAGGCTGCCCTTAAAGAGTTGCCATGGTGATTATTTTGGTACCATAAAGTAGAAGAAGCTAAAGTACTTACTAGCCCTATCCAAAATCTTGTCTTTTGGGGAGGAAAGAAAAAGAAATCAGCAGATGGCATTTGTCAGAAATTCAATATTCTGATTATTACTGATGTTGTGTTTTTAGAGGAATTCTCCAAAAGGAGAATGCATGGGGTGAGGGGAAGGGAATGAACAAAAAAAAATGACGTCAATATATCTGAAATCCCTTTAGTTTGCACTATTACAACAGTTTAGGAATAGTTGAAACAGTAGGTGTTAAGTAACAAAAATCTTCTAAAGAGTCTCCTTCCAGACTATTTACTAAATACTTAACATACTGTAAGCTGAAGAAGAGGAAATTGTTATTTCCTTGTGAAAACATTGCAGACTTCCAAATGGTTCATTATAGCTCCCTTTTGCACCTTTCTTATGATGGAATCTCAATGGGAACGTGAGAAATGTCCCAAAGAAATCCATGTTATCATTCTTTCTACTTTGCATAGTAGAGGCACATGAATGCAGCTCTTCAAATTACACAGTATATTTGGTGTGACTGTAATGGAAAAGGTGAATTTAGGTGGATTTAATTAAATTAGTGCACCATTTCACTTCAGCAAAAGAAAAAAGTAAAAGCCATAAGGTTAGCTGCTCAAACACTTATTTGCTGAATTCTCCAGTCAGTCTAGGGCCTGAATATGGATTGTGCACAGATTTAAATTCCAAAGTATGGCATCAAACTGGGACAAGTATGTGTGCAAGCATGTGGCAGGACATGATGCTGGGTGTCTGCAGAGCATCAAGGAGCAAGGGCTGGTCCCACCGGCACAGCACAGACACCAGCTTGTGTCCTGGAGGCAGCACAGCTGCATCAGGTGGGAGAGATGTGTCCCAGGCAGGGTGCCGTGCTGACAGGTCTACAAAGCTCCTCAGATTTGGAGTTAGCTCAGGTATTACTGCAGGAGGTTTCCTCGCACGATTTAGGGGAGTTGCAATGTTTCAATTAACTTGAATAGATATTTCTTAAAGGGAAAACATCCCCTCCACATTTTACTGTTAGAAACAGGCTTTGCTCTTCATTGGAATGAAGAAAGTCGTACGGCTTTCTTCATTCACAAGCTCTGCTCCCGCTCCTTTTAGCTCTCAGTTTTCCTCTGAGGCAATAGCAGCCTCCACTTCTTCACATACAAAGAATCCAGTTTTGGTGAAAAACAGCTTTGTTTGCTTTAAACTTTATTTACTTAAAACTGTAAAATTGGCCCCTTCCTGGTGAAAGGTGCCAGCTGAACCACTCCAGGAACTGAAACTCTTTATTCACTCTGGAGCTCCTTTGCAGCCCAT
The DNA here is from genome assembly GCA_910950805.1 of Acrocephalus scirpaceus scirpaceus. NCBI lineage: Eukaryota > Metazoa > Chordata > Aves > Passeriformes > Sylviidae > Acrocephalus > Acrocephalus scirpaceus. The sequence goes on along the minus strand of OU383773.1, from coordinate 65,735,658 downwards.
TGGAGTCAATGACAAGCCTTTAATTGAGGGGTTTGCTGGCTCCTGGGCCCGGCCTTCCCAGGGCCAGCAGCAGCTGTGCAAACTCCCAAGCACCTCCGAGGGAGAGCTGGGCCCGAGCTCCTCGGAGCTGGCTCAGCCCGAAATCCCACCCCGAAACTGCAGCTTCCATCAGCAACAGAAATTCACCAAGCTGCTCATTGGGGCTGCCTTCTTCCAAAGAAGCTGTGTTCAGGGCCAGGGGATAAGGGAGTTTTTGCTGCCTCTGATGCCTCTGGTGTGTGTCCCCCCTCTCTGCCCTGTGCCAGGTGGGGTACGATGCCAGCAGGACACTGGGGGCACCACCTCATCTCGTTTTGGGATGAGCTGTGGTCAGCTGCCGCTCAGGACAGCTGGTCATCGCTGTCTTTGGGATTATCCTTGTTTCCCAGTTTTCCATCTCTGTACTTAGCTTGGGGTTTTTTGCATTTTTACTGCCAAAACCAGGAATCTGGCTTATGTGGGAAAATGCAAAAGGCAGGGGAAAAAAAAAAAAAAAAAAAAAAAGACAAATTTTCACCCCTACCTCAAATTAGGGCACTTTTGTTGAAAATTTTCCAGTAAAACTTTCACAGGACATGCTCTGTTAAGAAAGAAGAAAACCCCACAAAACCAAAACACCACCAAATAAAACTCATAAAAGCGTAACCAGAACCAACCTTACCAGCTTTAGTTTCCATTTCTGTATAGCTGCCAAGAAGATTTCAGACATCACTTCTGGTCACTTTTGATGAATAAGTTCGGCTTCAGGTTAGTGACTGGTCATAAGGACCTTTCTGCACCATAAACTTAAAATTAAGTATCCAGGCCCTGTTAACATCTTCTCCCCCTGAAGATCTGAAGGGTGACCCAACACTCCTGATGACGACTCTTCACAGGTAAACGACAGACAAAGTGGGGATCAGTGGGCAGAGATTAAGGTTATTGTGATACAATAGGAAGCTCAAAAGGTCAGCTGAAGATTGTATTGTAAGACTGAATCTGAAGGTAATTCAAATATACTGCACAGTTAGTAGGAGACTTAAGAAAGTAGGGAAAGAGAGGGAAATTGAAATAATTTTATTCAGTTTGTTCTCTTAATGGGAAGAAAAATTGCAAAGAGGTAGCACGTGCTAATAATTTATTGTTCAAAAGTTTTGAATGGCCCCACATCACCTATAAAGACAATAATTAAGCACTGTGTACACGGTTAAAGTTTCCTGCTATAGTAAGAATGTCATGTGTGAAAGTTTAGTTTCACCGTAACTCTCGAAATATTTACTGACATGTAAAAAATACCTCTCTGCCTCATGTTATTACCACCAAGGTTTCCCTGAGGAAAAAGTTTGTTTTAATAATTTGCTTATAACAGATGTTAGAATAAGAGAATATTAACCTGGACAATTTTGGGGTGGAAAATCTGAAATGGTGCACTAGAAGTTCCAGCAAAGAGTAACTGCAGAGCTCAAAAAAGTAAGAGAAAAAAGGGAAACTTGGTGGCACTGTGGAATAAGCACACTCCATGGGCGTTTTCATTCAGGGCAGGGTGTAAGTATAGGCCACCTGGAGCCCTGGTTCAAAGTTACTTTAAATTATAGGAAGTACTCTGTGGACTGGGATGGGACACATGACAAGTCCAGTTCTAGAGGGCTCACACGTTACCCTTCATTTGAGGAACCGGGGAACAACATTTGGCAAGAGGCAGTAGAAGCTGGGGGCCAGGGGAGCAAGATGCTGAGTGAAAGCCTATGCTAGACAGCAGCAGTGTTTGCTCATTTGACATCTCTTTCTTTATTATATCTATAATTTGGATGGACTGACGAAAGCCAGCCTGTGTCTGCTGATTCTCTCCTAGGTGCTATTCCTCTCATAAAACCTTACCTTAAAGTTCTTACAATCCTGCACTAAATTATCGGTGTGTTCACTTTTACCTGTGTCAGTCTTATTTCCTCATTTCTTGATGTAATGAGTTGTCTAATTACTGCAACATCAATTCCTCCAGCAACTTCAAATAATTACATCTGTGTATTTCAATGACATCCTGAAGAGTTTGGGGGAGGTTTGCTTCAGGCTCAAAAGCATCAGGTGCCTCCTGATAGACACACTTTCTGCCAAGATATCCCTTCTTCCCTACTTTCTGAAACATCTAGAAACAAATATATGTCAGTTCTAATTAAAACAATCACCCAAGCACTGGATCTGACTCTGGGATTATCACTGTAATTTGATAAGAAAGAGCTTTGAAAGAGCTGCTTTCTCTGCACAGTTGTATGAAGTGTCTCACTTTGTTTGTAATCTTCGTGTTTCAGTGATACCGTATTTCAGTTTTTTCTTACCTACGCTTTAAAAAAAGTTATACAGTTTCTCTTGCTGCATTTATATGTACTCAAAGGAGAAACAAAAATAGTGATGAGCCAGAATTTTTGCTGTGTTCTGTTACCACATTGGTATTATCTGCCATGTGTTTCCTCTTGCTTAATGCATAAGCAGAACTGCAGTTCTGCCTGGCTCTCACTGAGCCAGGGAAGGGGCAGAGGGAGCTGTAGGAACAACAGTGGAAGGGGTGCACCACACTGGTCTCTAAGACCAGCTCTTGAAACAAAGTGCCTTTCCAAAGCAGAGTCAGTATGGAATGAGAACACAGACTGCTGTCCCCGTACCCTGTACCATCACCCTGCATTACTAGAGAAAAAACACGGTAGGCAGGCAGGCTCCTACCCCCAAAATGAGCAGCCACAAACCATCTGAACCATGTATCAGAATTCACCTTTCCAAACTTCACATATCTCCACCTGTGCCAGTCACCTAAATTCTGAGGCATAAGAGACAATTCTGGGGTGGATTAATCTCATCCGAATAAAGCCATGTAAAGTAATTCAGGTAATTTATGCCATAGAAACCCCTTTCTCCCTCTTCCCAGAAATAAAAGCTTACATTTTGTAAGGTTCATTTTAACTCTGGTAAGGGCATTTGGAAAAAAAAGCTCATGCTCTTGGTAGAAAGGACACTTGAGGGAAGAAAGTCAGTGATGTAAATGTACCTAACTGCACAGTCAGAAGATTACACTTACAATAACCTTGGGCCCTTCTTAGCAGAACATTGCACAGGGATGTGGGTGGAGACTTTTTTAAACATTAATGCTCTCTGGCATATGTTCTAAATAAATGAGCGGAATGAAAAAGCATGGAAAAATATTTTGTACTGGGATTATTAATCTCTGTGGTATTCAGTCACTTCTTAGCAACAAACATTCCCCTGAGGAATTGTTTCAATCAGAACTCACATCTTGGTCTTCAAGTCCTTTTGGGCATATTTGAATTACATTTGGTGCATGAAATATATTTTGGGGCATAACCACAGGGCAGTTTGGAAAGACCTTGGGGATAGTTTTGTACATAGGCTGTGAGCAGATAAATTGCATTTAAAATCATCCACTTGGAACTCCAGTGTTCTTGAGGTAGTGGCTGCTTGAGATCAGCATGAAACATCTCCTGGCTGAACACATGCAAAAGTGTAATTGGGTGCATGGTATCCATCCTTAATCACACTGAAATCGGTGATTAGAAAAGTTGTGGAGAAGCTTAATGATTACAAGATTAGGTTATTTCATTAATACTTCAGAGATTGTGATGAACTTTTTTTTTGCATGGGAAGCAGTAGGATATTTTTTCATCTCAAGGATGTCGTCAACTTGAGAAGCTTACTTCATTCTGCAGAGTTGTGCAAAAAGCTGCACTGAAGATAAAGAGGGATTTTATGAATAGTTTTTAACTACATATTTGGATAGTAACTGGGAAATTGCATATTCAGTGCTCACTCCAGTGGTCATTTATCAGAAAACTACCATGACCCTATGGCAATTCAGCACATTATGACCCCACAATGTGACCACTGGAGTGAGCACTGAATATGCAATTTCCCAGTTGTAATCCTACATAGAAAAGTCACAGAGGATGATACAAGGAATAGGTTCCAACAAGTCCCTTAAACCTCACACTTCTTTTCTGGCATTTGAGAACAAAACCTGTGTAAACAATGAATATTGGGGTTTCTTGCCATCATCACTGCTTCTGTTCCATTTCTGTGGAAGCAACCTTAAAGCTGTAATAATTTGATTAGCAACATAATACCTGCCATACCTATATTATTTGTAGGTATACTGAAAGAGCGACATTTGGAAGGTCAAACGTAACCAAGTGGAAGTATTGCTGAGAGCCCAACCTTTTGCTGCTGCTAGGCTTGGTTCCTGCACTGAGCTTTCCACATCTGGATCAAAGAAACCAAGCATGAACATTTTTCCCCTTAGAGCAACGTCATGCCAGATCTTTGACACAAAGCCAGAATGGTGTGTGCATTCAGAAGTTCATAATGGCTACAATCCACAGAGACTGTAAATGGGCCCCTAATATCACCTAACTTGCAGGTATTTTTACATTGCAGACACACCTGAACCAGTCACCTAGGCCCTCATTTTAGCCAGGGGGAAAAAAATTTAGCATTTCTGTTGCACCATTTTCTTGGAATTAAATGAATTATGAATGAGCTTTTAGTTCTCTCATGCTGGAAGACCCCAAAGGGATTTTCTTTATAGTCATCTGAGACCATGTGGGATTGACTGGAGCCAGAGAGCAACATGTAGACCCAGTCTCCTCACTTTGACACAGAATTTTCCTGTCTAAGTCTAGACATCTGAACCTGAGTTCAGACTACCATTCTTCAGAAGCCATCAAAGACTGATACCTTCCAAGATCAAGACATTATGCTGGACACAAGTATTCCTATCAATTACTCTCAATCACCCCCTGACCTTCTGCTGAGATTTGTAGACCAGAGGCATATAGTGGCCTCCCATCATGAAAAAATATGGTGCTGTTACTGCTGCCATACCTTCTACTCTGAGCTCCTTCACCAAGCCCTGAGCCACTGAGCTGCATCTGCTGTCACAAGCTGCCCAGCTTTCTGCACCTCCCACAGTGGCCTTTGGGTTCTGGGCATCTCACCAGGGGCTCACCCGACTCATGCAGCAGGAGGAAGAGGCAGAAGAGCACTCCATCCATCTCAGCACACCACTCAAGATCGCATTTCCTGGGTAATTTCTATTGTTTTATCCATTTGGTAACTAATTTTTGTTGTGTATGCCAAGTTTCAGAGGCCAGTTAAACATTTGGCAACACTAAACAATCAACAGATTTTCATTTACGTAGCAGTAGTCTTTTGGCAATCACATTGACTTACAGAAGAGCACTTCTTTGAGGTTTATTGGTATTACATATATTTCAGACATTTCCTAAAATAAATACTAATCCATTGCTAGAGAGAGAATTAACAAGAATATTCAGTCATTGCTTTCCAGTATCTATTTCCTGCACCTGCAAAGTCTCCATTAGTCTGCTAGCAGTACTAACACCTATTTTATTTCACTGTGCCTGTCCTAGAATTAAATAAAAAAATAAGAGGTAGAAATGTCGAATAAAGCCTTGGAAGACATTAGCTTTTGTAGTATCTTTTGTAGTATCCCCACTACTGTGGAGAGATAGGAATTGTTGTTCAGTCACTCTTTCAGAATCAGCTCACATTTTGGTATCCTCTAAGAATAATAGAGAAATCTATTTTGATTCAGCATCTGCTAGGCCAATGAATAGGAGATTTTCCATAGCTGAGATATTAAAAAAATGCGAAAGTTTATGTGTTAAATTCTGCTTGTTATTCAGTTTACAACTGTTAGAATTGATAGGTTAAAAATCCTGATTCCTTTGTGGAAAATTTTCACCAAATCAAGCATAAAAGGGAGGAAAGAATGAAATGCTGCTTTGTAAATATCCTTCTCTGGTTCTCTTGTAATTTGCTACCTGGAATCTAATTTAAAATATGTAAATACAGTAAAATGTAACTTTAATCATAATTATCAGTCACCAGGTCTGGACTGCACAGCACACACATCCTGACAAAGACCATTTTAAAGACAAAGTATCTAGCACTTTTCTAGCAGGTCTAATCATTCATATTAGAGAATGTAGAGGGGACTTGTTATTTTGATGAGGAGCATTTTTTATCAGGAGCAGTTCACAATGGAGGGGAAGACAGGCTTTCTTGCTTTGCCTGCATTTTTCTTCATTTCCTTTGTTTTCTTTAAAATTAAACTCTAGTAAACTTAATTTTTAAATGAAGAAAACCATTTGTCTAAAGAAAAATCTAAGTATAATTCAAAAGCTTTGAACTGAACTGTCATTTCTTTTTGAAAGAAAACAATGTAATGAATTTTACACAGATGTTTCAATTAACTTGAATAGATATTTCTTAAAGGGAAAACATCCCCTCCACATTTTACTGTTAGAAACAGGCTTTGCTCTCACTAAAAGCTGTTTGCTATTCTTGGTGCAGAAAAGGGATCTCTGCCTTGATCTTTGCTTCTGTGGCAAGAAGCTACAGAGGTGAGCCTTCTCCACTCCTAAATACAAGGTCTGTCAGATCATATCCTTTTCTTTTTCATCCATTTGTGTTCAACCTGGGCACAAAATCATTTTTTCCCCACTTGTACCTCTTGTACAAGCAAGTAGACAGGAAAAGTGGAATGTTTCCAACTAAAGCTGTTGCTGCCCACCAGGGTCAAGTATCTCTTTTCTCCAAGTACAAGAATGGGAAGGTGACCATGGGGGAAATGACCCAGTACCACTTAGCAGGTGGTAGGTTAAAGGCAGCAGAAGAAATGACTGTTTCGCACATCAGAGAATCATTATGGAATGTACTGCCGTTGGATATTGGAGAGGCAGGAAGAGAAAAAATAATTCAAAGGGAGATTAAAACAAGTTCACTGGCAGCCTATACAGCTATCATATGTTAAAGAGTAAAGACAATATCTGGCTCGAGAAGCATCCACATTCCTGGTTTCCCGGCAAACCACTGAAAAGTATCTCTCTGTAACTGCCTCGCTCTGCTTCTCTTTCTCTAAACCTCTGCTGCAGGCCACTGTCAGAAAACGTGTGTTGGGCTGGCTGGACCTTGGCTGTGACCCACTGCAGCAGTTCTCGTGGCATTCACTAAGGGGATGAGGCTATCGCATCCCTCACGCCAGCCACGGGAGCTGACAAGATGCAGAAAGGAGTGCAAACGGCGCCCTAATTAATAGTGATGCAAGAGCAGCTCTGCAGGCACTGTGCCTCCCCAAGACGTGACAACTCCCAGCACTGGCACAGGAGCGATAGGGGCTCTACACCATCCCTAGAGCATCGCTTGTTGCTTGATGCCATAGTTTAGTACTAAGTATGCAAGTGCATTTTCAACATAGCTGGTGGCAGAAATTGCACTTCTAAGCTGTCTGGTGGATTTATATGCTTAAAGGATTATGAATTACTGCAAACCAGTACCATTTGCAATGTTTTGCTTTCTATTCTACAGATCCAATTACTTGAGGGCATATTTGATTGTATATGTAGTTAGCATAGGAGTTTGCTCTGGTTATTTTACATTTTCATTACAGTAAGTTAATACAGAAGCAGACCTCAATTGAGAGATTCGTTCTAAATTTCAACAGTATTACTTAACTGAGCAAAGTATACAGGTGGGTAAAGAGGTAAGGAATTAAGCGCAGACCTCAATAAACAGGCATCTCTAAGGATGGAACCACACCACAAATAAACAAACCTGGAAGGATATAAACCACACCTAATCCTGCATGAATGGCAGCAATTGTTTGTGCCTGAGCACTCACACACAACCAGATTTGAACAAACCATTTCTGGGACAGGCAGCAGAATCTATTGTCCACATTATTGTCCAGGTAAATATGAAAAGACTGCCAACTTTGCTTCAATACGCCACCTGATCTCACTGGGAGTTCAAAAGTTGTGAAATGCATTTGCACAGAGCTGCTCATTCTGGTGCTGATCTAGGAGGTACATGTAGCACGTGTCTTGCCGTGCAGGTATGAATGAGGAAAGAGCACACGGTGTGAGCCAGACCGCAGAGACTGAGACCGGAGATATGGGAGAATGCACAGAGACCTCTGTTCCGCCTGCATTCCAGAGAGACTCAGACCTTATCTCAGGGATCTGTTGTCCAGTACCAATTCCAGCCCTGTGTGAAACTTTATACCACAAAATCTCCGAAGGACAGACTTATACTCTTCTCTAGTTTTCATGTTAGAACAAGCACAGGACACGTCTGCCCAAGTGGAGTGAGCAGTACAGTGAGCAAGATGTGCTCCAGTGTGTCCACCATGGGTTGAGAACAAATGAAATGGACAGGTATGGCTCACACACATTTTCAATTGTTTTGAATAATTGCATTAATTTTCACTAAGGAAAAACCCACCCAAAACCACACAGAGGAGAAGGAGCCCTTCTAGACTCCCAGTAAGACCTTCATTATGAAGGTTTATAACAAACCTTCAGGGTTCATTAAGGACCAAGTTTTTCCAAGCTACCATTTACTACCTTTTGGAAAAACTATGTGGCACTAGTGAGACAATTCTCACACAACAAGCACAAGGGGATATTTTGTCTAATTGTGAGCAAGCAGAGCCATAGAGAAGCATTTTGGTACCTATACCACCTTTCTTTTTGTATTCCCAGGTAAGACCATCAGCACTTCATCTGGCTACTCAGACCAGCTGTACCTCTTTCCTGACCTGCAGAAGCTTCTGTCCAGTAGGTTTGGATTTTATTTACTTCAGCCTGACAGCTATCCAGAGTATCTGTCTCTCTTCACCAGCCATTCATGCAGCTCTCTAAACAACTGCAACGTAAATAGGTAATGGACGGTTATAGAGAAGACAGACTTTTCTTGGAGATGCATAGGAATAAGACAAAAGGCAATGGACACCAGTTGCAACAAGGAAAATTTCAACTAGATTTAAGAAAAAAAATTTGCATGATGAGAGGGGTCAAGCACTGGATCAGGTAGCCCAGAAAGGAGGTGGAACCTCAATCCTTGGAGATAGTCAAATACTTAGTGGGTACTGGACAAGGCCCTGAACAATCTGCTCTATTTTTGGAGACAGTCTTGCTAAAGTTGGTGTTGGACTAGAGATGTTGGACTCCAGAGGTTTCCCTCTTCCTAAGTGATTCTGTAATACCAGTAAATCTGCATCAAATAAATGCATTTTTGTAATTAATTACCAAAGGAGACATTATATTATTAAAATGGGAAGAAAAAAAGTTAATGGAAGAAGTTGATGTCCTTTAAAGAGTACAGAAAAGGCCATTCAATTAGAGTGAATACCATTTTTAATGAAGAGGAGGAATCATATTAACACAAGCTGCAATTACAAAGCATAATAGTGTTCTGAGAGCCCAGGGTAAGGCAGTGCTTGTAGTTATTTAAGCATGGAGGTATAATATGGGTGCATGGAAAGTGCACTATACATGCAGCTAGGGTTTTGATTACTTTTGTGAAAGTAGGCATTCTTTTGCATATGTTCCCACTCCCAACTTAATATCCATTTGCTGCAGACTGTAGATTCATGCTTTTCATCACTGAATTAGCCAAAAGTTTGGCCATTAGGTAGAGAAAACATTTTAAACACAGTCTGTCCAGATTATTCATACTTGAAAGAAAGTAGAAACAGGAAAAATAGTAAAGCACCAGACTGTAAGTTCAGGTGTAATTTTCCTTCACTGGTTGTGTTTCAGATAGAGCTTGGTCACTGACTCCGTATTCATTGTGTCTGATCAAAACTGATTTAGATCACTTCAAAAATCTACAGTGACTAACTTCCCTCTCATGATCCTGCAGTGCTACTACTACAGTATTTACCTTTCATCCCTCCTCCCCTACCTGACACATCATCTCTATTTTTTATCTAAAAGGTTTCAGTGCAGAGTGACAAGTAGTGGTTCAAACCATTCCAGCCCAGGGAAGGGGCAGGGAAGGTTGCAACCCCTGTGCACAGTGTCTGCTCCCCACAGCAACATCAATAATGTGGAGGGAAATAAAGGAGAGATTTCCCATTACTTAAAGAGGAATTTCTGGTTTGCTAGGATCAGTTCCTGTTGATTAGATATAAAATGTAGATACTGAAAGACACTACTTCCTAGTTCCAAAAACTGCAGGAGCTCTCAAGATATACAGAGAGTGCCACAAAAAGCAAGAACAAAAATCAAGGGTTTGTGCACAACTTACTTGCTAAATCTACAGCAACTGGGAACACTGCCAGACCAAACTGCTCCGATGAAGAGAGGCATTTGCCACAACAAACATTCCACTCCACATCCTGGATCACACAGTTTTAAAAAGACATATTTGAGCAGCAAATAAAATGCAATGACGATATCAAATTTAACATCAGAGAGGAATCTTTTAGTATCTGCCAGTCCTTTGAGTGTCAAATAGAGGAGGAAAAAATCAGAGAAGCTAAGACTCTGCTTTTTGCTTTCCACTGTTTATGATGAAATGACTTATTCAGAGGACAGATACTGTGAATATGTGAGCTGTGCTATGACCAGCTGGCCTATTTTGGATTTCAGCCGCAATACACAGATGGAAAGTATGCTTCTAGATTGCATGATTTCTTTCTAAAATCTGCTTTTTTTTTTTTTTTAATCAGCAATTACTGAGGTTATGGAGAAAGTGTGGCAGTTCCTTTGAAGCTTAAGGAGAGTTCAAGGATCATTCAAACACCATTTTCTGAATGTTTTTCTGGAGATCTGCACATCTTTTGTAACCCCACTGCTGAAATCTCAAACAGGTGACAGAAATTATATGTTGTTTCACAGTTTGCCCTATGGAAAAGGCATGAGAAAAGTCAAATGATTTGACAGAGAAATATGAAAGCTACCATGTGTATTTGCTGTTTCTGTCAACATGAGCTGCATTCAGTTTGGGCAGGAGTCTTTCATTATCAACACCTCAAGGAATATAAGGAACTGGAGAAAATAGAAAGTAGGACCGTTCTAGGTGCCTTGCAGCACTGCTAGAGTCAGGTTGTCAAAAGCAATCTCCCTTCCTTTGCAAGAACAATTTGCATACAAACTGCAGAGGCTGAATCAGTCCTCTCTTCTTGCTTAGAATGCTGCAAGGCAACATTTCTGGATTAACTTCCATTTATCATTCCTGGATCTCAGCTTTTTTCTTTCTTTTAAATCCCTACACAAAACCTCACAAACTCAGACTGATATTTATTTCAGATTACAATTGCTATATCAATGCCCTATTTAAGACCACTATACTGGTCTTTTACTTTGATGTTTTTAGGGACATATTATCAAGTCGGTCTAGTTCTTCCAAAATGTAGTGCCCACACACAACTAAACCAGGATCCTATATGTGATGGTAAAAGGAATGACTCCAGGCATACCCATACAGCCAGCTGATTTCTACTATCCCTCCATCAACAGACGAAAACTACGAAGCCTCTTAAAACCAGGAAACACAGCTTCCTAAAACCAAAGCACTATCTTTCCTAGGAGCCCTCTGCAAATCCCAAAGGTGACAATTGTCCCATACTCTGCAGGCAAAGGAATCTGAAGCTCAGGATTTTATGTTTTCCCTGCTTAGAGAATTCAAAGAGACAACTCAGGCTTCAGCAAATGAAGACTAGGTCTAGTTATAAATAATTGCTTCTGGAACTGGCCTCCACTTAGATTCAGTCCAGGCTTTGTTACAGTGGACAGGTAACAGCTGTTAAAGCAGGATTTTATTCCAAAACCTGAAGGCGTGCTAAGGGCAGTCACTTGCTGGTGAAACAAGCACATAAATAACAGGATTCTATTTTAGAAGGAGAAAAAAACCCCAGCAACTCCTGGGCTTCCACCGTTCTCCCCCTCCCCATACGCAAAGCACTTTACAGCCATAGTATTTTTATTCACCCATAAACAAATCAGTGGTTTAGCTCTCTTCTTGTACTGACAGGAAATGGTCTTCTGTGACCTGGAAAACTCAGTAAGTTTCTGAACAGAAACATACATATTTCTGGGTTGATTTCTTATTCTTTAAGAGAAGCTCATGAATGTATTTTCGTCGAAGACCTTGGCACTCTCTTCAAGAAAAAAAACCCACATTGTAAAAATCATATTTTTGGGTATCACAAAATCATCTCTATTTAGCCTCGTAATAAGCTATTTTCTCTTTCTTTACAGACTGACTGTAAGACAAAGAAACCTTGTGTAAGTAAACCTGTGCTGGAGTGTTTTGCTATGCACTCTGTTAATGTATTTTCAGTGATCTATTACTGATCAAAACTAGCAAGTGGACTAGAGAAAAGAATAAAAAACCCCACAGTGCCATATGATAGATAAGATTTTCTTTATGTGCTCCACAATAATGTATTGCAATATTCCCAAAATGGCAGCTGCCCCTTTGGACAGCTCTCTGAAGAGGGGAAGACGTATTGCCATAGCCACAAATATATTTGATTAAGTCATATGCCAAAGAGTACCTTTCCTGTTCAATCAGATTCAACTCTATTGAAATAATATGACAGAGTTTTTGCCTCATGTAGATGCAAATAGGCAGTGTTCCAGATATCTCCACTGAGAATATCATTTTAAAACTAGGCAAACGAACAAAAAGAAAAGCCTCTTGAATAGTTTTAATTTTCTAGAATTTGCCAAGGCTGCTTACTGCTAGGCTACTCTCCCTGCAGCACTATTTTGTTGGACAGAGAGCACAAGCCCCCTAGTCTCTTCAAGCCTTCTGCCTTGTAAGCATTACACCCTTAGAATGGGCAACAATACACAATTATTTGAAACGTCAGAACAAAACCAAACAATTGACATCTAGAGTATCAGGTATCAGCTTCTCATAGCAAGCCATTTGTAACTAACCCTTACAAGAGAAAGGTCAGAGGAAAATTATCTTTTAAAGCATACAATGTGAGGAATTTTTCTTTCATTCATTCAGCTTTGTTATTCAAATTTTCTTTAATTCATTTCAGAAGAGTTAAGAGCCCTACTATGAAGAGGAACAGTTTCTCTGAAGAGTAATTCTTCCATCAGATTCTTTTCCCCACACTATCTTATGGACATATCTGTTCATTTTTATACTTTCAATAATTTTTAAGCTTCTCAGCAAGATGTTTAGAAATGCTAGAGGTGTAATACTCTAATGATTTTTCCTGAAGTTATTCCAGTGGCTCTAATTTTCTGAGGAGTATAAGAGGTCAAGGTAGACTGAGATGAGTTATATTTCACTTATGCATCTTCAGCATAGTTGCCTTTAAGTTTTGAGTCAACAGTAAACAAGAGAGCCCATTAATGGGCAGGGCCCTATTTCTGAGTCTACTTTGGTGAGGTACATAGAGGAGCCCTCCAGCATGTAAGAAAAATGAATAGATTGTCCTGGTTTCCAACACCTGTATCAGTAGGTGTTTGTGGTATTTCCCTTCCTAGGATTCAAGTACCAAGGAAGGATTTGAGTCTGTGTGTAATGTTCATCCCAGGTCTACAATCTCCAGTGGACTTATACATAAGGTTAAATAGATGGAAATAAAAAGAGAAAAGGAACAAAGAAATTAAGTCAAGAGCACAAGACATAAATTTTATACTGATGAAAGAGTGGCGTGTGTTTGCTCTCATCTCCGTATAAGGTGCTTGGGAGCTGTGGTAAGTCACTGGGAAAGTCTTCAATATCAACTCTACCATTTCTCCATCCACTGGTATGGATATGACTATTAGTCATATTTTAGTCTATTGGTCCTGCTGTCACCATACTGTAAATTAACCCGGGACTGATATGAACAGAGGTGAGCTTTTTTTTCCCCCTGTGAAATAAATTTTAAAATATTTTAAAATATTCACTTTCCAGGTAGTTGTTTCATTTATGTAATTCAAATATGACATAAACCTGGCAACCAGCGCTTGCACAGTGCTTGAGTCTTAGAGCCAAGTGGGCTGGAAGACCCCCCAGATTGTTCTGTGTGCAGCACAGAACGCTGGATACACGCCAGATCGGGCTCTCACCGGCTCCCTTTTTGACCCTCACAGCCCCATCTCTCCAGCCTGAGGCCGATGTGCTCCCAAGGGCCCATCCCCTTTCCTTACAGAGATACTCCAGCCCTGGAGCCGGCTCTCCCGCGTGCCAGTCAGAAGGTGGCACCATGGAGATACGGATGTCCCCGGGCGGCTGGGCTCCTCCCGCTCCTGTTTGGTGCCAAAGCAGAACACCAGTTACGCGTTAATTTTTCAGTAGGATCATAAAACACTAATCCCGGTTGCTGGTTGGATGCATTTATCAGCATGATGGTTTCTCTCATCACGAAACAAAAGGAAGAAAATATGCCGTCGCTGCCTTTCAGTACTGGGTGGCCAAGCTGAGTGACTTAATTCTCCATCACGTTGAGAACAAAACTTGAAGGGATTCGTATTCTATGTAGCAAAAAAAAGAGCATAGAGAAGGTAGAAACCAGGTCAGGTTAGTAAAAACAACCATAAAAAATAGTTTAAGTACATACAATTAAAATTAGAAATGCCTACGTGAGATATGAGTAATGTCTTGTTATACTTTCTGTAAACTATATCAGTGCAAAGCAGATGACCAGAAAAGTTTCAGTCTGATTGCTGGAGAATAATTAATGAAATGGCTAAATGAGACTGAGAACAGCAGCATGTTTCATTTCTTGTCTTTTTTTTTCTTTCGTTACTATTTACAGCTGCAAGCCAATGGTTAATAGATCAGAGACAAAGACTAAAACAGGTTACTAGAGCAGGTTTGGCAGAATATATTTGGTAGTTTTCAGGTCAGCTGTGCCAAAAAACACACTGTGAACTACTGTGAACTACTCTGGGTCAGATATCTGTCACAAAAAGACTTGCTATTATTTTTGAGTACCCAAAGAAGAGAGAGAAATGCCAGAAACTGAAAAACACAAATTCCTCATTTAATTTCTGAAGGGAGAAGGTGGTGGCGGCGGCATGGTAGAAATCACAGACTTACCTTTGCTTCTGTTTGCAGAATAAAAATCTCATTAAAAAATAAAAAGAGGGATATACAATATCTTAGTGGTTAAGCAATTAATATTAATTTTGTAGATAGAATGATGACTTGTGCTAAGAACAGATCTGCAGTAAATATCTCTTGGACCACTCAATATTCAACATTTATGTTAGAGATATGGAAGATGAGATGGAGAATCTACAAACTTAAAAAACACACAACACAAAGCTGAGAATGACTGCAAAAATGGAGAAATGCATGCTTGGAATACAATCTTGGCAAAATGGAGGAATTCCTAGAAAAAAAGGCTGGCTGCAGTTCATTTAGAACAACCACAAGTATTTATATTGATTAGGAAGACAAAAGGCGTAAAAATGGAGGGAGAATACCTGGCTAAGCAGGGGTTTTGCAGAAATGGATCTAGGTATTATAGGAAATCACAAGTTGAATTATGTGTCAAAAATGTAATACTGTTCTGAAAATGGCAAATCATAAAAAGATAACTATGAAGAAAAATGAAAATAATTGAACCTTTTGAGAGCTGAAGCATATTTGACTATGGTAGAAAATGGATAGCAATGGGGGTCTTCCAACTGAGAATGCATGAACATACTTTATTGTTAAAAGAAAAGTCAAATAACAAGGGAAATATTAAACAAACCAGACCAAAACAGGATAAATATATGCTAGCAATTGTTTTCTTAAGGGAATTTAACCAATGGCAATTTCATTCTAATGCTGTATATCAGAGGTTAATATCTGAGTAAAAATAGTTAAATTGGCTTTATTATTGAATTATAATCACTTGAGCAATTATAAAAACAGGTGTTGCTGATTGAAATAAATTATTCCTTCACCTGATCACTATAGAGCTGATAAGAACTCAAGATTGCTGCACAAGTACTCTTTTATTTGTGCTGAAGCCTTCTTCAAAGGCATTTATTAAGCCAAGATGCTCTGGAAAGAAACTCCACAGAAGGACAAGGACAAAGATTAAAATCTTCTAAGAAAGAGTGTGCAGGCTGTGGTGTCTGCAGATCTTGATTTGATCATTAAGTAGCCTTGATACTTAGTTGACTGTTGAAAAGAAGTGTTTTCAATGTGTCTACAAGAATTTTCTCAGGCTTCTAGACCTATCATTTAATCTTAAATCCTTCAGTCTATGCAGTTTGCAAAAGTACAGTGTAATAGTATGTTTAATGGCTCAGCTAAATACAAGTTAAAGTAGTAGATAGCATGTATTTGGTTTGGCTTTAGCAATAAGATGCCCGGAAAAACACCAGGGGGTTCAGCAGGAATATTTTCCTCAAGCAGCTGGAAAATAAGCTTGCCTGCAAACCCAGTGGATATAGCTGCTGCTCTAAAATGAAATACCAGTACATTGTATGAAGCAGCAGGCATTATCTGAAATACTTTAATGGGATCTATGTAATTCTATATGGGTTATAATAAGTAAAATGCCTACTCTGAGATGGTTTATCTGCCATGTAATGGGTGCTCATTCTGATTTTCTCTTTGACAGAACATTCCCTGAACTTTTTTCTAAACTAGGGTAATTTAAAATTTTAATGTGGACTCTCAATCATTCTTTCTCATTGATCATTCATCCACCCAACACAAAGTTTCACATATTTGTCTCACTATTGTAAGCAATGTTATACCTCATGTTAGGCATCACTGACTCAGCAGCCTATGGATTCTGAGTAAACTCATCTTTATGTACCTCTGCAGAAGTCCAGTTTCCTCATTAATGCAGAAATCCTGTGCCTTTGGTGGCATAAGCATGCATGGAAATCAGAGGTTTGATTAATTGTGTTGTGAAGTGGAGATAAATACAGTATTTTGAGGTACTTAGGTTTTTCAGTGTCTAAAATGTAAGTTTAGTTTCCACTCTGGCAAAATCCCCTTCTTCCTATTCGATCCAATTAGTTTGCAGATGGAACAGCTGTCCCAACTTCATCGAGTACAGAATTCATAATGGGGTTTGTACAAGTTTTTACAGGAAGCCAAATGCAGAGTTACAGTTTTGGTGCTTTTACTGTATTGCTTCATTCTGCCTTTGCTCACTGCTGTTTGAGTAGTATGACCTGAACCTTCGCTCCAACTCAGACTGCCATGGAGACAGTGCTAAGTTCGAACTTAGCAAACGGTCTTAGCACAGTCTGTCTGTCCAGCTGCTTTGCTTTTTGTCACTGACAGAAAACTTTCTCCAGAGGCTACCGTAAATTCCTTTCTCAGCTGATGATCCATGTTGCGCAAAGAAGATTAATGCTTTTTGGTACAAGCCAAAATATTCACTGCCAGATGTAAAAGAATAAGACAGCCTTTAGAGCACAGTCTTTCCTCTGCTGAGAATTACTTTTGGGCCCGTTTTTCATGAAGAAACCTTCTTGGTGGGTTTCCAAACTTCCTCTTACCCCACCTATTCAAAGAGGCTCCCAGAAAGATGTAGGCAGCTGGACACAGGTCTCCTAGAGAATCTTTTTCAAGTCCTCAAACAGCAATGGAATCATTAATGATAAGTACTACTAGACTTACAAAGAATAAACCTCCTAAAAGCAAAGTTGGCTGATCTTGTGATGAGAAACACAAAATATACAGGGAACAGAAATGTAGAAATAATTGACAGATATAAGCAAAACAATTGATGCTGTTTCATGACAACTTCATCAAAACCTGCAACTACAGCACAGGCATGCAGAATAAAAACTACTCCTGAAAATCCAAGAAAATACATTTAAGGGCTTTGAATTCAACCAGCAAAAACTGTGCTTTAGATAAGTCTTCTTTAAAGCACCAGTAATTTCGAAAAGAATATAAACAAATCATTATTAGCAGATACAATTTAGAACAGTTTCCAAAAGTAGTGATATAACTTTTAAGTGCAGTCAGTGCCTTAGTTACCTCAGAAGAGTTACGATTTTTTCCAAGGCACTGACTTCTACAGATCATTTCTGGAAATAACTTGTAGCATGAATACTGTGTGTATACTATTTTTGATAGTAAAAATTTGAGCTGTTCTGGATGCATGGATGAAATGGTATGCTTCTCTGTGATACCCGACTTAACATACATCATCAAGTGAAGTTCTGAGTAAAATTACTTTATTGAATTCCTATGATGCATTTCTGTTTAATCCAGTGAATTGGCTAGTAAAAATAAAACAACATGAACAACAATCTGAATAACATATTCATTCAAATATTTCAATTATCCAACAATTTCAATCATATATCTCAAGGCTGAAAAAACACAACTACAATATTTGTGTGGAATTAGGGAATCCTGTCTCAACTTTTCAGAAAGAAAGAATATGACATTTCTCATACTAATCTAGTTTAAAAAAAGAGAAGCTGAGTAACAAAAGGTGTCTTGAATCTTCAGGGAAATGTGGTGGTTTCCAGTCTTCAATCTTTGAACCTCAGACTGTCTAAGAGGACAAAGGACTTGCTCAGACTATCTTTGCTGGTTGACATTTATAGCTACAATTTGCTAAAAATTACCTTTGATTTAATAAGGTGCAGTTTCAGGCAGATTCTGTGACCACCAAGCTTCACCTGAGAATGTTCTAGCAGTGGGGTCCCAGCAGATGGCATATATCACCATCTTTCCACAGGACCCATTCCATCGGGCCCCTTCCAGTGAATGACTGACTCTTTTTCATGCTCTGCTGCTTTATGCTAGTTCCCAAGAAAAATTGCCTGAGCATTACTGGCTAGAAAAGTCAATAAGAGTTTTCCAACTTAAGCTGGCATTTTATATTATGGTGGTTATTTTTATATCTTTATATACAAAAATAGTCAGCAGTGAAGTATTAAACTATTTTAAAAATTGGAAAGCCAGTGTGCACTCTTTCATTAAAGAAAATTTTGGTGATGTGAGTTCAGACATCAAACTACATGTGAATTCTAAATTCTCTATTCTGTAAACAGTATCACATGTAGAAAAAGGAGCAAACTTTCACCATATCAGAGACTTAGATGTCCAATTCCGAAGTGTGAAAGAACAGCAAGAACACTAAATCAGATGACTGTTGAAAATGGATCTTAACATTTCTCCATATGAATATATGATTTTAGAAAAAAATCCAATCATACTAAAATTCACATTTTGTTTGGTGTCCACTTAGGTAAGTTATTCAGCTTTATAAGCATCATTTAAAACAATCTAGAAGATTCTTCAAAACAACTGGGCTTTTTAAACTTTTTGATATTTCAGTATTTCAATTTATTAAAGTGAAGATAAATACAGTATTATAATCATTACCAAGCAGTAATCTTTTTATAACAAATCATAGAAATGTTTCTAATATTTGGAACAGCTTGTCAGGACTCTGAGTGTACCAATAGGCCTCAATGGTGCTGTCCAGCCTGGCCTGAAACTTTCATCGGTGTCCTCAGCCCAGGGGCTAAAGAGCTCCACCTCTTCCTCATTCCTTCCACAGGCACAGCTGACTCCAGGATAGACCCTGGAGCTGCAGCTTTGTTTCTGGCTGTGTCTCCTGCGAGGACCTGTTTCAGGTTTTGCTGTAACTGTGTCTGTCCATGGACTTGTTCTCAGCGCTCTGCTCAGCCAGGCCAGGCGCTGTGGGACAGCACTGCGCTCACTAAGGGTGGTGTCCTAGGTTACAATGTAAAATTGTGCCCAAGGTTTGTATTCTATCCCCATGAGCCGTTGGAGCCAGGGTGGGGCAGTGTTTTTCCTTATCTTCTGTTAACGAGCCTAACAATGCCTTGCCTCGTGACTCATAGATAACTCCCGGAGGGAGTTATCTCTGTTTAATGGGCCATCAAGGACCCACTGCATGACTCATAGAATGAGATCAGCCCATTAGAAGATGCTCTTCCCAGGGGGAGGAGCCAAGCATTCCCACCTGGATATAATCCAGGGTTTGGGACAGCACAGGCAGCTTTTTATCCACTGGACTCCCAGAGGAGACAAGAGCTACCAGATGCTTCTACAGGAATCACTGCTTTGACAAGACCATCTCATCTGGACTGCTACTACCACCCTAACAGGGGTCAGGTTGTATTCTGACTCTGTCAGTGGTTTTTTTTTTGTACTATTACTTTTATTTTATTTTACTTTCTTTTATTTCTTTTCTTTTCCTCTTATTAAACTGTGTTTCTGACTTGGAGTCTTTCACTGGTTTTGCTTTCAAACCAGCACAGGCGGCCTCCACCACCCTCAGATTTTGCCTTTTCCTCCCCTGTGGTGCAGCCTTGCTCTGCTCGCCTTTTGTGTTTCTTTTTGAAGAAAGAAGGGCCTTCCCTGTTGGAGCGGGCCCTGGTGTGCTGCCCCTTGCCTTCAGGGCTCCTCCGTGACCCGGGTGCCAGCAGCGGCCCCGGAGCAGCCCCGCTCCCCCGGTGTCCTGCTGCTGGCCAGGACACTGCTCACTTTTGCAGTAGCCAGGAAGGGGCATGGCTGGGACCTGCAGGTATTTCTGTGCCATTACTGGCGGTGGGGAGGAGGCAGTCTCTTCTGGCTGAGTAAGCGTGGCAGACACAGCCCGGGGAGCAGAAGTTCTGAGCCAGAAGGAGCCTTGGGGCGCACCAGTTCCAGGCTGGAGGGAGTGGTCAGGGCAGTGCGGCTGTGGTCAGGTCAGGCTCTGCAGCGAGCGCTTGGCAGGCAAATCGCTCTCTTCTGTACACTTTTGTAACTAATGCTGTTACTATTCCTTATTTCATTGCTGTTTCCAGTAAGCTGTTCTTACCTCGGCTAATTTCTTTCCATCTGATCTTCACCTTTTGTGCCTCTAATTCCCCTCTCCAGCCTAATGCAGAGGGGAGAGGGAGCAAAAAAGCAACACATGTTTGGGAGCGTCTCAGTGGGAGCACTAAATTGGAGACTAGCATTCCTAAACCATGACACCCCGCCTGGGCACTGTGGGATGGGAGCTCAGGCAGGAGCTGAAGGCCCCAGGCAAGTTCTGGGGTGCTGGGGACCCTCGAGGGACACCAATGGCCCTGCCGATATGTATCTTCATGACAAGTGTTTTGGTGCCTATGCAGGACAACTTCGGCTGTTCAAAGTCTGCTGCCAACAGAAATGTGAGACAATAGGACTTTTTTTTTCTCACCCATGAGAATCAGCAACAGCTCTTAATGGCCATACCTGTGTCCTGCCTTGTAGGTTTTTCCCATTTTCCCATTTTAGCCTAAAATGTTTTCAGTTAGCAGATCACATCAGGATGGAGACCAAAACACTGCAGGGGAAAAGTAACTAAACTGTTCACTTCTGATATCATTCTCTATGGCTCCTGTTAATCAGACAGTGGAAAAAGAGCAGAGTAATTGGGACTGATGGACTGCAGATACAGGAAAAGGACATATTCAGGATACATACATTGTTTTTCCACTGTGTTTTATCACCAGACTGCTTCATTAGAAAGCCAAAATTAGCTGTCACTATCAGAATTAATGATGATGATGTAATTTGAAACATAAAAATATTTTAAATTTGACTGATCAATAGTAGAATTGTCTGGTTAAGAGAAACATTGTAAAAAAAAATGCCAGTGGAGCTTTTGCTTCCCAAAACAATTTTAAATTATTTTAGTAACACTATATGCTCTAAAATAGAAGTTTTTCAGCTCTTTTCTTAAGGAAAGTATTTGAATTATTAATATTTTTATTTTAATTTTTATAATATATAATGTGTACATTTACAAAAAATACAATTACAAATACGAGGCAATTACAAACACAGTGCAATTACAAATGCAAAGTTGATGTCCTTTGCCATGATCCAGTTACACATAAGCTCACCTTTTTCTTTGCCAGGGGACCCACATCTCCATCACTCTTGGAAAGTGTCAACATCCAGAAGCTTCACGGAGCTTGCTGCAATTCTGAACTCAGAGCTAGTTATTAGCTGCAGTCTTTTCCCCTCACAGCTTTATCAACACAGTGCAATACACATCATGATAAATTACGATTGCTGAGGGCTCATTAAAAGGCACTTATATTTCTAATGACAGATTAGATTATTTTCTCCTTTTCCTATCAATAGATTATTTTTGCAACAAGAAGGAATATGGCCATGATAGGTAGATATCCCCTACTTGTTAGAAAACTTTACATCTTACTTATTTTTCAGCAAAGGATTTCTCAGTAAAAAGCCTCTCATTTGCAAAATAGCAAGAAATGCATTCACAGGGAGAAAAGGTGCAGAGCTATTTATTCTGCTGATTTGAGTCATATTGTAACTGAGTATGATAGGGCTGGGCTCTAAGTTTTTTTTTAAACAATGAGCAATGGATTAGAGACTTGCTTAGCTATTCTTCATTCATTAACACTATAACTGTCGAATACTCTGTGCTTAACAAAATCCGATAATTGCACATAGCATTAGTTCTGCATCTTTGGAGAACAGCCAGCACAGATTCTAATGAAATAAGCCAACCATGCATCGAGGGATTTAGGAAGTACTGCTATGCTGCCTACAATGACATTTTATTACTGATTAAATAATCTCTGAATCTGACTGTTCTGCGGTATTTTACAACCTTACAGTAGCTAGATTCAAATACTTTATGAAAAAAGAATAATGTGATTCTCAGTGGGTCTAATCTTTCATAAATAGAGTCGAGTTGTTCAAAACCAGAAGCTCATTAGCTAGCTCATTGCAAATTGTATTAATGCTGGAATCAGGCTGTATATGCAGAGAGTTTTTGAAGCTTGCCTATAAAGTAAATACATTCAGGCAGATGCATTTTGAAAATTAGTATATTCATTCAGTATTATGAACAGTGTTTCATATTCATCCTTCGTAGTCTGCTGATTTTTTTGAAGGTTTCTGACTGGAGTTTTAGGCTGGAATCTTGGCTGTATGAAACACTCATCCTCCCTATAAGCCTCACTTCTGTTATATCTCTGAACCACTGCAACAACCACAGGGTTTCTGCTCTTTGTCCAAGGTTTTACTGTCTGTATTGTCAAATCAGGCAGCCCAAACCTTACAAGAGAGGATGCCACAGTCATAGACTTTTCTGTAAAACAAGATTTTAGCATTGTTCTACAGAGTCTATAGCAGTCCACCATCTAACCAGCTGCTGCAGATGCCTCCATTCAAGAAAGGCAGTTCTATAAATCAATAGTAAGAAAAGAACTGCAGGAAAATGTAAGATGTTAGTATCACTAAAAAATAATCACTCAAATAAAATTAATTCATTCAGTTTAAAAATCAGTCTTGCTATCATATGGACTCATGCACTACTGTGCTAAACTAGTACCAGGTATTTTCAACAGTATAGATCTCAAGAACAACAACATATATTTTACTCCAGAGAAAATACAGTCTATGGTATTAGTGTTACATTTCAATTTACTAACAGTTCCTTTGGCTTCCATGAGGTCCATCATTTCAAAAGTGTCTCTGTAAGACCAGGAGCTGTGTTGAAAGGCCTGGTGTGCACATGGGGTAAAATGTTCAGAGGTGCTGGCAGATAAACTGGCACAGGATTTGGCAGGACATATTCTTTGACTTTTTAAATAAATTCTTTTATATACTTGAATGTTATATTTGTCCTGGTTTGGGACAGATTTTGGGAGGAAACCCAGGACAACATTGTTTTAAGGATGCAGTGAAAAAAATTTGAGTTTTGGTGACTCTGACTGGTTTGTAAATCTTGATGCCGATAAAATGGAATCTATCATCAGGAAAGACAACATTATTTAAAATATTTTGGAGAAATTTTACTGTATTCAGTGCAGACTCCTTCTTAACCATAACTACAACTTTCTGGGACCTCTTGTCATATTTATGGTTCATACCAGGAGTGAATATGGTTTTTATTTTACAGTTATGATGAATTGTTTTTATGCATCAGAGCAAAACTTGATATTTTATAGTTGCTTTGAATTTGTACCATGAAATATTCATTACATTTTCACAACAAAAACTTCTTCCAACAAATCATTCACTCAGTTCATTTTGTATACTAATTTCATGTAGGTCTAGAATACAAATTCTGTGCAGAAGAAGGAGCATTACCACAACAGGCAGCTGGTTACCAAACATTTGGAATCATGAGTATTTGAAGAAATAATGTGACTTCAATTATTTTTTCCTTGGAGGCTGAGGTGGAGTCAATTCTTTGGTTGGGAAACACTGCTCAGACTCCATAAGTTAGCAGTATTTTTGTAAGCGGAAATACGTCCCTCCTCTGACGTGTGTCAATGTCTGGATCTATGGAAAGCTGATATAACCCCCATAACAAGTTTTACCTGACAGTATTTGGCCAGCAGGTTGAGAGAGGTGATTCTGACCTTCCTCAGCCCTTGTGAGACCCCACCTGGAGTCCTGCATCCACCTCTGGAATCTTCATCCCAGGAAAGATGGGGACCTGTTGGAGCAGGTCCAGAGGAGGGGGACAAAGAGGATGAAAGGCTGGAGCACCTGTCCTGTGAAGACAGGATGAGAGTTGGGTTTGTTCATCTGGAGAAGAGAAGGCCTCAGGGAGACCTCACTGGGGCCTGACAGTACTTAAAGGGTACTTAGAAAAGGAGGGAGAGTGACCTTTTACGTAAGCAGATAGTAATAGGACAAGAGGAACAGTTTTTAAACTAAAAAAGGAGATATTTCAGCTAGGTGTTAGGAAGAAATTCTTTGCTCTTAGGTTGGTCAAGCACTGGAACAGCTTTTCCAAAGAAATTGTGGGTGCCTCAACCCTGGAAGTGTTCAAGGCTAAGTAGGATGAACGGGGCCTTGAACATCCCTGCCCAGGGATTCTGATTTGGAACTCCATAATCTTTAAAGTTCCTCCCAACCCAAGCTATTCTGTGATTCTATGAATCTGGGATATCAGCTTCATGTCTATTTAAAATACATATTTGTTTTGCCATACCTGGACATCTCTGGTTTAACTTTTATGCGCTTATTTTTCATAGCAAGGTGAATCATCATAGAACATAGTCTTATATGAAAATATATTACATGGTTTTATGCCAACCTCAGAAAATCCAGAATTGAACATGTTAATGCTTGACTTAGTCCTCAACAGTTGATGGGGACCTGCTGACTTTTTCTGTATCCATCCAGCCCACGTTAGCAGTGTTGGAGTGAGAGGGAGTATTACACTTTCCTGCTTCAGATTTTGACCACTGGTGTTGGCCAGCCTAGACAAAGAATCAAGGGAGTCCACATTCCCAACAGCTGGCCACCACTTCAGTTTAACCATTGGTTTCAGTGTCTGGAAAGGAATGTGGTAAGCCTATAGTAAAAGTTTGTTACAATTTTGTCAACAATTCTGTTCAATCACCAGACTTATGTTTTCATTGAGCATGATGATAGTTGAAGTCACAGTGACTGACTGTATATTTTTATAGGTAGCAGTGCTTTAGGAATTTTGAAATTTTGCTCAAAGTTCCTCCCCAGAAACTTGCATGGATCAGCGATGGATACACTATAATTGCAGCCATTCTGGAAACTAGTTCAATGAGAGAATTGAGGATTTGTATAAGACAACAGTCACAGCTCCTAGATACCATTCTGTCAGAGGACTAGCATTTCATATTAATTGAAATTTCTAAATTTTATTAATAAAAAAATTCTGCATTTTAAGTCAGATAGTAAAAGATAAAATCATCTGTTCAAATTCTAAATTAACCCAATGTCTCTTTCCCTTCCAAAGCAAACAAAAAAGGGCTTAGCTTTGTTTCATTTAAATTTGTTTCATTTAAATTTCAAAGAATTTTCTAAATTAAATCCAGGCAAATGTTGTGATGAAAGTAATTGTCATTAACAATCTGAACTTTCTAGAAAATGATCAGAATCAAACCAATCTATTTCAACATTTTCTTCAGACTTTTACCTGACATGGTTCGGAAATTCTAAATGGGTAAGGTGTTCCGATCGTCTTAAAATCTGTACAATTTTTAAAAATGTTATAATGACTTTTGAAAATATACTTATGAAAAATTTCTTTGCTGTGATCAATAAAATGTAGACTGAAATGCCCTTTTTTTTGATTTTTTATTATGTGATATCTCTTTTTAAAATCAATTCAAATGAGGAGCCTGAAAACTTTTTAGCATAGGACTCCAACTTTTCTCCAAAGTCCTTATACCCAGACTATTCCATGGCTATATCATGAATGTAAACAAAGTGAAAAATAATAAAAAAAAACCCCTAAATTAAATGTAAACCAGAATACATTTATTTCTGTGAGGCCAATGTTTTAAAATCCAAATTTTCAAGACATTAAAATTACTGTGCAAAAATCTATGTGTTTGATAAATATACTGAAGACAGACCCTGACCAACATGCCTGTAAGCCAATCCTTAAAAGATCAACATTATTATCAGGTCCAGACAAATAAGTTATTTGAGCCACAAGATGCCAGAGGAGCAGAGAGTGGAGAATTGTCACTGTGAACTGAAAAGGCAAAGGAAGTGCTAAGAAAAATAAATACAAGTTTGTTAATTAAGCCAATGAAATAAAGGGAAGAGGTTACATAAAAGAAATAAAACTAATTTTGAAGCATAAACATAGAGATAAAACTGGAAATTCCATCATTAGACAATAGAATATGCAAGAACACAAACCTTAATCTCTGCTGTTTCTCCAGTACAAACAAATCTGCTGGTTGCTAGCATTATTGCTGAAAACAGATCTCATCAAATTGTACACAGAGAATAATTTCATCTTTTGGAAATGCAGCTATTATTTCCCTATACCTCTTTGTCCAGGAAGCCTATATTTAAGTCTAGATTGAAAACAGTCAAAGACACAGTTTCTTTTTAAGTAGTCAACAACCTGAAGGCACTGCTTTCTCTAAAGGCTTAAAGAAAAGAAAAAAAAGTAAATAGGGAAAGGGGTCCAGAAGGCAGGATCTAATGTAATTTAAAACTAGAATTACATCAGCAGTTTCAAACAGATGGCAGAATGTAGAGATAAATGTGTTAGCTCTTTTAGCTTATTTGCTCTCTCCATTGTTTGCATCATTAAAACTTGTAATAGTTTACAATTTAAAAATATACTGTGTATTAGACACTGGAAAAATGGACATGCACCTACTGAGTGGAAGGAGGTAGGATTGAATTAATTTGCCATACTTTAATGTATAGTATCTGGGATGCTTTAGGCAAGTCTGCAAATAGGTTTCCTAGGAAATGAGATGAACAAAAATATAATGACCTTGAAATTATAACCCCAAATGTCCCAAGTATTTAGCAACCTAGCTCAGAAGTGGTAATTACATAAAAAATACAAAAGATCCTTAATTGCTTCAGTTATAGTGTATCTAGGCAGGTCAGTTACTGTACACAGCTGCAAAAAATGGTACGTGATTAATAGGGGGTTGCTTATGATAGCACTAACTAGCTAGTGTGTAGTGCAAAACACTCATTTCTTTTCCAATTAAAGGAAAAAAATCTGGTTTTGATTAGGCTCTTCAGAAGGTCTAAGTCTGTAGCAGCAAAATACTCCACTCTCACATTGTTAAATGTTTTAGTCACATATAAGTCATATAAGCAGCATATATTCATGAAAAACAGAAAGGTTTATATAAAACATTGGGGTGAAAATGCTGCAAATATCAAAATAAGACACTTCAGACCATTTTGGTTATTCTAGTTCATTGGCTGTAAAACTACAGTGTAAGCCACTTCAAATAAATAAGACTGATACAGGTGCATCTCCAGAGCTGGAACCAGGCATCAGCTTTTCCTGTGATTCATTAAACTGCAATTAATCATTCTTTCCACGTAGCTCTAAACTCATTCCACCAAAGTTTGTAGAAGGAAGCATTCAAAAACTCACGTAAAAGAACTTGCAACACATCCACGTAATACTGAGGTTCCAAGAGGTCCAGGAGAAGCACTGAATTGTATGGAGAGGTCTCCAGACTTGTGAAAGTATCACGGTTCACCCACCAACAGGTTGAGAAAAATGTGTGGTCCTGATCTTTGGAGCATTGTTTCATCTGCCCTGCAGATGAGTCGTTACAATGGCCCCTGCTCAGATCAGAGTTTGCTCATATTGGAAGCATGACCTGGTGCACTGAGATTCCAGAGGCTGACTGTGCCCTGGTCATGCTTTTGGTACGTCCATAGGCTCTGGTGTGCTCTAGGAATGGCTCTATCAGTGTTTGGGATGGAGAAGGGACGAGGAATCAGGGGAGGGGGTACAAATGGCAATCATCAGTGGGGATGAAATTCAAAGAATTTGTGGGTTTCCTCTTGTCTCTAAGGAGTGGAATGAAACTTAGCACTGATAAGTCAGCATTCATTCCTGGGAGGTAACACTCAACACTTCAATGGGGTGGATGGAGAAATTTCCTGAAGTATTTATTAGAGACTCACCTTGCAGATCTCTCCATATCCTGGCAAACTTGATTCATGTGTCTGAGGTCACCACAGCTGCTACACAGTGATGATTTTTTTTAGGCAGCGAAAGCTGAAGATCCAGGAAATGAAACAAGATTATCAAATACTTATTGTGGTGG
The DNA here is from genome assembly GCA_910950805.1 of Acrocephalus scirpaceus scirpaceus. NCBI lineage: Eukaryota > Metazoa > Chordata > Aves > Passeriformes > Sylviidae > Acrocephalus > Acrocephalus scirpaceus. The sequence continues at coordinate 65,707,327 of OU383773.1, read as the reverse complement.
GAAATGGGTTTTGAAATTGTTCTCCAAGTCTTGGTCACTCCCATACCTTTCTCTTCTCTTGAGAGAAAAGGTTAACAGCTACTTTTCTGGTTTCTGCTGAGCATACATTTGTGTCTTCAGTCAGTGAATTTAAATCCTGCCTAATCTATAGTTTTCAGAAAAAGTAACAGACAGATTTAAAAGTCCTTAAAACAACTGCATTATTCCCTAGCGAAGGAGTAGATTTACAGACAAAACAGAATCCTTTTGTCCTGTGATTTGGCCATTAAATTATTCTGCATTTGAGCATGATCAGAAACTATAGTGTTAGATCAAGCACTGTGAAAATAAATCTGTGAAAAAAATTTCAGAAATTAACACAGACCTGCTTTCTGCTTTGCTTTTCACTGGTATAATGGAAAGTGATAAGGGGGCATTTGGGACGCAGGGAAGTAAGGTAGCTTTGGGTACTCTCTCCTGGGAGAAATCCTGAATTACCTTACCAGGGAATCCCTCTTGAAGTCTCACTGAAGCCAAGTGGAAGGCAGCCTTCCAGTGCCCTTGTATGTCACAGCCTGCCAAGCTCTGTGGCCACTTAGCTCTGGTATAGGATCACTTTGTGCCCTCATCTTTTTCCTGTGCAAGTCTAAGAGAAGAGAACAAGCTAAACTCTCCAGCAGATTTTGATTTTGGTACTCTATAGTCTCATCTTTGGAATCTCACAAAATAGACAAAAAAGATCATTCAGAGAAAGCATAATTTCCTACAAACAAGTCAAAGTCACACTGAATAGTTTCTTTAAAGGGTCTGATTTCACAAGTTCAGATTGTGTGTGAATAATGATTTGCAAGTGATGTCTTTCCTATATCATTCCTACTAAAGATTTCCACTCACTAGATCAAAAATAAAATTTTCAGTTTTTAGAACTGAAATGCAGAGCAGAGTGGGTATCCCCCCGAGAGAAATTTGCACAAAAACAATATTAACTGCAAGGCAGGTCAAATGTTCACTGACACATCTTGACAATGCCCCTTTTCTTTACATTGACTCTATTTGATTAAACTGATTGAAATGCATTTCATTCTTGTGCTTTGTCAGTCTATATTTTGGGCTTCATGAACAAAATGATACTAGATTGACTTACCCAGATACTTCACAAAGCTTGTCATGTTGAATTAATTAATGTTGCTTGTATAGCGTGAGAATATGGAGATTCATCTTTTCAATTCTGTATTTGCTTTGCCACCAAATAAGGGGATGATAAAACATTACCTTGGTAGTTAATAGACATTTTAAATGTCTTCATTTCTTTAGAAACCTACAATGGAAATATTACAATAATTGCTGCACACATTATGTAACATTAGTTACATAAATCCAGAAATAATTGAGTAGTAACCAAGAGTAGTAGTGAATAAAACTAACTGTGCTTTCTCTTTTTTTCTTCCTTTTGGGTAATGGGTGGTGCAGAAACATACATACAATTGCTCTTTAGAAACCTGAACATAAAAATTTTGCTTAATCTCCAAAATCTTGGGAGGATGTTTTGCAGTGCAGTCTTGTAACATTGATAGTGAAGTCAGTAGAATGGTATTAACTTTGTTTACAACACAGTAGTGATTCCCCCATCCAACTTATAGTATCCATTTGGGGTTTTGTAGGCTTTTTTACTATATCTATACCCATTGCTGTGAAACATTATGCCTTAATAATGTTGCAGTCCACTTTAATGCATTTCTTTTTGCACTAAAAAAAACAAGTAAGCAGTGTAAAACGTGAAAGATGTCAATGAGTTTTACAAATGGAATTAGAGTCAATGATGTGAATACATTGGTTTTTTAGGTGGAAGATGAACAAAACATTTGAAAATGTGATTGTCATTCTGATGCAAGATGGCTATATATATATATATATGAATAAAATATTGTGTCCAGAAGCTGCTAGTGCTTGGTTTTGTCAAAAGCCGCTTTTACCTTTTATTTCTTAGTCATGATAATCCAGAGCTAAGATTTCAAGGCAGTGTAGGAGAGGCTGCTTCTAACTGAGCTGATCATTTGAAGTGGAAGGAGTCAGCTTGGGGTGCCATTGGCTGCAGAAACAGCCATGCCGTAATTACACTGGAAGTCTGTGGCACATTTGTTTTAATTTAGTTGGAGAGATCAGAGAGAAGGAAGGAAGGAAGGAAGGAAGGAAGGAAGGAAGGAAGGAAGGAAGGAAGGAAGGAAGGAAGGAAGGAAGGAAGGAAGGAAGGAAGGAAGGAAGGAAGGAAGGAAGGAAGGAAGGAAGGAGGGAAGGAAGGAAGGAAGGAAGGAAGGAAGGAAGGAAGGAAGGAAGGAAGGAAGGAAGGAAGGAAGGAAGGAAGGAAGGAAGGAAGGAAGGAAGGAAGGAAGGAAGGAAGGAAGGAAGGAAGGAAGGAAGGAAGGAAGGAAGGAAGGAAGGAAGGAAGGAAGGAAGGAAGGAAGGAAGGAAGGAAGGAAGGAAAAATCAAGAGATGGGCAAAGGTAACAGACTGCAGAAAGAATGAAGTTTCCAACTTAGCAGCCGCAACTAACAAAACAAACTTTTTCAGGCAGCCCCATAGTATGAAAATTAGACTACATGTTGGAGCCAGTAAGTCCAAGGAAGAATATGACAAATAAAGTACAGCTGCACATCGTATTTGTGATAACACAGCTTAATTAGAAAGTGATTAGAAAGCATAATGGTTATCAAATGATGCTTATGCCTGAGATGCATTGCAACTCAGCTGCAAGTGCTATGAGACCCTTTGCTTCCGCACAAAAGCTAGATGAGATTCCTCTGTTACAGGCAAGCTGCCAGTTATTCTTTTTTACTGTGGTAAAATGCTCAAAAATTCAACATTGATAACTTCCTTACTGTTCAGTGCATAAAATTATTCTGCTTTTATATATAGCATTGTATAAATCTGTTTGCTCCAGTCCATGACTAATATTTCCACTTGAGTGCTTTCCAAGTAAGTTTTTTGAAACATTTTCTTCTTTTTACTGGGTCTTCGGGATTACTTGATTGCTGACCTCTTTGGTCCAACACCTAAAAACATATGCAAACTCATAATTCCTGACTGAGATGGAATACAACTTTTGTAATGTATTCAGTATTGGCTTACAGATTTTAAATGACAGGAGCAAGGGTCATGTCTAGGTAAGTAGTTTCCAGGGTCAACTAACCACACCAAGAAATAGGTACATAATTTCTAGCTTGATTTATCTACATTTACTTTCCAGAAATAGAAGTCTCATTTCTGCCATTTCCTTTAGTGTTCAACAGCTCTTTCTGGCATGACTCTTCTTTCAAGCTCTTTCTTAATAGCATATTGCATCCATCACATTTACATAGGTTTTTCAGGCTTACTACTCTCTTCTGAATCCTTTCCTAATGACAGGACTAGATAGGGTTTTAGTGGCAGTTTCTTCAAGGTAGTACCACCTTCTATTTCTACTTGACAGCACTGCTTTTTACAGAGCATGCTCTGGCACTCTTAGCCAGAGACCACAGGAGTTCACATTTACCTGTTTATTTATTTACATTTGAGTATCCCTCAGAGTCACTACTTTCCAGATTATCCCTTGTGCAAATATGAGGCTACTCTATTTCTGCATGGACCGTCAGAGCAGACACAGCCCAGACATCCATATTGTTATAATTGCCATAATAACTGGGCAATCCTTGCTTCTATTATTATCTTCTAATCTGTATCTGCAAAATGGACTTACACCACACTTGCATTTTTCTCCAGATGAATACACTGCAACTACTCAAGACAGCCAATGTTTCACTGTTGTGAGTGCCCCCTGATGATTTTGATTACACATTGGCAGGATTTGGATGAAAAGAGCAGCAGTGATGCAGCCTGTGCAGGTGTTGGGAGAAGCAAACTATATTTGCCATAGTCCAGGGAGTCCTTTACAGGAGCATTTGTGTCCATCTATTCTTCTGATGGCTGCTAAGAAGCACTCACATATTTCACTCCCAATTTTTAAAGTGGACAAAGGCACTTGTTCACTAACTGAATAACTTCTTATTTCCCCAGTTTTTAAAATTAATTATTTAGTATTTTCCTCCATTAAAATATTTATCCTGGTTTAAAATATTTTTTAAACAGTCACATAAAAATATTAGAAATTATTCCTCAACAGTCAAAGTGAATGTATCATGAGAAGTTCTCGTGTGTTTACAGGAATTACCCATCCAACAGCAACCTGCAGCAAACAAACAGTTCCACATATCATGAACAATATTCATTTATATGTTGCAGATGAATGTTTGTGATTGATTCTCAAACAACATAACATGGGTAAGATTTGTGTAAGTGAATAATTGAACCAATCTCATACTATCTTCACTACAGCCTTAGTTTGAAGCAACCACTTTCGTCTGGAATGAGAGTACCTAATGGAATTCACATCACTGCTTCATAGGCTGCTCAGCCAAAATTGTCTTCTGCTTGAATTGGCCAGTGTGTATACCACAGAGAAGCAATGCCAGCTACCTTCTGGTGGAATCCCTAGAAAGGTTTTGGAATATCTTAGAATGCACACATGTTTCAGTGAAAGCAAAATAACCATGAAGTCATTCTTGTAGTATAAATACTGTATAGTTTTATGATACTTTTTTAAATTTTCCAAAGCATTAAGGAAATTCCAGCTTAAAACACTCTGTAGACAGCCTGCCTGTCTATGAGAGGGTGGGACAGATAATACTGTGGATTTGACTTTCTACTGTCTATTACAGTGAAGAGTAAGAACAGTAAGTATAACGTTATGTACCCTGGTAACTGGAGGCACCAGAAAGATGCAGAGCAACAAATCCATCAAAGAATATAAGGTGAGCTTGAGGGAATCACATGGGTGTAGCTGGACCTCCTCTATTTAATCCCATCAAGATTTCACACTTTCTTCTCCCATCCCCGACCATGAATACTAAAACCACTGGGAAAAATATTTGGTGTCAAAAATGGTTAGCAACTATATACAGCAGAAATGGTTATTCAATATCATATGTGAATCAATTGGATCATATTGTAAACAAACTTGAGAAGTTTGCAGATTTTGTTTGTCTTCACTGTGTAATATGAACAAAAGCTCGTGCATTGCAAGCAAATCACTAGGATACTTGCCTACAGCTTCATGCATCAGATAAACAATTGGTTTGGCATTTTCAAAGGAACTTAACTGGTTGCCATGCCTCTTCAGTGTATCTGTATTAAAAATATACTTATCTATATTTATAATGTGTTGAATACTTTCATATTTCATGTTACATTTAGATCTTCTGTGATATTGCCAATGTCAGAGAAGGATGGATTTCAGTAAACTGTCTGGTGCTCTTGGATGTAGATAAAATATATGTAACTGAAAATGAAACTTCAGATTTGTTTCATGAAGACAAGATGCATTTCAGTTTTAAATCTTAATGTTATAGGAAAAATGGATGATTTTTTCTCCAATGTCATAAAAGACCAATTAATAAAGTGGTCAGTCTCTCAGCTAACAGAGCAAAGAGAGAGGGATCTTTTAGAAACATTGATATGTCAAGAGGAGTTTATATATGGAATTTACACTTTAAAAAAGAGACATATTTTACTCTGTAGAAAATCATATTTCACTGCAGAAAATAACAGTTGGTTTCTGTGCAGTTGTCTTGAGACTTGCTTAGTTCTCATTATCTTCAATGGAGATGAATATGTATATCTGAGGAAATATTTTGGCCTTCGGAGAAAGAAAGAGGGAGCATTTGGATTTGAGTGTCTACATAACTCCAACTTTTCTTAGTGCAGCGAAATCTGTGACTCTTGAGAGAAGCTAGCTTTCCTCACACTGAATACACAGCCCCAAAAGAGACTTTTGTCTGGTGCTTGGTGTACGACGGAAATCATGGCATCAAAAGACTCTGTTCTCTAGAACATTGTCTGGGGGGTGGGAAGGTAGGAGACGCTTTATCCTCAGCTTGTGTTCATCTACAGTTTGTTTTTCTTAAAATGTCCTGAGCTAACAAACTCTTTTCCGGTCATGTGTCAATTCTGCCTCTTCAGAGGGCTGTGATGGGTCTTAAGATTTCCCATCTACTATGGTAGGAAAGATGTAAAAGATAAAAAAGTTAGTTTTCCAGAATGCTCTCTCAAGTCTTTTCTGTTGATATGACACTCAGCAGAAGATTCCCTGTAGCAAAGTGCTGCCTGCTTTACTCCTGTCCACTTTTCCAGTTAAAGTGATATTGCATCTAAACTCCTGCTTCACTTCTCAGTTTAAACCTGCACCTGTGTATCAGCAATAAGTATATTAAAAAGAACAGGCAAATGTGTTGACTCTCTTCTCTTCGACATTTCTTTTTCAAACCTCTCTTGATAGTTTCCTCCCAGAAAGAGAGTGAGGAGTGTGTGCAAACACTTGTTCTCCATATCAAGCGTGACTGAACAATTTCTCTGCTATTCTGAGTTTCTGGTGAACTGAAAATTACCAGCTGTACTGAATTGTGACAAACTCTCTGTATGTGTGCCTGTGTGTCTGTGCATGGAGGAAAATATATAAACAGAAACTATCATATCTAATGATAGCAAGATAGGTTTCACATTTATGGCCCAATCTAGCATTTTAATTCCATAAAATACAAATTCAGCCTTAATTTCTAACTAAAGCTTATTTCTTTGAGCCCTTACAGAAGCATATATAGAGTATATGTAGAACAAGAATTCTCTAATGCCTTTCCTGGTTGAGACATAGTCAACGAATGTAAATGCAGTTATCATTGCACAGATTTGAAAAAGAAAATGAGATTGCACTAGGGAAGAAGACAGGTATTTTAGAGGTATGCAGCTTCCACTTTGTACTTCAGGATGGCAGGTGCATATCCAGATATACTCAAAGCTGATCAATATCAAGCTGATTTGCAGTGACAATAGAAACTCATTGAACTGCAGTAACACAGTTGCCACCTTCTGATGTCTATAATTTTAGCATTAACATGGTAACATTCTAATCTTTCTCTGTGTGTGCCATGTCACTCCCTCCATGTCAAAGTAAACCACAGTAGCTATATAAAAAGTGTGGTCATAACCCAGCTAGCTAAATTCTTGCCAAAAATTGACTTCAATAGTTGTCTACAGAGTCTGCCAGAATACTGTCGGCCAACACATACCATGTGTGCCTTTTAGGGTCGTGGCTTTAAAAGGACAACAGAATTGCTAAAATCCATCATTTCAGCTGGAATCCTCTCCATCCCTGATGAATTATAGTCATATCTAATAGGAAGGAAATAGACAAAAGCCATCTGCTCAGAGCACACCTAGGAGAAAGTAAATAATGCTTTCAGACCCTGAATGGGAGCACTTCATGTTGGCAAAATTGGACTGCCTAGACTGAGATGCTTAGGTCCATACTGAAAATAACAGCTTTTAAAATACTTTCTATGAATTACATTTACCTGAGAACCTGGGAGACAAGAACTCTTCCTGGTTATTCAGTTAACTGAAACCCACACCTGATTTTCTCAAAGGACACTGTAAATGTGTCCCTTTCCTGAACATCATGGTCCGGCCAATCTGTTCCCTTGACATGACTGCTCTGGCAGAAGGCCTCTTCACAGAAGCTTTTCAATCAAGTATGGTCCTTCTTTCCCTAAAATTTGCAGTTCTGTGCAGGGATACGTACAAGAACAGCCGACTTTGAAAGTCAAAGACATGACTGTAATTTTGTCATAATCATGACTATATAACCACTGCATCTGCACAGAAAAGCTCTACACTGTAAGTGCAGCAATGCCACTACACCTGACAGATGATCTCTGCTATTCAGGCACAGCAGAATTACAGTGAGACTGTGGGAAATGAGGCCCCTCCAGTGCTTAGATGTGGAAACTGGTGGTTTTCATTTTACCCAGCAGAGCTGGCAGGGACACAGATCAACAGTATGCTTACAGGCCCAGCAGACAGCAGTGGATATGGCTTGCCACAGAGTCCATTCTGACGGATTTAAGGGATACAGTCTTTGGGTCTCTTCATGGACTCAGAATCTCAGGATTATGGGCTAGAAGGAGGTAATTGATGAACTAAAAAATGGGTCATCCTCTGATTGCCCCCACTGTCACTGCTGTTTGTTCTGCTCTGAGTATTTGCCATATCCATGCTTGCACAAAGACTTGCATGCAATGTCTGAGTGTCCAGGATTACCCTTAATCAGACAGCATGAAGGGACAGTGCTCTGATCTGGCAAGATGAGAGAGAAGCACTGGAGACCTGCACTTTGTGCAGAATGGATAAAGTGAGATAAGCTAACGAGGATGTAAGTTGAAAAAGGAAAAGATAAAAAAAGATCCAAAAGGATCAGAAAAAAGAGGAATAACAAGATACTGGGCAGAGAAAAGAAGGACCAAAGTGGACAAAGAAAAGCAGCTGTAAAGGAAGTAAAAGCAGATGAAAACACTTTGGGAGACTGAAGCACCCAGCTCCAAAAATCTGGGCTGTGACTGACCATGAGCTCATTTCACAGTAAATTCAACAGCAGGAAACTCTGTGTGCCCATGTGCAAGGGGAATGGTGGCTACAGTGAGGTCAGTGGTGGCACTAACTTTACTCATCATTTGGGAGGTGGGAGATGGCACGGAGCAAGAGGATACAAACAGCTTCAGCAGAACACTTCCAGGAGAAGAGAAAGTCACTGGTAGAAAACTCCCCTGTTCTCCATCTGTCACCCATGAAGATTGATGAACCTCTCTGCATCTCTGTCCTAGTCTTTTCAGGGAAAGAACCCTGCTAGCTTTCTCATAATGGCAGAAATAATTTAAAAGGGGATCAACTTCAGAGGAAGATAAACACACACCAAAAATCTGTCTCTTTAATGATATCCCCTCCATGCTTCACTGGCAGGCATTCTGCTGATCTAATACCTGTTAATTCTATTTCTAATTAGGGCTATAGCTCACCAGAGGCTGTTTTATACTTAATTTGTTGGGCTTTTATTATATGGCTCAACAGTCAGCCAACCACCGTATGCATCATGTGATCCTGGTTGAGATCTTTCAGGCATTACTGCACACTGAGGCCCTTGGAGAGAACGTGCCACTACAATTTGTGAGTCACGCGTTCTTGCTCTGCCTAGGTCTTGTCATGTGTGTGCTTGTCAGGATTCATCTCCATCTCCATTACCCCTGGGGCAGAAGTCATAGTTTGTTTCTGCTCACTTGTCTGATTTTTAGCAGATCATATTCCCATCTTCAGAACCTTAAGCAAGTGCCATCTTTGTAGAATTTAAGGTGGAATTTTAGGTAGTGATTTAATTCAACTCAAGCCCATCTTCTAATTTACAGGAAATATCATCAGTTCAGCCGTTTTCCAAGGTTGATGTAGATTGCTATACAAAGAAAAATAATTAAATTTAAAGCATTCTTCCATGTTCCCAAAATGAAAACTAATTTTCCTATGTTTTCTTCTTGCAATTCTGTCATTTTTAAAATACTTTCTTTTAAGGGTTTGAAATGAAGATCTAAAGCAAATTTTAATTGTTTGAAACACAGATCTGAGAGACATATCTTCATTAATTCAATTTTTGCTGGACAGGATTGCAACTCAATTATGCACCTGTTAAAGAATTAGCTGGGAAATTACAAGGAAAAAATAAGAGATTACAGACAAGCAAAGTCCATGCGGCTTTATTGACCAGAACAGAATATAGGCCAAGAAAAAAACATTTTATTAAGCCACTGGAAGCCACCCCAGGGGACTGACCAAACTTTGTTTTGCCTCTCAATTGTCAGCTGCCAGGTAAACAAAAGTGTTAGAACACCATTGACTCCAAATTGGTGAGCAAAGAAGGTCACCAACAGCTGTTAAATAGTAAACCTCATCTTCCATCTCTGTGGGTGCCAAGAAGGATGACACTTAAAAGTTGCTCAGTCACACACTGAGAGTGATGGTAGCACTTGTTATGTCATCCTAAAATAACACATCGGTTCCAGAGAACCACTGTCCTTCTTCTCTGAATCCACAAAGGGCTTAGCAGTCACACAAGCAATTCCCATGACTGGGAATCGTAGATCTCACATTAACAGTATAATAGAACTTCTTGTCTATCTCCAGATAGCAGAAAATAACCTCAGAAAATTCCTCCTTTCTCCACTGTCATCTGGTAGGGTTTTACTAGAAAAGATGGTGAGAACAAATCAAGATAACACTGGCTGTTCTGGAAAAACTTCAGAAACAGTACATTAAATAAAAAAATAATAAGTAAAGTAATAAAGAATTTATAAATCTATATATAAAGATAAATAACCAAGTCAGCCCATCTAGCCATACATCAAGTAGTTTTAAAGATGCGACCTAGCTCCAGCCAGCTCAAAAGAGCAGTTGGTCTGGATCTGGTTTTGTCTACAGAAGCATGGTTAGTCAGACAATCTTCTGTGGTATTTCACTGGGAAAACTACAGGAATCAAAGCTTCTAGATTGGGAAGTTCATGGCAAAGTGAAACAAGGAAGCTGGGCTTCTATCCGCTGAGTGTGTAGCTGCACAAGTCACAGCTGACAATTCAGAAGTGTGGTCAAGTTACTCTCCTTCAGCCATGGAAGATTACTTGTTCCAGGAACAAATGATCTGGGCACAAGGTAACGTGTTATTTCTTTTCCACTCTGAAAAAGAAATGAAACACCATATATCAGCTAAAAAGGTTCTTCCTTTCCATCCCATGGTAGAACACAAAGCCCAGCAAAACAACCCAGACTTTACCAGCAAAACCTCACAGGACTGAAGAAGCCTCAGGCTGTGAGGGGACTTTTATTGGAGATTTGATAAAACTATATTTTTCTTAACATACCTTGGCAGGCCTAGGTAGATCTCTAGAAGGAATGGAAGAATAAAATAGAGAGGATAGATTTGTACAATGCATATTGAAATTATGAATCTTGGTGTCACTCTGTGCTAGGCAGGCATAATAAACTTCTCTGAAAGACAATGAACACAGAATCATAGAATCATAAAATGGCCTGGTTAGAATGGACATTAAATGTCATCTAGTTTCAAGGCCCCTGCCATGGTCAGGGACACCTTCCACTAGACCAGGTTGCTCAGAGCTCCATCTAACCTGGCCTTGAACACTTCCAGGGATCCAGCATCCACAACTTCTCTGGGCAATTGGTTCCAGTGCCTCATCACCCTCACAATAACAAATTTCTTCTGAAGATCTAATCTAAATCTACTCTCTTTCAGTTTGAAACCATTCCCCCTTGTTCTATCACTACATGCTCATGTAAAAGGTCCTTCTACATCTTTCTTTTAGGCTCCCTTCAGGTACTGGAAGGCTGAAATTAAGTTGCCCCAAAGCCTATGCATGATGGTTATGTCCATTGGGAGTCTTCAGACAGAACAACTTGGATTCTTGACCAGTAAGGCTCTAGCCCAGGGACTGCTGGAGATAGGAAGGAAGGATGTAACAAGGGAGGAGTCACTCCAGAAATGGCCAGTTCCTTAGTCCTTCTGCAGGGATCTGCTGCTGGCTCATCAGAGAAAGTGCTAGGCTTGAATAGATAGAACTGGATAGAACTTCTCCAGACACAGAGCAGCTCTTCTGCTCTCTACTCACCTGTCACCAGTATCCCTTCCTGCTTTTAGCCCCATTTCCATACAGTGCTACCGTTCCTGGACTCCTTAAAAAGGATTGCAAGCATCAAGGGACATTACTGCTGATGCGATCATCAATGACTGCTGCTGGAAATCCATGCAGAAATATGTGCTGTGCACAGGGAAGCAGACAGCAACAACACCCAGCTCTCCTTCCTTCTCTCCCTTCCTCCACCTGTAATTGAAATTCAAGGACTGTAAGTCCCATTATCTCCTGTCAGGATAGTTCCAGTCCTTGGGAAAAGGGTTAGCAATAGCAAGCTATGCCTTAGCAGCAGTGTGCTGCCTCACATGTGTAAAAACCATGTGCAGGTAGACATCTGATTTTAGCCAGGATTTTTTGGATGTGCAAGAATGAGAGATAAGAACAAATCCATGTGCACAGGCTGACCAAAATAAAAATGTTTTGCTAGATCTAATTTTGAGGCTACCTTTCCTCACAGAAGGGATAGAGGAGAAGTCAGATTGTGGAAACACCTCAATCCTTTTAAGATAAGCCACAACCTTGCACCTTTGAGGAGTGAGGCTTTCTGTAGTCCCAAGCATTTTGTAGTGACATTAATATGCAAAACATCAAGTCAGGGTCAGGCCAGGTCTGACAGCAGCAACCAGAGTCAAGCACACTCTCATGATCAGCAGGCAAGTCCATAATGACAGGGGAGGTCCCATGTCAAGGTAGGAGCAGGGGCCATGGCCTGGTGTGACTGAAACCCTGTTGGAGCTGGAGCAGAACTCAGCAGAGACTGAGCTGCAGTGGAGCCCCCGAGCAGAACGTGTGGGTGGAGGCCCTATGGGAGTTTGATGAGAGCAGCTAAGGATCATTAATGCATTCAGGACCCTGAAACAATTTTTCTAGGATGTATGGAACAGGAGAGGTGAATAAGTACCAAGAAACTTTGGCCTGAGCCAAGGGTTACCCAGCAAAATAAGAAGCCCCAGCTGTTCCAGTGTGGTCTATGCCAAAGGACTCAGACAGACTCAAATGTTTCCTGTCTCATCGTTTTGCCCCAGTACACTTGAAAAACAAGTAAATAATGGTTAGCACCAATCTGCAGTGACCATGCCCAAGAGAAGAGGCAGCCACCCAATGTGACATTTGCTTTCCTCACACCCAGAAAAGCCAGCAACAAACTCTTAAGGGAAGTTAGAAGGAACATTAAAAGCTTTGAGTTGCAAGAGATTTTTAAAACAATCATGATAAAATTTAGCACAAAGTACTATATTTTTAATCTTTTCATAATACATGGTTTATATGCAAGACTACAGAGACCTACCCTTGGATTTCTCAGCTTTTGCTGTTTTTAAATTCACTCCTAGGATTCTAATCATTACTTTTTTTTCAACTGAGTTTCTTCACAAGAAAATGAGTAGGTGGGTGAGCCCATGAACTAATGCAGCCTAATTTTGAACAGCTTTTATGCTTGTGATAACTGACTTTTAAACTTTCTTTATACCTTTATTATTGACCAGAGAGTGAGTCTATACAGGAGAAAAACCTTGCTGCAGAGCAAGATCTCATGTTACCTGTAGGAAGCATTTCCTGTGGCTGATCAATCATAACAACTCCTTTCCAAGTGTTTCTCTGGCAGATAACCTAGGCAACTATTTCTCCCTCCATAAAGATTAAAGCTACCACCTTTTCCTACTCCTCCCTAATTTCATAAAGCTTCTAGGAACAGAGTATGCTGAAAATCTCTGACCCTCGATCAGATCTCATGGAAACTAGCCAGCAGACAAAAGAGGGAGGGAAGAAGGAAGGAAGGAAGGAAGGAAGGAAGGAAGGAAGGAAGGAAGGAAGGAAGGAAGGAAGGAAGGAAGGAAGGAAGGAAGGAAGGAAGGAAGGAAGGAAGGAAGGAAGGAAGGAAGGAAGGAAGGAAGGAAGGAAGGAAGGAAGGAAGGAAGGAAGGAAGGAAGGAAGGAAGGAAGGAAGGAAGGAAGGAAGGAAGGAAGGAAGGAAGGAAGGAAGGAAGGATTGCATAAGTGCCATTATAAGTGCCATTTCATAGGAAAGCAAGTTAAAAAGGAAAAAATAACTATTACATGATAATCACTCTAATTTTTACATACTGGTTGTAAAACCTCTATTAGAAAAAGCAAAACCAGAAAAACAAGGGAGGTTTTAGGGGATATTTTAAAATACTAGTAAGTAAGATACTAATATCTTATATTTTCTTGAAATACATTGATCAAACTGTGTATTGAATAACTTATCTGTATTGAACTATGTTATCTGTAATGCAGAAGACCATTACAAATGTTTTGAAACTTGCACAAGATGGGAGTGAGAGTCCATTGCAGGGTTGAGAACACTACTTGAGTCTTTTAATACCTACAACTACTAGAAGATAAATATCCTTACTTTATTCAATTGCTCTTTCAGTAACAGAGCAAGGAGAGAGATGGTAACAAGGCTATCAATTCATCACATTTCTCAAAACAGAGGAGCACACAGCTACTTTTTGAAATCTTCATGTATCAGGGAAGATACAAGTAATTCCTTTACTTTTTATATGTCGTATTTGCCAATAAAACAATAATGTGAGAGATCATAGTTTTTGGATGTTTCTTCAGGTTTCACCTCCAAACTCTACTAGTTTTCTCCTTCCTTACTCCCAAAACATATAGAAAATATGGCTGGAATTGTTCTCAAAAATCAGCTTAGTTCCTCCTTTTAACCCATGTCTAGACATAACTGAGAAATACTTGCCTAAAACAACAGCAACCATCTCCCTTAATGATGGAGATTTACAACCTTCTCAGGCAACATAATTCAGTGCTAGGGTACCCTTTCATACTTTACCCCTTGATTTGGCCATGAATCTCCTTTACTGCAGTTTAGATCCATTATCTATTGTCTTAGGCATTGTGAATGCTCTGACAACAAGCTATTACTTCCCAGCAAGCGCTTGCATACCTAAGGAATATTTCTCCTGCCTTCCTTTGGAGTTCTCTTTTTCAGACTAAATAAACCTAATTCTGCTTTTGTTTTCCTTGCTGATCACTGTTTCCAGTTATTCTTTTTAATCTCTGCAGAGTACATCCATTTGGACCACATATTTTCTGAAGTATGGTATCCAAAATTGTATGGAACAATCCAGCTGAGACTTCTATTTATCCACATTTTGACATCTCCAGATGTTTTCTTTTGGCTTGATTTAGTCTTGTGCAAGCTCTGTCAGTGTATAAGGACATGAATATTTGGAAAAGAAATAAGGCACCAAATTAAAAACTGAAGGGTTAAAGCATATAGTACAGGAGTTTGAGACACCCAAACTGTGAGAAGTGAATGGAATTACAGTGCTAGAAGGTGTTATTATTAGGAATAATCAGAAGTTCATAAAGGAAATACACAACCTTGTTTCTGCCTGATTGGTGCCCTACATTACTGTAAGCATTATAGATGGCCATAAGATCTTTTAGAATTCAAAGTACTCACCAGGCACCTCCTTCCTTATAACTTCAGATCCTGCTCCTTAGAGAAGGCCATCCCCAGTGTGATAAAGCTTGCAAATTTTCTTCAAGTGGAAGTCCTTCAGTGAATCCTTGAAATTTGTTCCTCATGCTATGCAAGCTGGCCCAGTGTGAATTTTTTAGGAGCAGAACAATTGTGAAAGCCCCATATACTAATTTCATGTCGATATGACATAGTAAAGAAACTATTTCTGCAAGTAAGAGTTGAAGACTGAACAACTTGTTTGCTGTTTTCCAAATGTAGTTTCAGCAAGTCTCTGAAAAATTGTGGGAAATTGTTTTTTCTTGACAAGACTATCATTGATTCTCCTTCAATACAAGTTGGGGATGATCTAGATGGGATGAGTTCCACAGTACAGCACTGACTCCTGAAACTCTAGTTATTTACATTACTCTTCTACCTCACTGAAAGTTGCTGCTCATGAAGAATTGCAGACAGGATTATGACCAGCCATGCAAAGTGGAGCTAAAAATAGAGGGGTTTCTGTTAGCAAGGAAATTTTAGAAGGCATATGAAGCCCTATAAGTGCATTTGTGAATGGCCTGGTTTTCGAAATAATCTTAATATAGTCACCATTGGATACATACCAATCTTATTCCAACAAAAAATTATGTTTACAGGCCCCTTCCTATAGGCTCTGGGCGGCATATGTTATTCACAGGTCTGTGATAATTTCATGATACTGTGATAACTTCATGAGAGTGCTCCAGCTACAGCCCCTGGAAGCCAACTTCAGGATTTGCAGGACCTTCTGTGATGGGGAACCTTGCAGATTTCAGAACCTCTTTCATCCAAGAGCCTTCAGACTTACAGTTTTGGGAAACCTCAGACTCTACTGAGGAACCCAAAATATGGCAATATGCCTCTTGGATCTCCCTTGAACCTTAGTGATGAGTGACCTCCTTTGCCAATAATCCAGCAACTCAGACAGGAATTCTATGGGACACATGTGTTGCAAAGTAGTGAAAAATACTTGTAAAATACTCACCCTCAGCTAAATATTAATTGATCAAACCCTATTTAACTGAAAAACTCAGCTAACTTTGAAAGTATATTAGCCCTCAAAAGAGGCAGTACATATGGATATATATATATATAGTTGCTTTTCAGAAGTTGTCTTTCCCCAGCAGCCAGGTGTCCTCTTTGCCTCATTACAGTGATGGAGGGGCAGTGGGAAGAAAGAAGGATTCATAATTCCACTCTGCTAACAGCTTAGTGGCCCTAATTTTCTGAATTTTCAAACATTGCAGGAAACATAGCTGTAATGAAAGTTAATATACTTACGACTATGTTGAACTTTGTCTCTATAAAATTCAATGCTGTTCAAAGTAGTGTAGTTCCATGCATGTTCCATGGTGGTTTTGAGCAAAGATAAAAAAACTATTGAACTTCCAGTGTCTTGTGTACCATGTCTTCCAGTCTCATCTAAAATTTCTTTCCTTTGCACCAGACTCTTTTCTCAGCCAAGGATTAAAGCCATTAAAAGCACCCATTTTAGATATAAACAGTCTTTTGTGAGCTATAGACCTAATTAGAAGTAGAATTAACAGGTACTAGCAGAATGCCTGCCAGTGAAGTATGGAGGGGATATCATTAAAGAGACAGACTTTTGGTGTGTGTTTATCTTCCTCTGAAGCTGTTCCTTTTAAATTACTTTTGCCACTATGAGAAAGCTAGCAGGGTTCTTCACTGAAAAGACCAGGAAAAAGCTGCAGAGAGGTTCATCAATCTTCATGGGTGACAGACAGACAACAGGGGAGTTTTCTACCAGTGGCTTTGTCTTCTCCTGGAAGTGTTCTGCTGAAGCTGTTTGCACCCCTTTGCCCCATGCCACCTCCCACCTCCCAAATGGTGAGTAAAGTTCGTGCCACCACTTATGTCACTGTCACCAGCATTCACATGGACACACGGAATTTACTGTGTAATGAGCTCCCACCCAGCCTCATCCCAGGTCTCTGAAGCTGGGTATTTCTTTCTTCATTTCCCGTTCCTGGAAAATTCATTTACACAAATCAATCTGACAAAACTGTAATGGTTTATGTCTCCCAGCATCACAAATTTTCCCTTCCTTTTGCCTCAAATGATTTTTGAAGACCTTCAAGGTCCAAGCAGAGTGAGACACTGAATTCTACAATGTGATTCCTGCAGACAGTAGGTTTGTCTTTTTCTTTTCATCCTGTGTGCTGAACTAAAAATGCAAAAGATAGCAAGTTGCATTGGGGCATTCTTCCACAAGAGAAACCACTCAGTCATCAGCAGATGAGAAGGTGGTTTCCAACAATACTTCCCATTTAGAAGCCTTTTGGACTTTTTTGACATTTTATTATGTGAAGCAGATCCTTCAACTTCTCTGCAGTTTCATATGTCTTCTCCAAAACACCTGTTCAGAACATCTTCTGCTCCTGACTTCACCAACACCAGAAACCAGTACATCTGTGTAGACACGACCTTCTAATCAAGGCCTCCAGTCAGAGAATCAGACTAGGGAGATGGTGGCAAACAAACAAAAGTGAGTGCACCAAAACCATTAAGCAAAGCAAAGTGAAACACACACCAACTAGACTTACACAATTGCATGTATTCTTCTCACAGGAATAGAAGAAATTGTGCAGGACAGTAGAAAGAAGGAACAGAGGGCAAGCAGTTGGTACAAAAAGAGAAGCAGTGTTGGGAATTAGATGAGCAAGGTGCTTTGATTCAGGCCTTTTATCTACAGGCCTGTGGGAGGTAGGGTACCACAAGACTGAGTAAGAAAGCACTGCCAGCCCTGAAAAATGCAGGATAGGGCTCAGAATACCATTCCCCCCCTCCCAGTCAACACATTGCCAATGCTTTCTTCCTTGGAAAAATAAGCCATAGAGCTAGGTAGAGAAAAATTAATATTCCAAACCCAAGCAATTCCCCTTTCCTTTCCTTTCCTTTCCTTTCCTTTCCTTTCCTTTCCTTTCCTTTCCTTTCCTTTCCTTTCCTTTCCTTTCCTTTCCTTTCCTTTCCTTTCCTTTCCTTTCCTTTCCTTTCCTTTCCTTTCCTTTCCTTTCCTTTCCTTTCCTTTCCTTTCCTTTCCTTTCCTTTCCTTTCCTTTCCTTTCCTTTCCTTTCCTTTCCTTTCCTTTCCTTTCCTTTCCTTTCCTTTCCTTTCCTTTCCTTTCCTTTCCTTTCCTTTCCTTTCCTTTCCTTTCCTTTCCTTTCCTTTCCTTTCCTTTCCTTTCCTTTCCTTTCCTTTCCTTTCCTTTCCTTTCCTTTCCTTTCCTTTCCTTTCCTTTCCTTTCCTTTCCTTTCCTTTCCTTTCCTTTCCTTTCCTTTCCTTTCCTTTCCTTTCCTTTCCTTTCCTTTCCTTTCCTTTCCTTTCCTTTCCCCTCCCAATTATACGACATTAGGGTGTTGAGATAACACTTCTGCGAAATGTCTTAGTCTGTTGGGTTCTTTGTAACCCAACATTTTATTGAAAATTATAATCCCGTCCATTGTTCCCATATTTGTACCAGGAAACACCAGCAGCCTCCAGAGCCTAGCTGACACAAGATGAGTTCTTGAATAGCTCAATACTCAATGGAAACTGGTAGAAAGCAACAGCTATTGTCAAAAGGTGACTGCAGTGTTCTGATAGATATCTAATGATTCAGTGCCCAGCAATCTGTAATAAATATAGTTTAGACTGCCTATCAGCAAAGCAATTCAGGCCAGACAGACGAATTTTTAAACACTTCTTACCAATGTCACCTACTATTAGAGGAGAAATGATACAGACCCACCACTCTCTTCCTCATATGTTATTGTCCAGAAAATAAAAACCAATCAAAAAAGTCCAGCAGGTAGCATGGTATGGATTCATCTTCATGCACACTACAGCTCTCACTTCAGAAGACAAAGTGCTTGGATGAGGTCCAAGATCCATGCCAAAAGTGATCTCCCTTCACAAGAGAGACAGTGTTGTACATGGTTCATTTCTGTTCATTTCTTTGTTTCAATATCCTGTGGTAAAATCCTTGACCCAGTGAAGTCATTACAATCTTTGCCAAGGATTTTAGTCTTGCCCTATATTAAGCATCTACTTATAACTAAGGGAAGCTTTCTTGTGCAAGGACAGAGAGTTCCCGAAGTGCCATCTAAGGCCGAAATAATTCCCCAAGGAATTGGGAATCATCACAAATCTCATTACCTTCTTGTACAGGGCACTTTGAACTTGCTCTCAGTAACATGAATAGCAGCATATATTTTAAAACGAAACACATTTGAACATAATGAACATTAAAAACAGAAGTTAAGGCAGGGAAACCTTAGTAAAGCCAATGGTAATACCAGATAGTGCTGCACCAAAATTCTTAATTAAAAATAGAAAAACAAATGAAATAAAGTAATTGCTCCTATTGTAAAAAGGCCAAACCTTTGTTTTGGAAGGGCTTTTCATCCTAAACAAGCGACATGGAGCAGTGACTTTACAGTTGACAAAGACTTTGAAGCAGCAAAACCCTGCAGCATGTGACGAGATGCAGGACAAAATGGTGATGCAAAAATAGCAGGATAAATATAACTAAATGTGCCACACAGAACACAGAAAGCTGAGGCAGGTGTTGTCATAGCTGTCAGCTTTCAGGTTCCTTCTTTCTTCAATTTTTTCAAATCATATCTTGATTCTTCCATAAAAACCATGGAAATGGACCAGATATGAGACTTTTGGATTTAAATCCATAATTCCAAGTATTTTGAAAAGCCATCTAAAACTGTTGTATATCCGCTAAAAAAAAATCCCCACAATCCAATAATCCTGATTTTCTTTTCACAACTTTGTTTCTGAGAAATTAGGAAAGACAAGTGTTTCCAGAGGAAAAGATAATAGTTTTAAAATATTAAAGCCTTAGACAAAGCACATAAAAATAAATTTTAAAAATAAATAAAAATACAATTAAATATTTTATAAAAATTGAATACTTTTTACTTGTAAACAAGTAACCTAGAAGAAACTGTAGCATGAAAATACAGAGTTTGGACTTCTTAATGAAGTCTCAGAGGCAAAAGTATCCCAAGTTGTGTCACTTCTGTGACATGGTCTGAAATGAGAAAATCCCCACCACTGTGAGACTGTTACAAAAATAGCCAGTGCTGGCAAGGGAGCATCAACTGACTTCAGTAAAGGAGGGGAATACTAGCAAGCTCAAACTTTGACCTCTAGCAGTGATATTCTTGTTTCAAGACTTGGAGGTCTACACACATATCCACCTATTTCTGTCAGAGTCTACCCTTGCTGCAATCTATCCCTGGGCAGAGAGCCAGCGCAAAATCTCTCCAGCACAGAAGCCTCACTTGAGCCATGGGTTTAACAGGAACATAACGAAGGGAGTGGCTGAAAATAACCTGCCCTTACAAGGCAATCACATTTCAGGATTCCCAGGCCGTAGGGAAAAAGCATCTGTAAACAGCAGGGTCTCTGGGTCCTGCCTTTCCCATCACCTTCTTCTCCTTGGAAAGGGAAACCTTGAGAAACTTCTGTGAAGGCAGCAGTCCCGATGTGGGAAAGAAAACTTTTAGGGGCTTTGTTCTGCCTTGAACTGCCACTCTGTGGCTATGCCAACTGTAGGCAAGCAGTGGAGAGCACTTTTTCCCAGTTCTGTACAATGTGAGAGCAGGGGAATGTGTGCTCCAGGAACCTCTTTGCAGACGGTGAGTTTTTGTCTTTATGCCTTCGTCTTTTCCGCTAGCTCGTAATCTGCCCCCTAGCTTCCCTGGGGCCAAGGGGAAGAGGATGATCTTTATATAGCTGTCCTCAGGGACTGGGTGAATCACAGAGTAACATCTAATCCCTCTTGCACTCCGCAACTGTATAACATCCCAGCTGAATATCAAGCCAGGGAAAATAACTTGCAGATTTTATGGACAAAAATCAGGGAGAGATATCACAAGCACAGTTAGAGGAGTTATCAGTTTCCAACACAAAACTCAAGCTGAAAACTTAAACAAAGGGAAAACAATCAGAGACCAGGTAGGGTGCAGAAAGGCCAAGATACCATGCTCTTTATCTTGGCATTTAATTCCTCATAAGTTTTTGAAAAATAATATTCAGTGGTCATTGGGTGAATCTATTGCATGATTTTCTTTTCCTTTTTTTTTTTTTTTCTAATGGAGAAGGCAAGGAGCCATGTTTTTGTAAAAGCTTGGCCACCATGTTTGGTATCTGAGCTGTATATCATGCACTGTTTGTCATTTCATGCCACTTAGAACAAATCCCAGCTGGCTGGAATCCTAGTCCTGTGGACTGTGAGTCATGGATATTAAATGACCATCATGTGAGCTCCTGCATGCTGCTGTGTTTAGTGTGTGGCACTGTAAAGTTGTACAGTATCTTATCACAGAAGATCATCAGCATGCATTCACAATTTGAGCGATAGCACTGTCATACCAACACAAATTATTTGTTTTAGCAAGGGGCAAGAAAGGAGTAGAGATGCATGAAGCTGAAGCAAAGGTTTCATGAAGCTGAAGCAAAATCATTTATGTGATTTTTGGAAGACCATTAAGCCACAGAAAATCAGTTGCTTGTTCTGTAGAAGCAGATCTAGGGCAAGAATGGAAAAGGTACTGTCTGTAGTGGAAGGGTTTGCAAAAACCTTTAAATCTGCTCAAAGAAATCCTCTAGCACTCTTTTTTTGCATAATTATAATCCAGTCCACTCTCACCCAGGATATCCAGCATCCTACTCAGGTTAAGGAAATGAAGACAAGCATTTAAGTATTTGTCTCATAGGAACCAGAACAAATTTTGGGATTGACTAAAATACCAGTCCCAATTCAGAATTTCAAAACAAGCAATGAGATCTTTTTCACTGATGTGATATGGACAATCCTTGAAGTGGATGGTTTTAGTCAAGCAGAAGCCCGAATTAGAAGATTTACTCAGCAATCCATTTCATGTTAATGACATGCAGGAAATCTGTACTACAAATCAGATTGGAAAAAAACGTAGTGCTAGGGGAAAACATTATTTTCAAAGAATACCATTTCATACCTGGATTAGGTAGGTTTATTCCATCCTAGTTATGAGCTGGGTAATTTCCTGCCATCGGTGGTAAAGTAAAAATCCCTTTTAGACACCATACAGGAAAACCCTTTAAGTGTTGGATGTGAAAGCCCATTTACATCTTCGTTAGCATGGGTAAGTCATTGAGGCTAGAAATTGTTGTTATCCAGTCCAAAGTGTTATCCAGTTGCCTTCTGCAGGTTACTATGAGATCACGTACTGTTTTCAAAGGTTCTTAGGAGTCTATAATGTTTCAGCTTTCAGTCACGGCTCCAACAAAACTACTTCTCTTGCTGCCACTTCCAATTCCAGCTTAGATCTGTTTTTCTGTCTTTGTGTGTGGTTTTCTTCCTGGTAGCAGCTACCAGCTTCTTCCCACTATCCCAGCAGTTTCCCCTACCTTTGCTTATGTTTCTTCCACGTCATAGCAGAGTAGTTAGCTCTCCTGAGGTCAGCAAAGCCAGGCGTTCATAACTTGCACTTTCTAACACTTTTCAAGCACTGAGTCTTTCAAAATATATTCTATTTCTTGAATTAAGCATCAAAAACTTTACATTTGTAGTCTGTTCACGGGCCAAAAGAGACGGTTAAAACTCACTACAGATTTTTTGTACAGAAGCCAAGAGTCTTAGAGAAATAAATCTGACCTGAATCAAATGAGGAAAATTTATTCACATTGATCCAGCCTTAATCAAAATCACCATTATGAGGACATCAACAAGTTATATGAGAGGAAGATTAAAACTGTTAATGCACTGAACTCAAGTTCTGTGACTGTCAGAGAAGTCAAACACTATATTTTGGGTAGTGTTAATAAAAACAGCATGTTAAATATACAAGTACGTAACTACAGCTAGTGCCAATCTTCCTTGATTTTTTTTATTCCTTTATTAATATAGGGGCAAATTTTTAAAATGCTGCTGAGTTTGAAAGAGTTTAAGAGAAAACATCTTCAAATATGGAGAAGCTTTCATGGAAAGAAAAGACCAAGAGGAAGCAGGATTATTCACGGACATATGAATGGATTTTAGATAAAAGATAAATCAGTGTTATCAACCCACTGGGAAGACCAAGAAGTAATAAAATAAAGCATTAACAAGGAAAAAAGCAGATTAAAAATCAGGGAAATTTTCATATCTGTGTGAAGACAAAATAAGCCCAGACGCAAATGCAGAAACAAGGTGCCAGGGAAAGCCATGAAATTAACTTCACAGGGGATATTCAAGATATTGGTCTGTGGGGAGTCACTTCAGCATAATGAAATCAGAGCTTTCAAGATGCAAAGACGTGAACTGGGGAATCCACTCACTACCTTCTAACTCAAATCATCAGAAATAGCTTTGGTGAGCTAAACATTATGTTGTCACAAGTTGTCCCCGTTTATTACAACCCAGTTTTCTTGAAATACATGGAACAAACAAGCATGCTGACAATGGCCTCATAACCTGAATGCGACAGCAAGGCCAGACATGGGTATCTGACTAGAAGTCACTGCTATTTTTCCAGGTCAAATCTTTTGTTTAATTTAACCTGCTTTAGTGAAATAATTTCAAAACTGTTACTTGAAAGCATACTGAAATAAATTCTCTAGGAATTTTAATGAATAGATGTGCTTTGCTTTGTTTGTAGCAAAGATTAATGCTTTTGCATAAGGGTTGGAAAGCAGTTTTACAGTCAGAGGAAAACAGAACTCACCGCTGCTCCCTCAAAGACAGAACAGGCCTGTCAGCCTGATTCTGGTGTTTGGAAATAGAAATATTTTCTTCTTTTCTTTATACAACTGTGATAACAGTCTGTAAGCCAACGTACAACTAAAGTGTCTCCAGGAATTACACTGTTTGCAAGAAATGCATTTTAAACTTATTATAATAGTGTACTCAAGAGCTTGAAATTTCCATGCCCACAGGGCAATATAGCACTACATTTGTGATTTGATGTCACAAGCATGTAGACTTCAGTTTTACAAATACTCTTCAAGAAAACATTTAATTTTTCTCTCCGGGGAAAACATTAAACCCTACCTCAGAAGGAAGGGTTGTACAGAAGGGAGGAAATTTGGTTTAAGATGGCCATGTTTTGGCTTCCACTCACCAAAATCAAATCCACTCCCCATATGTATTTCAGCTTTAGCTTCATAGCCCTACTGCTCTGAACCTAAATAATAAACCTAGAACATATTTTGTCCTTTATACTCTATTCTCACTTGTAACATTCCAGAGAGTTTTTTCTTATTTTCCAGAATTCTGGAGGTCCATGATTACTTATGGTTTCTAAGGAAATAAGGTTTAGATGATCACAATCTGCCCACTCATACATTTCTCTTTCCTTCTCTCTTTTGGAAAAACAGAGTATTTTTATTCACATTTGACTGGATAATGAAGATATCAAAGATAAAACACTTCTTTGGGTAAAGGAAAAAGAACCAAGCTGGCTCTGCCAAAGGGATCCAGCCACTGTGTGGCCAGAGATGGGAGCCAGGTGGCCAGTCAGCACCTGTGCTTCGACAGGACAACCAGCACCTTGTTTGGTTTTGCCCTTGTCACACCGTGTGCTGCCACTCACCCATCTGGTTAGGAAAAATTCCCTTCACAAAGCTGGGACATCAGAAATGATCCACTAAAAACCTGCTTCTCTTTTCGGAGAGTTGTGTGGATCCCAAGCTCCGGAAGGGTGTTGCTGTGCAAGATTAAACAGACCCCAGCACTGCCAGAGTTACACAAGTGATGAACCCTCAGGATTGCCAGAACAGAGGCAGATATCCATAATTATCTAATATCCCACCTTACTGAGGTCCTGCACCAAATATTCACACAGAGCACGTGCAGGGGCGTGGCTTCAGTTCTCTGTTTCTCAGTTGGAATTCATCCTGGTGTGCTCAGGAAGGCTCTGCTCAGCCTGGACTGCACAATAAAGATGTAAGTACCCACAGAAATGTCCTGCCCAGTGCTGGGCAGCTCAGCACGGTGGGAAGCCTACCCAGTGTAGCTGTGTTGGCAAACAGGCTGAATGGTGGCTTTGTTGCCTCAGCTCTCATACTTTGTTTAAAGGTAGTTCAGGTATGAATTGCCCCTACTTCAAATGCATCCAGCTCATCATAAGAATCAATGCATACACAGAATTTATTTGTACCGCATTCTGATCAGCCTCAGGTTGTGCTGGGGGAGGCTTAGGCTGGATATTAGGGAAAACTAACTCACTGAGAGGGTGGAACAGGCTGCCCGGGGAAGCGGTGGAATCAAGGTACCTGGAAGTATTCAGAAATCATGTGTGTATGGCCCTTAGACACATGATTTAGTTGTGGGCCTGGCAGTGTTAGATTACTGCTTGGCCTTTTGTAACCTAAACAATTCCAGGATTGTGTGATTCTATAGGATCTAGAAAGATTGAAATCAGTTGAGCAAACATGAGCAGAGAGCATTTACAGTACAAAATTCCAGAAGGCTTGAAAGTGCTATCTAGCCAATTGACTAATTAAAACAACACAGTATTTGTCTTGACATTTGCCCTGTTAGGTTACAAACCACTGCGATTCTCACGTTTTATACACACAACATTGAAACACTATCTGCAGTGTAGGTACCCACACATGAACCCTTCCAATTCAGAGGAGGAGAGTGGGCACTTAGAGGACAAGAGCTGCCTAAGCAATTTCAGCCGTGTGATGGGATCAACTCCTTTCTGGGAAACTGGCAGCGCATTAACACCATGCAGTGAGTCTGGAGCTGGCTCTGGCATCCGGAGTGTAGGCACAGCCTTGGTCACAGGGCTGAGAGGAGAGGGGGAGCTGAGACTGACAGCTGCATTACTGGGAGCTGAAGTGAGAAAGGATAAAGGTGAGGGTCAAATTGCTGCGGGAGCAAGTGTCACGGTATCTGGTTTCAACCAAGCAAACTACCTACCTGCACTTAACTCCCTTACACATCCAGCATGTTTGTTAACATACTGATTTCTACCCACTTCAGATACAAACATGCTTAAAAGTCACCAAAGTCAAAGGATGAGAGTTGATTTTTTTTCAGTCAGGAGAACCCTGCAGAATGCTTAACAGAGAGTGATTTGCAGATCTAAAGGAATAGTTTCTAATTTAACCACAAAGAATGGCCAAGAGATAATCTAGATTGGCCTTTGTGGTGAAATAAACTGTTTAACAAGAATGTCTTCAAGAATCTTGCTCTAAAAAATATTGTGTTTCACTAAGGTAGAGACTGTATGAAGGCCTGAATGGGATAACCCTTTCAGTGGAAGCAAGTTAACCTCAGCAAGTTAAATGGGCAGGGTTAATCTGCAGGGTCTGGCTGAGCTGGAGTTCATTTCCCCACAGCAGCACTCACTCACTGCTCTGTGCTGGTGGCTGGAAGGTGTTGATAACTCAACAGACCTTTGGGTCCTGCTGAGCAGGGCTGGCACAGCAGCAGTGCTCTGCAACCTCCCCTCTCCATTCCCTGGGAGGGGACACAGCTACGCCAGCTGACCCAAATGGATATTCCATACCACATGGCATCAGCTCAGATATAAAAGCTAAGTAAAAAAGAAGGAAGGGGAAGCATTCCTTATTTACAAAGTTTGCCTTATGGAGCAACCACTCCAAGTGCTGAAGCCTTGATTTCCAGGAAGTGGCCAGACATCATTTGCTGATGAGTAAGAGAGGATGAAGCTTTTTTTTTCTCTTTGATTGTGTGCACCCTAACTTCCACTTTTGCTTTGGTAAACTGCCTTATCTCAACCTGTTAGTTGTTTTCTGTTTTATTTTCTGTCCCCTGTAGAGCTGAGAATGGAGAGTGGTGGAGTAGTTTGGTGGGCACCTGGCATCCTGATAAGGCCAATCCACCACAAGGAAGAAAGATTGGAAAAAAGCAACCTTTCTGATGTAATTTTTAATGGATTAAGCCTGACTTTTCTTCCCCGTATATTTTAAAATCTATTGTAAGGGAATTATGTACATTGCATATATAAATGCATGAGTCGTGTAACCCTAACCTGACCTGACATTAGTGAGTAATGATTTTATATGGTTGTCACTGGTCCATTCCTGACCAACAAATGTGGCAAATCCCTAAGCAGGGCCCCACGGCACCTTGTCATGTAAAATCACTGCCCAAGACACCTTCCAGAGTAGCCAAAGAGCAGCAGAGTAGATCACATCAGGAGCTATTCATGTAGGTAACACTGAATACAGATGAAAGTGTCTTCTACTGTCTGGTGATAACCAGGTGCAGCAAGATGCCAGGGAGGCCAGAAGGTCAATCAAAGTTGTCAGAACATTCTTTCTTCCTCTGTGCAGATGTCTGGGAGCAAGACACCCCGACAAGCTGACAAGTCAATCAGAGACTCTGCTCAGAGAAGGATATTTACAAATGTCTCACCTTTGTGGTCCTGAGAAACTTGACAGAAAAAGTATCCCAAGGGGTCCAACTTAACAGTGTTGCCTCAGTTTCCATGTGAGAGATGGTGGTGACAGAGGGGAGCCTAACAGCCAAAATAAGCACACCAGTTTTGTTCTGAGGAGCTTGGCCCAAGAAAAAATGGATTGTCCCTAGAGAAAGCTGTTGAGGTATAAACAGAATCCAGCCATCAGTCTCATCATGAGCTTAAGTGCAAAAACAGAAAAGGAGACTGAACTGAGAGATGTATCTGGCACGCCACGTACGTACCCCTGAGGCCACCCCAGATAAATGAAAGGTACTCCAGACTGAGACACTCAGCTGAATTTCAATTCACATATCAACATCAGTGAAAGCAGATCAAGTGCACAGGCAGTGGGAGAGTTTCTGTGGCAAAAGTGGATTGCAGCAGGGATGAAAACAACCAAGAATGAGGAGAAAGGAGGCCGACTGCCACAGAGTAGTACCATTACTACATCTGCCTTATATGTGTTCTGAAAAAGGTGATTCCAGGCTGGTTTGTGGCTTTTTTCAGCTGTCTAGAAATGTCTATGGGTTGCTGTGCATGGGTGCTGGCAGCGGGGTCTGCAGAGAAGCCTCTGTGAGGAGTGGCCGGGCTGCTTCAAGTCAGACACAGCCCATTCCAGATGGCTCCAATGGCCCCACCACAGGGCATGGCTGAGCCCAGAAGCCAAGATAGTGACATCTTGGGGGAAAAGGAGTCCCTTCCAACATGAACTGTTTTGTGATTTTATTATTCTAATGCCAGGGTTCAACTTTGCAATATGAACGTAATATGAATTATAATAGTTTTAGACAAGTTGAAGTGTGAATCCTGGTGTCTTGTGCGTCACATTTGGCCACAAAAATTCCCATGCATAGGGTGAAAGAAGTAGTGCTGAGTATCCTAGCCAAGTTGGGAATGCATTTGAAGGCCATTTGTGGCCATCTCTGTATCTAAGTCATCTTCAGACTGCAATACAGAGGAGATAACCACAAATGAGTTACTAGAAAACTGCTAGAAACAAAGCTAACCACAGAGCTCTCTAAAGAACTTTTTTTTTTTTTTTTTTGGTTTTCAGTCAATTTTATGTAGTCTCAGAGTCAAATTATGTACTTACAAGTACTTATCTACATTTGATTCAAATTCCCTTTCCTATTTAATGCAGATACCAATGTTTGTGGAATACACAAAGCTTGGGATGCTTCTTAGGTGACACGAGTGCCTTCTTACATCTAAATACATATAAATTTTAGAGAAAATTTCAGACTGAACTGCATACAAATGTTTCTAAGGCATGGAGAAACTTTTAGCACTTTCATGTTTTTACTGCACTCCCATGAGAAGCAGGACATTAAAACACACTAACCCATGGGAGAATGTAACACAGCTGTGACACTTCTGTACAGAGGTAGGCACCAAGTAGAGCTGGCCTGCCAGTAAAATCCCAGTTTAAAATCACTTGAGCAGGTATTGCCTATGAGGCCCTCTGCCAAGCCAAATAACAGCATCTGAAGCTGTTATTTACATTTTGTGTGGGAAAGAAAGAGGATCACACAGAGGGAGGTTCCAACAAGAGTGGGAAAGGAATAAAATGGATTTGCAATGATGAGTTGAAAAGTTGGAAAGGGAGAATACCACAAATTGCATTTGTGACAGTAAGGATGTTGTTTGACTTAGCTTGACTTGATTTCTTACCTAATGTATTTAACACAGTATAAAATTACACAAGGATTAAGGGAAATTAAAGAGAACGGACAAAGCAAGCAACTACGCCAAAGGTCATCACAGGTATTGTAAAAGCAATTACATGAACTAGCTCAGGGATGTTCAGATGATCTGGAAGGAAAGGGGAGTGTTTAGGATCAGGAAGGTAACAGCTTCCTGGTGCCTTCCATGTCCTGAGTTGTGACAGCTCTGCAACTTACATTTCTGCAGAGAGGAATAAAAGCATTTCTAAGTGTCCAGCCCAAAGCCATGACTCCACCAGAGCTAACAGGTTTTTTGAGATTCTGGATTCAGGGACATCTGACAAGGCTGGGAATGAGGAAAGCAGTTAAATGTCAGAGGATAAAGGAATTGAGGCAGAAAGAGACAGATGTTTCTCTGGCACATGGCTAAACTGTCTGGTGGGAGACTTTGGCAAAAGTTTATGGTCTGCATGTTCTTATTGCTGTTGAGAGGAACTGGGCTTTGTGTACAATTATGTAAACAAACAAATGATCTCAAGACTTTCCAGCTTTGAACCCATTTTTCAACCAGATACACCCTCTTTCCTGCAAAGCCTCAGTGTTCAGTTTGCCATGAAACCAAAAGGGCAATGAGGCTATCATCCCCTGGGTTGCACAGTGAAGTAGCCCAGCAACAAGCACTGTAAAACTAAACTGCACGGTGCCCCATCCATTAATCTGCACTCTTGCTTTTCCCTTTTAACAGTGATGAGCCACAGGGAAAACAAAAAGCTGTTCTCTTCAGATTTTGGACTAACACATTCCTATTTTAATCACAAGAAAATTTGATTTGAATTAACAAGGTTCATGTTTTCAGATGACTTGGGAAATGCTTTAAATGGCATTTCTTGATATATTTTTTCAGTTTCAGAACACAGCACTGAAGAATGCAAAATTAAAATAACAATTGTTGACTTACTATTTTAAACTGAAAGATACAATCCATAAGTAACCTTAAGGAAGCCCAGGACCACTCTGACCTTATTGGTGGTGTCATTTTGTTGTACTCATATTAGAAAGGGTCGGAAATTCAAGCGGATTAAAAATCTTCATCTAAATTCTGCAAAAAGCTGGCTTGAAGAGAAGGTTTTCATAGGCGAGCACAATTTCTTGATTTACTTTCCATCCAACAGTGTTCTAAGGCCAGGGTTAATAGCAGCAAAATAGAGTGACTTGCAATAGAAATACTTAATGGTCCTGTGGCATATGTGATAACTAAGCAGCAGGGGCTCACAGGAGCTGGCTGACAAAAATTGCAGTGCTCTGCTAGGTTAATCTAATTAGAGCTCTTCCTTGCAGCTTCGATTGACAGTTTGGAAACCTGTAAACTTCTCTAAACATAGACAGCCTTCCATTTGCTGCAGTTCAAGAGAGGACCCTCTTCTTGCACTCTTCCCTTGAACTGTTTCCATGGAATGCTGTCCATATTCAGAAAAATGTACAGGTTGCCAAACTGTCAACTAAAGCTGTAATGAATGGCTCTAATTACATTCAAGTAGCAGAGAGCATTGCCATTTTAATCAAATCTGAGCCTTGTGAGATATTTGGCACAAATACAAGAGAAAGCCTGAGGAAAACACTGCCAAAATGTTAGCAACCTTTTATTCTAAATTCTGCCAGTCGGAGAACTGAATACCAACTGCTTTGCAAAGGTTTTTGTTTTATGGGTTTTTTTATTGTAGCCTATATGGTCTCATCATGAATTATTATCCTGTTCTCTAACAACAACACAAAGCAAAACACAAGCCACAGCCCCACAATTTCAAGACTAAAAATGATGATCAGCAATTTCACTAATCAGTCAGCCACAGTCACGCTGCCAGTCGCTGAGGCAAGGGGGACCTAATAACATCCTTTCAATCAGCGAGTTTCTGCCAGTGCTCAGCTTCGTGTTGTGTACAGCAAGAGACATACAAACAAATTGCTTTGTCAAATATCCTGTCAGATGCTGCCCCAGCTCCTTTCCAAATGGCACCACTTTATGTTCTGCAGCCCTTTATTACCCTTTATTAGTGTGGAAGAGTTATCCTTACCAGGGTCTGGTGATCTTGATATTATGTCCCTTTTTACAAATCACAAATTTGGAACTTAGCCTAAAGTTATAGTTTTTTATTTATTGATTTATTTGTCACACCTTCAAGACCTCACAGTGATTCAAATGTAAGTTTCAAAACTAGTGAGTGCCTGGAAAGAAAAAAGATAAGGAGTTATTCAATCTTTCTTTAAGTTTAATGAACAAGAAGAAAAGCAGTATTTCTAGAATTTTACAAAATCTACTCTGTAGGATAAATGAAGACAACAAAGGAATTCCTTCTTCTTCTTCCAGAGGAATTAGTTTGGTAATGTAAGGTTTTCAATTACATTCCAGTTCTCTCTCATGAAAGCACCTACACCAAGAGCATTATAGGTGAAATGATAAAAGAGGAAGGATTCGTATCTCAGATATTTTGTGTGAGCACAATCAGTCTCAATTCACCAGCACTCCTCATTTCAGGAGATGGCTTTCATTTATTTCACAATGCATTTTGCTAGACTTGTCCTACCAGATGCCACACAGAAATCCTGCTGCTTCATGTTCCATCAGACAGCCGAATACCAAGCACACCTCACTGCTTACTGTTGCATTATTGGAGTGCTCTTCATCCAGCTCCTCTTCCAGCAGCAAAGATCCTCAGAAGTCTTCTTCTAAGTTCCAAGACGTTTCTTCATTCATATTTTTTCATTTGCATGATCTGTGTTCACTCCGTATGGTTTTAAAATGGGCGAAACCTAAAAGAGGGGTAACCCAGGCCCTTTGCAACCATGTATCTAACAACTAACTTTGAAGCAATCTTCAATACATCACTACTCAGCTTCCTCAATAGTGACAGAGGCGATAGAGAGGTTATAGACAGCCTTACCCTGGTCTCCTTCAGTGGGGGAGCTTAGCAGCCCTCAGGAAAGAGCCTCTTGATTTCTAGACATAATCTCTACTGCACATGGAATTGAATGATTAGAGTAGCAGCCTAAATCAATGGGTTTTCTTTGCTTTTTGGTGAGCTTGTTTCTAAAGAAGCATTCTCTACTTATCTTGAAGCTTTTTTTTTTTTCATGTGGTAAGAACTTTTGTGTCTTTTGTATAAAGATAATTTTACTGTTATCTTTCTCTGGAAACTGCATGTTTTGAAGCTGCTAGTGAATTACTTTGCTGGTACACTCATGATCAGCATGGGATATATCACTGGCAATTTCACTGTTGATGCAACTGAAATATCAGATTAGCTAATATAAGGAAGAAAAGGCCTTTTTTTTAATGCTGGTTGTGTTCTCTATTCTTTAAATATATTCATTAAGTACATGCATAGGTCTTTCTGGCTTCAGCTAATAGCAGATGTTTTAAACATGATGTAGAAGCTCCACACAGAAGGATATTTCTCTCCTATCAACTTCAGTTTGAAGCATGAAATATAATTATCCTTATATCATTATCTTAGCCTGCATAGTTCAAAGAAATAAGACACAATCTGGAAGTGTTTCTGTGCCAAAAAAATGTGCTAGCCTTTTCTTCTTCTAAAATCTGAGTAGCAGTTAGGAGGGAGAAGAGAGAATCCTTTCTGGGTAATAAAAATGGGAGTGTTTTCTTTACTTTATGTTCCAACACAAAGCCCAGTGTCACAACCACCCTTCCTGCACAGCTAAAGCCTGGGACAAGAACATTCAAACTGCATGGAAGACACCTAAGTTGAAATAATTTGCTTTTCAGGCATGCTGAGTTCTTTCTGCAATTGATGCACCACTGAAGCTTAAGGAGAGCCCAGCCTTGGGTAACCAGAACAAAGTTTCCTGGGAGAAGTAATGTGTCCTGTTCTGACCTGTATGCCCTGATGCATATGTTCCATGTTACTCCAATGGAAAGTAGCCATGACAGCAGTAGGAGGAGCAAAACAGGTCAGAAGTAGGAGCACCAAGAAAAATAACAGCTATTTTATCCAAATCTTAGGATTATCTAAGTTTCCTCTAAAATCTTGATAAATTAAGGTGTAATCAGCTACTTCATGGGTTAGGAACACCATTTCCCTGATGATTGAAAGGTACAATGTGGATATTTACACAGGAGTTAATCACTGTGAATTGTTCTTAGAGTCAGTGGGTATCTGGTCAGTCTAATTAACACAAACTACAGAGATAGTGTTCTTCACCTTAAGCAGATTTTTAGGATAGGTCAAGTGGATTCCATGCTAATAGTTCTCATTGCTTTCCACTGCCAGCATGGATGGCAAAGTCAGCTGTAGTGAGGTGAGAGGAACATGATTCCAGGTTCTAAAATGTAAAACATCATAGACAGATCTTCACCTTGATAAGGGAAGCTTATTGGGTCATTGCAACTTTGGCAGTGGGATATTGGTACTCTGCATCAGGTAAGAAATCAACTCACCTCTGCTTGCTTTGTTAAAGGTGGGGCTCAGAATAGCTGATAAGCTCTTTACTGGTATGCTGGATATAGAGTTCCTGTCACCTGGCTTCAGACAATCTAGTGTTATGAGTAATGGCAGTAATGGCAGTCATCTTCAGCCGTCTTGAAGTCACTGAAGTGAAACAGACCTCTCCAAATGATGGTCCACTTGATGTATCTCACACACAACCTATTTCAGGATTAAATAATTTTCCAGGGGTAGTTTATTCTCTGTGTAAACAGTAAGAATCCTAGATATCCAACACAAACATGGATTTTTGATTTTGATAAACATAAGGAAAGTAGATTGATTTCTGAGCCCACTGTCTCATTGTCTCCAAGATTTGTTGTGACCATTTCAGACCTGACTCTGCATAGTATTTTTATAGAATCATAGCAGAGTTTAGTTTGGAAGAGACCTTTAAACCATCCTGATGGTTACTTCAACCATCCTCTCTCCAATGAGCAGAGACTACATCAGGCTACATCAGGCTATTTTTTCAACTAGATGAGGCTTCTTATTTTACTTGAAGATGTTCATCCCAGCCAATATTTATGTTATACTACTCTTCTTTTCACATATGCTCTCCCTTTTTTCTTTCTGTCATTGCTGTGAGTACAGATTTTAGTAACGGATAAGACATCCTTCTTTACCTGTGAGGTTACTTTCCCAAGGACAGCAAGAATTACACTGAAGCTGAGCTAAATTTCTGACTGTTTTGGAGATGAAAGGACTGAAGACAACAACTTTTCTACAGGGGACATAATTTCTTGCACAAAAATCAAAACCATTCTGCATGGGCAACTAGTCGCATTTGTGGTTTTCTCTCTCTCTCTCTCTTTTTTTTTTTTTTTTTTTTGCGTGAAGGGGAGTATTGTTTTCAAATAAGATAAAATTCTGGAAAGGAATAGGAATTGGGTTAATAACCCTTTCTCCAGTTATGAAGAATTTCTGCAAGGCCTCTTAGCAAGATGAACATTTGAAAATGACCCTTAAGATCATTGAGTCCAACCATAACATTGACAAATCCACCACTAAAGCATGTCCTTCAGTGCCATGTATACACATACAAATACTTGCAGGGATTGTGACTGCACAACTTCTCTGGCAGCCTGGTCCAATGCTTGACAACTCTTCCAGTGAAGACTTTTTTTCCTAATACCCAATCTAAACCTCCCCTGGCACAACTTGAGGCCATCTCCTCTTGTTCTATTGCTTGTTACTTGGGGGAAGAGACCAGAGAAAGGGACAGTCAGAAAGGACAAGAAGAAGCCAGAAGCTTCACTAACGCATAATGCAAAAAGCCAAATTATACAGGTTATTTACTCCAACAGGCAGCTGTTTTTCCACATTTTTATTGCTGGAAGGTCCAAGCTGGTGTATCTTAAAGGCCATTGCACAATCTGCTGATACCAGCCCTCTTCATTACACAGCGTATGCAAACCTCATGACAGCTCCATTTAGGATTGATACACTGCCTGGACAAGATGATTATGATGAGTCCATGGTGAAGCAACCCAATCCCAGAGAACTGCTGTGGAAGTTTAGGGATCCAAAGGGTTTGTGGAAAGGATTGGTAATAAATCAGTGTTTTTCATTATCCTTCCCAGAAGTCATTGCAAATAACTACTCCCAGTGTCAAAAGCCAGGAAGCCATGAATGCTGCTCTGCCTGAGGTCATTTTTAAATTGGAGGTGAAGCATGGGCAATGTTTCACCATTCTCAGCTCAGTGATAGAGTTTTTTGCTTGTTTCATTTTGTTTCACTATGTTTGTAGGTAACATTTGTAGACATTACTGCCTGTTATTCCAGATTTTCCAACATATTTGAACACTCAAGGATAGATAAAAGCATAGATGGCACTCACTGCAAAGTGTCTCAGATATGCATTTATATATTTGGAACCTTAACATAGCTAATTATGATACCTAGCAGAAGCAGCATGACTCAGGTGGAGCAAGTTGCCCAGAACCAGCAGCAGGGCATGTGACTCAGCTGTCAACAGATGATAATCGGTTTCATGTAGAACTTATCAATCATCATACTGCTGCCCACTACTTTCTGAAGTGCATGGGTCAGCATTATACTTAAAATTCCAGGGGAGCAGACTGGAGTTTCCACCAGATTTCAAGCAGTAGGTTTTACTTCAATTATTTCAAGACTGAATTGTAACTTGTGGAGAGTAAGCACAGGTTCCTTCACAAACCACAAGTCTTGATAAGCTTGCTGAAGCACCTTCTTTTATTTTTCTCATAATATAATACACTGGATGATTATGTAAATAAAGTTATGGGATAGAACATGATTACCTAATATGGGGTCTTAATGGGTATTTAGTTGGTACACAGAAGGACAAAAATCACTTGGTTAAAACTAGATTTTTCAGTCAAACCACTCAAATGATGGCCAGAACTCAATGATCACCTGTCAACCACATTGTCCAGGAAGTGAAATGCATAAAGCTGTGGCACTTTTATCTTACTGCTGAAGTGAAAGTAATGGCAAAAAAAATGGCATAACCAGTTATATCATATTGGAGGCTGACTAAGCAATCAGGACAAACGACTTCATGCTGCAGCACCGAACACATATGAAGCTGTAGACAAGACTAAGAATGGCTGTGATGGTGATGAAAGTTGTGTTTTTGCTGCATGTGTCCTCACACACACACATACTTTCCCTCTTTGATGGGCCATGTGGTTTGCCCTAAGAACCTAGAATGCTAGGTGAGAATTTCAGGATGAACTGTCTGGATAGATCCCCACCTCTGGCAGGGACATCTGCAGAATTTGTCAAGCATGAAAATGGGGAACACTCACTTTTGGACTGGTGAGTAAAAAGCACCAAGATCTGTTCGAATAGGGAGATAAAATCCTAAAGTAGCTACATAGATGCTTTGTTGTTTTGTAATTGCAAATCTGCAAGGCAAAAAACTTCAAACCTGTAAGTTTCTAGCTGGATCTTCTTGTATTATAACCCTTTAGACATAAGGTGTTGATCAAAACTGAAACTAAATGGATCTAACCACACCTAGGCATCCCTGTGAAATTTGGGAAGCAAGGGGATCTCAGCAAGGGGGTCATGACACAAGAACCTACTAAAATCCTTTCTAATACTTGATAGAGTTGTTATTTAGGTAGAGCATTTGCAATATCTAGATATGGTCGTAGCAAAAATCTAATCATAATCATCCATAAAATCACTGTGTCCCACTTCTCAAGCCTGGCCAAGGGCCTTCTCTTGACTATTTTGCCACAGTGACAAGATCTGTTAAAAACTAACATTTCTGGAGATATTTAAAGTTCTGATTGAAGATTTGCTTTTAAGAAATTATGGACCAGCCAGTCTAAGATGTCTACAGATTAAAGCAGCACAGAATCTTGAAGGCTGATACATGGAAAGGAGTCTGAGCCAGTAGGATTTGGACTATAGCTAGACCTGCAAATGTTCTGTTCTGATTGCATTAAGATGTCCTTTGAAGTCTGGTCTACCGTGGGATTTTATTGCCATATCTTAACATATATTAACACACCTTACATAAATCAAAATAGAAGTCATTGCTTTCACATGAAGATTTATGGTCACTAAGTCCTGGGAACCAGAACCACAAGCAACAGTGAGCAATTTAAAAATTGAAATGTTACAAAGGATATTATTTTTTTCCAATTGCATGATAACCAGAGATTCAGTCATAGTCATTCAAAGCCTTCTCAGAAGTATTTGCTCCCTTTTGACTGGCCCACACAACTCATCAGAAACTCTACAAAATGGGTTTTTTATTGCTTGCCCCATCACTTCCTGAAGCTGAAAGAATCCCAAGAAGAAGACAAAGCGACTGGTGCATGCAGTGATAGACTTTAGCCTTAATTAAGACCTTCATCATATGAATCAATGATCTAATGCAAAGGCCAGTCAACTGATTACATCAGTAATTCCCCCTTGAAGAAACCTAGGGAGATCACTTTCAACAGCCCGAGATGCTTCTCTTATCAAAGTCGCTCTTCTGAAAGGCACCCCACACCACTCATTGGTTGCTGCAGGGAAGGCTCCAGTCTCCCAGGCCCTCCTTTGCTCCCCAAGCTCTTCACAGTTCTTACTGAATCTTGTGCTTTACCATCGTGGCTACCATGTGAAGTGATGGCCTGATCTGGGCACATCTCTCTGGTGACAGCACTTTGAGCACAAACCATCTGGATGGACCTTCTACCTGATTTAGCCCAGACACAGGAAGTGAGAGGCTGAGCTAAAGGACATGCCATTTGGGCCACACAACCAACAAAAACCAAGGAGGCTTGGGCATATTTGGGGAGGGCGTCTTGATCTACCAAAGTGAGGGCAAGGGAAGAGAAGTCTGTCTGCAAAGTAGTCCTGTTGCCATAGTCACTATTGGTGCTGACACTTTGGTAATCACTCTCAGAACAGGAGCTTCTGGGTATATAAATAACAAAAATATTTGTGGTCTGATTCTCCTGTGGCTTTCACCAAAGGCACTGCCACTATCATCATGCATTATTTCACTCTGATGAAAAGCTTAGGAGGAGAATTAGACCCAAATGCAGAGAGTGTGATCAGTGCATCAAAATTTTTTGGGCACTGAATCTTTTAATAAATACTACTAAGCAAATATATAGCTCTTAGAAAATCGGAGTCAGAGAACAAAACAAAAGTTTGCAGTTGGAAAAGACTCTTGGTAGTACCATGGAAAAAGTGTAAATAGTATCAAATGGCACACTCTCCACAGATAGGGCATTTATGGTAGAAGAGGACTGGGCATCTTGGGCATCAGCATCTTGATCTGTGTTCAGCTAAAGCTTCTTCTTACAAACTTTCAGCATCCCAGTTCTGCTGGTTCAAGAAGCATGATACTTCTCAACATGAAGGATTCATTGAAGGTAGAAGGAGGGACAGGAAAGTTGTTTTTTCTTTCGTTTCACCCAGTTGCATGCTCTGATACGTTGCCCTGAAAAGACACATTTTATGAAAGAGGCTTTTATAGAGGCTTTTACAGAGGCTGCTGCTGCTTAGAAGATCCTACAATTCATTTTACTAGCGGCAACCATGAGTGACCAGCTCAATTTCCTACAAGAAGCTGGCAGCAGACATTCTGACAACTACAGCCTTTCTCAGGGATCAGTACAGGTGAAAGAACTCTTACTAAACATATTTGCCTGATTGTAAAATGGACAAATAAAAGTGAACTAGGGGGTGGGGGAAACAGTTTTGACAAGTACTGTGCTCAAATTGGCAGCTCTCAGAGAGAAAGACTATAATGCTACTTCACAAAATTCTAACTGATGTGATGATTCATAGCTCCCATGACATATCAAGAGGCAATTTGTAGATTTGTACTCCTTTAGTCAGTTACAAACCACAAAGGAGCTTTCCTACATTAAAGAAAACATTAATGCAAGGGAGTGGAGTCACTGTAGCACAGTTATGGAATCAGAATCATGCCAAAATGTGTTTTACTTTAGTAGAAATCTCAAATTTGTCTTTGATGATAGTCTGATAAACAAGTGTGGAAAACACGAGTACACAACACACAATTTGACACAACAGCAGTAGACACAACTAGAGGCCTGTGTTCAAAGGCACCAAAAGAACCAAACACTAGTTTGGACTGCACCAGTCTCTGCAGAGATTTGCAGAGCTTCCTTTATATATCTGGAGTCAAAATTCAGATTTAGCTTCATCTTAAAGGAGTCTAGGTCACACAATCCAAAATCTCCATAAAACTAAATCAGCAGAACAAGGAGACTGCTTCTCCGGGTCAAATCATGCGTGTAGAGACAGACGGCGCAGTTTGCACACAGAGTAGCTAATAATGGTTCACCATCAGCCCAGAGACAGTATTGAATGGAGATCCATGAAAGGCTCTTCTGGGTTAAAGGATGTTTGATATTTTCGTTAGAAGCTTATATGAAGAAACTGATAGGATGCTTACATGAATTAGTCAAGGACACAAAAGATGAGAGATCTACAAGAGTGCTGGATGTCTACAAACTGGAAACAATTTGTTTTCAGCTCAAACAAACTGAGCTGAAAAAATAGTCTGAAATTCACAAAGGATACCTAATTGAATTATTTATCTTCATCAATATAGGACATGGATCTACTGGATTAGCACCAGTTCATTAACAACAGTATGGGAAGACAGTGCATCAGAAGTTTGCCAGTTTTCATCAGAGATAAAAACACAGAGCTCTCATAAGAGCTTTCATCTGATGGCCATTTCTTCAGCTCTTATTTATGATAATCTATTTGATGGGTTGTGTGGGGCCATAAAATGTGTGAAGGATTGATTCATAAAATCCCTTACCTGCTTGAAGCAGAGCTATTAACTTAAAAAATGCAAATGATTTATTAATATCTAGCATACAAATTTGAGTTCTAATGTGACGGTATCATTTCATAAGTTGTGTTCACATTTAAGGAAAAAAATGCAAGAAGTTATTGTTCTTAAAGCCAGTTGTTTTCTGTTTAAATGGGGGTTTCCTTTGTGAACTCTTTGGAGTTTTCATGAGAAATAAGGAGCACTTTTTTTAGCAGGAGCTGTGAATGAACTTTTATGTAAATAATGCCAGTTTCTTTGTACATAATAATTTTTTTTTCCTTCATGCCCTAGCAGACAGTTTTGGTCTCAGCTTTGGTCAGGGTGGCTGCATTGTAGTTGTGTCCAGTCCTGGCCAGAGTATCCTGGTGATTTGCACCTTAACCCTCATGCCCTGAGATGATTCTCTGGCTTGCTCAGGGACCTGCCTCACACCTTGCCCAACAGGCTGTGTCCAACCCTGGCAGTTGCATCCAACCACTAATGAGTGATCCTACCACTGACTTGCTGACCTGTTGCTGACCTACTTGCTTGACCTTGGACCTTCCATGTCACTGGGCGCTTCTCTGGCAGTCTGGACTCTTCTTTGCCTGAAGGTGTTATCATAAAACATGCTCCACTTCCCATGTTCAGGGGCCTAAGGATGGCATCCTTTTGATGAGGACACCATCTCTGTGTTTTCCATGCTCAGCTCCTGGCTCCCCTTCCTGCTAAAACTTGTGATACTCTGTTTTGCCTGCTACTGGGGTTAAAACCACATCTATGGGTAGACTCAAAGAAGCAGGATGAAGTCCTCATGATCAGGTTGGGGAATGTGTACAACAAAGCATATTGACGTTATGAAAAAAGCCAAGTCTGGTGAAAATTGAAAGTATTTTTTGCATGAAAATTTCAGGGTTGGAAATATCATCTTCAGATGAGCATGAATTCCATTTTAAGTGTTCTCTTCTTCAGAAGCTACACTTAACATGACAGAGAGTTATGATTGATATGACTACAGGTGAGTATCTCCTAAATTTTCCTCAAGCTTCACTTCTCTCATAAGCCCCTGTGATGCAGGGTAGGACTGCAGTATAGCAAAAAGATGACACTTTCGTTAAATAAGTTCTATATGTAGTGTAAATTGCCATTTGTTTACAGTAGATTTCCCAGTTGTGATCTGGAAACCATCTGACCAGAAGAGAACTCTCCTAAACACTAAACAAAATGAGGGACATTCAGTTAAATAGTGGAAAGGAGGGTGTTAGAAGGAAAATTGCTCCTAAGGGGATTTTCCTCTCTGTATGAAGTGGTTGACCAGATGAGAATACAGATAAGTCAACAACTATAGGTTTATCTCATTCCTACAGCTACATTTTCTATGAGCAATGCAAGCTGGTGTTACTAACTTTATGTAGTAAAGAAAAAAACTCCCCCATAGCCCCCTGTACCTGTCAATGCTGACAGGTCTATTGCATCTCCTGATTCCCTGTACACAAATGCTGGGTAAGTATGGATCTAATATACCATGGCATGGTTTCCATTGAGTGAGTGGCTTGTAAGCTTCTTTGAACTGAAACCTCTGAAAGCTTTCCTGTTTGAAGGTGAATGAATGAGAAGGCATTAATGACTTTTTGTTCTGTTTTCTGACTTCTCAGACAATTCTCAGTGTGTCTTCTCTGCAAGTTTTACTTATTCAGGCACTTCAGCACATAGAGTGCTAAACAAGGAAGGAAAATTCAGACAAGTTGATCTTTTATTTTGCATCTCCTGAGTTACAACTATCTTCAGCCTACTGTGGAAAACATCAAAACCAGATTTTTATTAAATAATCTGATTTTAAACGTAAGATTTAAAGGTAATACAATCAAATGCTTTTGAACAACCACTTCCTTCTTATC
The DNA here is from genome assembly GCA_910950805.1 of Acrocephalus scirpaceus scirpaceus. Classification (NCBI taxonomy): domain Eukaryota; kingdom Metazoa; phylum Chordata; class Aves; order Passeriformes; family Sylviidae; genus Acrocephalus; species Acrocephalus scirpaceus. The sequence goes on along the minus strand of OU383773.1, from coordinate 65,665,486 downwards.
TGAATTAAGATACTTAAATACTAAAGGAGATTTGACTATGTCAGCCATTCATATTTTGCCAGCAAACAAGAAGAGAAAGGTGTTATGAAAAGTAACTGGATTTCCCCAAACTGTTAATGCAGCAGTATCTGTTCAGTACACTTTCATTTCCGTTTCCTGGTATTATTAATGAATTTTGCTTCGCTTCTAAGTAGTTCTAAGAACAAATGTTACTGGGGCTGGCATATAATTCTTAGTGTTTAACATAATTTTTGATGATAAATTATTATTAAGGCAGTAAAAGCCTCCACAACAGCTAACCTCTCTCTTCCCTCTGATGTCACCACTAAAAGGTGTGTTCTCTAGAAAGTGATTTAGACCAAGAATCTAACCATATTGTCATTTAGAAATTTATCAATAGAAATTAATCAGATTTGGGTTTAATCTACAGCAAAACTTGGGCCCTTGATTACAGAAGGAACTAAAGAAGTTTTTCCTTGCCAGGCCATAGATAGCCTTGAAGAATATCTTTATATCATGTCTGCTAGAGCTGTGCAGTAGACCATCTTATTAGATGATCTAGAAAGTTGAAAGAAATTAAGGCCTTGTGTTAATGAGCAACTGACCCAAGCCCAAACTACACGTGTGGTTTGCCTGCTCTTTGAGTTTGGCATTGAGTTTGGTTCCTCCACTTTCTCTGTTGTTTATCTGGGATCATTTAAGTAGAATTGGACCACTGAATTTCACCTATGCCAAGGAGACAGGAGTAAGAGGACTTTCCAAATACTTCTAATGTTTGATTTTGTTCAGCTGAAGGCAATATCTCTTGACACAACCTCTGTTCTGAAAAACTGAACTCTGGAGGATCGAGTTATGCTTGATGAGTCAAACTCAGCTATTAGGGGTTGTGACAAGTTCTTATCAATTTTCTCAGGCATGCTCTGAGAGCAGAAAGGATAAAATTGCCCCCAATTCACAGTCAAGGGGCACTTGGGAATAAAACTCTATGTTGCTTGTGACTCATTTTGAGTTGCAAACCGTAAGATACACCTACAGCAAGGGGATAAGTTCTGCATGTTAGGTGGATCAACCTATACACCCAGCAACTGACACCATGAATGCTGAGTATTAGAGAACAACTGTGAAGTAACTGGGGTTGGTCCAAATGAAGAGATGTCTTAAAAGAGAAATCCTGAAGTTGCTTTGCCTTATATTTCAAATAGCACAACTAATTGGGGTATTTGTTTTAATTTTTACAACCTTCTTTTTAAACACAAGTTTCATTTTGCATTTAACTATGGTAGAAGCAAAGGGATTAACTATTCATCCTTAATTTTGAGGTCCAGAGGGATTACCCTTTAATGAAAGGACAATGAATACACACTGTCTGTGGCCCAGAACATCTGTGGTGACAGGTAACAACAAGTAGTATTATTTGCTGCATGGTGAAAAGGATGTGAAGGAGGAAGCAGAATTACATCACTGTAGCAGGGCATCTCATCCCCACCAGAGCTTATCTGTTGCTTGTTAACCTGTCAGATAACTCAAAGAGGACAAGATGTCCTACAGTGAGTTACTTTGTGCCATGGGGTTAACATTTGTCTAACACCTCCCAGCTGCCAATAAACATCTTACTATTTGTTAAGTGAGATCTGGAAAGATAAGCTGGATTTTTGCCTGACAGACACTTATTCTATGCCAAACTTTCACAAAGCAGAAATCTTCTATACATTTCCCTGGAAATATGTGGAGTTTCTCCCATCAGTAGAGATGCCTGCTTTGCAGTCACTCCCCAGGGATTAAGTGAAGGAATCTGCGCATGCTATCGTCATTTCAGTGGTAAGTTACACTCGTCTCCTACTCAATGCTATTTTTTTTGCTAGCTTTAATATAGGTATCTTGATATCATGCACTGTTTTATGTTATGCTGTAATCTACTAGTGGGTCTTAGTTTTACACTGTGTAGTAAGCAATTCTGATTAAGATCTTTCATCTGTTATCTCTTGTCTGTTTAATAAACCACTCATTTTATAAACAGACCTGACCTGCCATCCTTGGAATGTGCAGGCCAGAGTGATTCCCTAAATTTAAACTCTTGCCAAAACCTGAGGCACACCTTGTCTGAAGCTCACACTCATCCTGTGACAATTATGTAACAATGAAAGATAGGAAGGGGAATGGATTCTCTTAGCAAAGGTAAAATTATTGTGGGAAAGAAATCTTGTGTAAGGATATTCTCGAGGCCAGGCTAGCTTATGCTGCTCAGCATTCTTGAAAACAAGCCCCTCTGTGGGTTGTTTCAAGAAGGTTCCTCAATGTGGGCCAATCTGGCTTTGTTTTACCCTTGCCTTGGTGGACCACAAGAAAGAGGGAAATACATTGCAGGTCCCTGTTGCCAGCTAACACAAGGAGATCCCAGTGGGGGTGCAATGCACTTAAGGGTATGACTGTACTGTGCAAGACCACAGGGACTGCAGTATCACTATCAACACACTTTCAGAGAACCTGGTGGCACACCTCTGCAGTTGGCTAAAAGTTGGGTAACATCGCTGGTGCTGCCTGCAATAGCAAATAAAAAATGTGAGGCTTCTCCTCCATTATTGGCTGGGATCAGTGGAAGATTTGATTTAACTGAATTTTCAAAGGAAAGGAATGGGTCAAGTAAGAAATTGATCCAGATTTTTGACTCCTAATTGAAATTATCTAGTCTGTCAGATAGATCATCCCTCTGTCTCTCACAGCCCTCTACTGAAGGAAGTGGCTGAAAAAGGATTTCATATGATGATCTGAAGGAGAGGCACATGTTTTAGATACCTAAGAATGTCTGAAGAAAAAAAAATCACACTATGGAGTTTAGACATTTCTATGAGTTGGTAGCAAGTAAGCAGAGGTCTTTTGGATTGTAGTTTTAAATTTGGGCACCTAGTTCTTCTTCTGTATTGAATTCCAGGGCACTAGAAGGAGTGAAGGAAACAGACTCCATCAAGACCTCCCAGTCTGAACAGGACACTTGCACTGCAGGTGAGATGAGATTTATTTAAATTTATTTAAATTTCATAAACTTTGGACAGTCTCCAGTTCCCAAGTTAGGATCTTTTATTTGACGTTGGTGGGAACAGCCAACAAGGATAACCCAAGACAAATCCTAAGCAAAAGAACACAAACAGCCCTTCTGTGGAAATTAAAATCACAGGATTTTTCTCTCTTCCTTACCCCCTCGAAAGTTGTTGATTTATTTCCCTGAATCAAAGCATGTCATTCAAAACCAAGAAGTTAAATAGATATTGGATTAATGATTTGTGTAGGAGAACTTGAATCTAGAAATTATGGTAAAATATAGAGTGCACTGCAAAAGGAAACTTTCTAAGTGTAACTTTCTAAGTGGAAGACTTATTAAACTTCAAAAGCTAGTAGAAAATGTTGAACCAACCATTTCTCCGTTCCATTTGTATTCATTTCTCCAGATTTTACTAATATGAAATTCATCATTCTCCTTATGTAATAAAGGACTAGACTTTCAAAATGGACACTTATTGCTAGAAAACATGTTTAGTTAAAAGTCTATCCTGAGACATGCCAGTGGAGGCTTCATGCGTCAGTGTTTGCCCAGGCAAAACTCATATTTGTTCATGTAAATGTCCAGCTAGGACATATAAATATTGATTTGTTTGCATAAGGAAGATATTTTTGCTGGCAAAAGTTTTTGAAACTGTGGCCTGACATCTAGGCCCAGACTATTTAATGGTCTTTGAAGACACAATGTTAGCAGGCAAATTTTTTTGAAGTTTGAAAAAATATAACAAATTTGAAAAACATATGTTCAAATATTCAGGTCCAACCATTTTGAATTTTGAATACAGCATTTCAGACAGAATAAGGTTTCACAGAAGGAAAGAGGGTCTCTATTTAAAGCAGGAGCCTGGGAAAATGAAGACATATGTTCAATTCCTGTTACTGCAATAAACTTTACTGACACTGGGCAAGTATCCTAATCACTCAGTCCCTTAGTGCCCAGCTGGAAAAAGCAGGAACACTGGTGCTTATTTTTCCTGTCTTGCTTCATTTGCCTTGAAGGTCTTGGAAACAGAATTGCTCCTGATTATGTACTGTTAGTGCTTGCAGGAGTAAGACCCAGATCTTAACTGGAAGCTCCAGGAACCACAGAGAGCAGGACTGGACCGTGTGCAATTAAAAGGGTGAAAACTTTCAGTATGGCATTTCTAAAAACATTTCCTTAAGTGCTCCTTGGAAAAGGGGGAGGGAAATTTCTTTCCTTTTTTTTTTTTTCTAAGTCTGAATTAGTGAAAATATTTATACTGAAAAATAAATCGATACTCTAAGGATACTGTAAGTAAAATTCAAGTATTTTAAAATTTAGGTAGCACTTCAGCAACTTTACAGAAAATTAGGCCAGCAAGTTAGCATTGAGAACTACAACACTAACATCAATTTCTGCTGCTACTCCTCAAACTAGTGGTAGAGACAATTACTTTTTTCACATGAAGCTCTGAAAGGTTGTGTTAGATGGGGAAAGCAGGTAAAGGTAGTTCTCTCTTTTACAAAGATTTGTTTATGAAAAACGGTGAACACAGCATGATGTCAGATAGAAAATGTCAAAGAATGTCATTATCCCTTTGCAGCCAGGACTGAGCATTAATAACTTTCATGGATGCACACAGCTTTCCACAGCAAACCTTGTGTCACTGGTAAAAATACCACTTTTGTTCAGTTACAAGTCTTAATACTTGTAATTAAGCATCTTTATCATTATTTAAAAAAAAAATGCACAGTTTGAGGTCATGGATAATGTTTATTTTTTCAGCAAAAATGGGCCATAAGAAAAAGAACATCAAACATGCAAATTGTCTTCAATTGTCACAGAACTGAAAGGTGATTATAACTATGGCAGCACAAACACCTGACTTATGCCATTTGACAATCAGCCATTGGCTATTTCTTTCCACAGTAAAATAAAAAAGTGAAAGCTGTTCCATTTCAGATCAAAGAAATTGTTAAGCTTGGGTAGGGGTCTTTTGTTTGTTGTGGGTTTATTGATTTTTTAATATTTTTAATTATTTTTCATCTATTTCACTATTAAATGTATTTAACTTTTAAGATTGAATTTCTTGAATAAAAATCAACACCAAGCTGATATCTTTTGAGTTAAAACAACCTAGATTTAGCAAATATTTTTATTTATTCTCTGTACAAAGAAAGCAGTAAGAAGCATGTCACTCAACTTAGCAGCATTAGACATCTCTTGGTTCATGCTGCTGGCATAGAAAACATTTGCCAGCTTCCAGGAAACTCCTGAGACTTACTGCACCCCATCAACGTTATTATGTATGGAAAAATTACAGCTGTTTGAAATCAAAGGAAATCTGGCCATACTCTCCTTGAGGGTGATATAATTTCAAAGTGACCAAGCCTTATTGAATTTCAGGATGTATCTGGGCTAGCAATAATCTGTGCACCTACAGAGAGCTTTGCAAAGCTGCAAGATTCAGACACAAAAATTATTAAGAATTTGGTAACAAACAGCATTTTCAGGTCACTATAGCTACATAAGTTTCAGTGGAATGAAGATCCACATTCTACTCAGATGTGTTACCTCCTTGGGAGCAAAAAGTGGTGATGGAGCAGCACACACACATTGCAGTGTGGGATAACCAGCACCCTCCATTTTGGCCAATGAAGTGTCCTGAAGTACCTCTTGAGGTGCAAAAACTTCTCCCTAACTAGTGGCATCAATATGAGCATTGCTGAGGAATCATGGGGATAATGTAGCTTTTTCTTTACAGCTCTGCTCTTTCCTGGCCTTCTTTACTACTGTCATTATCAGAATAAGACCTAGGTTGTCAGAAAAGGAAGGGATGCAGTGTCCTTTTTGCTATGCATACCCAGAAAGCAAATCCCTGTTCCAATAAATTGACAACCAGCTCCCATGGCTATTTCACTGCAAAACCAGAATAATTTTGAAATTGCTGTTTCTCTTGCCACATGTAGTTCTCCCCTAAATTATTGTAGTGAAAGCCCCATGAATGTGTTTCCTTAGCAAGAGCTAATAAAGAGCTGAATTAAGTGATTCTCAAGTCAGCAAAAGCTTTTGAAGCAACCATATAATTATTTTTCCTTCTTTCCCCCTTTTCCCCCCAAAATGGGAGAAGTAGAACCAGTCCTGAAACCTCAGGCAAACACTGGAGGTCTTATCAGGCCCCACACCAGAACAGAGAATCTGTGTGGTAATGCTCACCCCTTATTTCAGAGGGGATGCATTTTGCCTCCTATGGAAAGATCTATGCCATTTCCAGCCAGAGGTTATAGAAAGTTATACAAACCTCCTGGTTCCACATGTGTCTGGGAGTGTTTTACATGACTAGGTTATACCCATAATTTATTTGTTCTTTTACAGGGCTTTCTCTCACACAGCAATTCCTATCATGCTACCCAGGACTTGCCATTGATCCCAGCCAAGCTCAGACATCCCTTGGGTGGAAATACAGAGACAGAACTGATGCATCAGTTTAATGGCACCCACATATCCTTCATGTCATCAGGATCTCTGTGTAACCTCTTGGGAGTGTCTCCCTGTCCCTGTTTTGCTAGAGATCTGTACAAAAGGTCAAAGAAAGAGTCAGCAGGATGTGTCCTGAGGGGTCATTCTCTGATCTTAATTATTCTGATGTAGTTCCTTTGAATTATAGGTATCATTTTTGCCTGTGAGAAGATGATCTAAGGTTTGCCCTGAACCCTGACTTTATAAACATGGCTTTCTCATTCCCCCTTTCCCTTTGTCTAATGGATGGCATTACAGAACCCCAAACACCAAGGAAATTTGATGTGCTATAAAGAGTGGAACATCATAGAATTTACTTTCTTATTTTCTTACTGAGTACTGAGCAAGCAATATGAAGCCTAGTGCTAGCTAGTAGTGTTCAAATAATAAGATGAACTCCAAATCTCATGGATTACAGTTATGCAGTGTGTCTGGGAAATGATGCATTGCTTATTTTATCCACAATATAGGGGTTAACCACGGGGAAGAGAATTTTGAGAATCTTTAAGAAAATTCTCATGCAAGTGTGTGAAAACCAGACATATGAAAAATATGCCACCAGGGAAAAGAAAGATTAAAAATATTATTTAAATTTAATAGTACATATATAGTAAATATAACAACATACATTAACAGTTAAATATAATTTTAATTTTTTTTGTCTTTTCAGTGAAAAATTAGTGGATCATTAATTTCAGGTGTTATCTTCTGACATCAAAAGATATCAAGAGATATTTGCCTGAAAAATAGCTCATATAAGAAATAAAAATACATATATTGCTGGTTACTGCATTAAACTGGATAAAGCAGAGAGGGTATGAAAGATTCTTTCACCTGGACTTTACTGGTTCCTTCTTTGTTTCATGTACAAACTCATCGGCTTCAAATGCTTTCTTATAGTTGAATTCTAAGCTGAACTGTATCCATGCTATCCATGTTCCACTGCCCTCTACAAGTAGATGTCTTTGTATCTACAGCAAACATTCTTGGCCACTTGTCATCCCTTATCCCAAATCATGTGAGTCTTTTTTTCTAGAGTCTCTCTCCTCAGATTAATCTGGAATCGTATCACAAAACGTACTGTGAGTTTACAGTCAGCTAACTAATTTTCAGTAATTCAGAAATCTGGTGATTTTCTTGGCTCAGACAGACATCTGGAATTGGTACTAATCCATTGGATATTTTTTAAATTTTAAAAAGTTAAAAATAAATGGAAATGTAATTCTAATAGATCTTCTCTTTGTGTACAATGGTCCTACCAAAAAATTCACATTCAAACACTGTGTGACAAACAACAACTATTTCAAAAGAGGTTTTATGTAAAGATGTAGTGTGTGTTCTATAGATGACAACTGCTCATGAATCAGCCAGATTTATCAAGAAGTTCTAACCTCCACACAGAGTAACTGAAGTTCATGGCCCGGAAAGAGAGAGAAAATCAAAAATAAATTAAAACAAAAGAAGTAAAATAGTGCAAATATCTAAGAGAGAAAACTCCATTCACTTTACCTTGTATGACCCTGTGGGGTCTGTTTTCCACATTCATTCATTCATGACAAGTATGCGCCAGGAACTTGCTTTGCAAAATAGCAAATTCAGTGAAAATTGAAGAGCAGTTTTAGTGTGCAGATACTAGACATAGACAGAGGTAGCACAGTTCACAGATTTTTTCCTTAGCTGGATGTAACCACTGTCATCTTCCCTTAGCTGGGTCTGCATCTAGGAACAGAAATGTTATTAAATTCTTCATATCACATGCTTAAAAATAATAATAATCAGGGCTAACAATGAAGCAGAAAGGGTGCTAGGCATCCTGGACCAATCCAACAACTTACCATAGTCACATTCTTCCTGTTGCAGGTATTTTACATGAAACTTCTCAGCCTTAGTTCGCTCTGTGTTCTACTTTTTTACTGTGGTGAGCCACACATTTAAAAAACATGTAAAAAGCCCACCACAAGATATTCAATGAGCTTTGATTCTAACACCACAGCACTTCAGCCCACATAAAGGATCAGAAATCACTACTTTCACAGGTATTAATCTTCATTAACACCCCTGAAATCTTTATCAAAGATTTTTTTATGTATCAGCTGTCCTTCCTCACTAAAAAGTGTGTCTCAACACCAGGTGTTTCTCACCGTTATTGTATGTGCTCATCATGCATCCTCATAAAAAATGTGTAGACAAAGATAGAGACATGCAGCATTGCTTCTCCCCAGTGGTTGTTGGTGTCTAAATATGCTCATTAGAGAAACAGAAAATCGTGCTTCTGCTGCACATCATTCACAAGGCATTATTAGCAAGAAATGTTTCCAAGTATTACACTGTTTGATTTCTTGGTATTATCAGATTATTACTAACCAAGCTTGCTCAGCATCCTCTCATAGTTTTAGATTTATTTGCAGTTTCTTGCCACTTCAAGCACAGCTTTTAAACAGTCATTTATATTCTGTTTTTCATCTAATTCATGATAAATTGACCACCAGCATGTATCAGCACAAATTAAAAGTCAATAAAGGCCACTTATAACAAGGACAGATTTTTGCAATTACCATGGCACTTTTGCCCTTCCCATCATAATCATTACTTCCTACCTTATCATGGCATAGAATCATGGAATCATTCAGGTTGGAAAAGACCATTACGATTATGAAGGCCAACTGTTCATCTAGCAAGTCCAAGTCCACAACTAAACCACACCCACATCTTTCCAACACTTCCATGGATGGTAACTCCACCACTTCTCTGGACAGCCTGTTCCAATGTTTGACAACCCTTCCAGTGAATTATTCCAGTGAATAAAGCTTTCAAAATATCTATTCTAAATCTCTCCTGCTGAAACTTGAGGACATTTTCTCTTGTCCCATCACTTGTTACTTCAGAGAAGAGATCAATAACCTCTTCAATACAACCTCCTTTTGGTCAGTTGTAGACTCTGAGTAGTATCATTTCATAACAAATTCCCTTGTTACATTCTGCAAAGGCAAAGTTTAGTACTTTTCCTGGGGATCCAAATTTTTCATTGGGACCACAGTACTCTCTTGAGCTATAACATTCCATATCTTCTTGCAAAATCATGTGTTTCCATCTTTTCTCAAGCAGTTGACAAACTGAAAATATTTGAACCACAATATACTTGTTTTTCTGTAATGCCTCCATATTTTCTTACTAAAACCTCTGTGTAACTCTTAAGCATATATTACACTCTAAAATTCAGATGGGATCTTGTGAGGTAAAAAGTTCTTGTACCTACTAAAATACTACCCTGCTTTAATTGTATTTTTTCAGAACTCCTGACATAGAAATAACTTAGACTTAATTTACACCTTCTTATGTTATAATAATTCATTGGAAATTATTTTTGTACTTTTGTTACCTGGTTGCTTTCTTATGCTCTTTTAAAAAATATTTCTTCCACAAGTGATTCTGCTGCCTAGAAAATGTCTCTGAATCTGTGTCTCTACTCACTTCACCAAGATTAAAACACTCATTAAAACTGTTTTCTTAATATGAATGTATATCTTATAACAGAGTTACAACATAAATGCTGTCTGTATATTTCAATCAATTCTTTTTTAAAGCCAACTCTTGGTGACCAACATTATTGTGTGGTTCCTGGCTGTTTCAGATTCTCTTTAGCTGTGCCTCATCTCTTATTTTCCTGTCTTTAAAGGAGCGTTTTTCTCTCTTGCACAACAGTGGCCTGAATCACAACTGGGTTCCCTTAGGCTCTGTGTTAGTCTGTTGTCTTAAGGCAGCTTGTGGTTGATCTAATAGGTAAGAATTCCATTTCTGAATTCCATTTCAATTCCATTGGTAATACCATTGTAAGTACAATGAGCTGATTATTCTGATCCCACTGTAGGCAGCTGTGTTACAGGTAGAGTCCTTTATTATTTTCCTACTATAATGCCTAAGTGTAAGGATCATTTTAATGTCGGTGCTGAGAGCTGGTATGGTCTCCTTCAAGTTCTCTATAGAGTCAATTTATGTTTCCTCAGTGAGAACACACATGCTGGTAGCAAGTTTGCTCACAGCTTGTTTCAAAGACAGTAACTGCACCAGCAGATTTTCATACTCAGAAGTTCCATTTCTTCTCCATTCTGCTGAGATTAGGATGTGCTTTAGAGATAGCTGCTCCACCATATTTGGCTGAAATTTTTGCTTTTGATGAGATTGAGACGCTCCACATTGTCAGTCTGTTTTCTATATCTGGGTAATGTATCTGTATTATCATATATCAGAAATATTTATTTGGCTTTATATCCAAAGGAGATGAATATTCAGGCTTTGCCCAAAGGCCAAGCTAAGACAGCCGGATCCTGACTCTGGTCCTTCCCCTCCAGCCTGTCCAGAAGGCTCTGCTTGCAGCAGAACGTTTGGCATAGCTCCCAGGGCCGTGGGAACACACAAGAGCTGCCACCATGACTGGAGGCTAATTTAGAGCAACAAACGGATTCAAGGAAGACCAAAGCAGCTCACAAACAAGCGGCAGAGCTTGCTTCAGAGGCAGAGCTAAATTTATCAAGCAACACATTCTGTCCACTCATTGCTCATTCATCTCTAACGACTCTGTTTGTGAGCATAATTATGTTTTTCTGCAGTGGTTGTTTGAGAACATTTTTCTGACTATATCGTGGAGCAACATTCTAACTCACCCAAAATAAAGCTTTTTTGTTTGTTGGTTGGTTTGTTTGTTTGAATAATTAAATTCCAGATTAAAGATTTGGCTTCTCCAAGGAGGGGACGGAAGATCCTTTCCAATAGCCATGAAAAAGTATTTTAAATCAGATTTGTTCCTAAGTCACAGCATGCATAAAATCATTCTTAATATAGCTTTCTGGGGGGCGGGGTTAAGACTAAAATGAACTTCAAAACAAACTTAAGGTATCTATGAATGATATCTTACTGTAGCAGGAAGAAAGCAGGACACTTGAGTCCTTTGAAAAGCAGAACCATATTCATTTACCATCTTTATTTATGTCTGCTAAATTACTCTTAAGCCAGTCATTATCCCAAACTCAAGAATAATACTTTACTAGATGTGCTGCAAGCCATTTTTAAAAATAAGTTGTAATATTAGAATTGAATATTTACTGAAGGTAGTAAGTATAGTTCAGAAAGCCTGACAAACATACACTTCTTAACCTAAAAAAATAAAAGGATAATTGGATACATATGAATGCAATAAAGCTGAAGTTTTAAAAGGCTAATGAAGTATCAGAAGTAGCTAATGGGTGATGTCCCACTTATTTTATCTTTTCTGTAGGAAGATCTACTCAACATCTTCTACATTCACATTAATTTAAAAAAAATCATAAATTGCCTGTTAATATTTTTTAACAGATCTGCAGTCATGTTGTGTGAATTTCATGCACAATTAAAACATTTTGCTCCAGATTATACTTAAAAAATCCTTGCAGCCCCACTGAAATTGGCAGGGCTACAGATGTCCACAAGTTTGGAATACTATGCTCCCATCCTGTCCCAGTAGATAATTTTAAACATGGGAGTGAACTCCAGAATGATCATTATGGAATAAAATTAAAGAAAATTCATCAGCAGGGTATACAGCCAACAACTACTCTGCACTTGAAGGATTACATCCCCCTAAAATACTGGTATGTTAAGTTGTGCAAGTTTTACATACCGAGTTCCTTCTGAAAACTGACATCTGTTTTGAAATGTGAGCTTTTGTGAATCTCTTTTAAACTTTACCTGATCTCATGCTGGGTTATCCAGAAGAATGTTTTTCCCTCCAGGCCTCAGCTGCTCTTTGCTGCTCACCACTACCAAAACTATCAACTCAAATTAAATGCGAGTTTGCAGAGAGCCAGGCAAGCACTAAAAGCTCACACTCAGTTCACAACAACCAGAATTTGTAAAACATGCCATGCAATGAAATGAATACATTTAGAGCCTGGGTTTTGATTGTGGATATTTGAGAGAATAAGAAAACACACATATCAGATATTAGTCTTTTGACTTGGAGGTGTATTCATGCTGCAATGATGAGAGAGGAGCATTACCCTCCAGACCCTGTTCACACCACCCTCGAAGCAAATGGCAACAGTCCAGCAGTCATAAAAGAGGCCAAGATGTGTCAAGAACATTTTTCAACGACATGATGACCTTTATGTTTTCTTTCACATGCTTCTCATTACAAAGAAATTAACAAAAGAAAGGGAGCTTCATAAAGTGGTTGGAAAAGAACTTACGAATTAAATGGTAATTAAATACATAACGAGAAACTATCAATTCATGAAGAAAACAACAGACAGGATTAAATAGCAGCAGTTCCTTTAAATCACAGCCCTCATAAAGTATTAAAAATAAAAACATGGTTCATAAATATATGTTTGAATTCAGAAGCAAAACTGCATCTGCAATGAGGCAGTTACTGGATGAGAAGACATATTGTTAAAGCAAATTCAAATTTGAATCAAGAAAAATATTTGGGTACTAAAATTTAGGTCTATCAAGAAATGTTGCTTCTATAGCTTTTCTTCACATGGCAGCACAAAACCTGTCAGAATAGTATCTGGTTTAATTATAAGCCATATAGAAATCCAGAGAAGTAAGAATAAGTAGAATGAAAGAAAAATAACTTTCTTCAAAATACTTCCAAAAAGGACAAGAAAAGACAAAATCCTATATATAATGAAACACAGGGAGAAAAAAGCAGCATGAGACAAGAGGAAAGGAAGTATGCACGTAGTACTTTTAAACATGTTGAAGTGGGTACTGATAGAGGAATAATAAAATTTTATCAAGTTAGTAGGATTTCAGCAGGCAAGTTTTGAGACATCCTAGGATAAGCAAGGAAGGATTTCTCAAACAGAAAAGAAATAAGGCAAGCAATGAGTAAATGGTGTCAAGAGCTGCTAAACAAACCCACAATGTCAAAAAAAATTTTAAAAATACTTTCTCAGGAAAAGAATTATAACACATCACATCTCAAAAGAGCAAAAAACTCCATGAAAAAGATTGCATCTAAAAACCTTACAACTGAAGAACACTGTAACAGAGGACCAAGGTGCTGATAGTTCAGAAGGTGAAGTGTTGGTACACTGGAAAAAATGTGAAAATTCATCACAGGTACACATTCCTTGTAAGGAAATAATTCAGAAAAATGCTGGTATTGAATAGAAAGTATTTCCAATTGAGTGCTAAGAGTTGCCAGAATTCAACTATTTGTTGCTTTAAATGTTATCCATTTAAAAATGATAGATAGATAGATAGATAGATAGATAGATAGATAGATAGATAGATAGATGTCAAATTTCAAAGAAAATCCCCATTAGTGGGACACAAATCAGAGCTAAGCTAAAGTGTAACTCTGTAAAAAAGCACTGAAGGGGAGTTTATGGACTTTATTGCAAGGGACATGTCAGAAGCAACACTGGACACACAGGTATAACAGAGCTACCTTTGTGCCCCTGGCTGTGTCATAGCAGCATGGAAAATTTTCTGCGTGCTAGAACATTCACCTTCTGTGCAGATGAAATCTATATGATTTTTTTTGTGTGTCATGACAGCATTTCTCCAGGGAAAAAAAACAAAAACCATACCAACAACAAACAAAAGCCTTCCTAACTTCTGCATCTGTTTTGGTGTGTATATGATACAATATATATAATTTTTAAAAATGACCTTACTGGATTTGAAGTGTGCTGTATTCCTGGAGATTGAAATCAAACTCCTGAGAACAGGTGGGAGTGGAATCAATGTCTTTCTTAAAAAGCAGATTCAGCTTTAGCTCAGTGTGTCACTCTCACTTCTTTTCAGATGCAAAGGTCCAGTACTGCATCACCTACCAAGATGATTTGATACAAATAGAATACTCATTTAGTTATCTTCATATATTGTGTACCTTATATATGAGCTTTCCAATTTTACCTCTATTTATCAGAGCTTTACTCATGTAAAGGCTCTTCCATTTTATATTTGACTGACATTTTGCATGTTAATCAAGCGCTGTGTGTATGTGTTAGGTAATGTCCAGAACACAGTGTTTAGGCATATCCACTAGTGGCATCATTAAATTTGACTGGCTTCCTCAGTTATTCAATGTTACTGTGTACCCAGTTCCCTGTTGAACTGGAGTCACAAAGAGGGCTGTGCTTGATGAACAAAGACACTACAAGACGGAGGTAGAATTCTCATTCTCTGTGGAATATAAGATTCTGTATGTCAGGTGAACAAAAGAAAACTCAGGATAAAGTTTTTTCATTTCATTAAATCATTTCAGTTGTCTTCTCTATATGTTTGCACATCAGATCTTTAAATTGTAACTGTGTTCTTTTCTTAAAATAAAAACCCCTTTCAAATATCTATTCATGCTGAAGTTTATGGAAACAACATTATGCGTACACATTTGCAAAACTTCATGCAACAGTACTTTACATGTGCATTGCAGAAGTTGATGGTTATCCACAATAAACACATTTTTATAGAGGGAAGTGGCCACGTGGCCTTCCGTGACCTAAAGAACATGACAGTATTAGTTGTCATTGTTAATGAGTGTAATTGAAGTAAGAAAAAAGAACACATAATACAGTATAAATTCCTTCCTCTAAAGCATTATAGGAATGCTTACATTGTGCTGTAAACCACTAAATATCTGCACTAGGAGAATAATAAATTTGCAAATTAAACTTTTTAGGAAGTATGTAATGTAAGAAGTAAAATCGCTGTGCAACTTTGAGTCCCACTGTGCTTTCATATAGCATTTGGTAAGTGAACTAGTTAATTTTGTACCAGCTTTCTTCAGGATTCCTACCTCAGTTCAAAACTGAGTCAGTCAGTCAGTAAGTGAGGAAATCTGCAACATTTTACAATTAATTTTTCATAAGCTCACTAATGGCATTCATCACTGCAGCTTCTGAATGAAAGTTATTTGAAAATGTCAACTAATTTATGTTTGTAGCATTCCTGTGAAGACACAAGGTTGGCTATCCCCAAGCTGCCGAGCCACAGCAGAAACAAAGGGCAATTAAAGACAAAAATGTTCAGTAAGCATGGATGTCCATTTTGGGATGCCTCATAGCTGGGTTTTTAAGAGCACTTGATGATATGCAACATTTTATATATCCAGCATTAGAATCCCGTTGATTCCATGCCATCCACAGGCAAAAGTGTAAAGTGGTAGCAGAACAACTTCTGAGTGATCATGCATAAAACAATTGATTTAGGGAATTCTCACATGTCTACAACAAATAAAATTCAATTATCTGAACAGCATCCAAAGAGTAACTTTTGTTTTCCAGCCCACCCCACCCCCCAGTCTCCTTGTGCATCCTCCAACTTCTGCAGCAAATGAAGGCAGCCTACAGAGCAGACTCCTTGGCTGTGCAAGCCTTCTCCACTGTGAGGGCACAGTCCATCCTGTGTAAAAAAGGGGAGGGGAGCAAAGAACGGGAGCAACATGTAATTGGATACTCTTTCATATTTCACAATGAAGAAGGAGAAAAGCACTTTTTAATTAATAATAATATTAACAACAATGTGATTTTGCTTAGAATTCTGCTCTTGTGGAGCTTTGAGGCTTGGAACAATACAATATGTTTACTTATTTTTGTCGGACTACATTATGCTGTTAAACTATATTTTAATGACAGCAATTCATTAATACAACAAATGTTGTATTAAACACATTTCAGAAATGTCTCAGCAGATAAGGTATGTCCTTGTCATAACCTGTAAAATAAAATAAGCACAGCATCTCTGATACTGTACAGGAGAATAAGGGCTAGTTTACTGTCTTCTATTTACTCTTAAATTCCTAAATGGAAAATTTATGTTCTTTCAGTAATGACCCAGCAAGTGGCTGCTACCTTCTGGAAGGAAGGAGACTGCTAGAATATATCTCTTCAGAATAGCTTTTTTTTTTTTTTTTGATACTGCAATATAGTCTAATTAAAACGTATAGGAGCCTTTTTTGGATTGTACAAAAATCATAAACTTCATATATCAAAAGTGTGATCTAGGATGATAAACGGAGATTTTACAAACATGTCCTTCCCTTCCCTTCCTTTCCTTTTACAAATAGGTTTTATATAGCTATTTTGACTGATGGGAGCAATAACTGGGCATTATTTACCTGGACACTATAGCTACTCCTTCTAATCCACATTTGAGGATAGATTCTAGCATTTTTTTTCACTGGTTGATTTTGTGTACAGTAACAGCAACTGAAAGCTTAACAGAGCAATATATACTTCAAAAAATGACTTTGCCCTTCTAGCTGGTTAAATTAACAAGCAGAATGGATGGTAGAATCAAGAATAAGCCCCTCGATTTTGATTTGTTCCCCTCATCATAGGTCAATGCTGTGGTTTCTTCACAGTTCACTCCTGAGCACTTTCTTTTTAAGATCCAATTCAGGTTTGTATCATAGAATTAAAATTTCTACATTATTCTCTTCTGGAGACTGTATAGCAGCTCTCCACAGCATAATTGCTCGCAGCTGCTTTTTGTACTATTAGGTTCAGGCTATGACTTCTAGAATAAGGTAACAAGAAGTCATCTTCTAAAGGCAAGAGGTGAAGGGGCTGCTTTAGCCATGAACCCTCTATGGCTTGTATTTATCAGAGTTGGTAAGGGTATAGAAAAAATGAGCCCCAAAGGATCACAGATAGCAAGACCAAGTGAGAAACTGCTGCTATTTCTCCTTCTGCCTCTCCAACAGTGATGTTTTCTTCTTTCTGATTATTTAAAAATGTCTAGAAAAGTTTAGGCTGCAAATGTACCATGCAGAGAATATTCTCATGGCAATACCAAATAAGCAGAAAATTTGGACTACCTTGAGGAAATAAGATTGTGTACTGGCATTACAGAAGCTTCTTTTAACCAGTTAGCAGAGATAATCTGATAGCATGACCTTTGAGAGATCACAAAGCATGAGGGTCTTAGATATCATCTCACTTATCTGCTTTAAAAAGTAGAACTGCACTTTAATGAACCAACTTTGAATATTTGTAATCCAGCAGATGTCTGCATATTTAAAATTTCCCCATGGGTAAAAGAACTACGTGGTTTGAGTGCCAGATGAGTTGATCTGGAATATTTTATTATTATGATCTAGCCTGGTGGTCTCCAGAAGATGACAATTCTATTTTCAGCTTATTTTCCTCTTTACTAATTTTCCCGTAACCATTTAAATAAAAATTTCCATCAAATCATGTCTCACTGCTATTGGACGTAGTTCAATAGGACGTTCAATAGGGATTTAATGTTGTTCTTTTATCTCAACAGTTGTATTCAGATATTTCTCTGGTGTCCCGGTTCTGCGTGTTTATAAGTTTCCACATGAGCAGGAGTTTTCTACATCTTCATATTGTTTCCTACCCTTGATGAAGACTTCAGCCTTAGACAGATTGCTGACAGATTGGTTCAGAGCCGGCATGTAGGCAACAGTGCTAAATGGAGCAACAAACTCCCTATTACTTGCCTCTATCATAAATTTTAAAACCTTGTTGTTTTTGGGCTGCATATGTCACTGAATTCCTGACAGAGCAGTTACATTACAGGATTTAGTTAAAGTCACTTTTCTTTAAGTAGTTCTTAAGCCCAACCAGGAAGACAATCCAGGTCAGTTGCAGGCTTGGTCATGAAGACCAAGGGATTAGAGAACTTCTTTATTTGGGAAGAAAGAAGCCCTCTGTCTCTCTTTCTCTTGTCTGTAATAGAAGTTAAATAACCTCTGGTTGAACATTAAAAACAGAAGAAGGGTGAAGAAAAAACTCTTTCAGGGTACTATGTGAGTATTCTGTCTCTTAATCTACCCACTGTTTTGAGCAGGAGTCTACAGCAATGACTGTTCATATATCAAGGAAATCCATAACTTTGCTTGTGCATCTAGTAAGGGAATAAATGAATACAGGAATACTATATGTCTGTTCATAGAAGAAGGGAAAATGTGAAAGTAAAGGAATTATTAAAAAAATGTTCCTATCTGCTATACTCCTATCTTCAAAGAAAGCAAACGTTATTTCAGGAAGGATAAAAAGCAAAATCTGGGGCACTGCAGGCCAGTCAGCCTCGCCCTGTGAAGATCATGGAGCAACTAATTCTGGAAGCCTTTTCCAAACACACAAAGGACAAGGGATCAGAAGAAGTCAATGTGGCTTTACCTAGTGGAAATCATGCTTAACCAAGCAGATCCCTTCCCACAGTGAATGGACTACCTTGTCAGATGATGGGAAGAATAATGAACGATATTTACTTCAACTTTATTAAGGCCTTTGGGACAGACTCCAATAACCATCTTGCAGGCAAGGTGACACTGTATGGGTTTGGCAAATTGACAGTGAGGTGGATTGAATGTGGCTGAACAGCCAAGCCCAGGGGTTGTTGACCAATAGCACAAAGTGCAGTTGGAGGCACCTCACTGGTAGTGTACCCCAGGCATCAACAGGGAGGCCAATGTTGTTTAACCTCTTCGTTAAACACCTGGACAATGGGGCAAAGCCAACCCTCAGCAAGTTCGGAGATGAAAAATATTGGAGGAAGCAAGGATCGACACAGGGTGGAGCTGGGCAGAGAGGAATATGAAGAGGGAAATGCAAAGTTCTGCCAGTGCAGAGCAATAACCCCATGGACCGGTATACTCTGAGTTTCTGAGGAACAGCTCCATAGAGAAAGAGCTTGGGATGCTGGTGGAAAACAACTTGAATGCCAGCCAGCAATACACCATAGTGACAGAGGTGACCAACAGCATTCTGGGCTGCATCAGGAAGAGCATTACCAGCAGAATGAAGGGTGTACCTTTTCCTTCTACCCGATACTGTTGAGACCATGTCTGCAATACTGAGCCGAGTTCTGGGCTCCCCAGTTCTGGAGAGATATGGACTTACTGGAACAAACTCAGTGAAGAGCTGTGGAGATGGCTGAGGGACTGGAGCATCTCATATGATGAGAGCTGAGACTCTTCTGCCTGGAAAAGATTCAAGGGAGAATCTCATAAATGTGTGTAGACACTTGATGGGAGCCAATGAAGAAAACCAGGCTGTTCTCAGTAGTGCCCAATGACAGGACTCAAATATTCAAATATTGGTTTGGACATTTAGAAAAATCTTTTCAGTCACTTAATATATAAAAAACCCCAATTTTTAAAATATGTAAACAAACAACTCTAAAAATTATTTCTAGGCAATTTCTACTCATTTAACTACATGTTTAATTTGTTTTGAAAACTGTAAAACTTTCATTTTTAAACAATGAAAGATTGACTTCTGTCAGATACTTTTTATGAAAGTAGAATTTTCATTTCCTGGAAAGCAGTGACACATTGAAATTTCACCTGTCCTAAACTAAGCAAAGTTAATAGTAGGACTGGTTTTTTAGTTCACCTAAGGTAAACTTAGATGAGAAGTTTTAATTCTGACTCTTTTTTCCCCCAATTTATAATATTGAATACAATCCTGAATGAAATGTCTTCCACAATGAAACAGTCAAATATTCTGTCATGACAAGATTATAAAAAAGTTATCAGAATGCTTTGTTTTGATTGAAAGCAAAACAAACAAAATATAGTCAATCCTGACACATTCCCACATAACATTTACAACTGAATTAATTGGCATTTTCTGAAAAACATTCTGCTCAAAATTTCTGAGCCCCTCCACTGACAAGTGTATAGAATTGCTGCTCTGTCCCAGGCAACCCCCCACACATGCACACATCCTGTTGCACTGACAAGATATCTATTGAGAATGCTGGCCTTGTTAAGGTGGAATTGCCTTGCTCTATTCTTATCACTGAGGCAGAATAAGGAGGAAAAGCAGAGGAACCATTCTCAGAGGGGTATCTCAAATGGATAGGTTCTCCTTGTGCTCGCCCTGAGACAATCTTTTATCCATCGGTTTTGCTCCAGACCATACCTGGAAGCAGCATCTAGTTCTTTTATAGGCCTTTTAATATTATTGCATGTTTACGAGGAAGAATTTAGATGTTTTTTACTTCATAAAACTAACCTGTTCGGAAAAAAAACAACCCACGATGCAGTTAATGGGATTTTCTTAAACCATTATCTTTAAAAATGTTCCAAACCAGTCCAAAAATGTTCTACCAGAGGAATATGAATTAACCACAAAGGCTTCTTTGTTCTCACCAGGCTTCAGTTAACCATGTAAAAGTATCACACATGTTTTACTATGATTTTCATGATTTACTGCTCTTGATTCTCATAATCACATTAGCATTTGAAAGGTGATATACTATAACCAGCTTATTGTTGGTTTTGTTTTAGTCCTTTCAGATTTATTAAGTTTATTAAGTTTTTAAAATAGACAAGAAAGTAACTCCCTCCTTTCTCCTTCATTCAACTCATCAGAGAATTAATAAGACCAGAAATTTTCTTTTTTTCTCTCCACTTCCTTTGGTGCAGTGACTTGCTGTTAAGATCTCTGCCTTTACCCCAAGACACAAAATTTCCTGTAAAGAATTCTTGAAAATTGAGTGGTAAATGCTCACCGGGAATCCCTTTAACTGATTCACTTTGTAGTTGTCTGTGGTCTTAAATGATTTGTTGATGGGAAATTTTAGTTTTTTGTATGACCATACCAGAAAGGAGAGTCTCACAGGAGTGGTAAGACTGAGGATATATATGCATCCTATATACCATTTATACATAGTGAACTGTAATTGGCACAAGCAGAAAACGTTTGTCACAACTGAACCCAAACAGGAAACTAAAGCAAAACTTGTGTTGTTTGGAATCAGTTATATGCAATTTTGCATGAACTATACCAGTTTATTCAAGCAGAAGAGCATCTACAAATCTACAGATCTGGACAGATATGACAGGAAGAACTGAATATACACTGGTGACCACTATTTGTAAATATTCTGAATACAGTGAACACACATTTACAACTGAGATACAAGTTTCAGAAAATGCTGGGTACTTGGCATATGATCTTGCATTCTATTAAACAGAAACTTTTGACTTAATATTGACTTTATAATGACAAGTAGCAAGATAGAAAACAAGAGTATTGACAAAAGAGCTTTTATTTTCCCCTGATGTCAGCTGGTCGTGTCACTCACTGTGGTTGAATCCAATCTCTAATTGCAACAAGCATTATGAACAACATTTGCCAATTTATTATGTGGTGCTATGCCAAGCCTGCATTTGAGTGTATACTATAGTCATTCTGCATCTACAATTTTCTCTGTCTAAAGTCATCTTCATATCAAAAGGACTGGGCTTGTTAAATGTGTGTGCATTTTTAATACATAATATCTTAAAAAACATAAGCACAGACATTTTCTTGTCTGCATGTATACCCCCATCTTCTATTCTGTTTTACAATTTCATCTGTGGGAAGGCATAAAGTTTGAAAACACAGGAATCTTACACCTGTTGCTCCATTTACACATGTGGAAGATGACTGCAAAATGCAAGCAAAACACATTATTGTGAATATGAAAATGTTTCACAGCCACATTGCTTGAGCAGAGGCAAGTGTGGGAAATGACAGTAAATGAACCACTGTCTTTTGTTCTGCATCATTCACATATTGGGCACTATATGTCAATATGAACTCATCAAGGCTACCCTATCTATGAAAGCCCCTGCCAAATCTGCAGCTCTTTAACACAACCAGACACTTAGAAAGAAACAGAAATACAAATGAGAGTCAGCCCATAATATTTTAGTGCTAAATAATAGGATTGGATGCAATAATGCATATCCAAGACCAGTAAAGACACAAAATATCTACCAGTTATATGAGATGTAGCTTTATTATGATTGTATGTCAGGAATATTGTTCTGAAATATAAAAACACAAGCTACCAGATGCTGAAGTGCACATGAATTTTTAATGTGTTTTTTTAATGCTGATAAACTAAAAACTGAGGCAGTGAATGTTTATATTTGCAATGACTGGTATCAGTCAATTCAGTTCTAGATTTTTTTCCTCCATTTGCTCACATTTTTCTACTTAGATGGGGAGCAAAATCCCCAATTAAAATCCATTTTATTAATCTTTGCTCAGGAGGTAGAAGATAATAATTTCAGTCTCAAAGCTCATTCACATACGTTGCACACACAAGGCTTAGAAGAAATTGATTTTTGACACCAAAATGATCTCTGATTTCTCATTCTTTGAACCCAGTTTCTGTGTGAATCATTCAAAATGCTCAAGTGAAACCATCTATTGAACAACACATAGTGACACCATTTATTAAAATTAAAAATCTGTTTTAAATGCTTCCTAGGTGGTGGAGATCTCAACAGAATCCTTGCAGTAGGGGTGCAGGAATGTGTACATAAATTATGTTTAACAGAGCCATTTCTTATACAACATGAGTAACACAGATCCTAAAACATTTAAGTCAAAAGGTTAACTTGAATATGTTAGAAAAGTAAGCATTTACAGAAAGTCTTTTACAAGTTACAACACAAAATGGTGGCTACAAGTTGTAGCCTTTAGTGAGTTTTTTGCTGTCTGTCCTCAGGCTCGTAGTGTCAGATGTGGGAATTCTGCTGAGGAAAAAAAGAGCATGTATCTGGAAAATTCTACACATATGTATATGAAAAGTTATAAAGTCTTTTAAAAGACCGTGGCCTGGTTTTAGCTCTGTTAGTGAAGTATGGGAGCTAAATAGTTTCAATTTCTTCATATTGTTTTTACAATGAATAACCTGCAGTTTGGTTGCTTTTTCCATTATCTCTTAAATCTCCATTCTGCAATGCGACTACTACAGATCTGCATAAGAAAAAATTAAGAAAAAAGTTGAAGTAATAATATCAGTATCTTCTACAGCTCTTAGAAATATTTTCCTTTTCTGGAAAAGAAATTTTCCAATCACCATATACTAGATATATTTATAGAGTCCATACAGTCAATATAATGTCCATACAGACAGAGACTGCAGGCACTCCTCCACAAGTAATTATTTCTTATTTCAGTTTTTCTTACTCAGTCAATAATTCCAGAATAAAGGAAATAAAACCTGAGAAAATATTTCACTAGGGCTTCATTATTTGACCAACTAAACATAAAAAAATGCCTGTTGACAGATTTGTGTGAGTGCATTTTTCACCTGATGTCTTCTTTATCATTCCTACTAAATACCATTTTTAATTTACTCCACACACATGAAACAAGGATGCAACCAATACTCTCAAGAATATTCAGTACCCTGTTGCTCCCATTAGGCTGTATCTTGGCATGAATTTTTAAAGGGTTCCTTATAATTTTAAATCCTATTCCTCCCATTCAACTTGAAAGGGATGCCTACGTTGCCAACAGTTAATATTATCATAAATGCTTCTCATAAACATTCACTTCCTTGCTTTCAACTCAGCATTTCTGGGATCTTTTAAAATTATTTCTTCCTCATGTCTACTGTGATCTTGCAAGCTGTTAACAGACTAACTGTGGGCAGAAAGAAAGATCATCCTTGTCTGTACAGCGTAAATTCTCCAGTGTCTTCCCTGGCGCAGTTCCATTCAACAGCTCCTTTGGCACACACAATTCTCTGCCTCTTTACACCAGACCCCGACCTCCACCTCAGCTGTCCTTCCTCTCGTGCCACATACACTCTTCTTATTTTCCTGGTATTTCTGATATGTAATTTCTTAATACTTTAAGAAATAGGCATTAACTGAATGAAGCAATGATTTTCAAGCATGCATCCCTTAGTGAGCATATTCACACAGACATTTCCACAAAAATCAATAAAGACTTATGTACATTTGCACTTAAGGCTGGTCTACAGGCTGTTCAGCTGATGAAATATCTTTGACAAACAAAACTGAATGAACTCAGAAGATCTTAGACCTCCCTTCACTTTGACTCTCAGTTCTGGGCTGCTGTCTAGGTTAGTTTCACCTTATTCTCCATGTGTTAAATCTTTTAAAACAAGCTACTTCCCTGCCTTTGTACTGCCTTATAATTGGAATTAACTTTTCATTTGCAACAAGAAAAACACTCCATAGTTTCTTTAACTGCATTTAACACTGATCACTTCCCCATGACACACGCATGGCTTCCCCTGCTGGTGTCACCCTGAGCCCTTTCCTGTAGCAGTGCTTTAGTTTTTTCAGAAAGGCACCTGTGACAAAACAGGCAGAATTCCTTGACACAATTTTCTTCAAAAAGCCTTCAGTTTTCCTTGTCAACAGCTCCTACCTCAACCCTCCTCCCATTCTTGCTGTAGATTGCAGTATTTCTTCAGTGACTTCTTTTCCTTGTTACCCTAGGGATGGTTGCCCAGGCTTTTCCAAACAAGGATATAATCATGTTCAGCTGTTTTTTGGTTTTCTTTGTTTAAGGCATGTCCTCCCTCAAGTTAAAAAGTATCCATGAACATTAAACCAGCCCAGGCCTGACATACCCAGCCAACATCAGCAGAATACAAATATTCTGAGACGGCAAAAAGGCACCGTCACACAAGTTTGGAGAGATACGTGCAGACACAGAAGCAAAGGGGGTAAGTTCCTCTAGTGCTGCACCATGTGTGACTGCTCTGTGCCTCTGCAGTCGAGTAGATACTGGGGCCAGCTGGACAATGCCATCAGGTCAGGATGAGGAGAGGAGATGCCACTATGGGGCCCTAAGCTCACAGTAGTTCCAAAGCAAGAGAGAGATGATGAGGAGCAGAGAAGAAGCATGAAGTCCTGCCAGTCCCTGCAGCACATATGGCATGTGAGGAACTGTGTCAGGAACGGGGCAGGAATCTACAGCTGACACAATACAACACAGACAGCAGAACAGTACTGTCCCTGGGCAGGCCCCCTCTCACTACCTCCTTCCAACCCAGGTATGCCACATTTCTCTTGGAAAAGAGCTGCTATCTAACGTTTTATTGCTTAGAAAGGATGGACAGTAGGCTAGGACATTCTTGATTTTCCCTATTTTACTGTCCTGCTTTTACTTTGATATATGCTTCCTTCTGCTGCTATGCTGGATCCAATACAATCTAAATTTTCCTTTTTCTCTTTTGTTCCTACATGAGTCTCTCTCCTGCTTCCCCCTTGCTGAAAGCAGTCACATAAAGAGGTTGCTCCCAGCTCTGTCCAGTTAGATTTTGTACTCCTCCTAAGACGGAGATTCCACAAACTTACTGGGCAACTGAGAGGTGATTGACCATCTCCACAGTAAAAAAAAAAAAAAGGAAAAAAAAAAGGGGGGGAGTTTCTTGTATTACAATTTGTGCCAATTGTCTCTTCTTTCACAGGAACCACTGAGAAGAAGCTTCCCTGAACTTTACATCCTCAACCAGTTCTTTCTTGTTTGTTAGTAAAACATGCAGAGGAGTGCCTCCTTTTGTCATCTCCTTAACCACCTGGGTCATTGCACTCCGCAGCCCTCCTGAACCACTGGATCATTTGTGCCCTTCTCTGTTGTCCCTCCAGAAGTTATTGTGGTGGCTGAAGTTCCCTTGTGAGCAATAGAGCCTGTGAACATGAGAAACATCCTGTTGTCTGAAAAAGTCATCATCTACTTCTTCCTTATAGGTACTCCTGGTGCCTAGGAGAGGTGATTTCACTGGGCAGAATTTACAGCAGACGTGTCTGTGTAAGTAAGTATGTCTATATATTCCTGAGAATGGCCAGAGGGAGAAGTGGTTCTCCAGATCAGAAAGACAAAGGTAATGCACTCTGGTGCATATGTATACCCATAATTATGAGGAAATGAAAACAAGGTCCACAGATGGAAACGTCTGCTGCAAAAAAAAAAAAAAACACACCAGAGAGAGAACTACAGAGGGCTGTGTGTTTCAGCCCTTTGTGAGGTCTGTTCCAGACCCTTGGCTCTGGAGGAGAAGACAAAATTGGGAGGAGACAAAGGAGTGGGAGCACAAGTGGAACCAGGGGCAGATAGACACAGATACCAGAGGATAAATGGTATGCCAAATTTTTTCCCGCTGAGATGGTGTATCTGTCAGCAGTTAGCCTACAAGTGGAGTTTAGAATGAGCTCCATTTACCATAAAATTGCCAAATATGCTTAATCTACCCCACCCATTTTAGCACCTTCAGTAATGGAGCAGATATGGTGCATGCCCTGCAGGCCAAGCAAATTGTTCACATGTCATGTTTTGCTCAAGGATTGTCAGTGATTTCTTATGCAAACATAAAAACATATAGAGCATTATGGCTATTTTGTTGGAAGACTGCAGTGGGTGCAGCCCACTTCTTCACAACCTGACATACTTGGCAAAAATTGCAGCCACAAAATCTCAAAACACAAATCACAAGCTAGGTGGATTTCTCACCTTCAAAAAGCTTTAATGATGGTTTCTGCAACATGAACCATAGAATGGTTTGGGTTGGAAGGGACTTCAAAGACGATCTGGTCCAACCTCCCCTGCTATGGACAGGGACCCTTTCCATTAGACCATGTTGGTTCAGGTCCCTACCAACCTGGCCTCAAACATTTCCAGAGATGGGGCATCCACAGTTTCTCTGGGTGAATCAGTGAGGATGTTTCAGTGGCAACAAGGAGGGTAAACAGGGGAAGTGTATATACTGAGTGCACTTCTTAGAGAAAGCTTACAGGTAGAGTAATTCTTGCAAGACCTTTTAGGGAAAGTGTAATAATACTGAGTTCAGGTATGTCATGTGGGCCATATCATCCTCTTTGTTTTCATGGTCAAGGAGCAAAATGCCTGAGATTACAGCTGCATTGTTCCATTTGGTGGATACATGACTAGTTGAACCATACAATGAATTACTCATGGCTTTATTTTTAGACCTTCATTTCAGGTACTCCTGCAACTATCCTTGTCTCTGGCAAGACAGTGCATGGCATGGGGAGGCAGACCCCCAAAAATAGTAAGCATTCTACATTTTTGGTGGGAGAACATGTTGGAGAGCACTCACACTGTCATACACAATATAATCCTCCCTTTTTCTGCTCCAGATACCATCTTTGACACCAAATGGAACCAAAACTATGGGATCAACTTCTCTGTAAGAGCAACTCATAACTGGCAGAGGAGAGTTAAAGCAGCCTTTAAATTATCAATGCACAGAAGAATCTCTTATTAACTCCTCCACAAATCTCTATTTTTTTTTTTTCTTATCCTCTTTCCCTGTAAATAGATCTCTGTCTCAGTGATTGTTTCTGGATGACTGCAATCCTTAGATTTTCACTGCCTACTTTTGGGTAACTAGAGAGATTGTCTTTGGGCTAGGGTGTCCAAAAATGTCTTTAATAGTGGCATCTCAGTTACTCTGGAAATCAAAGATATTTCTGGCTTCATTCAAATATTTTCCTGGAAAAAATATACTGCCTTTCTACCAACTTTGGAAAGGAGTAATACATGATGTATGCCTTGCCATACCATCTGTGCAAACTTACCACAATATATAGCAGTTTTCACATCTGTAGTTCCAATTATCCATTTTAAAACAAATACATTCTCAGTTAAATCCAAAACTTTTGTTTTGTCCAATTTGTCCAGAGAATTCTTTCTCTGGTAAGGCAAGGAATGCCTGCATGCCTTACCAAAACATCTAAGTAGTCCCAGTGCTTTTCATGGGGATCTTTACATGTATGGGAGCTGGTACCTTGGTAACTGGAACTCGAGGGCCAAATTCTCTGCTAGTGTCATCCTGTAAAGACCACACCCTTCAATTCAGCTCCACTGATTTATATGCCCAAACTGCATAATGAAATTTAGCCAACTGGAAAGCAGAATATAAAAGCATTATGATGCTGTCTGGCTTTACAGCAGAAAGCCTTGTAGCTAGCATTTGTTTGGAAAAATAACAAGCCCTGAAGATGTTGGCTAGATTTCCTTAACAAGTAGTCTTATTAATGTCAATCCCCTATATGGAGAACACTGTGTTAATCCCAGGAGTTTAAACAGAACCAAAATTATATCTATTTTTTTTTTCATTTATAAAGGTCCTTTGAATAAAATTAAGCTCACAATGACAAGACCAGCAAATAGGTGCATGGTTCACTCACAACCTGCAGCTCCCCACTGTACTTCCCTATTCTTACAAAGCCTCAGGATCAAGAGAGTGAAAATGCAATTCCTCATTAGTTATCCAAAAACTACTCATCCTGTGCCCAGGTTATGGCTTCAAGGAACATTATGTAGAAGTCAAACCAGCAACTGTCTGGAAACACTTAGAGAACTGAAGTCACCCCATGGCTTGCTTTCTGCTAGTGTCATTCAGCAGAGTGTTCTGTTTGTTTCCTTGGCTCCATTTCTTGCATGTTGGTTTCCTGTTGTATAACTTTTGTCCAGCAAAGCTTCAGACTGACTACAGCTCTGCAATGTCCACAGGAAGGTGGAGGGGTAATGTTTTGACACGTTTTGGGCTATGCCAGAAGTGCTGTATGGAATGGAATTTTGCTGGTGGTTCCCCGCAGGTCAGGCACGAACGTCCATGCTTTGTCTTGTTCATAAACCCGTCCAGCCCTCACACCTTCTCCTGTATCACAGGTGACTCCAATGTTTAATATAACTCTAACGTAAAGAATAGCATAGCTAGTTAAACAGAGATGAGTACCACTCCAAAACAAAATCTGTTTGTATTTATATTTAAAAACAGGAGGTGCATCCTCTAGCAGATATTCCAGTCTGCCTGGAAAGCGTATATGCGCTATTAAGGGAGGCTTACAAAGGCTTTGACAATTCCTATGGTAACCCAGTAGAAAGGCTGTTTCCATGGGGACTAGCCAAGCCTATATAAACCTTCTGTCTTCATTAGAGTATCTCTGACACTGAATGCTTTAACAGTTACTGTTCTGGAATAGTTAACAACAATCTCTGCTCTGGGGAGAGAACAAATTCTTTCCTTCCGGTGGAAGTCCAGTTATTTTGTCAGCTTTCAGTAATACTCAGCTGAACACCTGTCATGTATCAATATAGGGAACATACTCAACAGTGGTGTACACTTTAAAAAGCACTCCAATTTACCATCCCCAGCATTACAGTATATGCACATTATGCATTTAGAAATGCAGTTAATTTAAGCATAAGGACAGAATAAATCATACTCTTTAAATTTCACAAGCATTAAAAATATCTGGGTATATGTGTAGTTGATTATCTGTCAAGGTGGTGTTCTGGTTCCCATTCAGATTCCCCATCTCAAACACTTCTAACTCCTTCTAAAATACTCTACCAAAACAAAACAAAATTATTTCTTTTGAATGTAAATCTTCCATGCTTGATTGCAGCCAAATTTGCTTTTCTCCTTACTTTTTTCCTTTTCTTTTTTTTCCTTCCCTATAAACAATTTTTGAGTTATGCAAGTAGAAATAAAGCTTTGTTTCTTCCATATGTTCTACACAAAACATTTATACATTCAAAACTCAAAAATGCCTGAAGGAACAAACTTCAAATTTCATCTCAACAATGTCTGCATCATCATTAATTTTGCCACCTCTTTCCTACATGTTAATATGACTAATTTCTATTTTCCATTCCTTTTTCCTTTAGTATAAAAGCCTTTCTTAGCACCCTCTCTCCCATGTCTCTGGGATTATTCTGCATGTAAAGACATGCTGTCTAAGCTATAATATGCAGACCTCAGAGTAAATAAATCAAAGAAGCAAATACATTAAAATCTCTGAATGATTTTCAAAGGGTTTAAAAATATTCCCCAAATTGCCTTTGTCTCCAGATGCAGCCCCACATGTGCCAATGCAGTATGAGTTCTTGACTGGAGTCTTAGTATCAGCTTAAAATAAACTAAAATTATTTCTCTCGATCTTAAAAAAAACAAATGTCCAGGTACTCTTTATGACAATATTTGAGACCTTTCCTTAAAAAGTCACATTAAATAGCTGTGGTCCCTTGGAGTTCATAAAAACCTTAATAAGGATTTTCTTCTCTATTTAATATATTTAATAATGGAAGGTTGTCTTCAGAGTAGGCATTCAGCATTTTTCGGGGAAAAAATAAACAAAACCAAGAGGACTGTTTATGGCATAACTTTGTTCCACACTTGCAGATTTAAAACCAGCAAAGAATATCACAACATGCCTCCATTTTGGCCGGATAATGACAAGGATGATGACTGATGCACCCAGCTAGGACTAGTATATCTCTGTTCATTTCATAAACTGTTGCTAAGAAGTACCCTCCAGTCTGGGAGGTTTAGAGAACTCAAAGCCTTCATGCATCTACCTCTGAGGCCAAGTCTTGCTCGGCCTCAGCACTTGTGCAGGCTTAGGTTCTTCAAAAGAGACCCTGCTTAGGTTAATAATATAATTAATAATGGAGCACATGTGACAAAACCAAAAAGTACCATCACACTTCACAGCTTTGCTTTCTGTAAAGATGCTTTGGTTTCCCCCTTGAAGACCAAAAACTGAAAATTGTTCTAATGCAGAAAGAAACTGGAAATTGTTCTGCCATCTCTCATGTTTATGACTCTTTTCCATGCACTAGCATGCTCAGAAGAGCACCATCCACAGACCACCTGAAAGACACATATCTTGTCATTTGATCATAACTGCTTGTTTTCCAGTATGTGTTTAGACACATTGCCAAAGACAGTTTCTGAATTATACACTTGATTCCAAGTATCACTTGATTACAGATTGCAGGGTGTAAATGCACCTTCTGGCATGGTGTAATCTGATGAAGTTCCTGGATCAGTCAGAGCACTCTGGGTCATGATGATTTTCTTCTTCACATTAATGCTGAGATCTGAACTTGTCTTAACTACCCAAACTGAGAGCAAAGCTTCATGTACTCACTTTAAGTTAGAGCAGCAACAGGAGGATAAAGAAGGCTTATGTACTTAATAACTTTCTGATTGAGGATATTCAGTGCTCTTTTTGAAAATAAATGGTATCTGATTAGAAAAAATTAAATTAAAAAGAGAAAAAGAAGGAATACTATCTAGCATATACAGTAATGCTAGTTTATGCCTCAGTCCATGTGAGGATCCAAGTTTTCAGAATTGCGACAGGATTAAAATCCAATTTCGTGTAAGTGCCCTACTCACTGAATCACTTTAGGCACACAGGCCAATAGATACATATTCTGTCCTTTAAGTTTACTTATTACTGCAGTTGCCACATATTCATTGCTACTGCATATGCCAGCTGGACACACCACCAAATGCTTCCACCATTCCGAAAAATCTGAGTCTTAACCTGTTGTGAAACAAGACACAATACTAACCAGTATTCTGTGAACCCACAGCGCACTGCTGGGCAAGCAGACTCTGTCTGTCCCTGTC
Organism: Acrocephalus scirpaceus scirpaceus; assembly: GCA_910950805.1. NCBI lineage: Eukaryota > Metazoa > Chordata > Aves > Passeriformes > Sylviidae > Acrocephalus > Acrocephalus scirpaceus. The sequence continues at coordinate 65,633,775 of OU383773.1, read as the reverse complement.
TCCCTGTCACCATACTCTATGTCTTCACGAGCATTCAGAGTAAAAAGAAGTTATACTCTATAGGCACCCTAACACCTGTGAATCTGAACAACTAAAACAATTCTCTTGAGGATGACCTCTACTAAGGAGATGCCTTAAAATTACACAGCTCTTAAAATTCCAGTGTTTGCATGTTGCTCAGCTCAAACAGTAACATTTAGACAGTAACAATACCACCAGCACCCCTTCAAGCAGAGCCCAGGGAATGCCCCTGAATCAGCAGTGTATGTGCCAGCTGGACAGAATAAGGTCACTTCTCTCCATTACATCTCTTTCACGGCAAGAAATTGCTCAGAGGATGAGCCTCACTTGGTGTTCTTGTAGTCAAGAAATCATTGCCAATTATTGCAGCTGTGAATGATCCCTGACCAGAGCAGAGAAGGCTCCTGAAGCCTGTCCCATCGGGCACAGTGCACAGACATTACAATACAAAGGGCCTGAGTGCTGTAAAGGGAGAAGCCTGTGTGATGAGCGAGCTCGCTCCTTCTGCGTGGTGAGACTTACAGTTCAGGATGATTCAGTAAGGGAGTATGTCAGCAGAGAGTTTTTAATCTTGTTAAAGAAAGCAGTCTTCCTTCCTATTGGATACCTACCAGCAGTCTCTAGAGAGATGACTTCTTCCCAGTGCTACACAGGATCCCACTGCTTGCTGTGCTGGAAGGAATGTGTCAGAACTAATCTTACAATAATAAGTTGCACTAACTGCTGACATGAATCTTGGCACTGACGTAAGCCCGAGTTGTTTAATTAGTATTTATGAAAGATGAAGTGATACGGTTCTTCAAAAAACGGTAACATTCTGTTACCATAATCTGTTATCATAAACTGATATAAAGATTTCAACCAAACTGAGATTACTTGGGAAGGGGAACAGTTATGTACAGTTTAATAAAGCAGAAAGGGGATTTGGGGAGCGAGCACAGCATTATGAAGAAGTAAATACATAAGCTTTGGCTTCATTTCCTATTTAGCATCTCATTAAAAAACGAAAAATTAATTTTGAGTGAAAAACACAGCTTCTTATCATGAATGCATTCTGAAAAATTGGTGACCACCACAAATGTTTTAAATTGTGATATTCTAGCAGGAATGTATTCGTTGACCACATTGGCAAAATCGGGATAAGGATTTAATATCTCCCTAATTAAAAAAGAAACACTCCCATGATTCATAGACCACTATTCAAAATGCAGAACTTCACTTTCATAGACAGCAAAACTTATAAAAATACATCCAATTAGTGTTTGGTAGATTTCTTTAAATTGTTAATTAATGCTAAATTCCTACAGATGAATAATAACATACATATACACAGACACAGCATGTTCTTCCATCTTCGAAGAAGAAATCCATTAAGAAATTGTTATTTAAAAAATCCTGGGGATATTTTCAGGTGTTTTTCTACTGTGCTAGAATTACCTCATGATAAATTCTGCCCATAGCTCCAAAAGTGTTTTATTTCCCACAGTCAGATTTCTTTCTCCCATTGAAAATCCGATGGGAAGTGGTTTGAATAAAAGAATACTCAGCAACATTCCTCTGTATTTTTCAAGCCAATTTGTGCACATCTCTAGGGAATGACCAAGGACATAGGACTATCCACAAGGGTGGGAAACATTTCAGCATGAGTATTTAGCAGTGTGATACTCCATGTTAGCATTTCTATGAATTTACATTGGGAATGAAGCAGACAGCTCCCAGGTGTTGGACTTGCTCCTCCTTCAAACTCCCTTCCCACATACATATTTATGTTCAACAGAGGGCTGATGGAGGCCTTGCAAAAGGATGTTATCAAGGTAAATTACTTTCTTTCCATGTCTCTCATTTTCCTTCCATACAGAAAGGGGGAAATCTGTGGTGTCAGGTTTTTAAAAGCCTCCTTTGGGAGACTTTCTTCATGTCTTCACTACCTGGATCAGTCTCAGTTCTTTGCATTCAAGCCTTCACACAATTTGTAAAATATCAGTCTCTCTTGTTACTATATTCCTTCCCAGTAGTCACCATTGTCCACATATTTGGTGCAATTTAATAATGTGTTGAATTTTTTCTCCAGGTAAAGACTTTATACTCACTAAGAGACTGTTTTTCTGTAATATGTGTCCAAATAACAGCATATACACAGCACTGCTTTGGTCTTCTTTTATCCTAACTACATACCACAGGTTAAGGATCATAGAATATACTGAGTTGAAAGGGACCTTTAAAGGCTATCTTGTTCAACTGACCCAACGTGGGCATGGACACCTTCCACTAAACCAGGTTTCTCAGACTCCCATCCAACCTGGCCTTGAACATCACATCTTACTTTCCTCTGAAAGACCCTCTGCTTTCCCTGGTCTCTTTTATCCCATTGCTGTGTAGTGGATTTTTCAGTTAGAGTCGTTGTCTGCTCTCCAGCTTCCCTAGGTGGGCTGGAAACCACAATGCTATTATGATTCATCTATTCTCCATATTTTAGTCAAGATCCTTTGCTTTCATATACACACTCACATCAATACTGTCCACCTCACACTTTCAACCTCTTCATGGTGATCCTTAGCATACTCAACCAGTCCAGCACTGTCCATTTCCATTCCTTTCAGTGACTTTAAAATGTCTCAGAGTCATATATATACCTACACACATATATACATGTCTTAGACATGGCAGAAAGGCAAAGACATTTTGCATGAGAGCACAATACAGCACAGAATTGAGTATGGCCCCATTATCTCTTTATTGAGATCTACATGTACCTGAGCTTTGAGATTCAGTCCTTTAGCTAAGAAGAGAACACCAAAGGGCTAAGGAGAAAACACCTACATCAAGGTAGTGTTCCCTACCCCTTACTGCTAAAACTGGTACCAAGGGAAGAGGGACCAGCACTGAACATAGCCCGTCCAGATTTTTCTCACCAGAAGGTGGGGAATGTTTAAGATGAATGCATAGAGGAAATGCCTAGTTCCCATTGATCACTGAGAGAAACTATTGAGTGCTGCAGCATCACTAGGCCTAGACACTACCTGCCTATATATCTGTCACATGTATTTCTGCCCTGCGCTACTTCTTCAGGCAAGAATCTCCTCTCTGATTCACAGACGGCAAAAATCCATCAGAGCCCTGAATTTTAAATCATTTTCTGGCATCTCAGGGATTTAGTTGCAGCATCCTGTTCAATCCAAAATGATGAGGAAAAGACTGTAAGGTGACAAGGCAATGGGCTGGTCCCCCCTAGCTGTGGGGTTGGGAGCCCATTGCACCTATCTGACAGCCTTCCTCACTCAGAGCGTCAAGAGCTTCTCAAAGTCCTCCTGGGTCGGTACAGCTTTCTGCCACCCCCAAACAGGCGGGTGGTTGTCAGGCACAATCTGGCCTGGACTGTTTTTCATTGTATAAAGTTGCTATGGTATCACCAATTAAAAATTCTAAAAAATAATCTGCATCTGTACAGCATGCTAAAATAACCTACCAAATGACACGTCCTTTCGTAGAAAGCGAGTCTACTAATTGCTGAGGGGCAGATTCCTCCACCCTTCCTCTCGCTGAACAGTGCCTTCAAGCTGCAAATACTCCCACTGCTTTCAGCATTTGCCAAGCCTAAGTTTTCCACAGAAACCATGAGTCAGGCTCCAAAAATCAGGAGACAAGCTTAAAAAATCATGAGATTTAATTACAACAGGTGAAGTATTTTGCCTTGACGATGGATTTGGCAGAGCGGGCATTTAGCATAGGAGTCAACCTCACAGCTAAAAGCAGGTGATCAGCAGCTTTAGCAGAGTGATCCCATCTGAAAATATGTGGTCTAACACTTCAAAAGCTTTTTGTTAGTGTCTAGCAGGAGGAAACTGAGATCCTTGTTTCCATGATAATTTTTTTCCCTCTCCATTTTCATCTTTCTCATTTTTTTTTCTCTTATTCTGTCCCTTCACCTTATTTCCAAATGCATTTCAGTAGATTGGTCTTTGCAGGAAGAACGTAAAAGTCAAGACTCAGGTAGAAAAACAGTTTTGGTAGCCAGGGATCTGACAAAGTAATGGATGACAGAGCTGGCCTCTGAAGACAGCACCAGGCTCCCTGGAAGAGATGGACTTACTGACCACAAGGTAGAACCTAGCATGCACCAGTGACCTGGTGGACCTGAACAAGGGCAGAGTGTCTGGTTTTCACAATACTTTGGTTTCCCCACAGAGACCCATAGGCCTAATACCAAAGACTTGAGATCCAATGACTCAAAGACTAAACTTCAGTCAACATGGTACGTGAGATCATAAACTCAAGACCTGTATTCCCTCTTCCATCTCACAAGCTCCTCCTTCATGGTCAAGAACTCAAGTTCATGGCCCTAGCTGAGCACCACTCACAAGTGCTGGGGGCCTGGGCACACCAGCGTGCCATACTGACTCTGACTGACCCCCTCTGGGCCTCCCCTCTTGGCTGGGAGCTCCATGTACCCTTCGCTGCAGCCCAAGCTGTGTCACTTGGAAGGCTTGTCCTTAACTGCCCTTCTGACCCTGCCATGCTGACTGGCCCTCCTCAGTGAGGAGCTCAGTGTTCATCCTCAGAGATGCCATTATGCTGCCCACCTCCGGGTCAGCTGTGTGACAGAAAGGCTCATGTCTTGCCATGGAGCCACCTGAATTTAACCCTGGGCTGGCCTCGTGTCGGGAGTGCAAAGGAGGCTCTGTGGCAAACATGCACAGCAGAGCTGAGGGCCATCACTCTTCCCCTGATGACAGGAACAAACATGAGTGCAAGTACTGCATGCTGAACATGCAGACAAGACAGAGGACATATTTAGACCTGATCAGACCTGATGCAACAAGAACCTCCTACTTCACTTCCTTCCTCCCACTGTCGTGAGCCTTTTCACACCCCTACGTATTACCAGCAATCTCTTACGCCTTCCACCAGAATAGTGAGCTGGAAAATCATAGTGCACAAGAAAACAAGACCTTGGCACATTTCTCCCTTCAACTCAGAACTTTCATCTTCCCCACACAGAAAACGCCTCAAAGATGCACAGCATCAACTTGTCAATGAGGAACAATTTAGCTTCCAGAAATTATCACCATGGATTAATTTTATGAAGTCTGAAAGCAAAGCCCAGAGACAAGCTTGATCACATGAGTTTTACAAAGTTCTATTAATTGAAAATACATGCATTTATGTATGTTCATGTTAAAAGCTACTTATTAATTTGACTAATTCAATGTATATTTTATTTTCTAGTAATTTATTACACTTTAGTTACAAATAGGTTGATGGTAGCATTTGCACAGGAGAATAAACAAGTTCAGAAAAGTTCGTGAAATTTGCAAAGAAAAACACGGATTTGTAATGTCATAAGATCAAAAAGCTGTTGATGAAAAAGAAAGACTGGTAGTTTTCAAAAAGAAAATATTAGTTCTTTTTTTTTTCAAAATGGGTGTTGAGAAGAGCTAAGTGAATAACTGTCTGTCTGGGTGCTGAAAGTGGGAACATGTCTAGATGCTATAAATTTAGAGATGAATAATCTTTCTTTATAACAAGTATAAGAAAAAGTACAGAAAAGATGCTCCATCTCAAGAAAAGTCCATATAAGCAGAATCAGCTTCCCTATGAGGAAATAATTACAGCAAGCTGCAAAAATAGAAATAAAATCTCTGACGAATTGCTGGTGTATGAATTCTTGTTACAGTTTATTTATGCAGACAATATAGTGTCTGGGATGAAACAGTTCTGTTGGCAGAACAAGCATGAGCCACTGTATGTGGGCTCTCAGAGCAGTGCATGGGAGTGTTTACTTCAGCTCTCCTGGAACCATGCAGGAGTGACGTTACCATGCTAGAGCCTGAAATTAGCAGTGATACCACCGGCACCAAGAGAAAGCCAAGCGTGTGGCTGAGATCTTCGTCATCTGACAAAAAAAAAGTAAAACAAAAACCAAAGCCTAAACAAGCTAAGAGGATGTATTTGAAGTAAGCGTTTGAAATCTCTTCCTAAACAGATCACACTGAATACAAAGAGGGGTTTCTAGACTCAGCCACATTTTGCCACTGTGATCACTTACCTGTAGTGTTTTCTGCAGGACAGGGCAAATGACAGCTATCTGCCCCTTCATGCTTGCATGTTTATATTGCTTTATTCTTCTAAATAAGCGTTCAAACTGTACTGTTGTCAAAAACCCAGGTAATATTTTTTCGATCTAGAGGATAAGCCTGAAAAAATATGTATTTATTAAATATGACCACTTTATGTATGGAAGACATGCTAATCTATTCTGTTACAAGATACCATCAGCAGGCATTTTCAAAGCCCGATTGCTGAGAACAGTCCCAAATGAAAAAGAGGAGGAAGCCCTTGTACAAGAGAGCCAGTGAAGCTGTGGCACATTGCTGAAGGAGCAGGCCCTGGTGAGGCTGTCAGCACAGCCTGCTCTGCCTGCCCTGCATCACCCATCCCACTGAGCTCTGCATGCTCTCTCTGCACTCCTGGAGTTGTGGATAGGCAGGGCTTAAGACCAGCTTTGGAAGAAAAGCATGAACACCCACCACAGGGAGATAATGGCAGCTAGAAAGAGACAAAGAGGAACAGACAGACAAAGGGATGCTCTGAGAGCACAAAGATCGGTTCTGTGCTGTCCCTTCATGAGAGAAATTCCCCATCAGTCATCATGTAAGATTTAGAAACCAGTGGATCAGCACAAGGACCAAACTCCAACTCACGGCCCACCTGTTTGGTCCTGCATCCTTTGAAGTAAATGACAGGAGACCCATTGGCTTCAGGGAAAGAGGATCACACCCTGCCATCAGCTGTTTCCTCAAAACCACCATTTTCTTTTGCCCTTAGGGCTCAGCTGTTGGGAAATTCTTCTGTTTGTCCCAGTAACATATTTCTGAAGTACTTCGTGCAAAGACTGAGTGTGGCCAGAGAGCAGCCACTGCTGGTGTATCCAGAGGTGGAATCAGCAGTGGTGCAGCTGGAGGAAGAGAGCTATCTAAACTACCTAAATCTTAGAGGTTCATTGAAGTGATATTTCATTCCCTTCCACTGAAGTCAGTGGGAGTCTTCCCATTGATTGGATCCCAGGACTGGCCTTTGGGGTTTGCTCAGGCTACCTATTTATGTCTACAAAATAAATGATTTGTTAAAGTATTCTAAGGGACAGGTGACTGAAACAGGCACAGCTGAGAAGAGCACATTTCACCTGCTCACAAAATTTCCAGTGAGGAGCAGTACAGCAGAAAATTATCAAAAATTCACGCACTGAATTGAGGAGGAAGGAGGGAAGAAGACATGCAAATAAACATTGTGATGCAGAATATATTTTTTTCTGCCTCCAGACTCTACCAGGAATAAATTAAAAAAAAAAAAAAAAAGAAAGGAAAGAATGCAAATGGAGGTGTCTCCTTTATCTAAAAAAAAAAAAAGAAGAAAACAAAAAGAAAAATCAATAAAACAAACAAACAAAATGAACCAGCACCATGGAGGGGGATCATCTCATAGATTTTCAAATTCAAATATTTTATGGTCTTGTTTTAGCATCTCTATAAGTTTTCTGAGCACTGCTTTTACATGATACAGATTTCTGGTGGTGTCAATATGTGCCCTGAATATTGGGCTTTGTTCAAAGTTGGAAGGAATCTCTCCTGGGGTAAAAGCTAGGATTTATATTCATCTTCAATTTATTGAGCCTTACAAAAAGATGAAAACATGCAGAACATTTTCTCTATGGTAGGAAAATATAAGTTGCTGTGTTCTCCTCAAATTTATCTATATTTTTAAACAGTGTCCTCACTAGTAAAGGAGGAAATTCTTAAACAGTATCTTCATTGGTAAAATTGGAAATTCTGTGAGGCTAGATATTATGGACACGCTGAAACAGATGTCAGTAACTGTTGTAAAAGCCTTTTTCTACCTCTTAGAGATCCAAAACAGAACTATTTCCTGGAGAGTGAAAGATCTTTGTAGTATCTACAGTGGGCATAAAAGCAATGGCAGCTGACAGCATCAGCCCAAGCAGATTGAGGAGATGAATGGGTACAGTCTGTCAATGTTAAGTAATAGTTCACAGTCATTTACAGTAAATTCAATGCAACTGCAGTCTAAAACCTATAAGAAAAAGGTCACTTCTCATATAGGTGCCTATTTTCTTAATTCCACGTATAGATATCTAATTATGTGCATACAAATAGATGGCAGTATTAAGATACTGTGCTTACTTCAGGATATCATGCAGAGATCCTTTTCAGGCACTTGACTATCGTTTCTGCTTCTCCAAGTGCTCCTACTGAGTGTTAGTACTGTTGAAACTTCTCAGGGAGTTTTTAAAAATTTCCAAGTTCATCTATTTGTAAAGCATGGGATTTGGAATATATCCACTTTTAAGCCTTTTTGTCATGTATTTATTATATGTACATATTTAGTCATTATGTATTAAAGAAAAAACATCTTTTTGCATACATATCTATTACAAAAAATCATCTGAATCTTCAGTACTGCATTTCCTCTGTATCTTTCATGACATTACAGATGTGTAGTCTCAATTTCTTTGCTTATTTTTAACAATGTTCAGTAACAGAAAAGGTTGTGTCATAATGAGCATGTGGAGTGCTGTGTCTAGCATAAGTCATTGCTTTTCACAATATGAGTACAATGCTCCCTAAGGCATAGCTTGGTAAATGGCATTAGTATTAAAAGCAAAACCTTTGGACAGTAAGACTGGATTGATCCCTTCTTTTTACTCTTATCCTTACCACAAGAACCTGATCCATTTCCAAAGGGCTTACCTTAACCACTGAGTAGTTTTACATTTTTCAAAGACTATTGCTATAAATATGTAACAATTGACAGGACCAGTAAGAGAAATTACTGATGTAGGTCTCAACTGGCAAGAGATATAACAAGCAAGCTATTTGGAAGGCCATCCAGGGAGGACTGCTTTAGAGCATTTTAGGGTGTTATAAGACACCACAGAATAAGAGGAATCACAGCGTGCCCTTTGCCAAGAGAAGAGTACCCATGGGAATAGCTGACACTGCTCCCATCGCCTGTCCCAGCCCAAAACAGATTGTGCAGGGACTAGGATTGTGCATCCAGTTATCTGAGTTGCACCTAGTCTCTGAGACAAAAGAAGCTGTCAGTACTGCTAAAACAGAGTGTATCTTCCTACCTGTGGTGGATCCTTGGATACTTCAAGTTACTTGCCTGCCCAGCAGGGGTTGGATGTTTCGTGGCCCTACAAAGGTGCTGCGATGATCTATTAAAAACATTTAGAAACTGGAGAAATATAAAACCTTCAAGACTTATGGGGACTGATTAAGAGACACGCTGCTGTACTTTGGAAATAGCTCCAGTTGACTTAAAGATTTACTGGGAAATCCCGTGAGTTGTGGAGAATTCGTAATACATGAGATAATGGATGGCTGGTATAATATTATTTGCACTTTCACGGATTCCTGTAGTATTATGCTCATACCGCAAAATCATAAGGACTAGAAAACTAGAAGGACCCTTTCACTTTCATCAAACCTTTTCAGTGATTCCAAAGCACAGACTTTTTTCTTCCTGCAAGCATAGAGTTGTTTTACTTGCTCCTGAAAGCTGAGATTTTGTTGCTGCATGCTGCCACTTAGGCAGGATAGGAACCAAGTCAATGCCTGGAGATAACAGTAAAGTAGTCACAATCCAGAGGTTTTTTCCATCTTTTATTTTTAGATGACAGTGTAGTAAGTGGGAGAAATGGTGAAATGGTGTAGGATGTAACTGCGAGCTAAGGCCACACAGCCTGAAACAGTGGGGTGGTACAAAGCAGTTGAGAAATGAAAATATTTCTTGGAAGGGTAATTTTAAGCACTGACCTTACATAATATATGGAATGTGAGTAGGTGTTGAAGCCATCTAAAAGAATCTAGCCCAAAAAAAAAAAAAAAAAAAAAAAAAAAAAAAAAGAAGTTTTTATTTTTTCTTAAATAGATTATTATGTTTTAGGTATAGGAATCTATCCAGATCAGAGCAATTTGAAGATGATGCTAGTTGCTCACTGTGAAAGGAGCAGAATGTTCTTTTAAGAGGTATAAGAAAAATTTAGAAGGATCTGAGGGTTTGTCTATCCTTATGCAGAGGCCCAAACCACTGCAGAGCTATAGCATAACTTATACCAGAGATGAAGTTCTATACTCTATCTTTCATGATTCATGCTTCCTTGCTAGCTGCATGTCCTACAAGATGTCTTGTCATCAAAGCTTCGTTCGCTCCATTCATTGAGAGTTTCACAAAGTCCAGTCCACTTGGCTGAAATTGGAGGTGACCACATAAAGAGGGTATAAACACCAAAGGCTTAGATATGAGCATAGATTAGCTATGGGCAACAATTCTGAGAACTAAAAAAGGGAACACTGCATCACCGGATGAGCTCTGAATGGAACAAAAGGATTAGCTTAAACACATGCTCAAAATAGAAAATAATTTTAGCAATGTTGTTCAACTAGGAGGCTTTATTTTTTTTTTTCTCAGAACTGATCTGCAAAGGAAAAACTACAGCAAAGCAACTTCTCTTCCACTGAGTTCTCAGGGCTAGATCTTCTTCCAGTACTAGTTCTACAAACTAATTTAAGAATCTCAAACAATGGGCTGGATGATCTGAAGCAGTCACATTATCACGAGCATTGTGAACGTTGCCTTTTTGGTTGGAAAGCTTGCCAATTTACCTGCCATTCCCATGCTGCCCAGAGACCTGGGTGGCCTCTCAAGCAATGACTAAGCCTTTGGGCAAAGTTTAGAATTTGGAGAAGTGAAAGAAAGAAGTGAATAATTTAACTGTGTGTATACCTTTTCTTTTCAGAAGGCATGTTGCAATCAAGGCTGTAAAAATCACATCCATTCCTTCTTTTCTTGCTAGTGCTGATCTGGACAAGAAGACAACCATGTCTATGAAAGCAAATTACAGTCTGATGGGAAACAAGCTGCAGTTCAGAGTCCAGAACAAAAAACATTGCCCAGTAGATTGACCATATTTCTCCTACAGAATGTTGTTTCACTGCTCATCTGCTTCAGAAAATGTCCCAGGTACATGCAATTAGGCAAAGCTTACTGGAGCTACTGTATTTATCCTAAATAGCTACAGGACACCAATCACTGGCTGCCAAATGTATGTACTGAACTCAACACCTGCTCATAGCTCCTATAGCACACACAGGTTGGGGAATAAGATTTAATATAGTTAATAAATAAATAAAATAATAATGCAATATCATTTTCTCTCACACCCATTTTACCTTATTGCCTCTCTTTAGATGGGCAAATCTTCACAGCCTAATCCCTTCATTTAAACTACTTAGAAAGTCATCTCCCCTTTCCAGACTTTCAGTAGCTGTTGAAATATGGTTGAAAACTCTTTAGTCAAGCCAAACAATTTCCATAAGAGTATACCTAGCAGCAGATGTGCACATTATCAGCATGTGTCACCAGCACTTTGCCTGTATTACTCAAGTAACTGGCAGTTCAACCAGCCTTTAGAAAGAGGAGAGCATTAATTATTCTCAGCACCTCACTACAAAAGATGACAGCAACTTTAATGGTTAAATGTGAGAATCCAGTTTTCCTGCAAAAGCCCAGAGAGCATAGGACCAATGTTAAAAGATTAGAGAAGATTTCATGGATACTGAATACTAATCAGATTTTTTAAAATCTCAGTAATTTCATGTTTTGTGAAACTTTTCAGCCTTAGTTTGCAAATACTCAACTTAGTTCAGTTTGAAAGGATGTCTGAGAAGGCCCCACTAGGCCTCATTCCAAAATTTTAGTTCAGAGAACTCTCTGAACTTGGGATGTAAATTCATCCTTTCCACTTTTTTTCAAGTAAATTCAGTCCACCATCACTTCTGGTTTAAGTAGAATTTCCTCTTTTGATTTTATTCTTCACATCAGCAAGAAGTATTTTAAAGCTGAGCTCTTTATAGCCTTAACCCATTGAATTACTTTCTAGTGAAGTGGTTGAAAAAGTCTTCCTTTGGAAGAACAAGTGAGAGTGTGTAAGTATTCCAAATCATAATGAATTCACCAATAAGTTTCTGGGTTTAAAAATGCTTTACTTGTGTAGCACAAATGAAGTCAGTGGGGCTTCAAATTAAATAAAACTTGGCACTTCTTCTCAAAAAGCCATATTTTGTTTTGCTAGATCTGCATAACTCAAAATTGCTTAAGTGAAAGTTTCTTGCACATAAGAGAGATGAATTTAGCACAAGAAAGAAATTCTATCTTAATTTAAATCTCTAAGGCAAACAGGTGTTAGTCTGTGCAGAATTTGGCCCTCTGGGCCTTTTTATTCTACCTCTACATTTATGTTCTCTCTAAAACAATTGCATAATTTCACCATGCAGTCAAAGATAAAATACAACCTGTCACTCTGAGACCAAGGCATGGATCTCCCAGTTCTGAACAGTGTCAGTCCTGATAAATGAAAGAAACAGAGAATAAATGCAATGTCAAAATAGAACTCAAGAAAGCCACCTTCTTTTATTCTGATTTTTCAATTTTGCCTAAGATATGAAGAAAAACATGGAAATGTTGCAGATTTTTTTACTCACTGTTCAAATATGTCTAGGAAAAAAAACAATAAGGATTAGTCACCCTGTTATCATGCCTTTTGTTGTTATTTTATGACCTTGGAGGTCTCAAGCAAGAGTCACTAATGTTTGTAATGACATCATCTTCTCTGAAAATTTTTATTTGCATTTACCTTAAAATAATGACTTAAGAGTAATTCCAAGCTAGGTAAGTACTGACAATACATTTATTACTCAAGTATATAGAATATAAGTTAAGCTGTAGTACACAGGCACCCCAATTAAACAGCAGTTCTGCTCAAGTATTTAAAGCACTTTGGGCTGTTTTGACATTCCTGGCTTTCTTTTGAAGGAAACAAGCAGAAATCTTAGTTAAGGACCACATGAATCTGGAGATGCACAAGTGTCTTCTGGCGGACAACAGTAACCAAGGAGGCTCTCTGGCTGTCTCTGTGAAAAGATTGTGGGGAGCAGATGCTCAAACTTAAGGCTCCCCAGGGAGCTTGTTGCAGCTACCAATTATTACATTCGAAGAAGCGGGCTAAATATAAATCTTATTTCTTTCCTGTCCTCTGGTCGAACATGAAAGCAAAATGGTCTATATGAATAGCCAAAAACCCCCCAAACCACAAAAACCATTTACCTCCTTGTCACTGCTGCATCATTAAAGCACCATGTAGATATGAAGGAAGAGAGGGTAGTCCTTGGCAAATATTTCATTTTCTTTGTAAGTTCAAAGGAATACACTCCTAGCATGTTCTTGAAATGCAGGGAAATGGCCTGGGATCTGGTGGGATTTGGCATGCCAATGAATTGACTCTGTTTCTGCCAGTGGCCAGCAGGAGACAATGTTGCAGTGTTAATAAACCATGATTAATTCCAACTCCTGAGAAACAGTGAGCTCTGCTGACTACCTAGCAATTCTCTAATGGTCAGCAAAGAAGTGTGAACAATTTTTTTAAGTCTTTAGAAAGGACTGAAGCATAAACAGCATCAAGGTAGGCTTTCCGAGGAGCTTTACTAGTTTACCTCTCCTAGCACAGATCTAAGCAAATTACTTCAGTTTTTGGAAGCCTTTCAGGAATTTGTAAGAATTACTTTGCAAAGCTGGCTTCTGTGGGTGCTTTTGTACTCCTGACAACAAGAGATTGCATCATCCTAAAGGAAAGATTTTGAAGATATTTTCAGAGTAGTCTTTTGGAAGAGACCAGTTTACAAACTGCTTCATAGGGAGTTTTATCAGTTTAAACACAGAAAGAATTCTGATATCTTGTTAATGTGCAGGGATGTGACAGGTACACCCACACATAGTCTGAGTGCAGAGAGAAAAAGGGACAAACACATAGGCACTCTATTCTGGTGGTGGCTCTGTCACCACCAGAATGGTCCAATGGCATTGCCAGTCATTGATCAGGAGAACAGGTATACCAAATACAAAATATTAATTCCCTGGTCTTCTGAGAACTTTCAGAAGAAGGATTTAACTGACCTCCATTTTGGGATTTTATAATACACAGTCCTTTGTGTAACAAGAATTGGATTTGATCCAGTGTCTTCACAGTTTTTATGAGTCCAATATTTTTCCATTTATTATCTGCACACAAGACGGGCCATGAAGAGTAGTTAACATATCATTTTGTTCTCAGTTGTCCCTCTTTGCCATACCCCTCTATCTGGTGTTAGAATGCTGAGACTTGCTAGCAGTGAGAGTGGGAAGCCATGAGGTGACCTATCAGCCATCCAAGTGAAAAAGCAGAGGAACACCTTGAACAGCTAGACTTTAGGAAAAACCTCATTTAACACTGCATGTTACTCTGTCAATTTACCCTCCTGATTGTTTCCTTTACTTTTTCATAAACTGGTGCTTGTTATTCAGTTGAATCATGCATGCCAAGAGAAAAACAGCGCACTGAACAACAGATGGGTCAATTTCATTTTCTCAGGTTGGTTTTTTGTTTTTTTTGGGTTTTTTTGTGGTTGGTGGGATGCGGACAGAGGCTCAAGCTCACATTTCTTTAGTACTTTCTCAAATATAAGCCCAGTCCATAAAGTTGCAAATTAAGACTTATCAGAAGAGTTATAACTAAATGAAGAAAAGCTGCAAGGAGGACAAAGTAGCCTACACATTCTTTTCCTCCTTTTTTTCCCCAGTGAAAGCAGAACACTGTCACATTCCTCCTCATCCCTCTCTGAAGTCCAGGTCAGAATACCAGATAAACTCAGAATACCCTGTTTCAGAGCTTGATAGAGAACAGCCACTAAATCAAAACTATCCTTAGAGAATAAGACCTGTTAGGGGAAATGCTATCACGCACCCTTCAGGAAGATTCATCTTTCCTGTGATTGAGAATGTCTTTAATAAGAGTATGGCTGCAGAAGAGGGATACTGCAGCTATTCTTAGAGATCAGCCAAGAGGACCAACAGGCTTGTATGTCATTCCTTATGGCTCAGGAGGGGTTTGGATGCTGAGCTTATCAGTTCTGACAGAGACTCTATGATCTGTGTCAATGTGAGGAGCATTCCGCTTGTATCTGAAGGCAAAGCAAAGGGGAAATGCAATGATAGTTAACTGCTGTTCACAGCTGAGCTGAAGGCACAGACACTAAGCTTTACCTTCAACCACAAGAGCCCAAGTGTCATAGGAAAGAGCAGGGCTGGTGTCTACAGAAATGTGCCTAAATTCCAAGGCGTGTTGGTTTCTTGACCATGGAACTTTGTTTTTTAGGAAAAAGCAGGCAATAAACAACTCAGAGACTGGGTTTAAAACACACAGTTGTTATTATGGCTTTGCCAAGACTAACCTTGAGGGTCCTTGCACTGAAACAATGACAATTCCCAGCAAAAGCAGTTACAGAGCCTTTGGCTAAGTAGTGAGCAGTCTATTTCTGGATGACTACTTGCTACCTTATAAATTGTCAGCATAGTGGATATTTATTTGCACAGCAAAACACTGTTATAAAGGGTCACTCTTGACATCCAGGTGACTGTAGTTACATTGCAACTACTTAGGCTTTTTCTAGAAAAGCATTAATAGTTTATATCTCTTTGTCCTGAATCATCAGTGACAGGCAATTTTGGAAAAGGATTCAAACAAAAAATGACAACTCCCGATTCTCAGCATGATCCACATATCTTACAGACTCCACAGTGAAAACAAATTTCAGTCTTCAGTGGCTGCACTTTTAAAATCAATAGGTCAGCTTACCTGTGAGACAGAAAGGCAGGAGATTTATTTATATTAAACTGTGAAATGTTGCACTGAACAGTAGGACCTCCTCCATTAAAAGCAAATCGGAAAATATTTGCATGGACTACCACAAGCAAGGCTATGCAGAAATATTTGCTAATATTTGACTTTGCATTACACGTAGTAGTTGCATGGCTATTGATCAATGCTAAGACTGCCTCAAGTAGTTCTTTGATTATTAAAATAATTTTGTTGTTTTTGCAAATTAAGACAATTAGGGATTTCTTCATAGATACTGACTTGCTAAGTTCATCTGCTCTAACCGCTCTGAGGACCAGTATTGTCTTCTATATTATGTCTCCACCATGCCTCGGGCTTTATTGACCATTTTTTTCATGCTGACTGGCTTATTCTTAATGGTATCTTTCTCTTTTGCCTTGTGCCTCATTGTCCAAGTGGCATTATGCACAATCCTTTCTTGGTACCTTATGAGTGATACTTCACTTTCTCACTTTGTGCTGAATGATACCACACTGAACCAAACATATCCTCTCTTGACTTTGCCATGTCAGAATCCTCATGATCAAAATAATTCGTGCTCCACAGCTGAGGCCCTTTACTTGGATGGATTATCTGGACTCAACAAAGAGGATTTTGGCCTCTGTTCATTCAGACTCAAATGCCTGAGGATGTAACCAGCTCATTGGTTAAACAGCTTCCTACATCACAGCGGTACATGCCGCAAACCACTTCAAGGGATGAGAGGAGTAATTCTTCAAATAGTCTTGCACAGTGGTGGAAACATCACGGGATTTATTACATATGCTATCAAGTGTTTTCCAGTGTGCTACACAGTTGATAGCACAGTTGAGTTTTGTAATACTTCGTCATTCTTTTGTAAGTGTGGTAAGAGACTTAATCTGACGAAAAACCATTCAACTTAAAATGGTTTGGGTCCTATAAAATACTCGCAGTAGCTGTTACTATCTGGTCAAAACTTGGAGATCTAACCTTATGTCACCAAAACAGGGAAGCTCCCAGGGAGTCAGGTCTGTTTTACAGCAGCAGGTTTAAGAGATGAAGAGCATTTCTTCCCTGGTTTTATAGATAATTCCACAAGATACAGGAAGACCCTCAAGACCTTATCACAACTACCCGGTTCAGTAACTGAATTCTGAACCACATCCCTCATCTACTTTTGATCCCAAATGTGGCACTACCCAGCAAAAAAATGTAGCCTGCCATTTTATTTATTATAAGTTCTGCAGTCTGAACAGAAAATGAAAGGTTTCATCCCAGATAAGTAAAGCTGCCTCATGTTTTATCTTCAGGTGACATTCTCCTTAAGGACACAATAAACAGAAAAGCAGTATTTACTGACAGAGGTGGAAAATTACTTTGCTGGTGTCCACAGACATGTGTTAATCTATCATAGATAAAATCTGTCCCTTTTTCCCCCTTCCACTCTCTACAGGTCAGCCACAATAATTTCACATAATTTCACTATTTAAGACGACAGTTTGATTTCATGTATCTGATCATCAGTTATTAGCTTCTACATAAATTCTTTTTCAATGTACTCTATCGCACTGGAGATGGAACAAAGGTCATAGGACAGTACAGTAAATCTTGGTACAGACAGACAGACAGTAAATCTTGGCACAGCAGAAAGTGGCGCTCGTGGTTAGAAGACAGCCGTACAAGTGATTTTCATGGTTTGTGCTAAGGAGATGGGAGAGTCATGGCTACAAATCTTTCTCTAGAAGAAACACCATTCAACAGCATAGGTAGAAAGACCCAATGTCTTTAAGCGAAATTTTTTAACTCCCTTGAGATTTTTAGTCCTAGAACCACAGAAAGACCACAGAAATAATTAAGGCATTAGAAACTAAGGGAAGAGCAAGCAAGATTAACATAAAAGGAGCATATGGGACTGATCTCTAGGCTAGTCATGCTCAAAAGAATCAGCTGCATACAGAAGACAAAGGAGACATGGGACAGAGGAAAGGGTGGGAAAGTGAGAGAGAGACACTGTAGTTGGAGGAGAAGCTCTGAGATGCAAAAAAATCTGGATGGCCTATAGGACTACTTAAGATGTTATAATCTGATGAGGAAGCTGAGAAATATATGTAGGACATTATTTTTTTCCTAGTTCTATAGATCTTCTATGCTTCTCACACTCAAAAATAATTGGATTCAGTTCTCACCATTTGTCTGCTTCTTCCATAATACATCTGAAAATACAAATGTAACCTTCAAACACCCAGGTGGGTTAGAGAGATGAGAAAAAGTGAGAAATGAGAAAAATGAGAATTTTGTCTTGAGGTTCTAAGAAACCTTAGTCTATGGATTATCAGTTCCATGCAAAAGTGATAGCCAGACAGGAATTGTACCACAATGATCAAGGTAAGAGATTTCATGGTTGTCTTTTCCAAACACACAGACTTCAAGAAAACATGTCCAACATGACGGCACTCAACCACAACTACTTGTAGCTGTCATCTGAAGAGGTGTCTCCCAGGACTGTATGACACAATTGTCTGCATTAGGAAGAGGAAGCTGATCCTTCCTCTCTGCTCAGCACTGGTGAGGCCATGCCTGGACGACTGCATCCAGCTCTGGGCTTCACAGTACAGAAAAATACAGTCTTACAATAGCAAGTCCAGAAAAAAGTAGAAAAGATGATTATGGGACTGGAGAAAAAGCTGAGACAGCTGGGACTATTAAGCCTAGAGAAGACTCAGAGAGATCTTATCAAAGATATAAATATCTGATCAGAGGAATGATGAGTGAGCCAGATAGTTCTCACTATAGCCCAGGGACAGGACAAGAGCAATAAACACAAAACTAAATACATACTTTTCTACCTGAGCACCAGAAAACTCTTGTGACCTGGTGGCTTGTACCTATTATTTGCTATAGATGAGGTATAAAAGTTAATTCCCAGTGCCATGTGAAGACTTTGTCAGACAATGGCACATGCCCAGAGCATCCTTTTAGCACTGACTGCCTAGAAACACTCAGGTTTGCAAATCTAGCTTGACCAGCAGGTAAGAGTAATGCATCCAGCTCTCACCAGCTGCATGTGCCTGTGGAGAAAGAATAGAAGAGAACATCTTGGAACGCTTGCTCTCAGTTTTTCTGCCTTTTGGTGCTTGGGACCTGATCTAAGTAATTTACTGCCCAGTGATAACTATTGTCCAGAAGTTAGATCCACAAAAATTAATAAACCCTCTACAAGGAGTTACAATTTTATTTATTCCCTATCATGAATGCCTAGCTTTACTATCCAAGATAATCAATTCCACAAGATGAGTATGTTGCTGAGTTATAGCTGTTTCACACAAGTGTATTTTGAGACAAACACATTAAAAATTTGATTCAGACCCTTCAATATTGAAGGCATTAAATGAGTGGGACAGCAGTGCCATTTGTTGCTGTTAATTATGAATTAATTATGAATGGATAATTAGAACTGAACCCAGCATTCTTTGTATTGGTTTTGTACCGAGCAGTATGACTAATCTAAGGCCATTGGGGTGGCTGTGCTGTCTTGCAGACACTTTTTGATATCGTGATTGTGGAACCACATGCTCCCCTCAATTGCTGTACATATGCTGCTCCCACTGGATGGATGAGAATGGAGATTCTGTCTATGCCCTGTCCAAGGGCAAGGTACAGAGACCAATGAAGGAATAAAAAAGAAGTGTGATAACATGTCCTCACCACCATGGAGAAAAAAAAAGAGCACACTGGCCACCTTTCCCAAAAAGAAAATACTGTGGCAATGACTTCCCTCACACCTGTGCATGGATTTCCCAGACTAGAGTTACTCCTCCTCTGGACTAGTCCAAATCTGTAAGTATTAAAAAGGGTATTAAAGACAGTGATCTGCTGCTAATGCATTTTCTAAGGCAGATCAGCGTCACTCATCTCATTTAGCAGGATGGAACAAGGGGCACAGGAACTTGCCTAAGGTCTTCCAATATGCCAAGCGGTGGAGATAGAAATAGAAGCTCTTCTCTTTGAATCTTCATTTCTCTCTACTGCACCTCAAAAAGGATCCCTCCACATTTAGAAGAGATGTGCAAGTAGTAAACTCAAAAAACTGAAAATAGCTATCAAAAGAAAAAAAAAATGTTGCAGCAGGACAAGAAACTCTTCTCTAAAGTCGATAACCAAACTGTCATTTCAGGTAAGGGAGACAGTAGATGGCAGTGTCCCCCAATACTTCCTAGGGAGACACAGCTCTCACGCTCAACATCCCTGCTACAGAGCACAGACCCACACCCCAGCCAGCACCTGATGCCAGACAGGACAGACTTCACTCCCCACTGCAAGGTAAAACCAGGCAGTGTCTGGAAGAGTAGTGCTATACAGGCTCTCAGCTCATTTCTCCTTGGGAAAGCCTTGTAGCTCCCTTTTCCTGTCTTGCAAGTCAAGCTACTGTAACTGACATCTGACAGATGACAGTAGAAGATGATGACCACTCCTGGACTGAAGGAAACAGTGGTCAGTCAGCTCATCAAATATGTTCCATAGTAATAAATCGTGACAGCTTTCCATTTCTTAAAGTCCTGACATCTGGCCTTCAGACACAAGGTATTAAAAAGCCAGGAAAAAGGTCCTAGGGCAGAACAGAGATCTGGCTACAAATTATGTGTTTCCGCTGGCTTCCTGTGTCACAATGAACAAGACAGTATGTCCCTCTGCATTCTGGTTCCTGTTGAAATGCAAAAATGTCTGCTTTGGGATATATACTAAACATTAAAAAAATTCTGCTCTCTCAATCAACAAAAGAATTTAGGATAACTCAAATGACTCAAAGAATCAGACTTCTGTGACAGATATCTAAATATCTGCTGAAGTCTTCTCACAGGAAATTGTCAAGATTATTCCATTAATGTTTGTAAGACAACCACCATATAGAAGCCCTAAGAGAAACACAGAAGAGAGATAAAGAAAATTAATTTGAAAGAAACAGCATTCTGCAATGGCTTTCCTAAAAACAGATCTAAACTGGGAACTGTTGTAGGGCAGGTACCTTTCAGATTTCTCCACAACAAGTTAATGCAATGGAAAGGTCAAGAATTAATACATCTACTCATTCCAGTGTTGCTGGATATTCTGTTCCCTTGTAAAAATCAACATAACTCTCTCAACATCAATATTGTATGTACAAGCTCATCATCTGACCTCTTTCTGAGCTTTGGTATTATCTTGGACTCTGAAGACTTTTATTAGAGGACTTTGCAGTAAAACAACCGGTGCAGAGCACAGTGATGTGAACTTTTAACACCGAACATCAGACTACAGCAGGACATAGACCTTACAACTGGCCCCAGGTTCAGGGTTAAAGAATAATGCCAAAATAAGCCAGCATGACAGGGTATGCCACCAGCATTTAAAATTAGCCTTAGTGAGTCATTCAGACATGTGCTAGAGGAGCAGATCCCAAAGCATCCACATTCTTAGGCTTCTTCCTCTAAAGCTCCTGAGTGACACTAAACTTTTAACTACAGCATCCCAGTGAGCTGGTTGAGATATACAAAAAGAGATACAAAACAATAGTTTTAAATATACTCAGAACATATTGTCATGCATCCCATGGTAGTGAAGGTCATGGAGGGATAAGGTGTGGGGACAGAAACAGATTTATAAATCAGTGATCATTAGCCAATTGCAAAGCTCTTTCTATTTCCAACCTGTGGAGGGGAAATTTCCCTGCAGTTACAACAGCACAAGATGAGGAAATTGAAGACTTCCATAGGCAGGAAGGAGGGCATGAGGAAGATTCTTCTGCAGAAGCTGCTGAACTGCTGGATTTGTAGCTCTGGTCAATGGGAGGACCTCCTCATAGTGCATCTTGCTGCTTAGTTTTCAATGGTCCACTCATTGTTGTGGGGAGGGGAGGAAAAAAGAAAGTAAGAGCCAGGCAGCTGCACCTGCCTGGTGCAGGTCTTTCAAAGAGTGAGGAAGATAAGATTTCCCTTTGTGCTCACAAAGATTAGTTTCTATGATCTTCTCCAAATGAATTCACTTGGTCATGTACGGGCACCTCACATTTTGTGCAGTTCAAAGTTTGCCTGGTTGGTGTGTTCATAGTTAGAAGTTTCAAGGACTAAGAAACCACTCAGAAAGAATCAGTGAAGGACATAGAAGAAGAGGTTGTTCAGCTGTTTAGGAAGAAAACAAAGAATACTTATGTGGATCCCTAATTTTAGGAGTCTCTATGGTACACAGGCATCTTTTAATAAGGCACTTTGCCAGAAGGCATGAATGGCAGAAGAAAGCTATGTCATCAGAGAAACTTGAAAAAAGGACATTAAATTACCTTTGTTTAATGCTTTTAGACCTTTAGGGGCATCATATTTTAGCTATCCTACCTCTCAAGGCATGTCTTACAATCCCAGTACTATATATGAAGTCAAGAAGGCCTTTACATGGTTTATTTAGTAAAAAGCTGTCTAGGCTACTCTTGCTTCTCTGCACCAGCCAGGCACACTGCTGCACACCACTACTCCTGGACTCCTCAGGATACATCTATCCTGAAATGTCCTGAACATACATTCTGTTGCTGTGGTTTTAGCACCAACCTAATGAAAGAATAAGCTTTGCTCAAGGGCATCAGCAGCAGTACCTCAGGAAGGTGCTGGCAGGTGTTCAGCAACACGGGCCTTGTGTAACTCCACAAGATGAATTTCCAAGTAATGGCTTGGGCTGGGGTTCAAAAGCTGTTCTGTTGGCACTTTCAGTTGTGCCACTGATGACACTAAAGACAGGGAAAGGATCCAAATTTGAATATCTGACAGGTGTTGGTCAGGAATTTGAATAAGAGAATTTACCTACTTCTCAGGCTCCTCAGTTTTCTTTAAGAAAAGCAAGCCTCAGGTTCATCTTGATGTCACAGAAGCCAGCGACTTTGAAGATTATGAAACTGATGGGCAGTCTCTCTGAACACAGGGTGAAGCTTCTCAACAAACCACTGCTATAAATCCTTGCCTTCTAGATGTGTCTGTGTTTTCCTTTTCTCCCTGAGCCATCAGGAGAACACCTTGTCACTGTCCACTCTTGTAACCAGCGTGTCCTTCCCAGTGCCCTTCAGGCAGTGCCAAGCCCCGGCAGAGCAAGAGCAGCAGCGGCGATGTCAGCGCACAGGGCTCGGCTGTGCCTGCAGCTCTGGTGTTTGCACCCAGCACACCTTGCCATCAGACTCTGTCCCAGTCCATGTGCAAGCATACTTGTGTTTCATGTCATATATAATAAAGAATAATTTTAAGAGGGATCCTCCTATTCTGTAACAGTTGTGACATACAGCTCAATGAACCTCTTGCTGCCTGGTTTCACAGAAGCCTGAATTGAACAAGGCTATGCCAATAATTGATTATTTTTTTAGTTCAGCAATTTAAGCAAACAAAAAATAAAGATTAGGTTATACTCTTATTAACTAGGAGATAATTTTTCTGCCTCAATTCCCCTGCTTCCTTCAACAACAAAAATATCACAGAGTCACAGAATAAAATAACTTGGAAGGGACCACAAGGATCATCTAGTCCAACTCTTAAGTATCTATCATATAAGTAGCTATCATACTTCTTTCCCCCAAAGAGTAATGCCCTAGAATAAATGACTTCTACAGATTTCATATTTTCCAGCTATCTTTTAAAGAAACAATAAATTCTTTGTTTTACTATATGATGTGCCAGAAGATCCTGAAGAATGTAAATCACAATAATTAGCAAACTAAGCTATTCTAATAAGGAAACAGAAATTAATATTTGTAGTGCATAAGGTTCCAAAGGCCTCCCAAAAAATCAGTTTCACTTTCTATATGTTATGGTGAAGCTACTGGGAGAAGATGCTATCCTAGCTAAGGAGTCCACAACCCTCACTGGCAGGAGAGAGTAGGACTGGAGACTGAGAGCAGCATGACAGGACAGTTAGAAGACTGTCTGCCAGCTCCTGTTATGAGTGCATTCCACTAGGAGTGAAATGCATGTGAAAGCATTCATTATATATATACACATTATAATGTATACATACTGCAGCAGCACGTGCATTCAACAACAGCTGTGGCACTGTGCAATGTAAAAGGACTTAAGAAACCTCACTGTCATCCCTAGCTGACCCCTGACTATTAGCAGTAGCCTGGGACTACTCCTTGCAAAAGTACTCACTAGCATGAGTCACAGCTGTACAAAACACTGACAGGAGTAATCTGCAAGGCCTTCCATCTAGAAATCTCAAGAAATGTAAATCTCAAAGTGTTCTATTCCAGGGGACCTACTAAAACTATATTAAGGTAAAGTTACAGACAGGATCCTCATGGTATAAAATATCCACCTCTCCCTCATCTTTATGATGGCCAGCTTCTTTAAATCCTGGCAATGTCCAGGCTCTGGTGTTTCAGAACAAGAATTTTAACTTGATGGCTTGCCTATTAATCTATATTAAATGAAATCAAAGCTAAAGCTCAAAAAGAAATCTAAACTTTTTGAAGAAGCTAATCTTTTTGGGTTTATTTCCTTTTTGTTTGATAATCATTATATTCTGTTGAATAACCAGTGTATTTCCCAATATAGCTGCAAGGAATTTCACAATAGCATTCATTCATTTAAAAAACAGGAGAGAGTCAAAGCTCTTCTGTCTTACATCACTTTCAATGAATGCTTTAGAGTGAAATGGCAATCATGAGACCTCCAGCCTACACAAGGAGGAAGTGGTTTTGCAGGCTTGCCAGATTAAAGAGTGACATCACATTATCTTCGTCAATGCTGATTCCAGCTCTTCGATAATCAGGCAAACATGGAAAGTGCTGTTCTCGTATCACATGGTCAGACATCACTTTCCATTCACTAGTGGAACTAGCAGTGCCTGCCTCAGCAGAAGCCTTGCCTCCTCTACTGTAGCAAACTTGAAAAAGCTAAGAAAATGTGACAGAAAGAGCAGCTATCTCTACTCCTTGGCTGAACTATTCAAGATGCACATTCCAACGCCACTTGCCATTTGTTTATATCACAAATCAGGGAAAATTGAAACACTGTCCTTGCAGAGAAAAGACTGTTACGTGCCATCACTTTCAAACAACCGTTGCAATTTTTGTGTATAAGGATGAAACCCTCTGAGAGATCCAAGTTTTCAAATTGCTTATGAAACATGGACTTAAACCATGACAGAAACATTATTGTGTGTGTAGTACCCCTTTCTGAAAATGCTCTAACAAATGGACATGACCCCACTAACTAAGAATTCAAGAAGACACCACAAATGTTTCGGTGACTTTTTTTCTTCCACAGAGTGCCAGTAACTCCCAGACTTGTACTTTGCTGTAAGAGTTGTGCACTGAAACTACATTGAAATAAAAGATAGCTTGGGTTCATAGCAAACACTTCAGAAAATTTTCTGAGTTTATAAATTACATAATGTATGGTTTCTGTTAACAGAAATTTGGGCTTAACCTGCAACCTTCTTGAAGTGAAGAGGCAACAATGTCTTTCTATAGACACCTACATATAGGTCTAGCATATTACACAGCACAGCTGATACATGCTCCTGATCTGCCTGGAGAGGAAATTATCTATCACATATGGTCTCAAAATTACATTCATTTCTGTCCTTTAGCTGAAACTTAATGGTTCCTCTCTACATAGAACACAGAGTAGAGATGTAGTTATTCAACACTTCTTAACAGAACTCAAAAAAACATGCAAGATCTTTTAAAGAAGAACAGATGAGGTCTGTACCCCAGGGATCCTGTGTGGTCCAAGGCACCCCCATTGGAGAGCACTTACACCTCTCATGTGAGTCAATGTCCCACAGCAGAGGCACACAGAGCACAAGCAGCACAGACTGCAGCACAAGGCTTCCTTCAGAAGCTCAAGGGACTCATTCAAAGCACAGTACCAGAGAGCAGCCAAGGTGAAGATGAGGCTACAAGCTTCTCTCTTCAGGTCCCTTGTGGGCTACTTCTGTATTCATTTCTACTCTTTGTTCTTGAAGGCTGGAAAACTACTTCCTCCTCATCTGGACTGGGAGGACAGGCATGGAGATAATAAAGGGAAAATCTTCATCTGAGACTGGGCATTCAGAGAGCATTCGGCTATGATGCCATTCCATCAACACAGACTCACATTTTCTGTGGATTTATATTTGTCTGAGTTTGGAATCCAATTAGGCAAGAGATGCAGATGAAGCTTTTCTCATGGCTGAGGCTTTTAAAAGGTTCTTTTTTTGACCTTCTGGTGTCCAGGAGACCAGGTCACCAAAGTCAGCATCTCAATAAAAGCACACATAACCTTGTTCTATTTCATGTAGCTTCATCATTTCTGTAGGGAATGCCTCTTTAGGACCTCAAGCCTTTGCTTATCTAAGAAGCTATTGAGGGAGGAAAAGGAATGGAGAAAGGGGGAAAGTACACTGTAGGACAGGCCCTAACCCTGAAATATTTCCACTTCATATCAAAAGTTTCCTTAATTGCTAGATGACTCACAAAACAAACAAGCAAACAACCAAATAAAAAAGCTAAACAAACAAAACCCCTAAAATGTCCAGTATTACTTTTTAAATGGCAGGATTAAAAACACAGCTCCTCTAAACTCAGTTTACCCCCACTGTTAATCTCTGGCAACTCTGGGTAAGCTTAGAGGTGAAAAACACCAAATCTTATCAGACTAGAAGCAAGTTGTTCCCTGAAGTAAACTAAGTTCTCTTTTTCATTTGCACAGCTAAGTCATAAGTGGTAGAGGAGGAAATCTCCCGAGCCTGTCAGACCCAAAAGTGGTATCACACGACAACGCCCACAAGGTTAAATAAGCACCACTCTGATAAACACCGGTCAAACAAAGGAAAGAATTACTGCTCCCTTTTTGAACTGGAAGTC